>HG995377.1:12740000-13365000 GCA_905333075.3 Atethmia centrago | reverse complement strand
ACTGAGAAATTCCAGATGGAAAAATCCAATAACACTTTTTTGAACCCAGGACCTCATGCTGAGCCGTAGCGCTTGCGACCACAAGACCAACGAGGCGTTCCGTTTTGTCATTTAGACATGCGGAACCCTGAAAGCTACAAAACGTAGGTACATAGGTCCCCGCATATGTTAGGTTACAGCAACTGACTAACTTAAACCAGAAAATAGTAAGTTGTTGAATGTACTTAGGCTTTACTTCAATACTGCGTAGTGCCAACCTTCGTAAGTGTATGCTTAGCCTAATCTTGGATGTGGAACTGTAAGTATTCCGGGATTCATTTAAGTGCAGCGCAGACGACAGACTTTTTGTACGAAGGAGTCTGCGGCACGGCACATACCAATGTGGATTACATTGTATTAGCTCACAAGCTTTCATTAATCACTCCTTCGCACAAAAAGTCTGTCGTCTGCACTGCACTTTAACCATAACACCGGAAGTACAGTTAATCATTTAAACACGATTCCATCCGTTCGTAAAATTTAATTTGTAGCGTAGCCTCAAAAGTTATTTCAATTTTAATTGTTTCAGTAAACATAATCCAAAATTATAATGACATTGAGCCGACTGGACGAAGAAACTCTATACCAATATTTTGATTCAGATTTGTAACAAAATTTGAGCTTCAGTGATCTGCTTAAATCAGATTAATATTGGCGATTATTTCGTTTCACCTTTTAAGGGTCGATACTGATTTAACGAACATAGGGCTGCCGTCAGAAGAACTCAATTAACGATATCGATGGTTCGAACTCGCATCGACTTTTACGAAAAAATAAATACGAATTGACAGCTAATAAAACTCCTAATAGTGTTGAGAACGACTCACGTTGCGTTGTGACGCGACCCGACTCAATCCGACACGATTGGCCTGACACTGACGTCGATAACAGGAGGCCCAAGCGAAAATAAAACTTGAGATTTATATTTGACATCCATACAATGAAATACAACTTGTGAGAAAATAATAATTCGCTATTGACGTTTGAGCTTCGACCATAATTTTCTGATCTTGAAATTAATTTGAAATTTAGGGATGGCGTCCCTGTGTCGAGGTACAATTCACTCCCGACGGAATTCGCGTGTGCCAGGGGTCATAAATTGGCCGCCTTTGTAAAGCGGAATTGGTTTTTCTAGTACAATATACGTATATCCATAGTCAGTAAGAGAATATCGTTCGAGGAAACAAATAGGTACCTAACATTGAAATCGCGAACATATTGATTGGACGAAGCGGACATACTCGTATTTTACAACATTTTGAATAAAGAAACCCACGCACCTTTTACGTAGAAGGAACCTAAATTCAGGCAAAGGAATAAAACGATAAAGTTTTTCAACAGGTTTCGATTGCAATCCGTTTCAGAAATATTGCGTTAAAAGCGCTCCAAAACGCATCAGCACGTTATTGTCGGCGCCTCGTTAATGTTATTGGAACAGAAGTAAACGTTAGGAATCGAAGCGTTAATGTGGGCGGGATGGGTGCCTTGTTCGTCGGATTGCACGTTGGCTACATGCATCAGCACGTCCCGACTGTAATGCTGTCGAATATCGTTCTGAAACGTAACGGCACGGCAGTCGTGCGCTCGGAATATCCAAGCAACATACTACTGACCGCGCGCCTGAATGTGATGCGATCTTTTGAATTTTGACATTCGATGCGAAATACGCGTTTGAAATAATGGAGACCCGAAAAAGGTTCGCGATATTTGACCTTTTTTATTGTGTATCTAATGGTTTTTCAAAAGGTAGGGCACCATTAAGATATGAGTGTCCAAAAAAAGGTAAAACGGGCACTAAATCTTTACTTTTATTCAGACCCGTAGGTGTAAGCGACGGAAAAACGATTTACTCGTATTATAATTGTATCATTATCTTGTAAGGTTTTAGGGATGTATCAACTAACGAATAAGGCATGTATTTGACGCGGCGACAAATTAATCTGAATTTGGGATTAAAAAATAATTAAAGCCGTTAGCAGAAATAGTAGGTTGGCAGCTACAGCGAAGGATAATTATAAGTAGAAAGTAGCAGCTTGATAATCAGTTTTTATGTTTGTTTTTATTTTAACTGGCTCGAGTTTTTGTTTTGGTAACTGAGAGTCACCAACAATAAGCCGATCTGGCGCTCGGCGGTCGCTGCCTCGGCACGCTCGCTTCGCTCGCTCGCCTTCGCACGTTAATGGTCACTGTTCTAACCTAACCTAACCTAAATTATTCAATAACAGTAGATGGTATCATGCCAACCACAAACAATTTGTTTTATATTATTAGTATTAGTAGGGGTAGTTACTATATTGATTGCGTAAACTAAATAAAAACAATACTTAACTTTTGTTGATTTAGATTTAAAAATAATATTTATAATCGCTGCCAAGTTATTTTTTTAGTAGCAAATAGTCGCCCTTTATGTTGTTAGTCGCCTGAAAAATAATTAGCCAACGAATAATAGTTAACCTAAATAAATAAATGGCAAATCTACTAAAATGTATTTATTCTTGTATCCGACTGATCATTTCACCCGTTCAATCTTTTAAGAACCCTTAACCAAAATCCCACTGAAACCAACAGCCCAACAGATTTGGCACAAACAATCGCACAGCTATTCATATCACGAACCGTACGAGACCTGCTATCCTTCAACTCAAAGCCAAAACGGAACCAATTGTAACTATTTCAATTAAGCAGTCGGCATCAAACTCCGCACTCGAATTCACCGCATTGCCTCCCTGATTTCACGAGCGTTTGGCACATTTGCATCTAGTGGGAGACGTACGTAGCTTTGACGTCTCCTGATACAGTCTATCTGGTAATTCTTGTCACAGACGAGATTAATGATGGATGTAGGATGATGGAGGCAAGCTGGCCAAAATATCAGTATTTTGTGAGGAAAGGATGACAGTAATCCCGTAATGGCATAGTTCTTGGCACTTACCTACTGGAGATGTAAAGATTACGATGATACGTGATGTCATGTATCTTGATATTCTAATTTATTAGAAACTCTAGATAGTCTTTTTTTTTTGGGTGGGTAATCATCAAATAACTTCTCCCGCTCTGGGCGGAGCGGGAGGGTGTGTCAGACTCTTACTGACTAAAACCCACCCGTATTCCTTCCTGTTGCCTATGTTGCGGGGGCCTCGGTGACCCATAAGTACCTTGGGCTAAAAGATATTTTGCAAGAAAAAATGATAGGTAGTATGAGTTATACCCAGTGTAAGTATGTAATGGGGTTGTATAATAACGAGTAATGAGAAATTTAGGCTGGGCTATATGTTAAAAGTTTAACTACAATGTCGTGTTTGAAACCAGTCGTCTTATTTTATTCTGTTGTGCATTCGCAGGATACTCCATAGTTCGTTCATATTAACAATTTTATATGCTCACCCATTTAAGGTGTAGATATTATTTATTTTAGTGACTTTTAAATCTGTTATTACGCCTTCATATATTGCAAGTAAGTTATGCAAAAAAAATATGTTAAACTAGAACGCATACACATTAATTCTATATGTGAATATTTAAGTATTGTAGTAAAATACTTTATGAAATAAATTGAGGAAGTAATATCTACCGAAATCATAAATAACAATAATAAAAAAAATCGACGATGTTCGATAACGTTCGATTCTAATCGCCATAGTTTCTGATGACCCGTGTTTTACTAGTAATTAAGGTTAAAAATAGAAAACGAATGACCTTAGATTTTACCTTACAGCAGACTTGTTATACATATGTGATGGATTGTTTAAGGTAAATGCGTGATTTGGCATTTGCAGGCACATCATGCTATATCATGTACAATCTCAAGAAAAAGATCAAGACCTTAAAAGGCTGAATAAAGTTACCTACTTATACAAAACTAGACCAAGGCTTATCATTATCGTTTCTACTTTTGAGCACTGATATCCAGTAAATGCGCCTCCTACGGTGTTTCATATTGCGAACAGCCACGCACCACACACTCATCCAACGGTGCGTCGCGCGTCGGTCTGTGTGGATTCGAAGCCATTTTTATTCCAAAAAGTAAAGTAAAGTGAAAGTGAACCCAAACCCCTTTGCAATCACCAACTCGCCGCGGATCGGACGCACTGCAACAGATGCGTCTGCGCTACCACGGAAAATAGTCTCCCCATGGTGCGTCTGTGCGTGCTGGTCTGCGTCCATCTGCAATATCCCGCGCCGTGGGAAGCTAGCTTTACGCTGCAGAACCAACAAGCCAGTACCGACCTTACTATCAATAAAATACTGATACCTGCTACTGCATCTATTTAAGGTTATAGGAGTATAAGGAGCTGCACGATTACTGACAAATGCGTGCACTGAGTGGATAGCTCCACTCAATCTGTGTGGTTCTTTCCTCAAAAGGACCATTTCGGACACCAATCTACATGGCCTTCACATGATCTGACCGAGATTATGTCTGGACCTTAAAAGAGACTGTGACCTCTGAGTTTGTTTCAGCCTTTCTTCTCAGAGTAGTCAGATAGGAAACGCCGACCTCATCTAGCTTTATTTTAAAAGTATGATTGACGTGTAGAAGTGTTTGTACAAACCTACTTACAGAAATAAAAATCATTTATCATTTATAATTTCCCCCAATATTAAGCGACTAGCCTCTTAAGCAAGTGATGGCCTTTAGAAGCAGCTATTATCAATGTGCCTGCTCTTCTTGAGCCGACTGGCATTGTCAGAGATGATGGCAAAAGACCTGATGGTGTGTCTTTGGTCCCGTGGAGTTTGGGACGGATGCTTTTGTGGGACGCTACCTGTGTAGACACACTGGCACCGTCCCAACTCCAACGGACTACTTCTAAAGCGGGTGCAGTGGCAGAAAATGCCGAAAATCTGAAAGTTATTAAATATGGAGGCCTTGGCAGAGAGTACAACTTTGTGCCCTTTGGCGTCGAGACCCTCGGTCCGTGGGGTCCCAGTGCGCATAAGTTATTTGCGGAAATCGCGAAACGTCTAGTTGATGTTACTGGTGACCGAAAAGCTGGCGGCTTTCTCGCGCAACGCATCAGCATTGCAATTTAGCGAGGAAATGCCGCCAGCATCCTCGGTACAATGCCCCGAGGGCCTTTTTTAAGCTTAACTTAGTTTTAATTTAATTTAGTTAATGTTAATAATCATCTTGTAATTTGGTTATGTAAATAAATACTTTATCTTTATTTATATTCTTTCCGAGTTAATCTTGTGTTCTTGGATTTACACACTTTTTACGTCCTCCGGATATCGGGTGCATGATGGAAAATACGAGTATATGGGTAAACTAGGTGAAATTTAGTACGTGCGGAAGCTTTCATAGTTACATTCCCATACACATAGCGGCCGGATAACCGGCAATGGCTATCCGGCAGACGGAAAGGGGTTTACAGTTAGGGAAAATACCTATCGTGAGGAAATCTGAACTTGTGTTCGGATTGCAACATCCGATGACCAACCATGGTATAAACCACTCAGAAAATTTGTGTTTTCTCCGTGACGTCAACACGTTTCTTCTCTTTATGAGAGGCCTTTGACCCGCAATGCGACAAATAAAATATGACAACGTTGATTTCTAACATGTTGGCTCGCAGGTTTGCACGATGCTCACTTCCAGTCAAGATCACGCTCTTTCGAGCGTACTGTACTTCATTTTACACGTAGAGCCTTTTTTTTTTTTTTGAGGGTGGGAAATCATCAAATAACTTCTCCCGCTCTGGGCGGAGCGGGAGGGTGTGTCAGACTCTTACTGACTAAAACCCACCCGTATTCCTTACTGTTGCCTATGTTGCGGGGGCCTCGGTGACCCATAAGTACCTTCCCGCGAACACACACGTGCAGCCTGTGGGCTAGGTGTACGCAAAGATCGTACAGTGCTCTCCGCGTTCAGTATAATAACGCGTTTAGGATGCTGGTGGGGCTGCCTCACTTCTGTAGTGCGTCGGGGATGTTCGCGGATGCGCATGTAGATTTTTGTTACACAACAATGCGTAAAAGGTGCGATTCCCTGGTGCGCAGGGTTTAGGGCAGCACAAACAGTATCCTAAGCATGATTGCCAGTCCCCTGTACTGTGTTTATGTGGGTCGCTGCTGTGCAATTACTCATGGGTTGTTGCAGCAATGATCCACCATTATTTGTTGTGTTGTTTGTATATTCAGTGTGCTAACATAGTCATAAGTTTTACTAACAGCTTTTGAGTCTTGGATACTCGAATAAAGAGAATTCTATTCTATTCTATTCTATTCTATTCTAATTAGTTTACAATTATTATCTTGTGGAAACACCCGACAAGTGCGAGTTGAACTCACGTGGTGAGATTTCCGTACAATGAATAATGTTAACATTATAGTTATAAAACCGGCCAAGTGCGAGTCGGACTCGCGCAAGAAGGGTTCCGTACCATTATCTATAAAAACGGCAAAAAAAATCATGTCTGTTGTATGGTGTCCCTTAGAAAATTTCAACTGTCTAACTATAACGGTTCATGAGATACAGCCTGGTGACAGACAGACGGACAGCGGAGTCTTAGTAATAGGGTCCCGTTTCCGTACCCTTTGGGTACGGAACCCTAAAACCATGCTCTCCCATATATTCCAACCACAAATGTAAGTTTGTACACACAGTATTGAGAGATTTACCACTATATTTTACTATAATTTTAACACTATAGATTTCTTATAGGTTTTCGTATAATCTATGAGTAAAAAACTATTTTCTGTATTTATTTTAAAAAAATTGGTTGAGTAGTTTCGGAGATAAGAATGGTCAATTTTCATCTATTTTCTTAAATCATTTTTAATTTAAAAATTATTAAAAATATATATTTGAGACCCCTACAACGAGCCCTTTCATTTGATATATCACAAACAGTTTTCAAACGTATTTTTTTTATTTTCTAATTTGCCCCCCAAAAGTGATCTTCATATTCAAAATTAATTTATTTACGTTGCACGTTCGTGTTTGGGTCACAAAAACTTATACGTGTACCAAGTTTCAACATAATCGGTGCAGTAGATTTGGAACAAGTTGGCTGTGACAGACGGACAGAAAAACAGACAGACACACGGGTGGTCCTATACGGTTTCCGTTTTTTTCCTTTTGAGGTGCGGAATCCTAAAAACTATTAAGCGTATGTTGTACTGATTTAACGATTATTAATAAGCGATTATGATTACAACTATTGCCCGAAATAATCATTGATTGTGATTTTGACAACGATTATATATAAGTACAGTCGCCAGCACACAACAAACTGTCAAATTTTCTCATTCAATTTTGTACTTAACCGACAACATTTTAAGGTTTAAAAAATAATTTGGAGAAATTTAACAGTTTGTGGTACCTTTATGTCCTGGCGACTGTACCGATAATAATCGAGATTATTTTGTTTTGCTGTTTTATCAATTGTTAACGTAAGATTCGGCTGAAGCAGTACTTTGTGATAGTGTTTTTCGGCCTGGGGAAGTACTCCACATTATCTGTTTCTGTTATATATTGTAACCACGGAAATATAAATATTTCTCATCAGATATTCATTCATGGATATGAGTTGGTTTTTTCGCTATTTAATCGCTAAATGCAGCTGATCGTCGATTACGACACTTAATTCATGATGAATATTATTATACAGGTTGAAATTGAAAACTTGCGACAAACTGAAATGGGACATTGTATACATCATTATTAACAACTTTTACTAAGGGACCAAAGCTGTAATCCCAAAAAAAAAAATCTGCTTTTCCTACATTTTGATGAGGTATTGCGAACATAAATGTAGGGGACAGCAGTTTTTTTTTTGGGATTGTAGCTTTGGTCCCTTAGTAAAAGTTGTTCATAATAATGAGTACAATCTCCCATTTCGATTTGTCGCATGTTTTCAATGTCACCCTGTATAGATAATTTGAATATGGTGTCATTTACGTTTTAGTTAATGTCTTACAGGGTCCGCCCATCGTTATAAAGATGTGTTAATGATTTTAGAATTTTTGATTGTAATTAGGTACCTATGGAAGTACTTTTTCTGGGAATTTTACTTTTTCTGGGAGTTTTACAAACGAATTATCTCAAATTATATTATTAACGCCATACATACTCGTACATACATTATACATCACCCGCGGTCCACTCTCTATCACAGAATGGAATTTTCAGCAGTGGGTGTAAGTACAATATTATATACCAGGCGCTTAAGTCGGCGTAAGTCCACCACTGCTCTATCTTTATTACGGGACGAATTGATATTTTATTACAATATTATATTATCTTCTGTCATTGCTTCATTTTTCATTCTTTTTACCTATTGTGATGTAGTCATTTTTATACTAGGTGCATCGTCCTCAGATATAATTATGTAATTAATGTATACAAAATATTGTAAAATATTTTAAAGGAGTAACGGTGGAGTTTCTTGCCCATTCTTCTCTATACGAAACTATACTTTGGAAGGGGCAACTAGAATCACTTTAATTTATTAAAGATTTTGCCTTACGTCGTTTCTCGTTTCGTCTTAGTTTTTATTTTTCTGTAAATTTAGACGTTCAAAAGTGCCTTATAAGTGTCTATTTGTAATAAATGATTTGACTTTGACTTTCTATGCTATGTTAATTTCCAGAAATTATTGTTTTTTTTTTTTTGTTTTAGTTAGTTTTAATTAATAGATAAATGTATAATTAATTATATAAACTTTTTATACTCGTTTAACTTATACCCTATCCCCTCCTAAATATTCATTGACTTATTGATTGCCTACTTGACATAAGGCCTCGTATATACACTATACAGAAAAAATGTCTACCACATGACACCAAGTTATTTGTAACGCGTCATGAGCTTGTCCCCTGCGTAACAAATGGATGTCATCGGTTTACACTTTGCCGCATCACATCGTAACGTATCGTGCTGTCATGTTTGCTGTCATAGATAACGAAATTTAGTGAGCTTGTGTAAAGGGTGAGCCAGACTATGTTGTAGAACAATGGTGCTGCAATGACTTGCTTTTGAAAAGAATAATGGGAATCTTATTTGTACGTTACGGCTGAAAATGGTTGTTTGTAACTGACTGCAAAACGGAGGAGGTTATCAATTCGACATGTTTATATATTTTTTTTATGTATGTTCGCCGATTTCTCCGTCAATTGCGGACCGATTTTAAAAATATTTTTTTTAGTTTGAAAGGGTATGCTCCCGAGGCTGCTCTCAAAACGGTGAAGAAAAACATCGTGAGGAAACCGGCATGTCCTAGAACCAAAAATTCGAAGACATGTGACATCTACCAACCCGCACTGGGCCCGCGTGGTGGATTGCGGCCCACTCCCTCTCACAGAGAGGAGGCCTGTGTCCAGTGGGAACATTATAGGCTGATTATGTGCTCCCGAGGTGGTCCCATTGTAACCAAGTCATAATCTGATGATGGGATCCCATAGAAATCGAGGGAAATCCTCAAATTTTAAAGGCACTACTATAGCGATTTAGGTATTTTTTTATAGTAACTTGTGGTCGGGCAAAGTGTTATTGGGTTTTTCTATCTGGAATTTCTCAGTAGCAGCCCGGACTCTGGATTTGTGCTCGGTTGATGGCAATACACTCGCCCCCTATTACATGGGACGTAAAAACATAACTGGCGAAATGTGGGTGTACTACACTTTTGCCCAACTCTTCGGGGAAACAAGGCGTGATGTTATGTTATGTTATGTTATGTTATATATTCATAAACTGACCTTATTTACTCTGAAAGTTTAATTTGGTATGAAGCCTACGCATCAGAAATTCACAATCCAATAACTTTTATGTAAACGGGTATAAAATCCATAATTTCGGGTTCGTACCAACCACACAGTATATTAAGTCATGAATAAATAGACATATTTATGATCAATAATAGTAACAAAATGTCATAAAAGATTATTGATTTCTGTAAATTGGATTGAAAAATACGTCAAAAATAACTTATGTTTTTGTACTAGATGAGTTCGGTGTTTTCTATCCGACTGCTCTGGGAAGAAAGACCGAAACAAACTTAGAGGTCACAGTCTCTCTGGCGGATTTCCAGCCACCGTAGGCGCGTGCTTGCGGACGGTGAGCAATTGGTAGCTCGCCGTCCGACAAGGACCAGACCCGGGTCGACTGGGCAGCCGTCACCTCCTTCTGCGAAGCAGTAATGCTCGCGAAGGAGGAGGCGGGACGGTTGAGGGAAAGGCAAGTTTCGCGCCCTCTCGCCCCTAGCCGCCGCAGGAGACGCCCAGGGCGTCGGGAATCCCGGGCGGATTTCCGGCCACCGTAGGCGCGGGCTTGCGGACGGTGAGCAATGGGTAGCTCAGCGTCCAGTAAGGACCAGGCCCGGGTCGACGGCGCGTCGTATTCCACGCGCGCCTCAAAGAGATGTCGTCAGCACATATAGTAGGGGTCCACTAGGGCCGATGCCTGCTGGGGTCGCGGGAAGGTACTTATGGGTCACCGAGGCCCCCGCAACACAGGCAACAGGAAGGAATACGGGTGGGTTTTAGTCAGTAAGAGTCTGACACACCCTCCCGCTCCGCCCAGAGCGGGAGAAGTTATTTGATGATTTCCCACCCTCAAAAAAAAAAAAAAAAGACCCGGGTCGACGCGACGGCGCGTTGTGTTCCATGCGCGTCTGAAAGAGATGTCGTTAGCAAGTGTATGGGTCCACTAGAGCCGATGCCTGCCGGAGTCGCAGGAAAGTCCGAAAGGGATACCGAGGCCCCTGGCAATATAGGCAACAGAAGGAACACGGATGGGTTTAAGTCAGTAAGAGTCTGAAACACCCTCCCGCTCCGCCCAGAGCGGGAGAAGTTATTTGATCATTTCCAACGCAAAAAAAGGTCACAGTCTCTTTTAAAGTACAGATATAATCGAGGGCGGTGCCTTCTATTACAGGCATTGTTTGCTTAAAAATAGGCTCGAGATACGTTTAAAAGAAATGTAATTTTCTATTTGTCACAATAAACTATTTGTATTTGTATTTCTAATCTTGCAAGGACCACGCAGTTATTGTCTGAGATGGTCTTTTGAGGAAAAAATCACACAGATTTGAGTGAACCTGTCCAGTCAACAATATACCACATGTGACCGCGTGATTTATAAAGAAATATAGTGTAAATTACCACTGCTCTCAAAACGGTGAAGGAAAACATCGACATCGTGAGGAAACCGGTATGTCCTAGAACCAAAAATTCCAAGACATGTGACATCTACTCGCACTGGGTCCGCTTGGTGGATTACGGCCCACTCCCTCTCACAAAGAGGAGGTCTGTGTCCCAGCAGTGGGAACATTGTAGGGTGATTATGGATAGTATAAAAAGGATGAATATTGGATTTTGATTATTATTCATATGCTCATGGGAACAAAGCTCCGATTCACTCAATTATAATCTGTCAGCAAAACTAACTGTCTATTATCCAGTTTATCCAACCGTTATGGTTATGAAATTCAAGGTCCATACACATTTTCATATAGATAGCTTTTCATTCATAGAAGATAAATGATGTTTAATAATGGAAGTTGATCAACATACGGATTACAATAAGCTCGATCAAAAAATCTCAACTGAATTTTCTCTTTAAAGCATTGGTTTTTTACAGTAAATGATTTTTAAGTAACACACAATGAGTTATGCAAATAAAACGTAAATAAAATAACAATTTGTTTCAGTTTCATTTAATCAGGTTCTAATTTTTACAATCGTTCAGTGTGATTCTAAGCAGAAAAACTTAACTTCCCTATATTTATCTTGAACCAACTTCTAACATACTATGAATCACTGTTATATATTGCCATAATAAATTGTCGCACTTGACAAGCGGATTGGTGACGTCAACATTTACTTTCCATAGCGTTTGAAGGGGGTGTTACGTTTCTAGAGTTTATTTGCTTTCCCATTGCTGATACACTTATTATTTTTTCGAAACATCACCAAGCGGTTGGTTGACTCCTCACGAGACCAGAAGGCTGGTTCTTTTTTGGTTATGTTTTGGCCAAAGAATCAGCATTGCCGACAACGTAGCAATGTGGCCAGCCTTTTGGGCACTTTTCCTGTTGACAGCGATGCGGACGAATTTTTTGATGCGCTATGATTTTTTCCCCTATTTTTTTATATACTTATAGAGGTATGAGGAACACGGTGTAAAGTTCACTCATCCTTCATAGAAAAGGGCCTCCGACCAGATATGTGTTGTGTCTGGTGGGCTACTGCCCGACGATTGAAGTTGGGATGGTGTACGAGTATATGCCAGTCGCGTGGTGAACTCTGCTTGCGCGATGCTGGATTTGTGTGAAGTCAGGTCTTTGATACGTAATTCGCATGTGGCGTTGTAGATGTCGCTACATACTTCTATATATTATTATTATTTTTAGTTAATTAGTGAAAGCAGGGGTTACGGCCGCGACTTACGAGTTGTAGATCGTAGGTTCGAACCCAGATAGGCGCTTTACTTTGTGTAAATTATTTCATCACCACTGCTCTCAAAACGGTGAAGGAGAACATCGTAAGGAAACCGGCATGTTCTAGAACCAAAAATTTGAAGACATGTGACATCTACCAAAACCCGCACTGGGCCCGCGTGGTGGATTACGGCCCACTCCCTATAACAGAGAGGCCTGTGTGCCAGCAGTGGGAACATTATACGCTGCTTATGTAAGTCTGTTAGTTTAAAAAAAAATATAAATATTTTCAAAATAAAAGCTGTACCTAATACTTCTCATCTAGCAGTTACTGCCCGACATTGTCTAGCTCATAAATTGCATTACCGCGTAAACAATTAAAGTTCGTGCTTAGTGCTCGATATAAATCGCCACGATGGCATAAAAGTAACTCATTAACTGAATGCATATTAGAGAGATTTACATAACATTTGCATACTACGCCGGCACATCGCCGCTGTCAACATATGACGTAATTAAAACACGCTTTTAGATGATTTATTGTGATTAAAACTCACGTACTGTTTGCCTATCCTGATTGCGTTAAATTCGGCTTTAAGTTTATACCTATATTAAAGGTTTAGTTGCTAACTACGGGTATTAAACTGGATTTTGTTGCTACCAAAATTGACAGTATTGTTTGGTTTATTTATGTCGTTTATAAAGCAGTGTGGTTACAGCTATATTTGCGCTAGTTTACCTGGGGATCGTAAAGGTTGGAAATTTCCATTAAGACGTAGCTATATGATTTTAGTGAATTTAAAATCTTTTATTACGCCTTCATATAATGCAAGTAAGATATACAAAAAAATGTATGTTAAACTAGAACATATACACATCCATTCTTTATATAAACATTTAAGTAATGTAGTAAAATACTTTATGAAATAAATTCTGGAAATAATGTCTACCCAAACGATATAACTTTCAAACTACTTAAACTATTTTGATGATTTTTTTTGTGTGAGCATACTATTTTATTATCTATGATTTTAGTTGTGATTTTTTCTAATATTCATATTTTCGTTACTCAAAATAAATATTCCCTATAAAATCGAACGGAACGGCGCGCGGCGGCGCGGCGTGAGTGCGACGCGTATTTGTATCCAAAAGGCCAAAGTCAACGGCGATTTCCCGACCTTTAAATAAATGACACTGCACTCAGCTGATCTGCACTATGCCTGTAGGACCACCAGTTTGGTGATTTAAGCTTCATAATCAGTGGACAGGCCATTTAGCCTACCTATTTGAAGGCCAACAGTGGTGGATCTAGTAAAATTTGCGCTTTTCATAAAAATAAGTTATAGTATTCAGCTGAATCAAAGTCGACTGGAAGCCGACCCCATGGCAACGTAGTTGGAAAAAGGCTAGGCAGGTGATGAAGTGCGAAAACTACCTGCATAGTTTTATAGGAACGCGATATTTACGCCACCAAAACTCCCATATGTAAGTTGCATTGTAGGTATTCGGGTTCATACATCATTGCTGTTTGCGCCTCAAAAGACTGAATGAAAGGAGATATGAATAAAACTTTCCTAGATTAATTTTGAGCGACGGTAACTCTCGTCTGGCCTTACCTTTATGCATTTTGAAGCTAATTTAAAAATGTTCATCGAGCTTAATGATACAAGACAGAATGTCTGCATATTACTTCAGAAGTACACTACATCTCTAGTTTCACTCTGGCATTCCTTGAAATACTCCCTTCATGGCTCTATTATTAAGATGCATCATTAGTGGCAATATGCTGTAACTCGTATGCTCATATACGACATTGTTCGGAGAATAACGTCGTATCTTAATGTTGTAACGTTATCCACACGTCTGTCTTTTGCTCCATTCATGTCTGATGTGTCAGTGAACACAGAACGTCATGCAATAAATTCAAATTGGAACAGTAGCAGTTTATAACACTTTTCTGTTTTTTTGCCAGGATTTATCGTTTAGCCCGTTTAAAGTATTGGTACTAGTTTTTGTTTATTTAAAGAAAAATAAAGAAAGTATTGTGCGTTTTATTAGGAGGGTCCAGATAAATGATACGCAGATTGAGTTTGTACTGAATTTGATAAATATTGAATAAAGGTTCACAATTACCCGGTTATGATTATACAGCAAATTAGGACGTGGCAAGGCGATGTTATGTAAGCGTCTGGCGAGCCCAGTGCGGGCGTTTCTATACCATATCAAAAATGCAATTCAGCACTCACATCGCTAGGGTCGCTACAAAAGAAAATACGTTTATTTGCAGTAAACATGACGCAAAGAAGGCACACAAATACAAAAACGAAAAAATTTGGGGGAGAATCTGCGTCACATCCACGCAAAACGGCCAACGCTCAGCATAATGCTGCGACCCTTAAGCGAGACAGAGTCTCAGCGCTGGTTTTCAGCGATAGCCGGCGTTGACGTTATGATGTCGACCGGTGCAGCACACAGTAGTTTCATGTAGATAATCAAATCATTAAAATTAAGCAGTTCTTGATAGAATCATCTTCTTAGTATTATCATCTATGATCTATGAGTCACTATATAAATTAGTTCAAAGGAACCACAGTGTCACAGTTTGGAGAAAAACAAAATGAATCATCCTGTTTATTTTACCTATAAGTATAATTATCTGTATAGTATATACCTACCCTACCCATATATTTTATATATCTCCATCTGATTGAACGAGGATAAATACATAATTGGATTAAGAGAACTCTTATTACTTTTATTATTTATGTAATAATAATTAATTAGAAAGATTCTTGGATGTATGTCCCCAATATTTGTATATTTCGATAAATAGAGCAAGAGGTACCTTACCAACCAAATTATTTTTTCGCCATGAGTCGTCCGGCCTAGTCACTGATATTATTAGGTATGTGCACCTTTTTTTTTTGGGTGGGAAATTATCAAATAACTTCTCCCGCTCTGGACGGAGCGGGAGGGTGTGTCAGACTCTTACTGACTAAAACCCACCCGTGTTCCTTCCGTTGCCTGTTTTGCCAGGGGCCTCGGTATCCCTTTCGGACTTACCCACGACCCCGGCAGGTATCGGCCCTAGTGGACCCGTACACTTGTGCTGACGACATCTCTTTGAGGCGCGCGTGGACCACAATGCGCCGTCGACCTGGGCCTGGTCCTTATCGGACGGTGAGCTACGCATTGCTCACCGTCCGCAAGCCTCTGTGTGCACCTCTGCCTCACCCTTAGGAGATTACCGGATTGATGTTTATGTTATGTTATGACATAATATTTTTTTTTTTACTAGCTTCAGCTGTTCCACTCCTTGTCAAAGGCCTGTCTCCAATGCTTCCATCTCTCGCGAGCCCGCTCTTTCCAGTTATGACGGAACCTATACAGTTCGTCTCGCTATCTCCTACGTGGTCTGCCGCGACCCTGTCTCACTGTAGAGCACCAATTCTGTGCTATTTTGCCCCACAGTTTGTCCGGCATGCGGCAAACATGTCCTGCCCAGTCCCACTGATATTACAAACTTATAACGTATTAACCTTCAAATTGACTCTGGAGTCTAAAAGGTTTAGAACCTTGGAGGATCCCTTGTCCTTATCCTTGTCTATCAGATATGTAATAATTGTGCTTATTGTGTTATCTACAAATTAGCATTATAGCCTTTGTATTATAGCATGTGTTGGGACTTTATTTACAAAATAAATCTGATTATTCTTTAATCTAAATCGAAATCTGGTGTCGTTGTGATTTTGTTCTCGTTGTTAGAGCGCTGTAATAATCTATAGTCTTCATTTATTTTCGTTGCTTATATATTAAGTATCGTATCTATGTATCTATTGTATAGCATATATTTGTGTACGTATTATAGTGTATTGTACTTATACGCTTATTATTTGCACCAAACACAACCTCATTTTATGTCCAGAAAATTAGTGTCCATTCCAAGGTTGCATGGAATACGGTTGTCGCAACCCAGTGCTGGGCACGCCACGATTGCGGCGATAAGTCCCCTCTTTGAGGAGTGGCTGGAGAGGCGCCACGGCGTCCTCACCTTCCGCCTGACGCAGGTCCTCACCGGACACGGCAGCTTCGGGAGGTTCCTGTGTCGGATAAGGCGGGAGGAAACGTCCGGGTGTCACCACTGTGTGGATCGCCCGGAGGACACGGTGGAGCATAAGGTGGAGGTCTGCCCGGCTTGGGCAGAGCACCGCCGTGTCCTCGTGGAGGCGATCGGCGGCAGAGACCTCTCGCGTCCGGCCCTGGTTCAGGCCATGGTACGGAGCGAGAGGGCATGGGCAGCCGTCACCTCCTTCTGCGAAGCAGTAATGCTCGCGAAGGAGGAGGCGGGACGGTTGAGGGAAAGGCAAGTTTCGCGCCCTCTCGCCCCTAGCCGCCGCAGGAGACGCCCAGGGCGTCGGGAATCCCGGGCGGATTTCCGGCCACCGTAGGCGCGGGCTTGCGGACGGTGAGCAATGGGTAGCTCACCGTCCGGTAAGGACCAGGCCCGGGTCGACGGCGCGTCGTATTCCACGCGCGCCTCAAAGAGATGTCGTCAGCACAAAGTAGGGGTCCACTAGGGCCGATGCCTGCCGGGGTCGCGGGAAGGTACTTATGGGTCACCGAGGCCCCCGCAACACAGGCAACAGGAAAGGAAGGAATACGGGTGGGTTTTGGTCAGTAAGAGTCTGACACATCCTCCCGCTCCGACCAGAGCGGGAGAAGTTATTTGATGATTTCCCACCCAAAAAAAAAAAAAAAGGTTGCATGGAAGAGATCGCAGTAAGCTATAAGACCATTTGTATATTTTATAGTGTATATATATAATTTGGTGGACAACAAAGTATATATAAATAAATTATTTGTTATAAACAATTCAAAAAACCACTGCGTTTTAAGATTAAACTAAAAAATTAAGATGAATTCTGAAACTTCCAAAGAATTCCCGATCGAACATTTTATAGGTGTTGGTCTGGCGTCTCCCTGTCGCGACAACCAGGCGCCTAACCTGTGACGTCACAGAGAAAGTTGCCGAGGTCACTGGAGCAGGGATAGTTCGTATATTCAAGGTCCGACAGGCGAGGATACCCGCGAGACAGTTTGACAGTTTGGTTTGCTGACTAACCTCACATTTTGACTTTATTTATAACGGTACAGTCGACAAAAGATTCCAACTTTCGTGGTGCGCCTATCAATTGGAAGTTGAAGTTAACTTTCTGTAAGGAGATTTTATTGTGCAATAAAAAAGATTCGGCTACCCCATTTTTATGCCATCGGGATTTTTCCTCCTGCTTGTAATTTAACTTAACAACGTCAAGCCTGTATTCCCGAAGGGTTAGGCAGAGCCACATTTCGCCAGTAACATTTAAGTCTCATTTAAGACGCTAACACCTAAACAGCGGTCACTGTCAGATTGCATATTAAAGAAAGAGAAGCGCGATGACACAACGATTGTAATGTATTGCAAAATATGAAGCAATTATCTATTTCTCAAAATTGAGTTGAGTAATCGAAAATAAAAAACAACCAAGTTCTGCATTCAAATAAGACGTTCTTGTTATTCATTAAATACGTAACGTATATTGGTATTTAATACAGATATTTTGGATTGGAACCCAAGGTAAGAGGTTAGTTTAACGTTAGTTTGTATCGAGATTTTGTTTCAAAACGTGTTTTGGTAACGACCAAGTTCTGGGAAATATGTTCAAAATTAACATATATTTTTCCGGTACCACAAACTATACAGATTTGGCAATTTTTTTCTTAAGAGTAGCCTATTTTGGTCAATTGGGTCTTTTCAGCGCCCCCTATGGGGCGAGCCCATTGCTATCAACTGTGCACAATTCCAGACTCTGGGCTACTTAAATTATGAAATTCCTGATGAAAAAACCTGGGAATCGGACGTCACGCTCAGAAGTAGCGCTTGCGACCACTACACCAACGAGGCAGTCGAGGCTGCTGATTTATCTGTTGTATTTTCATGTAAAGTACTGGATAATACGTAATACGGACCGTATTATGTGATCACATACTTCGTCCTCATTATCTATCTAATTAATCGCAATAAATTATTCGCGAACATCTGGCGGTTACTTCTGATCATGAAAACAATTTTCAGAATATTGTTTTGTATAAAATAATACTGGTGGGTAGCTTAATTATTGTTGGAAATTGAGGTTTATTTACTCCCACTCTAGTCTGCGTAGAAATAGAAGGCATTTACATTCTGAAGCTTTTAACTTGTCCATTATCTAAAACTAGAAGCCCGCCCTTGCTTTGGACGTTATGATTTATTTATTTAATATTAATGATGTAAGTTAAGTAAGATATATTCTCTCCCGTTGCGTAGTTTAAAAGAACTTTTTCTGTATGACCACGTTGTTCTTAGAAGAACAATATGGTCACACAAAAAGCGGTTTTAATGTATTATAATAAGTATAGAAGATATTATAGGAGATCGTCTTGCCCAAAGTATTACCAATAATAGTCCAAGATCATAAAAAAACAACAACAAATAAACATGTTTAAAACCGCATAAAAGCATGTAGTTTCGCGATTATTACCTTTGCAAACAACAGCCTTCTGGCAATATAAATGTACTAGATTGAGGTCGAAGGATTCATCCCCTATCTGGCGGGGTGCGTCGGCGACGTTCTGGCGCGACATAGCGTCGCCCGTGACGTCAGAGCCAGGATCGATACGAGCCCAGATGATCTGCCATACATCCCGTGGAACTTGTTTACAAATTTGGCAAGAGTTCTTATGTTTTTTTTTTAAGAACGCAAGCCAAAATACTGACGTTATAGGTTACAGAATCAAAAATAAGATAAAAACAAACTGTATTGGAAGTTCTTGGTCAGGGTTTTCTTTTCAAGCAATTTCTTCAAATCTTTACACTTTTTATAACATTATTAGTAGTTTTTGGCTCGTTAACGTAATTCACACTTATGTTAACCATTGTCAATTGTCGTTTAACCATTGTCTGTTTCGCACTTAGTGAAAGTGTTAGTTTTCACTTGTTCACATGATATCCGGAGATTCACCCACCGTTCAATATAAGGAACTCCACAAGTGACGGTACTAAGCTTTCATACGGCGCAACCTGGATTTGGTAGCACACTATACCAACCTGCTGACTGGCTAACCTTTTTAACAAGACTTGAGCCTACGTTTTTCTTATTCGTTTTAAAAAGAATATCTTTATTTTGCAGGAACACGGAATTGTTCCTGAAAACAATGTATCTTTTCATATAACGTTTACATGTCGCACGCCAGTAAAGCTTGGGACCGAAGTCGGCGTGGTTTTTTCCGACATTTTCAACAATCATCGTCCTAATACAGCCAGTTTACTCAAAACCTTAATGAATTATACACCACACACATTCCTCATGAATCACTCCGTCCATTGGTGAAAACCGAATCCTTATGAAAATTCGTTTCGTAGTTTTTGAGGTTATTGCGTTCAGACAGACAGACGCGGTGGAGGGACTTTTTTATAACATGTATTAGATATGTAGTGTAAAAATATGGTACATAACTGGTCTTAAATATAGATATTTTGCGTACTTATCAGCATGCAAAAAATATCTTAAATTAAAATTATGTAGTTAAATTACTAGTTCTCACTAGTAATTTAACTACATAATTTTAATTTAAAGGTTTTTTAGACCACATGATCTCAGTATCTAGTAATAATTACGGACAGGCTGATTATGGACATGTAATCTCTTACATGTCCATAATGAGCCTGTAATGTTCCCACTGCTGGAACACAGGCCTCTTCTCTTGGAAGAGGGAGTGGGCCGTAATCCACCACGCGGGCGTACCAGCGAATTTTAGGTTCTAGGACATGCCGGTTTCCTCACGATGTTTTCCTTCAGCGTTTTGAGAGCAGTGGTGATGAAATAATTTACACAAAGTAAAGCGATTGCCTGGGTTCGAACCTACGACCTACATCGCGTTAGTCACCACTGGGCCACCACTGTTCTATAGTGTATTAGTGTAAATTTAAATACCTTAGATGTCTAAATAATTTAAACTGGTTAGGAACATTAACATTGACTAATGATAACGATGAGAACGATGGGCGCTGAGACCATTTATTTACAAGATATTAAGTTATCTTAACGTATGACTGCAACTCTAACATGCAGCTTTTACTTACATCAAGGTCTATTGACTGGACACTGACTGGACAGGTCCATTCAATCTGTGTTATTCTTTCCTCAAAAGACCATTTAAGACACCAATCTACATGGCCTTCACATGATCTGACCAAGATTATGTCTGGACTTTAAAAGAGACTGTGACCTCTGAAAAAAATGAATCATATTTTTAAAATGTTTTATTTTAAAAATATGATTGACTTGTAAAGGTGTTTGTAGAAACCTACTTACATAAATAAAAATCATTTATAATTTATTTTATTGTAAACTATGTATTTTACTTTTCTTTTTGTGTGAAATCATAAAATAACTTCTCCCGCTCTGGGTGGAGCGTGAGGGTGTGTCGGACACCTACTAACTAAAACCCACCCGTATTCCTTCCGTTGCCTGTGTTGCCAGGGGCCTCGGTAACCCTTAAGTACCTTCCCGCGACCCCGGCAGGCATCGGCCCTATTGGACCCCTACACTTGTGCTGACGACATCTCTTTGAGGTGCGCGTGGAATACAACGCGACGTCGACCCGGGCCTGGTCCTTACCGGACGGTGAGTTACCCATTGCTCACACTTTTCACCATTGTCCACAAGCCCGCGCCTGTATTTTACTTGACGGTGCAAATCACCTGTCTGCCTTCAAAGCAAGAGTGAACTGAACAGGCATCTTCTGGGCTCGGTCCATCATAGACCTCATCCATCGGTTTCCATCAGGCGTGATCGAGGTCTTGAATTTAAAAAAAATATCTCTGTCTTTCTGTGCGAGTGATTTCGACGATTTCGAAGGGACGGAAGTGTGTAGACAGGAAGTAACCGCTTGAACATGGAATAAGTAAGTACTTTAAGGATGGAATTAGTAAGTACCCACTATATACTTTGTATGTAGAGAGGGGCATGGAATAAGTAAGCACTTTTTAATAGCATGGAATTAGTGTACTCATGGAATTAGGAAGTACTATATAGATTGTAATCTACCAACCCGCACTGGTCCCGCGGGGTAGATTACGGCCCGCTCCCTCTCACAGAGAGGAGGCCTGTGTCCTAGCAGTGGGAACATTATAAGCTGATTATACTATAAAGGAAAAAATAGAGATGTAAATAGAGGAGGTCCTGCATTACGAAATGCGTACCCTGAATAATCTTCTAAGCATTCATATTATTTTTGTTTTTAGTCTGTGGGGCCATTCAAGTAAAACGTAAGCAGAATTTTAGTCATTTTTACCAAACCCCCCCCCACCCCCTCCTCCTTGTCAACAATGGTAACCAAAGCTCTTACCTCCCTCCTATGTTTACGTAAACATTGGTATATATTTTTTAATCTGTTGAGGTTTCTTTATTGTTATTCATGAGT
The DNA here is from genome assembly GCA_905333075.3 of Atethmia centrago. Classification (NCBI taxonomy): domain Eukaryota; kingdom Metazoa; phylum Arthropoda; class Insecta; order Lepidoptera; family Noctuidae; genus Atethmia; species Atethmia centrago. The sequence continues at coordinate 13,343,077 of HG995377.1, read as the reverse complement.
CTGGAAATAAGGAATTTATAGACTATATAAGAATTTAAGTCATTTCCCTATTTCGGTGCTTTCCAAATTAACTATAAAATACCGCGTGTGAGCGAGTGAAAAATATCAATTATTTTGGGGAATCCCTGAACATGCTTTTCGCTGTTGTTGTCATATTTGTACAAAACAGAAAAAAATCTTCCAGAAAAATCAGAAAAGAAAATAAATAAATATTGCTGACGTAATCACCAACCAGACCCCATGTCATCAAAATTAAGCAAATCAAAGACCTCCACCCTACTTTAGTGCTTACGTAATACTTGAATGGCCCCTGTCTTGCGGATGCTGATTTTTAGACAATTTCATGCCTGTGGCATACGATAAAATTGAAGCAACATAATATGACTTGCATCATCTAAGCCCTGTTAGGACTGTGAAACTTTTATTATTGCTTCAATTTATGGTATGCCACAGGCAAATTCACGCCACCAGTTGGTCCTCCATTTCGACAATGAATATAAAATATATGATTACGTTCATCATTCGTTTCATTCATTCAGTCAAGACTATAGAGAATATAGGCACTTCGACATTTGACAGGTGCACCTGACGTCTCAGTGCTACCACCTAGTGAACGTCATTTCAGAAAACCCTAATTAAATCACACCGTGTAAATCAGGCTAAACGATGATTATACAAAAATTACATTATCTTAATTATTAACTCTAACCTTTCGAGGAATACGGGCGTGACGTTTTACGTTTTAATGATTGAGTAATTCTTCTTACAATCAACTCATTCTACTAAACTACATAAGGTATATGAAGAGGTGACTGTCTTCTGACAGTTGGTCCAATTAAGGCACGAATTAGTACCAATCAGTGTACCAATCTATAAAACCCCACGCACGCTTATTAGTGACTGCCACTCTCAAAACCACATCATATAGTCGTATTTTCCTTGATTTATACATTGATGCAGTTATGTAAGCAATATTTGTTAATTTTCACCAATTATCGAGCATCTAGATATGAAAAAAAAAATAAGACGTCATTGTTCTGTTCTCAATTCAAAATTAGAAGACGAGAATTTAGATACAGGGTGAAGTTTTTTCCAACATCCTGAGCTGTCAGAAAAGTCATATTTCATTTGGAGCTGCGTTCTTTGTTAGGAACTTCTTGGTACTTGAAAGCTTCGTGGACGTAGTCCCTCCCACGATTAATTACGTAATTTGTGAGGGACCTTCTCATCTGCATGTACTTGCGAGTCACGGGATATTTTTTTAGGATGGAACGTGTTCTACTTTGTTATCGCACGTGGTTTTGCCTTTTTAAGAAGGAGACGTTCGTTGTTAGAAACACTGAATTTTCTAGTTTTCATTTGTTTTAATTAACAATCGAACGGTCATTTTATATAACTACACGGTTTAACAAGGTTGTTGAACCGTGTAGTTATTTAAAATGACCGTTCGCAGTTCATTGCCGGGTCTATGCAAAAGCCGCCAGGAAATTAAGCGTAGATTTAACAGTGAAAACCTTAGTAAGTAGTTAGGTATCCAGAATCACTCTCACAACAGTATAAAAATCTTTGTTTTTCAACCTTTACACATCGAGGTCTTAACTATTAATCATACATTGAAAATACAGCACAAAAATGGCGTTGACTATGGTCAAAAGCACTCGCGTAATAAATTAAAGCCGATTTTAAAACATTTACGTAGGTGGATATTAAATCTTTTATTTCAGTATTCGCTCGATTTTGCATCAGTTTTTATTTTGAAAGCGGAACCCTGTACTTCATTTTAAAAGTGGAAATATAATAAAGACTATAAATAACAAAACAAAATAAATGCATTTTATTGGCAATAAAGTGAGAGTGGTCTAAGCTTTCATATCTACTAAAGTGAACGACTAGACTTTCCCATCTCTAGCAGCGTTACTAAAACCTAATAAAAATTTTCACATAAAAATTGATAGTTTCTATTGGATAGCCGATGGTCCAAAAATAGTTTAACCGTCGATTTTCTAACCATTTCTTAAATCAAACTAGGAAAGTATAACCCGAGGGTAGCAAGTTGTAGGGTCTTATTGGATAAGTTTTGAAACCTTTATACAGGTCGGGAAGGTTAAGTTGTAATATAAACTTTCGAGTTTTAAGAGCGCTCTCTTCTTCGCCACAGCTGAAGTTTGCATTTAGTCAAAGCTTTTTATTTGATAAAAGTGGGCTCAGTGGCTTTTAAGCCAATAAAAATGGGATTCTTTTAGTTTTTACGTGTATTTTACTTTATCATTGTTGTAGTTTCCAGTAAATACTGAGAGAACATCTGCTAATTTAAAGAACCTCCAAGAATCGTGACAATTAAAAGTTCGTCTGACGCGCACTGTCATTACTATCCAGTTTTTGTCTACTCTTCTCTCACCAATATTTTTTTAAAACTCGAATTGCAATTCTCTTATAGTTTGTGTTAAAACGGCAGAAGAAAAAGTAATACATTCGCTTGTGCATATTCGAGTTCCTCGTATCGGAATTAGTAAGTTGCAAGCTTCCGTCTATCTCCTTGCATCTATGAGCGATGTTTATGACGCAAACTGGCTATTTTTTATCCGTCCATTAAATCCTCCATATTTTTCAAAACCTTCGTGTATCACATACATAACATACATAATCAGCCTATAATGTGCCCACTGACACAGGCACACAGGCCTCCTCTCGATGAGAGGGAGTGGGCCGTAATCCACCACGCGGGCCCAGTGCGGGTTGGTAGATGTCACATGTCTTCGAATTTTTCGTTCTAAGACATTCCAGTTTCCTCACGATGTTTTCCTTCACCGTTTTTGAGAGCAGTGGTGATGAAATTATTTACACAAAGTAAAGCGCCTGTCCGGGTTCGAACCTACGACCTACAATTCGTAAGTCGCGGTCGTTACCACTGGGCCACCACTGCTCTCAATAATGATGTGTATCACATGTAAAGGATCCACAATAATAACACCAGCCATTAATTGTCTGACTGCAGGGCAAAGGCATCTTCTCATACAAAGAAGGTAGGAACACTGATCACCACGCATGCTCAAGATGGGTTGGCGATTTCAGACTTATATTAATTTTATAGTTACAGGAAAAACATCGTCTGGAAGTCGTTACAGATGTCTATAAGGTCCAAGATTAACGAAGAAAGTACATCTTTTATATATTAGATATACCTATTTGTTTGTTTTTTTTTATGTACAAATCTATATTATTTATTTCAATAAATTTTACTATAAGCAAATATACAAAACAAAACTTAAAATTAGGAATACTTAATTCAGAAGTGTAGGTACATACTCGTACTTGAAAGTACATATTAATTTAAAAAGTCACATCTCACAATAGAATAGGTTCGTAATGTCAAAGCGCATTACATTTCGTATGCCGACCGTACCGGATGCCTTCTGTGCAACCGGGTTCGGCAGATGTGTGTCACGCATCACGCGCCCATTTCACGAGCTACTTTGAATCCTAATACTGTGATACGGCCCTTGAATAACACGTATTGTGTTATTCGGCAAAAATAAGGAAAATATTGTACGTTGCACATACAGTTCTTGATACAAGACAGCGGGAGAGCAGTGGCAAATGAGGAAAATAATTAAGAGGCCAACAACACCTAAAGCGCGGTCACTGTCGGACTGCATAGAAAATAAAGAGAAGCGCGATGACACAACGCTGGCAATTTATTGCAAAATATGAAGCAATTATCGATTTACAAAAAATCTATAGATTGTATAAAAAAAATAAAACACTATTATGCTAATATGTTGCTTGTAGAATAATCTGACAAAAAATCAGTATGACTGCATGTATATTAGTATGGTCTTTAATCGTTTAAAGAAATTTTTAGAGGTATCTTCGTGATTTTTTTTCTATCGTATCAAATTAGTTGTATTATATTTTCAACACACTATCTATCTAGCATATAATAATACTCCATAAAATAATCCTGAAGAATATCATATATATTTCTGATTTTGTTTACTGCAGTGGATCATATACTTTTAGGCATTAAAAAACTTACAAAATTTGCGTTTAGGTCTTGTAGTCCCCTTAATGTAAAATACTAAAGTGTAGGCTGCTATTATTTATATGATGATATTAAAGACATAACTTACGAAAAATGCTTTTAAAGACAATACAACCGACTTCCAAAAAACACTACAAAGTGAAAAATAACTTTAATTTCGGAAGTCGGTGGCTTTGGATCTGTACTTTAATTTTTTGCCACCGACTTCCGAAATTAAAGTTATTTTTCACTATTTAGCGGGTCAGTTTGTAATTTATCTAAGTTACAATAGCCTAATGTCAACTGCTCATCACCTTTTACAAACAAAAATATTGCTTTTCTTGATGCAGGGACGTTAATTGTTAAAGAGTTCTCCTGGTAAGAACCAGGAAAACTGCCTCTCACCATATGCATTGTAAAGAGCATAAATGGCTTAGCAACCATATTAAAGTACCTAATCGAATCGCAATTAAGTAGTTCCGGTGACCATCTGTGGTCTTCATCATCAATTCCACTCTACCAAATGGTGCTTTCCGAGAGCAAATGCACAAGTTACTATAAAGAATACCTAAATCGCTAAAGGTGTGCCTTTAAAATTTGACGATTTCCCTCGATTTCCATTGGATCCCCTCATCAGATTATGACTTGTTGACAATGGGACCACCTTGGGAGCATACCCTTCAAACAAACGAAGAATTTTTTAAATCGGTCCACACGGAGAAATCGGCGAACACATAAAAAAAATATATACGCTCGAATTTAGAAACCTCCTCCTTTTTTGAAGTCGGTAAAAAAAATCTTATTCCTTAAAATTATTTCACACACATGTACCTATGTGAAAAGGCGAAGAAATATTCAAATTACAGCTCCTCTATTCCACAGCCAGACAAAATACAAACGAAATAATAGAAACGTGACGAGCTGTTTTCTTGCAAAGCAATCAGATTAATTAAATTAATTGTTGTAAGACCCGGTTATTACGCTGCACTAAATGTGGTTTGGTATGCAAAGCGCTCTAACGTACGTACTTGGGTCTTGAAGAGACTCGCATCGCATCAGAAGCAACGCGGCAAGGCAAGGGTTGATTGGAGCTTGAAAATTGTATTCTGATGTTTGTAGACGAAACTGGTATCTTGTCTAATGAATTAATTTGGCTTTTAGGTAGTTATGTGAGCTTTTCAATTGATGAACGATAGTCAAATATATATCCGATCTTTTCAGTAGGTATTTTTACTAAAGATACTATAGGATTTAATACACCCGGCTCTTTTCGGTATTGCTGTATATTGAATGCTGGGTTTTTGACCAATATTAAATTATAGTAATTTCAGCCATCTTCTAGTCTAGTCCATTAGAGATCAAATCTAATATCACACGAATCACAGAACTTATAATAAGAAGACACGATGCGACTACCATCTGACATCCAGAACTCAATAGGGTCTTACACCCATTTTTGAAAGGTGTCTTAATTAAATTCTATAGTGCTAATATGCCCCAAAAAAAATTCACAAAATTTTTATTCAATCGATAAGTGCCATAAAAATGCATTTAAATTTTACTTTTTCTAATTTCGCGCGTAGTTTTACAAAAACGCTGGACGCAGTGGATGCCATGTTGCTCTGTGGTCATGAGGTCACTTGGCTATGTAAACAAATGGGCTGATCTATTATCTATCAGTTGACAGTTGACTCGTTTTAGTTTACACAGCCGTATGGCGTAATAACATGGCGGCTACTATTTCATGGTGTTTTTAACAGATTAGAAAAACTGAAAACGTTGAATAGAATTTTAAAATTTATTTTGTTATTTTATGAACTAATACTAACATTTTCCGACTCCTTTTTGCCTAAACTATCTCAATGATATATTTATAGATTTTTTCTCGTAAGTATATAGTAAAATACCCTATTGTTTGTAAATACCAATTTTAACCTGTTAAGCCTCGCGCGACACCGATTCGGAGTGAAACAATAGAAAATCAATTCTGTCTCATTAGCTGACCTTGACCAATTAAGGTAAGACTCAATGTCCTTTTTGAGAGGGGTTTTGTGGTAATAACAGCCGCACGGGTCGGTCGATCAGTTTAAGCTAGGCTTGCCGCGGTTGCTCCGTGAATGTGTGACCATCATTCCATACCAAGACCCCTCCGTGTGTCGAAAAGCATGTTAATCCGTTGGTCCCGGCTGTTATTTGTAGATTTTTGACAGTTGTTACGGGTCGTCAGAAGCCCGAAAGTCTCACAAATAGTCTTACCAAAGGGTATCGTGTTACCCAATAACTGGGTTGTGGAGGTCAGATAGGCCGTCCATGTACAATACTGGTATTCAGCTACATCCGGATAGACGGGAAGCTGACCCCAACATACATAGTTGGGAAATGGCTAGACATCTGTCTAGCCATTTCCCAACTACGTACGTCATCATCTGATGACTTAATGTCATTCTAATGGAAAACAAAGCGATGTACGTGGTTATTATTATGTCCTCTTAATTTTTTGGTATATAGAAATATCGTCAAAAATAATACTTAGGTAAATAGGTGCAAAAAGAAAACTTAAGTTATTACATCGCATAAAGCTGCTGTAATATATGTGAACTTATCACAAATAAACCATCACAAGACGGTCTGGTAAACAAACATATAAATTACTTGTAACATGTTTTTCTATTTTCGCCTCCATCTTATTGTTATACTTAAGATACAGAGGCTCCTTGAGAGTTTCATTACCTCTATTTCTTTTGAAAACACTCTTGCCGAATATACTTTTGTGTGGAGGCGTGTTTTGAGTAGATACAAAATAATTTGCTTTTCAAAATAGTCATTATGAAGGTATTGCTAAAAACACATTCCTGATAGTTTTTTTTTTTGTGGAGGCGTGTTTTGAGTAGATACTAATAAATTGCTTTTCAAAATAGTCACTAAGATGAAGGTATAGCTAAAAACACATTCTTGATAGTTTTTTTTTTTTTAACAATTTATAGACTAGGTTTAAAGGGAACGTTTTTTTCGACTATAATTCAAATCCTCGTTGCAACAATAATATATATTATAATTATAATAAATACAAATAAATTATGATATCGTAAAGCCGCCCAAAAAAGTTCCTTGAATGATGTTGACATTCTACAGAGTGTGCGTTAGCCTTCAACCGGAAAAAAGTAAATGTGTTTCTCATTTGATTTATAGCCAAATTGCGTAGATTTCCGCCAAATTTCCTTATAAACTCGACACACATTCGATTGTTTAGTATGAATGGGTAAACAAAATATTTTGAATGTGTTTCTATCAATTACCAGCGATGAAAAACGTACTAAGTAGGTACTTTTTATTGTTATTTAAAGTGTTAAGTTTTCTATACAGGTTTTTGAAAGATCAATCTACCTAGCCTTTTTCCAACTGTGTTGGGGTCAGCCTCCAGTCAAGCCAGATGCAGCTGTATTTTATATGAAGCGATTACCTAATCGCTTCATATAAAGTACAGGAGGTCAGATAGGTATCTGACCTCCACGACCCAGCCGATGTATTCTGAACAATTTCACCGTGAAACCAAGTGAACTTGAAGTGAGCAGTAGTTTTGAGGTGCTATTTTTCGCTGTATTGCCACTAAACGCATTTTTCTTTCTTTCTTTCAGTCTTTCCACCTGATTGACAATATCGACAGCTCACTTCAAGCTCACTTCAACTAAGTTTTCACGGTGAGTTTGTGTGGTTCTTTCCTCAAGGGACCATTTCGGACATGGATCTGCATGGTCCTCACATGATCTGACCAAGATCATGTGAGGACATCATGATGATCATGTGTGTGAGTGTGTGTGTGAGGATGTGATGTCTGGACGTTAAGAGACTTTGACCCTTGAGTTTGTTTCGCCATTTCTTCTCAGGGGTAGTTAGATGGGAAATGTCGACTCCATCTAGCTTATTTTTTTTTTTTTTTTTAATAATAGGTTGGGGAAAAAGTTTCTTCGCATTTTTTAAGAAAATTCGAAACATTTGCCATCTTGTAGGTAGGGACATGATCCCATTGCTATAGAAATTTTGGGACTTCTGATCAAAATACCGCGACAAGTGGTTTTGGCAGTCCTCTCGTGATGTTAACCTGACACTGCCTAAAGAATTCTGAAGAGACCGAAACAGGTGGAAATCTGAAGGTGCAAGGTCAGGACTATACAGCGGATGCACCTCCCAGCCAAAATCTCTTAATTTTTGCTGAGTGGCTAAAGATGTGTGAGGTCTAGCGTTATCATGATGAAAAACCAAACCCCTTCTGTTGATTAATTCCGGCCGCTTTCTCTCAACTTCTTGCTTTAATCTCATCAGTTGTTCGCAGTAGAGTTCAGAATGGATGGTCCTGCCTGGTGGTAACAGCTCATAATGAATAATGCCCTTCCAATCCCACCACACACACAGCATCACCTTGTTGCGAGTTAATCCGAGTTTCGCCACAGTCTGTGAAGCCTGACCGGCTTTTGACCACGACCTTTTTCGCACGTACTTGTCGTACGTGATCCACTTTTCATCACCAGTTCACAACTTCTTCAAAAATGGTTCGGTTTCATTACGTCGTAATAAAGAATCACAAATGAGTACACGGTTCATTAGGTTTCTTTCAGTGAGCTCGTGAGGTACCCAAATATCGAGCTTTTGTGTACCCAGTTTTTTTCAAATGCGCCAAAACTGTTTTGTTGTCAATTCCCAGTTCTTCAGCTACGTCGTAACTACTGATATGCCGATCTTGCTCGACTTTTTCAAAAATGGCATCCTTTTTATCCGTAATAGGGCGACCAGAGCGACGTGCATCTTTGAAATCAAAATTTCCGGATTGAAAACGCTTAAACCAAATTTGTGCTCCCCTCACAGATACTGCACTAGGTCCATAAACATCGCAAATTTTTTTCGCGGCTTGCGTTGCATTTTTACCTTTTTTGTAGTAAAATTTTAAAATGTATCGAATTGTTTCATTAGATTCACTCATCTTGACGGTACGAAAAACAAATAAAAATCACACATTTTCCTAATTTGAATTTGGAATTATGTTCTTTAAAATTTAAACTTTCAATGATACCAAAACCAGCCAGATACAAATAGTATACCCAAAGAGATTTTATTACAAGTTCATACATACTATAATGCGAAAAGACTTTTTCCTCAACCTAATATGACGTATAAAAGTGATTCTGATATCCTATTTACAGAATAAACAATTTCATTTCATTTTATTTCAGATTTTTATAGAATATATAAAAAATATGATAGCCATTGGTAAGACTGGTTGCCATACTTTCGCCCTTCTGACTAATTGTATCGGCAGTCAAAGATCTACGAATGACAGTTGAGACCAACGTCTTAACGTGCTTTCGGAGGCACGGAGGGGTCTCGATGAATGGGCACCCATCCTCGGACCGACCTCGACAATCGACCCGTGCGGCTATTATCATTTTTAGCCCCGAGCTCTTGGGTTTTTTGAAAGACCATGTTTATTACAAGAATAAGCGAAAACCTAACAATGAGACTCGAAATAAAAAACTTTTTCTTAATTGGAACGCTCCAATTAGGAATAATTTATGTATACTGTTTTATGTACCAATTTTTTTTACATTTCCCCCAATTTTTTTAAATTACAAATTCTATTGTTAAAGCTTATCTCAATATTAATTCACATATTCTGCCATTGTACCCAGTTTATTAGTCTCAAACTAGATGACAAGCCATCATATCCCCAGAGAGCGGTGGAAAAGTGGTAAGGTTGATGTGACTAATCAAACATAAAATTATTCTATAAATTACCTACTTGATCGTTATTTTACTGACTAGTGTCTATTTGCTAATATCTCTGTAAAATGACGATTATTTATTTCAAAATACAATATATAAGTTTTTTTTATATATTAAAGATCCCTCAAAAAAAAACTGTTATTACAAAAATAAAATTTTCATCCATTACAGAAAATTATTTTTTGCAAAAAATTTTCTCGTACTACCTATATCAAACGTTAGTGGTGAATTCATTTTCACCAGTAGATTGCTATTTGACATTAAGGTGTCAAAAAACGCTCTGCATTTGTAAAACCACTATTGTGTGTGTTCACCACTTACCAAACTTTCAAGTTACCAACATACGAAGGTAAATACTTAGCCATAAAACTAGCTGAAACTAATATTGGAAGTTAGCACATGCCGCCATGACACTTTTGTTTAGCAACTACATTGCGTGAGTTATAATGAGATCCGGGAAACATGGAATAGGGGAGCATTCATTTTTAAATGGATGGATGACTTGGATGATAGATTTTTACGAGCAATAATAGTAGATAATGGGTTATCCAAATAGGTCATTATTGTTTTTTATGGGGATGGAGGTGGGTTCATTTTTGGGGGTTACAAATAAGCAAGTTCGTTTTTCATGTTAATAATGGACGGAAAAAAAGTGTTTTGTGATTATTTGAAAAGTTAAATCATGTAGTTAACATAACATAACATAACATCACGCCTTGTTTCCCCGAAGGGTTGGGCAGAGGTGTACCTGAAGTACACCCAAATTTTGCCAGTTATGTTCAAGTCCCATGTAACAGGGGGCGAGCCTATTGCCATCAACCGGGCACAAATCCAGACTCCGGGCTGCTATTGAGGAAATCCAGATAGAAAAACCCAATAAGATTTTCGACCCGGGATTCGAACCCAGGACCTCATGCTCAGCAGTAGCGCTTGCAACCACTAAACCAACGAGGCAGTTCAACAATCATGTAGTTTTTTGCTTGTTATTATACTTTCCATGGAAAATGCCAGGAGTCACTGATGAGTGACTGGGATGTCGTCAGTCCTTGTAAAGCTTGGTTTTCCTAGGAAAACGGTTCCGTCATAGTGTATCGGCCGTCATGAAAATCTGTCATTTTCACCAATATTACATTAAGGTGAATAAAAACGTCCAAAGCAAAGCTTTATGATGTACATACCTATGAATGTATGAACACGTAAATGAAGACGTAATACATATTTATTTTCAAGCCACATAAATGAAGCTACCTACGAATCAAACGTTAGTACTGAGAATTAAATAGACAGAATAATTGTGCCTCCTACACAATGGCAACTCACCACTGCTATTGTTCTGGATCACAATAGACCAAATCAGTTACACTTCAAAGGTCAGTGATCAAGATGACCCCATGACTTATAGCTGTTAAAAGTAACCAATAGTTATTTGCCAGTAGACGGATTATTGAAAAAAAAATTGTACTTACGATTAATAATCGTAAATACAATTCAGGCATCTTCTCATATGGAGAAGGCGCGAGTATTGATCATCACGCTTGCTCAAGACGGGATGGCGAGTTCAGAATTATACCTATTAACTACAAGTACCTACAGATTTCCTCGCGTGTTTTTCCTCCCCTGTTAAATAATAAATGATTTTATTTCTGTAAGTAGGTTTGCACAAACACTTTTACACGTCAATCATATTTTAAAAACTATATGAGGTCGGCGTTTCCTATCTGACTACTCTGAGAAAAAAGGCCGAAGCGAACTCAGAGGTCACAGTCTCTTTTAAAGTACATACATAATCTTGGTCAGATCATGTGAAGGCCATGTAGATTGGTGTCTGAAATGGCCTTTTGAAGAAAGAAACACACATATTGAGTGGACCTGTCCAGTTAGTGCACGCATTTGTCAGTAATCGTGCAGCTCAACTCAGAACTTAAGGAGCTCAACGATTCAACGAACAAAGAAAGGAGATTTGAATAGGCCGCATAAAGTACTCAAACTACCAGATTATCGTTATAAATGAATACCTATTTTACTTATATTTACAGTTAAACACAACTACTTGAAATATGAGTAAAATATCTATCTATCACCACATATTATAAAACAAAGTCCCCCGCCGCGTCTGTCTGTCTGAACGCAATGAACTCAAAAACTACCGACTGACTTTTCATACGGTTTCCCCAATGTACAGAGTGATTCATGAGGAAAGTTTATGTGTATAATTCATTAATGTTTTGTGTAAACCCGCTCAAATATGACGATGATTGTTGAAGATGTCGGAAAAAATCACGCCGATTGGGAGCTTTAATGGCGTACGCCGCGTAAACCAATAGTTATATAAAAACAATGTATTACGAAATTATTCCTCTTAAAAAATATATTAAACTGTAGTAAAAATATATCAGCAATATATCTGTCTGCATTTTTCATTTCTCTCTGAACCCAATTCTGAAGTCCACGCAGACGAAGTCGCGGACAGAATCTAGTACATATAATAAAATCGTAGCAGAGTCAAAACTGTACATACTCGTAGAATATTTTTGAAAAAGGAGCAAGTTACTACTTGCTACTTAAAAAAAAAAAATATCCCAGACAATTAACAATTTTTATGTCTAAAATATAGTTTTTAGCATTTTTGTCTGTTTGTCTGAATGGATGTTCCAGCATCACGCAAATACTCGTACTACCAGACAAATTCAGTTCAAATTTAGCATAGATATGTAGAAGTCTGGTTAGTCTGTACATTTTCACGCTATTGGCTATGGGGGATGAACAATATTACATTATGCTCGTATTGTTCTATAGTTTACCGCAAATTGTAAGAGCCATAAAGTTAGAATATTGCAGGTAGTTACAGATTTAACCTTTTAAATTATTATCATCACTCTATACCTTTATGGAGCTAAGCCATCAATCATGATATACAGGCCACCCTGTATAACATGAATAGCATTTTTTTTTTTAGACTATTTTTGAGATAAGGCAGTCAGGGTTGGTACCTTAACCGTTGTACCTACGGGAAAACGGTCTAAGGAGATTGTCCTTACCTTTTTGAGAAACTTTGAACTGCATTCACAGATCTTGAAAAAAAAATGTCTACAAGAAAATGGGCAATTTTTGTTATTCCAATCGATCCTATTTCTTATAAATAATAAATAAAATAGAATTCGTTTATTTCAGACTATTACACTATCCATATTTTTTTATAGGGATCAAAAACTGCGGGAAATACTGAGATTTGAGTACTAGAAAAGTCAGAAATTGCAAAAATAAAACCTGTGGCAGCAAGTTAGATTCTAATATTTTTTTAATATATACTACTGTTTGATACTTCTTCAAGCGTACACAGAAAAACATGAAGTTTTGGGCCACTTTTGTCATCTATGGTTATAATAAAAATGAATATCTATGGTTGGTGACTGTTAATGAGAAATCGCGTGTGTTCACGAACTGCTGTAACATTATTGTAGTTACAGCCGTTCGTCAGGAATAATCTGGAAGCATGAATTAGTCAGTGTATCAGTGTTGTGTCATTGGGTACCTAGTATATGCAGGAGTTGAGAGAATGATGATGATGTGGGAACATTATTAATTCATTAAAAACAAAAAAGAAACCAAGAAATAGGAAATTGCTACTGAAAGGCTGCGGGTGTCGACCTCAGGACAAGCTGCTTCTCACACGGACAACTGTACATCGCTTGCTCCCGCGTCACCAATCCTGATTCTCTGTATATTTTGGCTGCTGAGACCAAACTACAAACGTAGTATACAGGGAAGTTTTATAAAATGTGACTGTTATTTTAGTATATTGCGGTGTCTTACGACTTTCACGCGAACGAATTCGCGGGCAGAAGCTAGTTAATTAATATAATGTAGGTACCTATACTATTTTTCGGAAAATAATTGAATAAAAAATCAAATAACAAGATTGTAATTTAGGAGCTCGGTTACCAAATTCAATTTATCGTTCAACAATTTTAAATATAATTAATAACGCAGAAAGGTCCAATGTAATTGAAGTAGGTACCAAGCTATTCGTGAAAGGCAATATTATTTTTTAATCTTATCGCTGAACCTGATAACGGAAAACTCAATATAGTAGAAGAAATATCACGTTTTGAAGATAATCGAAAGAAAATCAACAAAGATGAAAGTCATCATTTCAGTCTATCGCAGTCCACAGCTGGAAATAGGCCTCTCTCAGGCTGCGTCACAACACCCTGTCCCCCGCCATCCGCATCCAGTCTGTCCCAACAACCTTTTTAAGGTCGTCGGTCTCCACTCCAGGACTCGTCTGTTCCACCGGCCATCGTTCCTTCAACAAACATGGCCTGCCCACTGCCACTTCAGCTTACTTACTCTGCAAGCTATGTCGGTAACTACAGTTCTTTTCCGGTTTATTTAATTCCTGATTTTATACTTCAAAGAAACTTTGCGCAGGATGAAAGTAAGTAACATTTATTTTTTTTAATAACCGACGAAAATTTTCAACGCTGGGGGGCCCAGAATCATGTACTGAATCCATGGTAACAGGTTGTCCGTCGAGATCTCTGCCACCCTGTATACATTTTTCACATTTTTGTGGAGGTCAGATAGGCAGTCGCTCGATGTAAAATACGGGTATTCAGCTTCATCCGGTTAGGCTGGAAGTCGATCCCAACATAGTTGGGAAAAGGCTACGCAGATTGATGATGATGATAGATTTTTCTCAAACCAATTCTGAGTACTCGTAGCAATAAAAGTAAACGGGTGGTAGTTAAGTGGTAGGTGGTGGTAGGGTTAAAGTTTATTTGGGAACGAATCTGCAGGAAACTGAGGCCTATTTTTTCTGGATAAAAGGTACCCTTTTTTTTTTTTTTTTGATGGTGGGAAATTATCAAATAACTTTTCCCGCTCTGGGCGGAGAGGGACGGTGTGTCAGACTCTTACTGACTAAAACCCACCAGTATCCCTACCCGTCCTTCCTGTTGCCTGTGTTGCGGGGGCCTCGGTGACCCATAAGTACCTTCCCGCGACAATGTCCTTTTCTGTATTCTTGACAATCAAGTGAAAGTCAAATTATTTATTTCAAATAGGCACATAAAAGGCACTTTTGAACGTCAAAATTTACAAAAAATAAGAATTTATTCTAGTCGCCCCTTCCAAAAGGCAGTTTCGTATGGATAGGAATGGGCGAGAATCTCCACCGTTACTCTTTTAAAATGTTTTACAATATTTTATATAGGTATTTTTATTATATTGTATAACTATATGTGAAGAGGATGCACTCAGAATAAAATGACTATACCAGAATAGGTAAAAATAATTAAAAATGAAGCAATTACAGAGAAATGAATTATGTGATAGATACATGATGCTCACATACAAACATTGCAAAATAAACGATTTCTAAAAAAAAAACTAATAGGTCAGTGTGAGTCAAGGCAATCACAGAATGTAAAATCAGCATCAGATAGTTAGTCATGTTGAGGGGATGTATGAAATGCGACTAACAAAAGGTATTTACAAGGCAGATGTGAGGGAAAACGCCGGGAGGAAACGCCTCAGAAAGACATAATAGTGACCTCATTGGTGATATTCTTCAAAAAGGTCAGGTTCGTAGTACTCGCAACCGGCGTGCGTGTATGACCAGATGTATGAACATAAACGAAGCATCTATTATATAGCTTAATCTCTTTGGCACACTGAAATAATATTAAAATAATGCTGCTTTGAGATGGTGGTACAGTCACAGTTTATAAAATACTTAGAAATATATCATCTATCTTGAAGTCCATTCTAATAATCGATTCAATCCTTTGACCAGTTACCGATTAAGATTCGAATAGATTAGTAGGTATCTGTTTCTACGAAATATATCTATCTAACGCAGACCTACAAACACTATCTCTGGATGTTCAGAAATGTCTGAACATTGAACGGTATCATGTTTCCTCACAGGTGAAACAAAGCTCCTTGTGTGTACGCTAGGCTTTAAGCTAAGATTTGGATTTCAAACGTTGGTGACCAAAGCCAACGTCTTGGGTGTTACAGCTGTCGTTAAATTGTACCTACAAAGGATTGATTCTTCAACAGTGATACACTCTCGAGACTCTTAAATTAAGCTACTCTGCATTTTCTGTTTAAAAATTGTAGTAAGTAAAATAAAGTAAATATATATTGTAGTATATATGTATGTATTTGTATTTCATGCTTGTAACCTATTTATGTATTTCTGTACTTATTCTATTTATAATCTATTATGTTATCTTTAATATTTTTCGTTATTTTTATTTCCTCTCAGAGCACCTGCCATCTTATCTCTTCACCACCCTTGGTTGACTGGTAGAGAATGCCTAAGGCATTAAGTCCGCCTTTGTACTTAATTGTGTGCGAGAAGTTTAAATAAATAAATAAATAAATAAATATCTTTTTAAATGTATTAATGACAACATAATGATGGAGGGTAGCTTCAAAACTGCATGATAATGTTTTCTTTGACTCATATTATATTGTTATGCCTTTAATGTTTATAATAACCTAACATGGGAATGCATAGTGGCTTGATTTAGGAGTCCGGGAGTGTATTCCGTTTTGGTGTGTCATTATTTTAAAGTGAAACTTTTATTACATTGCCTCAATTTTTTTCGTCCATCAATCGCATGTCACATTACAGCCGGCCGCGGAGTAGTTGTAAAGTGAAAGGCGCAAGGCCAATATGGCGGCGCCCATGGCTCACATCAGCTTCACTAAAATTTCACTTTTTTATGGGTATAAATCATCGAATAATATCTCCTGCTCTAGGCGGAGCGGGAGGGTGTGTCAGACTCTTACTGACTAAAACCCACCCGTATTCCTTCCGTTGCCTGTGTTGCCAGGTGCCTCGGTAACCCTTTGGTACCTTCCCGCGAACTAAAGTTTCACTTGCATCGTGGTTTCCTAAAACCACAGTTTTGTTTATTGATGATTTGTTTCCGAAAACAAAAAAAACTAAATCATTACTAACATTGTTTCTACTTCAGTGGTAAAATAGTTCCAATGTTAGTTTAGCACAAAATATTGTAAGCGGATTATCTTGAATAGGTCCCTAATAAATATGTATCAGAAACTTCTACGAAATAGTTAGTGTTATACCATTCGGAGAATTCGGAGATTGATAAATAATTTGCCGTTTGTGTTTCCTAGAAATAACAAAAAAAGCTGTTATATTTAGTTACCTAATATTCCACATATCGTATAAACCGCTACCCAGGTAATGTAATAAAATAAATACTCAGATATTACATATCAATATTCAATATAACGAAATTGAGCAGATATCGAACTAACTCATTACTCACAAATGCTATCAGTAATTAACTTTTTTTTTTGGATGAGAAATTATCAAATAACTTCTCCTGCTCTGGGTGGAGCGGGAGGGTGTGTCAGGCATCGGCCCTAGTGGACCCCCCTACATTTGTGATGACGACATCTCTTTGAGGCGCACGTGGAATACGACGCGCCGTCGACCCGGGCCTGGTCCTTACCGGACGGTGAGCTACCCATTGCTCACCGTCCGCAAGCCCACGCCTACGGTGGCCGGAAATCCGCCCGGGATTCCCGCGTCTCCTGCAGCAGCTAGGGGCGAGAGGGCGCGAAATTTGCCTCTCCCTCAACCGTCCCGCCTCCTCCTTCGCGAGCATTACTGCTTCGCAGGAGGAGGTGAAGGCTGCCCATGCCCTCTCGCTCGGTACCATGGCCTGAACCAGAGCCTGATGCGAGAGATCTCTGCCGCCAATCGCCTCCACGAGGACACGGCGGTGCTCTGCCCAAGCCGGGCAGACTTCCACCGTATGCTCCGGGCGATCCACACAGTGGTGACACCCGGACGTTTCCACCCGCCTTATCCGATACAGGAACCTCCCGAAGCTGCCATGTCCGGTGAGGACCTGCGTCAGGCAGAAGGTGAGGACGCCGTGGCGCCTCTCTAGCCACTCCTCAAAGAGCGGTCTTATCGCCGCAATCGTGGCGTGCCCAGCACTGGGTTGCGACAACCGTATTCTCCATGTCGCCATGAGATCCCGCCGGAGCTCCGTCCGCTGTGCTGCGATTTCTCGCGGCAGCGGAGTAACGCCCCGGCGTTTCGCCTCCTCGCGCCACTCCCATACGTGCGCGAGGACTTTTGTCTCCAGATCCCATGGCGGCAGTAATTAACCTTAAGACTGTTTTCACATTATCCGATACGATATCGTCATCTATTCTATTTTTAATATATGGCAACCAAAATTGGTGTCGACTATTCTGCCAGTGTCTAAAGTGAGTTGAGGAACGTCATCAATGTCGATTTAAAATATGTAAATGTATGGATACTTTAAGGCTCGTGCAGTCGTATTGCTGCCTGTCGCACATGCGATATCGCTCCAGTCTGTGGCAGCCTTTATGTGGGCAGGTCACATTGCTTGCAGAACAGATGGCCGATGGGGCCGAATGGTTCTGGAGTGGCGACCGCGTACCGGAAGACGTAGCGTTGGAAGGCCTCCTACGAGGTGGACCGATGACCTTGTGAAGGCCACAGGAATCCGCTGGATGAGGGATGGACAGAACTAGTCGAAGTGGCGGTGCTTGGGGGAGGCCTATGTCCAGCAGTGGACGTCTTTCGGCTGATATGATGATGATACTTTATACTAGTCATAGTTAAAGTCAAATCATTCACTTTAAATTGGCATATAAAAATCATGTTGAACGTTAAAATTAAAACGTCCTTTGTGGTCTAGACCACCTGTCTCAGACTCAGAGGTCCCGGTTTCGATTCCGAGCAGTGGCGAAATTTTCTGTTCGGTTTGGTTGGTGGTAGGGCTTGATCTAAGTCTGTCTGGCTAGCTACCACCATCATATCTAACTCAGTTGCCATAACAACAATGTTAACAGCATTTATTTATTTCTTTATATTTAAGGCTCCTCAGTTGAAAGCGGAGATCCAGCTAAAGTCTGGAAATTTCTTAAGACCATGGGAGTTGGAAAATCACGCCAAGAAGCGATTCCTAAAGACTTAGATATTGATTTACTCAATCAACATTTCTCATCTTCGTCCTATTGTAATAGGGCCATGAAAGCAGCCACAGTAAACTATCTCTCAAACCTTCCAACTCTGGATCACCCCCCATTTATTTTTAGTCAATTCTCTGATTGTGATGTTAAGAAGAGTGTTGTTTCAATCACGTCTAACGCAGTTGGTAGTGATTGTGTAAGTCGGAAAATGATACTCCCTGTCCTCGACGAAATTCTCCCTATTCTATGCTATATCCTAAACTACTCCATATCCTATGGCGTCTTTCCGTCGACGTGGAAAGAGGCCAAAATCACCCCTTTACCTAAAAATTCTAATCCTGCTTCTTTTTCGGAATACCGTCCTATCTCCATCTTGCCTTTCCTCTCCAAAGTCCTAGAACGCCTTGTCCACAATCAGCTTAGTGCATTTCTTTGTAAGAATAGCCTGCTGAATCCTTTCCAGTCCGGATTTCGTCCTGGTCACAGCACCGCTACAGCCTTAGTGAACGTTACCGATGACATACGGTTAGGCATGGAGGGAGGAAATCTGACGGTTCTCTGCTTATTGGATTTCAGTAATGCATTCAATACTGTCGATTTCGATATCCTGCTTGGCATACTTCGCTCACTTAACATATCTCCAACGGCGATTGACTGGTTTCGTAGTTACTTGTATGGGCGCCGGCAACGTATATGCATAGAAGAGTCTTGCTCTTCTTTGTGTTATACTTCTGCGGGTGTACCTCAGGGTGGTGTTTTATCTCCTTTACTCTTCGCAATTTTTATAAATTCTATTTCCGAAAAACTTATTTCTTCCTGCCACCTTTATGCAGATGATTTGTAAATTTACAAACAAGCTGCATATTCAGATTTGTTTAATGCAATTGATATGATCAACAAGGATATGGTTTCAATTTGCGAGTGGAGTGAGGCACACGGATTGCAGGTTAACCCGTCGAAGACTCAAGTCATTGTTGTTGGCAGCTCAAGGATGATCTCCAAGATAAACTGGTCGCAGCTTCCCCAGATAAAATTTAACGGAATTGCTATTCCGGTAAGCGACAAAGTGAAAAACCTTGGGATTTGGATCGACAAACATCTTTCTTGGGGTCCCCAGCTGCAGGACGTAAGTCGCAAAATTTTCGCATCTGCCAAGTCCCTGAGACGATTGCGGAACTTTCTTCCAACTGCCACTAAAACTGCGCTTGCACAATCTCTTCTACTTCCCATCCTTGACTACGCTGATGTTAGTTATATAATTCTCACTAAGGCACAGCTAGATAAACTTGAGCGACTTCAAAACTTTTGCATAAGATTTATATTTGGCTTGCGCAAATATGATCACGTCTCCGAATTTCGTACAAAGCTCAAGTGGCTTCCCATACGTCTTCGCCGGAATTCTCATATCTTGTTTCAGCTCTACAGTATTCTGTTCAATCCTAAAACCCCCTCTTATCTTAAGGGACGTTTCAAGTTCCTAAATGACACACATAATAGATATCTGAGGTCATCGGAAAACTTGAGACTGGGATGCCGATGCATTCCACCAGTTTCTATGATAAATCTTTTACGGTTCAAGCAGTACGGTTGTGGAATGCCTTGCCCGTGTCGATAAGGCGTGCTCAATCTCTGTCCATTTTTAAAATTATGGTAAAAAAGCACTATCTCTCTCCTTAAACATATATTTTTTTATTTTTCTCTGTTCTTTGCACCTGTTTTGATTCTTAGCGCTAGTTTTATGATTAATTATTATTGAATATATTATATAGATAATTTTAATATATTTTATGTATGTATGTATTTGTTGTATATATGTGAATGGTACACCATAGACTACCTGCAGTATTGTCTCTCCTATCCCCCCTAATCCATCCAAAGGTTGTCTTTAAAAGATCGCTTTTAGCGATAAGACCGCCCATTGTGTCACCCTATGTAAAATTTCTATATTTATAGCTGTAATTTTTATGGTGTACATAATAAAGAGTATTCTATCTATCTATCTATCTAAGGCTCATGCAGACTGGGGCGATATCGCGGGCGCGACACGCAGCGATATGCCTGTCACGCCCGCGATATCGCGCTAGTCTGTGCGAGCCTTTATATATACTTTATTGTACACCAGATTATACAATACAAAAAAAAATATATACACTACAAAATATACAAAGGGCGGCCTAATCGCTATTAATATTTTGGTTCTTCCAGTAAAAAGATACAAATTAACAACATTTCGGTATTATTATATCGTATCCAAAACAGAGTGACATTTGAACTGCGTTGTGTTGACGTGTTTCCCTGCATTGTTATTAATTATTTACAATGTTAGGAGTGCTTTGACAGGCAAACGAGCGAACTGCCGGTTACCAAGTTCTCAAATTCTGTTGTTTGTAATACGATTTCAGTTTCCAATATAATATAACTCACGCCTTCTTTCCATGGGGGTAGGCAGAAACTATAGAACGCCACCTGCTACGCTTCTTACATACCTACTCCTTTTGCTTCGTTTACGTTCATACAATCATCTGGTCATACACGTACGGTTGCGAGTACTACGGACCTGACCTTTTTGAAGAACATCATTAATAAGGTCACTGTATGTTTTTCTGGAGCATCCCCTCCATCCATTTCCACTCACATCTGCCTTGTAAATACCCGCCTAGTCGCCTTTCATTCATCCTCTCGTCATGACCAAACCATAAGCATACTTTTTTAATATTTTTTGTCACTACATCTTCCTTTAAACCGCGCGTTTTACAGGTTTAAGAACATAAAATAAATAGTTCTACATATTCCGCCTACTAAGTGGCGTACACATTTTTGGACATGGCCATGATTCTAAATTAATACACAATATTAACAATATTATAGTAATTAAACTATGACAACAAACTAATTGAAATTAATGTCAATTTATAAAATTACAATTTCAAAGTCAAAAAAAGAAAAAAAAATGTTTTGTAGAATACAATTTTATTACAAAAGTCAAAGTAATAAAATGAATGTCAAAAAAAAATTAAATTACAAATTATTCATTCCTGTGCATATTTCTTTATATAATTCATAAATTCATTTACAGTATAAAAACAATTTTCAATAAGCCATGCTCTGAAATTCGTTGACAGTTCTCTTATTTCTTTAGGAATCTTCATCCGACTTGTGTTTTTATGACAAAATGTGAAAACCATCGTGTGGAAACATTTAATTTTAATGATATTATATTTCACGGATTCGTTTTTCAAAAACGAATGCAGAAAATTCCTGTTTACGTAAAGTGATGGCAGTTCGTGTAACTTTAAGGAATTTGTGTTCATTGTTTTAGTTATTGATTTCTGATGGTCTAAATGAATGGTTCTGGTAAAAACACTCTGGGATATTTTATATAATACACGCCCGTGGGATATTTTCAGATATAGGAAAATATCCCACGGGAACGCACTGCCGGGATTAAAGTACCCTATGTGTTAATACGAGGAAGTGGGCTGTATATCTACCATGCTGGCCCAGTGCGGGTTGGTAGATGTCACATGTCTTCGAATTTTTGGTTCTAGGACGTGCCGGTTTCCTCACGGTTTTCCTTCACCGTTTTGAATGCAAACCGCGCCTGCCTGGGTTCACACCCACGACTTATGAGTTGTAGGTCCACCACTGCTCTCAAAGATAAGACAAAGATGCATTTATTTGCTCAAACATGTGTACACGTACAATAATAACATCAAAGCAGGTTTCTATGTTACATAGAAGCAAACATTCGGAACAATCCCTTTCACGAAGCCTTTATATGTATTGATCAAACAGAATATCAGATAACTGTATATATACTGAATTGACTACAAAAAAGTACTGCTGACCTATTTTTAATAACAGGTGCGCTGATGGAGTTCATTCTCTGGAAGGCTGCAGGTTGGTTTTCATCAAGCTATGAAGGAAATTTGATTCGGAACATAATTTTGATGAGTTTTTTAATGGAATGTGGGTGTTTTAAACAAAGTGCTGCTTTATAAATTTTTGGGTTAAAATGAGATAGTTTCCAGTGTAGAAAGTTTAAAACTCAATGCTCTGTTATTTATTTAATAAATATATTTTTTTTAATTAATTACATATTATTGCAAATGATATATTAAAAACACTACGACTTACGACTGCGTGATATCGTGGGCTCGACAGACGGCAATGTGCCTGTCGCACCCGCGATGTCGCCCCAGTCTGCACGAGCCTACATTACAGGCTCGTGCAGACTGGCGTAACGCGACACCAGTAGAACAATTTCTATGAAAACTTCAAGGAAATTGTTCTACCAGTGTCACGTCACGAGAAAAGTTTTCGCATACATGCATTAAGCATCCATTAAACATGCATTAAGGCTCATGAGCCTTAATGCATGTTTCTAAAATTAAGGCTCCCGGAGACAGGCGCAAAATCGCGGGAGCGAAAGGCAGTGCGATTAAGTTTTCATAGAAATTGTGCTACTGTAAGTACCTACTTCAAGAGAAAAACAAAGTAAACCAAAACAAATGTCTAAATACTGGGTTCGGGAGTACAATCTTAAATTATATAAATCTTTTGTTGTCAAAAAAGTGCAGGCCGCTTTTCAAGACATGCGACACTTAATGACATAATCCGCCAGTCGCTTGCCAGCATCAATGTACCTGCTCTTCTTGAGCCGACTGGCATTGTCAGAGATGATGGCAAAAGACCAGGGCCTCAAGTCTGCTATTACAATAGTGTCAGAATGGTCTATCGTTGATTTTATAATTGTTGATTCTGACAAGTTTGGTAATCTACTAATATAATGGCGTCATTAATGAGGATCGGAACAGACCATTCTGACACTACTGTAATAGCAGACTTGAGGCCCTGATGGTGTGTCTTTGGTTCCGTGGAGTTTGGGACAGACGCTTGTGTGGTACGCTACCTGTGTAGACACACTGGCACCGTCCCTCCTCAAACGGACTACTTCTAAAGCGGGTGCAGCGGCAGAAAATGCCGAAAACCTGAATGTTATTACCTATGGAGGCCTTGGCAGAGAGTACAACTTTGTGCCCTTTGGCGTCGAGACCCTCGATCCGTGGGGTCCCAGTGCGCATAAATTATTTGCGGATATCGCGAAACGTCTAGTTGATGTAACTGGTGACCGAAAAGTTGGCGGCTTTCTCGCGCAACGCATCAGCATTGCAATTCAGCGAGGAAATGCCGCCAGCATCCTCGGTACAATACCCCGAGGGCCTATTTTAGGCTTAACTTAGTTTCAATTTAATTTAGTTAATGTTAATAATCATCTTGTAATTTGGTTATGTAAATAAATATATCTAAATTCTGAGTAAGTAAACATAGACTAACTTAAGATCTATGAATCAACCATCCATTAGAACAACACGATTCCAACTTAACTCAAAAACTTATCATGCAAAAAGTAATAGTACTTACATACATTACACACGTTACGTATGAAAGTTAAATTGTAATTCATCGTGAAATAGTGTTATTATTATAATCAATGGCAGTGACATCTGCCGTCACGGACGGCGCAACAGCTGTTTGAGACGCTCAACTCTTTGTAATACCCCCACGAGTTGAGCAAATGCCTGTTTACTGATTCAGAGGCCCTTTTCACATTAAAAGTCTAAAAGCGATTGGAATAGATGGCCTCTCCTATTACTTTATTGTAGAAAGTTGCTAAGCGTGTGTGGTTGAACCTGTTTATTTTAGGAAATATGTCGTTTTTAGTCCGTCTGTCCCTACTCTACAGTAGGGACAGACGGACAGACAGACAGACGGACATGGCGAAACTCAGGGGCGCTTAGTACTAGAAAACTGTAATTTGGCATAGATATACATATTAATCCCGATGACAAAGTGCTAAAACAAAAGTGAGAATTTTTATTTTTTATTTTTTGCACGTAACGTGGGGATGATATTTATTTTTCTCGCCTACTCCTTGGTGTGTGATTAGTGATAGAAATATTGTGGGTCTATCCACACCACTTTTCGATTCAAGGATCTGCTTGCGTAATATTAAGCATTAAAGTGCTATTTTTTACAAAAATTAGCCTACCAACTAAATGGTTGTTAATGCAGATGTGAAAAAAATCATGGCAGTAAGAATATGCCCCAAGTATTTAAATTTATTCACCCTCTCCAGAGGTGTCCTATTCAGTCTACACTCTTACTGCACCAACTCCAAAAACCATGGCTTTTTGCCACATAATATCGCAAACCATGATGACGAGCATACTCTTCACATACACCTAACAACTTTGAACCAATGATATTACCAATGATATTTTTTAGTTTTTATTTACCTCCCCGTGCCTGAAGTGGGTAATTTGCGCGCCTAGTACATATAATGAAATTAAAAGGAAAACTATCACGGCTAAGTAGGCTTTACATGTTAACGAGTTATAGTCGACCAACTTAAATTTGCAGTTGGAGAATTGACCTTGGCATATATTGTATCGAAATATGGGAGAACATGTTTTTCAACTACAATTTTAAGTTTGTTTTTGGGATAAATTCATCCCGTCTTCCCCACTACGGAACCATTCATAGTGCGTGGTCCAACACGGACTTGGCCGTTTTTTTCTGAGTTAATTAGCATGTAATGTGCTGCATTATTCCCATGTTTTCCTTAATTAGTAAAGTCAATTAATTTAAAAAACAGTTATTCTGAACTCTTTTGACAGTTTTTAATGTTAATGTTATTCGTTGCTGAAATGGAACTATAGAGAACATTGCTTTGAATGTTGACTAGAGAGATGCTGGTCCAAAAATAAATGCTCTACGTTTTGTACTCAATATAGTCCTCCATACCGAATTTCGGCCATGGCGGCCAACTCAGCGGAGACTAGCCATCCGTGCGGGAAATGTTATAGTGCACAAGTGTGTGCGCAGACACAGGTGCACCAAATTTTGTACTACCTCTTTTGTGGTTAATCCTGAGTTCACAATAAGAATACTTTTTTTTTTATTTGTTTTTTATTTATTTATCATTTATACAAAATAACACAGGATTACATAATTAGATAGCAACCAAACCACTACGGCGTTATTACAAAACAAGAATCACTTTTGGACATGGTTTAATCCATCGAGCCAGTTTTTGTAATAAGTACGTTACTATGGTTGAAATACAGTTCTTTATACAAAACTGACTACTTAGTCCGGTACTAATTTGACAGTTTTGCATTAAAAACTTTAACGTAGACGGAATAAAGTTCGAAATTCAAAAACGGCTCAATAGTTTAAACCTGGGTCTAAAGATAATCCTTGTTTTGTAATAAGACGGTTAAGGTTTAAACTTGTGCTATTATGAGTCTATCTCAATATCATACAATACAATAAAGGATTTTATATGTACGCGTTATTGAAGATACAATAACGCGCATTTACTTAAATATACACATACATAAACTCACGCCTTCTTCTCATGGGGGTAGTCAGACACTATAGAACGCCACCTGCTACGCTCCTTACATACTCCTTTTGCTTCGTTTACGTTCTGAATACATCAGGTCATACACGCACGCCGGTTGCGAGTACTACGTACCTGACCTTTTTGAAGAATATCATTAATGAGGTCACTATATGTCTTTCTGGAGCGTCCCCTCCCGGCATTTACACTCACATCTGCCTTGTAAATAACTTTTGTTATTCGCCTTTCATTCATCCTCTCAACATGACCAAACCATCTAAGCACACTCTTTTCAATTTTTGTCACTACATCTTCCTTTAAACCGCATCGTTGCCTTATCACATCATTTTTCAGCCTATCATTTACTCTACTTTTATGCTTCTTTTGCCACACCCAACATTCACTTCCATACATAAGTGTAGGCACCAGCGCACCATTATGAACTGCCAGTCGAGACTCTTTGGGTATCGACTGGTTGGTCACCATCGCATATATAGCACCATTCACTTCATTTCCCGCATTTACTCTCCTTTCCACATCTTCATCAATCTTTCCATGCCTTATAAACAGACTCCCGAAATATACAAATTCACTTACCTAAATATTAGGTATAGATAAAAAAAAACAATGTACCTAAGTAAATCATGATTGAAAACTTACTTCAACTAAAAGTTTTCATTGGTAGCGTTCTTGAGCATAAAGGCTCGTGCAGACTGCCGCGATTCGTCGCGCGACGCGACACCAGTAGAACAATTTCTACGAAAACTTAATTGAATTTGTCCTACCGTTGTCGCGTCACGCGACATGTCGCGCCCGTTTGCAGGAGCCTTAATGAATCATATGCGCAAATGCGCAAAAACTTCAAAAGTGTCAACTGTTTTTTCAGAACTTAAAACCCGTTTTAAAAACTCCGGGAATCTAATTTTATTTGCAGATTTATCCAAATATTCGGTTTTAATTATTTCACTTTCTCAACAAAAGCTATTAGGTACCTAACAGAATTTATTATTTAATCGTTTCCAGTTACTGCTAAAATATAATAATTAATAAAGAGTTACTTAAGATAGGTGCTTGTTTGAAAGGCA
Organism: Atethmia centrago; assembly: GCA_905333075.3. Taxonomy (NCBI): domain Eukaryota; kingdom Metazoa; phylum Arthropoda; class Insecta; order Lepidoptera; family Noctuidae; genus Atethmia; species Atethmia centrago. Next base: position 13,315,791 of record HG995377.1, on the reverse strand, counting down.
ATTAGGTTAATTAATTACTTAGAAATGAACGTAAATCTGACTGGTGTCAAAAATCAGTTCTTTTAGTGAATTTTAAGGAAATTGGAGAAATGGCGTCAGAAAAAATAATGCTGTATCTTGTTGGTAAAATAATAATATGCTTGTTGTGAAACATTAAAAAAAAAACGTCTTCTTTGTGTGTCTGTGTATTTTTAATTACTCAGTTATGGTAAGTAATAACGTCCATAAGGGACACAAACTTTAATGATATTTAATGATACTTATTCCATGTATTCAAGAAAAGGGCGCGGCTTGATTGCTTTCACCTTGTTAACCCTCTATTGCATGAGTCAATTACTTAGTAACTGCAACTGTTGGACTCTATGTAGGTATAGTCGACCTCGTAAATAACAAAAATAAATTATAAAATAATAATTATACTACCTTAATAATATTGAAAAATTTATAAATGGATGAAGAAATAAGCAATATTAAATAAATAATAAATGAATAGATAGACCTGCATATATAGTAATAATAGAATAAGTGAATGAATGGAAATATAAATACATAGGTAATAGGATACAATTCAAACTTAATAACTAGGAAAATTAATAAAGCGCTTCTCCTCTCTCTCTACATATGTATTTATAAATTTGCTGTGCCCGACATGGTCCATAATTGTTTCATTTTTTTTTCTTTTTTACAACATGTAATTGTACATTATGGATTGCAATAAACGATTTGAGATTTAAATCTTTAACCACATTTGCGAACAATTTCCAGTAAATTGAAACTTCAATAAGATTGAAAATTCAATAAGATTGAAAATTTCTGTCTTGTCATTTTATGACGTGCAAGTTTTTCTTAGTCCCCACTGAGACTCAAGGCTCGTGCAGACTAGCGCGATATCGCGGGCGCGACAGGAATATTGCTGCCTGTCACGCCCGCGATATCGGCCCTGTCTGCCGGAGCCTTAAACCATGATTGTCTTGTGGCGTCTGCTCAAATGTCACAATAACATCAGGGACAAGCTACATTAAAACTTATTCTCAATGCTCGTGCAGACTGGTGCGATATCGCGGGCGCGACAACCAGCGCGATACTTTCCATGAAGTTTTCATAGAAATTGTGCTACTAGGTTCGCGTCGCGCCTGTCTGCGGGTGCCTTAATGATAGCTTTTGCCCGTGGTTTCGTCTGCGTGCAGATTAATAATTATTCCACAGCAACGTCCTACCGAGACAACAAGTATTATTATCTACTAACCTAGGCCATGATCTACCTGTGTGCCAAATTTCATCGATTTTCTTTGTAACAGAGATTGACAGAGCGACTTTCGTATTTAAAATATTAGTAATTATGTAATTCTGTACCTATGTATGAATACATCTATTATACTTTTAACTTGCAATGAACTACCAAGTTAAATTGTCGAGGGATTACCCAACTAACTTTATATAAAGGAATTAAAAAGTTGTAAACACAACTTTTCTTCAGTGACGGAGTAAAAATGTTCTTGAAGCCAATTGCTACATACAAGTCTTGATACTTTCATCCACGTCGGCTATTAGATTTTCTTCTTTTATTACTCTAGAATCAGAATAGTTTTTATTTGTGTTCTGTGTCTTAACTGAAATAAAATAACATCAAGCCTGTGTTCCCCTAAGGGTTAGAGAGAGGTGCACCTAAATGATAAATGATAAGTGATTTTATTTCTGTAAGAAGGTTTTCACAAACACTTTTACACGTCAAACATATTTTTTAAAACTAGATGAGGTCGGCGTTTCCTATCTGACTGAGTAGTCTTCTCAGAGTTGAGAAGAAAGGCCGAAGCAAACTCAGAGGTCACAGTCTCTTTTAAAGTCCAGACATAATCTTGGTCAGATCATGTAAAGACCATGTCGATTGTTGTCTGAAATGGCCTTTTGATGAAAGAACCACACAGATTGAGTGGACCTGTCCAGTCAGTGCACGCATTTGTCAGTAGTTGTGCAGCTCAACTCAGAACTTAAGGAGCTCAACGATTCAACGAACAATACCAAAGAAAGGACATTTGGCTAGGCCGCAAAAAATACCCAAACTGCCAGACCATGTTAAAAACTAACTGAGATTAAAACAAAATTAAACAATGACCCACATAGTCCTCACATTTACAATAATTATATAATATAGTACTACACAGAGTAAATATTCACGTCATTGCATAAATAAAATTCATCAATATCAATGTGTATATCCGGACATAATCTTGGTCAGATCATTTAATTAAAGTACACCCACATTTCGCCAGTTATGTTTAAGGCCCATGTAATAGGGGGGCGAACGTATTGCCTTGATGGCAATAGGTTCGCCCCCTATTATAGATATACTCCGAGTTCAATCAATCATTCAGTCTATCGCAGTCAACTGCTGGACATAGGCCTCTCCCAGGCTGCGCCACAACACCCTGTCCTCCGCCTTCCAAATCCAGTCTGACCCAACCACCTTCTTAAGGTCGTCAGACTGAGAAATTCCAGATGGATAAACCCAATAACTCTTTGCCCGAACCGGGAATCGAACCTACGACCTCATGCTCAGCAGTAGTGCTTGCGACTCTAGTAGTAGACCAACAAGGCAGTCACTTAATTGATTGTATCAAATTTGTCGAATGGCGTTTTGTCACTGGCTATATCAGCAATGTCTCTGACTAGTGAAAATCCAATATGGCTGGCGAAAACCAAGTTGCCATAAAAGCCATAAAATTTCATAGTTGTAGAAAGTTGAAGTTGAAAGTTGCCACAAAAGATGGAAGAGGCAAGATCATTGTAAAATAATTCTATTACTAAAATTATCAAAGCATGAAAATATATAGCAATGAATTGAAGGGAGTTTCGGCAGAATTTGACGCCTTTTGTAAAATATGATCTCTCAATTAAAATAGTTTTCGACGTTCTCTGTTTTACTTTGAATTCGTTCCAGCGATCCAGAAATGTTTGACAAATTCATTTGGAAATAGCGCTGAACTTTTAAACTGCTTTTATTTTATAGGTACCTACATTTAATAAAATACTGTTCAACCGTGAATAAAAGCTTTCAAATTTAATATTTTTAGTAAAGCTGCATTAATATTAAAATCAACAAAATCTTATTTTGAAAAACTCGATCTAACATTAATTATTATATCTAAATATATTTAACGTCCCTTTTTGCTACGGTTTTTATGAAGTGTCCAACGGTATGTTTTACCTTCCCTACTGAAAAACAAGCGTGTTTTTGATGACAAAATTAATATTTTTTCCTAAAAATTGTTATCAACACGCACAACATACCAGGCCCTGTATTAAAGCGAGGGTCTCTTCAAATAACTTCATTCCTACCCAACCTTTTTCGCCAGCATTTTAAAAGATCAAAAACACGCTACTAAAAGCAATAATTAAAAGGAATTATAGCAGAGAGAGTATTCTGGCATAGCCCGAAGATCGGCCATTTAACCTCTTGACCCATTGTAATAAAGTTAGTAAGACGGGAATTTCATTAGTAAGCTGCGAAGGCGGAGTCGCGATGACTTAACTTATTAAAGTATCGTTAGGGACACGTGACTTGTTAATAGCTTTGAAACGCACAGGTTGTTGAATCACTGGTTGAGGAACAGTCTTGGGTAATAGATGGCGCACATTTATTTGGTCCTATTAAAATGATTTGATAGTTCATAAAATTATGGGCAGTGGTGGACCAGTAGTAACGGCCTCGAATTACGAGTTGTAGGTCATGGGTCCAACTTAGGCAGACGCTTTACTTTGTGTAAATAATTTCATCACCACTGCTCTCAAAACGATAAAGGAAAACATCGTGAGGAAACCGGGCTTGTCCTAAAATCAAAAATTCGATGACATGTGGCATTAACCAACCCGTACGGGGCCTGCGTGGTAGAGGAGGCCTGTGTCTCAGCAGTGAGAACATTATAGGCTGATTATGCTAAAATTATGGGGTATCTTTTAAGCGGGTTTGCAAGGACGTTCGGCGGTGAAGGGTGTGTGATTATGGGGTTGCTGTTAAGTAGATACTATCAACGCTGAAAAATGACTAGGTCAATGGCCTTTTTGGTTAGTTTTGACTAGGAAGCAGTAGGTATATAATTACCTATACATTTAGTATCACATCTTCGAGATTGAAAAATAACCGCAATAACGTCATTATTAGTAAAACGACTTTTCCAAGAGAACATGATTACTTGTCTTATAGTCAATTACTTCTATGTTTATTCACCCATAAAATGTAATAGATAAAGAAAACACAGAGAGGTATAACTCTTTAGGGATAATTCTTTCTCAGAAAAAGGTCGGTTATCTGTTCCAAAACTCCCGGATTTACTCGTAGACACAATTGGGTTTATATTTACTGTTTATTTACGTCTTTAAGGAACGGAGAGACTAACGAGTTGAAGAAGTTCGCGAAAAAGTACTTACAAGTTTTTTGAATAAAATATTGGACTTTAAAATTGAGGCAGAATATTTTTTTGTGTTTGTTTGGAGAATAATATATGTATTTCTAGTATTTTTTCAGTATCATAGAAAACTAGTTTTTGATAGATGCATTTAAGAGCCTTCTTGAATAGCGAGCCGAAGAACATCCTTCGCATTTTTTTTATTTGTATTTAGGTACCTACTTGGCGATTTGTGTTAAACACAATAAGTCATTCAGTTGAGGTGTTACTGTTCTATGTTTTATTAGCAGAAGGTATTCTTGGGAGACCCTTTTATATGGTGTGATCAAATCTGGCGGTAAGTGTAGGGACACTATGCGTGACACTTCCTTCGGGAATCTGTGACACTTTGTGTGCCTACTAGCTTTGATGCCAGTTCATTGACGTGATTTGATATTCTCGTCTGATAGCTTTCACCAAGTCTAGCAATCTTTGTCTGACGGTTTTGATCCTTAGATCCCCGTGTATGTATTTGTTGCTCACGTAGTAGGGTATATCTAGCATGGGTCTCAATGTCTTGCTCTGAAATTTTTCGAGAATCTCTGTGTTGCTATTGCTAGTAGTACCCCATAGCTGGATTCCGTAAGTCCAGATTGGTTTGAGGATGGTCTAAATAGCTATTTTGCTTTCATGTGACGGGCTTGATTGACGACCTATCAACCAGTACATTGATCTGAATTTCGTATCCAGTTGTTTGTGTTTGGTCCAGATAATCCATCCTTTGCAATGAGGAATGAGCAGATAAGCCCAACTTACTTAAAATGCTGACAGGCCTGTTTTTTAACCGCGACAGCTATGCCGAATATGTACTTTTTATTTTAGTCTGATAAAGACTACAGAATCAATATGATTTAAAGTATTAAGTAATATGAAAAATTATTTAATAATATTAACTATAATTACTAATGGTTGAGCTGAATGGTGCTAATCCACGCGTCATATTCGTGAACGGGCGCCGTCAGTAGAGACTGGTCATCTCTTAGCTGCCACGGCTTATTTTAATTTTTGAATTGCTTTTTTTTTTGTTTTCTTATATTTTTTATTACGGACGCTTTTACGTTTTGCATCGTTCTCACAAGTATAATTTCAAAACGAATGATGTAACCAATATGTTGTAACCATAATACGTTGATTTAAAAGAGTGTCCGTGGAGGTACCATAGGTACCTAGTACAATGACAATTTAAAACTGCCTGTAATTGGTTTATTTGAAATAAATGCTTTGAGTTGAGTTGATAGACCCTGAGACTGCAAATCTCGCGGTGGGTGGGCAACTAGCTTCATCTTTCTGTCTGAACGACCGAACCCTTGACAGTTCAAAAGTCCCTGTAATTGGTTTATTTGAAATAAATGTAATAATTTTTATGAGATTTAATAGTTTAACTATTAAATCTTATAACTGCAGTGTAACTTAAGTTTTATCTTAATAACCTACGTATCAGAGAGCAGTGGTGGCCCAGTGGTAACGGCCGCGACTTACGAGTTGTAGATCGTATGTTCGAACCCATGCAAGGCTCTTTACTTTGTGTAAATTATTTCATCTCAAAAACGGTGAAGGAAAACAGTGAGGAATTTTTGGTTCTAGGACGTGCCGTGTCCTAGAACCAAAAATTCGAAGACATGTGACATCTACCAACCCGCACTGGGCCCGCGTGGTGTGTAAAAAATTCTTGTTGATCCACATGTGCTAATATACGTACAAGTTTATTAATTCAAATTCCGGGTGGTAAAACTACGTAAACAATCGTGCCAAAGTGACATTGTTTATAAGTATTGGTGCACAAAGTTCATATTAACAAAATGTACGTCCTCGTATATAACAAGAGGCGATGGTCAGCCTCGTTCACACCAGGGAACATTGTTTCACGTCCATGTCGTGTGGATTTTGGGCACAAGTATTCGTGTAAATTATGTATTATGTGCTGTATTATTATGTACTATATCGACTTGCTATTTATACTCGTGGTTCATACTGAGAGACAGATAAACTGAAATTGTTTCGAAGATAACAGATCGTGAATGATATACTTACATATATATTAGAAAGTTATTTGACTGACTGGCCACTGAAGATGGAAACAGTATGGAGAATAGCTTACGATTGCTTCTTGTACGGTAAAAGGATGTTTTTTAAAAACCCCTAAGCAGATCCAACTGAGGAGATTACAGCTTATAAGGTACCTTCCACCTCGTAGTACCTTCCTATGTGTAAGTTATAGAAAATAAAAAGGTAGAGCACAAAAAAAAACTGAGTCCAAAAAATCAAGATTTATTTTTCTATAAAAAAGGGGTGTTGCCTAAGTAAACTAAACTGTGTTGCAGTAACCATATTTAATATCTTAGCCGTTCTTTTATCCTGAATATTATGGAACAGGTAAAAATTATAATCTTATCTTCTAGGCAAGTTTAAACCTAACTCTTATATATAGTGCGGGTCTATTTTTACGATATGCAATAAGAAATAAGCACCTAATATATTTTATATTCCTAGATTCCTTATTCGTATTCCGTCTGCTCTCGTTTCGGCCGATATTTTATGTTAGAGTTTTAGATTTATCTAGGAGAATAATGACAAGTTTCTCTTTTTTAGATAAACGAATCTTTCTAATATATGTACCTATATCTATTTATAGTTCTAAAAAAATATTGTAATTTTATTCGAATGTGAATCTGCTGTTAAAAAAACCGGCGTAGTGCGTGTTATACAACGCACAATGAAGGGTTTCGTAGTTGGGATGAATTTATCCCAAAAACAAACTTAACATTGTAGTTGAAAAACATGTCCTCCCATACATCGATACATGCCACGGTCAATTCTCCAACTGCAAATTTAAGTTGGTCGATTATTACTCGTTAACTTTTAAAGCCCACTTAGCTGTGATAGTTTTACTTTTAATTTCATTATATGTACTACTGCCTTGACTCTAACAAAAATTAGCACTTTAATGCTTAATATTAGGCAAGCGGATCCTTGAATCGAAAAGTTGTGTTCACAGACCCACAATATTTTTGAACGGCCTATAAAAACTCCACATTAGAAAAAAAAAACATCCCCACATTACGTGCAAGGGGGAATCCCTTGCACGTAATGTGGGGATGTTTTTTTTCCCTAAAAAAATATATTTTATTTTAGTACTTTGTTGGCGTGATTAATATGTATACCTATGTATACATATTAATCACGCCAACAAAGGTGTATTTAGCGTACAAGGGAGGAACCCTAAAAAAATATATTTTATTTTAGTATTTTGTACTTTTAGGGTTACTCCCTTGCACGCTAAATTACACCTTTCTTGTACTATGCATCGATTGGCTACAGCGGGGACAGACAGACAGACGGACATGGCGAAACTATAACTGTTTACTACGGAATCCTAATAAAACGAAGTGGTTTACCTACCGGTAAAAATATTAGATCGGGTGAATTAAATAAACGCCAAGTAATTACTTTTGATTACACATGTTCACAATCAAAATCGGTAAGTTTACATAATGTTTTGTACTTACCTACCCATCACCTAAAAATAAATTCTATTAGGAAATTTTGGTATGATATCCCCGTGCCTCGGAAAACACGTTAAGCCATTGGCCCTGCGCCTGATCACTCTCCGTTCGTGTTGGAGTGCCGTCCCATCGGACTATGAGAGGAAGGAAGGAGAGTGTGCACCTGTGTCTGCGTACCCACTTGTGCACCATAATATCTCCCGGGCAGAAGGCTGGTCGCCATGACCGAGTTACGGTCTGAACGCCTATTATTATTACTACCTCAGTAATTGGTGGATCCTCAGGATAAAAATGTACCTTTTCATTAAAGTACCAAACATAAATATAGAAACCGATACTTCAGTCGAAAAAAAACTATCGATTCCCGTAAGTTTTCTAATGAACACATAACCTCAATATTTATTCTTCCTCTTCCCGGGATTGCAAGAAATTAACTAATGATTGGCTTCACACGCTCACCTACGACGAGTTGGAGACTTTAGTTAAGCCATAAGAATTTCCTGTGTTAGGCCCGGTATCCACCAAAGCGGAGAGGAGAGGAGACGAGAGCAGATGTGTTACTTAGCCGGTATGTTATTTCCACCAAAGCGGAGAGGAGATATGAGCTGTGCGTAGCGGAGATGTGAGCTGTGTGCTGGAGGAAATCAGTCAAGTGCTGTCTACGAAAGGCAGACGCCATGTTTTTAAGTACTCAAAAGTGTATTCCTAAGACACGGATATTTTGCAAACTTAACTGAAAATATAAAAATACAGATGGGCCGACTTTTGCATTCAAGGTCAGTCAATCGACTGACGCTTTCGGGTGTGCGAGGCGTGGGGACAAAAGCAGCGGGGAAAGTAGTGCGTTAGCATGGGCGCCGCCTGGTCAGCGGAGCTGTGTGTAGTCACAGTCTGTCACACACATCTCCGCTCTGCTCCGCACCGCTTGCTCGCTTGCGGCACAAAATTCTATAGAAAAATGAGACATCTTCTCTCCTCTCCGATTGATCCATTTCCACCGAAGCTAAGCGGAGAGAAAATCAAAATCAAAATCAAAAGTCATTTATTCAAACTAGGCTGAAAATCAGCACTTTTCGAACGTCAAAGTTACATAAGACAGTCCCCCAAAAATGCCCGCCCGTCACCACTTCCTAGTGCTTTAGCTGGGAAGAAGAAGTGGTGGAACAAACTCCCCAGCAGCACGTCTGTCTGTTTAGTTATATAAACTTGATTTTATACAAATCGTATGCAAAGTAATTAAGAAGATGTGGAAATAACGAAATCTGGTTGGTTATTCAAAACACATCTTTTCTCGTCTCCTCTCCTCTCCGCTTTGGTGGATACCGGGCCTTAGACTTTTCTTCCGTAACAGATATCCACATCACACATAAACTCACGCTTCATGCACACACACACGCCCACACACACCACACCTAGGTACACACCTTCCATCTACACATCATACATGCACTGACACTGCTCATACAAACTCTACATACGAACTCTTTAGTTTTATTTAGCTCAGTTTTAGTTTAGTTTTATTTTATTTTATTTTGTATATAAAAATTCTAGTAGGTATCGAAATAAATATCTGGAACACTGTCGTCTTCCTCACGGAGGTGGACGTTAATAGCTGCGACACAGTTTATAACTAATGTGGCTATTATCGTACACAATAAATTGTTATTGTACTGTTTTGTTTCAATAAAGATTATTATTATGTTCCAATAAAGATTATTATAGCCTAGTTTTTTTTTTCATCAAAAAGGAATCAATGGGCCTGAAAAAACGAGATAAAAAAAAATACGCCGCAAAAACCCGAAGCCAATGCGTAAATTAAAATCATTTTAAAATCCACAATGGCTATATAGGCAGAACGCGAAGTTATGGTGGAAATTGTCAAATGCAGGAGTCCCATTAATTTTGGCGCCGTGGAACAGGGGAACTCTGCCAAAAACTGTAAAATAATCCCTTAACTCCGAAACAATAGTCGTAAAACAACCCCTAATACATTATTTGACTTACGAACTTTTATTTCAGTTGAGTGGTCTCCGCTGTTTGACTGTGCTAAGTAATCACTACACAGGAGCATAGCAGGAAGTGTTACAACTTCTTTTTGTCCGTACTAACGCTAATCTTGAAACTTTGTGTAGATTTGTTGTAAGTTTCTCCTTTCAGGCGGGGAGTGAAAAAAAAACAGGACGTTCTTGCTGACTTGACTGCTTTCTAGCCTTTTTGGGGTTCCGTAATTCAAAACGAAAAAACGGAACCCTTATAGTGTTTCAATCGTGATTCGTAACACACGAGAGATTCACTCGTGTGTCTGTCTGTCTGTCTATCACATCCGATTTGCTCCGAATCTACTGTACCGATTTGAAATTTGGTACACATATAAATTTCTGTGACCCAAACACGGACGGACGTATATCGTAAATGAATATTTTTTTTAATATGAGGTAAAACTTTTTTTAATTTTCTAATTTGGACCCCCAAATAAAAAAATTAAAAAAGAAGTTTTGCGAACTGTACCTACCTACCGTGTGACATATCAAATGAAAGGGCTTACTGTGAAGGTTTCAATTATTTTTATATAATTTAAAAAAAAAAAAACTATAGGTAGTTTTAAAGTTATTTAAGAAGATAGATGAAAATTGACCACAACCTAAAATTTTGAAAAAAATACAGAAAGCAGTTCTTTACTTATAGATTACAGGAAAACCTGTAAGAAGTCTATGGTGTTAAAATAGCTTGGTGAGTCTTTCAATATTGTACATAACTAACAAACTTGCACTTGCAATTAGATTGTATGGGGAAACATGCCTTTAAACTACAACGTTAAGTTTGTTCTTGGGATAAATTCATCCCAACTGCGGAACCCTTCATTGTGCGTGGTCCGACACACACTTGACCGGTTTCTTTTTATGTATGTATACTTTTGTCGTCTCACCAGATATTAGTGGTGAAGAATGTGTGGTATAACGAATTATTTCGACTTCCTTGTCCAAACATGGCGGTTAGTTAATGACGATGAAGTTTAAACCAACTTGTTTGGTACCTACAAACTTTTTCTTTTTGCCTTTGCTGGGTACTGTCAAATGTGATTCCCTGTCAGTTACTTGCTATTTAAATGACAATAGATGGTAATGATTGAGGTCAAGGAAAAGTGTTGGTACGTTCCTAGACTGGTACCATTCAATACCTACAAGTTGTTTTGGAATAAGATACCGTTTTCTAAACATTCAAATTTTGAAGGAAAATGGGAAAATTTTCATTCTGGCCCTAATTTAAAGAAGAATGAATAAAATGAAAATCCTATGAATTTCCACAACAAAAGGAACCCCAAAATGAAAATTTGCCCATTTTCCTTCAAAAGTTGAATGTGCGAAACAATTTTTAGGAGGCTTTGATGAGGTTTAGTTGAATTAGTTCAGTCGCTAAGTAGATACTGGCAAGGTAAGCTATCGTTAGCAAGATTACAAAATTTTATGTAGGTAAGTACCTAAAGTCAGGGAAATTAATATTATTTATCAAATTGACTACCAACTCGTATATTCAAATCACAACTATCATTCTTTGATAGTTGTGATAAATGCCTATATTGACGTAGTGTGTCAATTTGATGAGCAATTAATTTTCCAGACTGTACCTACATACGCGTTCAAGAAAGTCCAGATAGTTGGACGATGATGCATTATTTTGCTTTAAATCTTATCTATCAAATATTCAGTAGTATCTCATAATAAACTGGTAGGTAGTAGGTACTTCATAAAGCACATTTGCGGTAAATTTTCAGTTTCATAATAAATTTAGTTCCGGGAATGTTGTTAGGGGAGCAAGCTTTCAATTTTCATTTAAATTATAGTATCGTGGCGTCAGGTAAATGAAAAGGGAAGTTCATAGAAAGCTGTTCAAGAAGATTATGTGCAAATTTTATAAAGCACGAGTACGTACTGGTAATAAGCACTTGTGAAATCTAAAGTGAATGAATGTGAATGTGAGTGTGTCTGTGTGCTGCTTGTCGTAGTCATCACGTCAACGCTGACTATCTCTGAAAATCAGCGCTGGGGCTCTGTCTCGCATAGGGTCGCAGCATTATGCTGAGCGTTGGCCGTTTTGTATTTTCTTTCTTTCTTACTAATGTAGGTACTAAAAATATATTATACATCAGTATTTTAAATAGTATTGCTAGAAAGACAAATAGCTCGTGGCTAAGTAATAACAGCCCCTCTAGTCGATCCATCAAGTTAAGCTACGCTTGCTGGGATTGGTTGGTGGATAGGTAACCATCTTTACATACTGAGAGTCCTTCCGTGCCTCGGAAAGCACATTATGCCGTTGGTCCCGGCTGTTATTTGTAGATCTTTAACAGTCGTTTGGGGTCGTCAGAAGACCGAAAGTCTGACAACCGTCTTACCAAGGGGTATCGTATTACCCAGTTACTAGGTTGTAGAGGTCAGATAGGTAGTCGCACCAAGTAAAATACTGATATTCAGCTGCATCCGGTTAATCTGGAAGCCAACCTCAACATAATTGGGAAAAGGCTAGGCAGATTGATTTTTTTGCAAGAAACACAAATAAAGTGTAAAAATGCTTAATCATCTCTTTTTACCCGACTGCCTCAGGAGGGTAATGTTTTTCGAGAGTATGTATGTATGTATGTATGTCTATTTCTTTGGCACGCTCTGTAGCCTAAACGGCTTGATGGATTTTAACGTATGAGATGTCGTTAGATTCGTCTTAATTGTGGGAGTGACATAGGCTATATAATATTTATAAATTGCATCTGCAAATACAAAAAAAAAGATGGGAAGTTTTTTTTTAAATTAATTGCAACAATATTGGTATCAAATAAAAGCTAGTAATGAGTAATTTTCAAATATATATATTAATAAAACTAAAAAGCTTGAAATAAAATAAATTATTTAAAAAACAAAGAACCCGACTGTGTTTTTGCACACATATAACTGAAAAGGGAAAAACAAGCAATATAATCTATATTATTTTGGTCTTGCAGGCGGGGACAGTCGAATAACCTGAAATATGGTGAAACTTTTGACTGTCCCCCCGCCTGCGATACCAAAATTATATATGCTAATTTTTCCCTTTTCAGTTATGTGTTTTTGCAGTCGGGTTTTTTGTTTTTTAAATAATTTGTTTTTATCTAAAGTTATTAGCTGTGTACACAAGAGGTAAGAATTTCATTTTAATGAAGAGTACTGCACAAACTTAGAAAATCATTATACACGTAAAGATATCATTAAAAATAATGTTAAGTCAGCATTATCAATTGGCACAAACAACTAAGTCCTTTGTGAAATAATTTATTGACTTAACTGTCATGTTAAAAAACATTCGCTGCAATCGACATCATAAATGTTATATGCACTGCTCAAAGGCTTGCCTCAAGCAATACAATGCCCCCAATTAGTGTCCGTTTGTTAATACACTTCGCTATTGTGATGCTCCTTAGCCATTCCCAAATAATATACATAATAGCCACTTTAGCCTATAGCTCCATTTGAGTTGATTAAGTCAGCTCATTGAATTATCTAGAGATAATATGCATATGACTGTATTATACAGGTTGGATCATTGAGACATGTGCTTTGGAAAAGCATGAAAATAAAAAAAATCATACGTTCCTCTAAAATCGACGCCGTTGTTCTCTAGTTTCAGTTTTGTCAATACTGACCTATCTAAATTAATAATTCCGTAGGCATACAATTAAGTTCTGAGTTGAGCTGCACGATTACTGACAAATGCGTGCACTGACTGGATAGGTCCACTCAATCTGTGTGGTTCTTTCCTCAAAAGTCCATTACAGTCACCAATCTACATGGTCTTCACATGATCTGACTAAGATGTCTGGACTTTAAAAGAGACTGTGACCTCTGAGTTTGTTTCGGCCTTTCTTCTCATAGTAGTCAGATGGGAAACGCCGAGCTCAACTATTTTTTTTTTTTTTTTACCTATTACGTAAAAGTGTTTGTACAAACCTACTTACAGAAAATAAAATCATTTCATGACCAAGCCATATTCATCAGCCCAGCCTTTTCCACTTTTGGGGCCTTTTCCATCCACTCCGTTCACAATGCGGTATGCCAGAATTTTACACGCAGCAACTGCCGTTAATTTGATCTCCGGAACCCAATTAAGAGCCGCCAGCCATTGACCTACAGCGTTCAGCGATCAGCGTTTTCCGGATTATGACTTTCCGTGACACTAGGAAAAGTGGAAACCCAAAAATAGCATTCAAATTCAAATTAATTTATTTCAGATAACTTAATCCATACAGTCCGATTTAAATTAAAATTACCCCCTTAATGAAGGATCTCCGTATCAGAGAGGAGATCCTATCTGCTACAGTAATCAGAATTCCGTTCCAGCTGCCACGCATTCTGCAGATCAGGGATTCATTTTTCTTGCGGATGACGGCATGAAAGCCATCAGTGCGATACAGCGCAAGCATCCCCGATGCAGTCCAGAAGCGAGGCAGCTCCAACATCATCCTGAAGATGTTGTTATACTGGACGAACGCATTGACTGTTCATAGAAGTTACATTTGAAGAAGGAAAATTATCAACACAGGTGCAGGTAGTTTACTATAAGAACTTTCTTAGTGTTCAGAAACGTAATTTAAATAACGTACTGTATATCGCACTGTCGAATAGATAAACTCGGGTATAAAAGGTTGTTGGTTAGGCAATGTTTTTTCCGAGTCGTGTTACGATAAACAAGACAACCTCCCCAAATATATCAACTTTAAACGTTTTTCCTCGACAAATTTTAGATCCAAGATAGCAGTATAACGCGTAATGAATGAATCACACCATGATTGATGACTCAAACGAACGAGTAAAGGAAAGTGAAAGAAATATACTTGATTGTTGACTTCATCCTTTATATGTCTCGCTGGATCCCAACGGGAACGTAACCAAAAGATAAATGACTGTGTCTGAGCGAGTATTAAGGCTCTTACAGACTCGGGCGATATCGCGGGCGCGACAGGCAGCAATATCCCTGTCGCGCCCGCGATATCGCCTCAGTATGCAGGAGCCTTTATCCACAAAAGTTGTATACTCAATCATAAAACGTACCTTCATGGTTCTTTAAATATAATTAGATAGAATTTTCCGCGGAGTAGCAATCTTATTACGTGAAATTGTAAGATAGACGAAAACGGGTAGGTAAGTTACTGTTCTTTGGTAAGTACATTTTTATAGTAATTCTATAGTAATTCTCGCTGGTAATGAAAAAAAGAAACAGGGAACACATGTCCCGTCCGATACTCGTCACCAATTAGAAGTGTGGCTACTGAAATGAATTCAATTTGTTCGTTGCTCGCCGCACGCGCACTGCAACCCATTCCATAGATTACCGTGCATTGAATGTAGGAAAAGTGTAAAAATATTGAAACAGCCGCCGTAAAATTTAACGGTTTAACGGTTGCCTTTATAAAGGAACGGGAGAGAAGTCAAGATAATGGGACATAAATTCGATGTTTATATTTAAGTATAGAAAGTTTAGTGTTATGATATTTTGAAAGGAACGGGTAGGTAGGAATGAATTCTGTTTGTGTTAAATGTTGTTCTTAGTAGTTATATTCCATTTTAATATCGTTACTATGCAAATAAGGTATTATGGAAGCTTCAATTACACCAGGAATGTAGGTTGGAAAGTTACGTTGACCCGGCCCGACAATAATGGCAGATTATCTTTGGGGCTCGGCCAACACCACTCCCATTTTACGACTGATGGGGAAATATCATGTTCAAATTAATTCCCTTAAAGCCGGCTAAAATGTGATAAAATAATGTGATAAATGTCCTTATCGAGATCTGAAGGCGCTTTATGTCCTTTTATGGTGACCTGATTACTTTTGTTGCTCCCGACGTTTTCTTATGGGTGATCTGGATGTGCTATTAAGGCGCTGACAAGTGGCAAATGACCAAAATAGGCTTGTCTTAAGAAAAAAAATTGCCAAATCTGTATAGTTTGTGATAGCGGAAAAAAAGATATGTTAATTTTGAACATATTTCTAAGAACTTGGTTGTTACCAAAACACGTTTTGAAAAAATAATCTTGATACAAACTAACGTTAAAGTAACCTCTAACCTTGAGTTCCAAACAAAAATACCTGTATTAAATATCAATATACGTTACGTATTTATTTAATAACAAGAACGTCTTATTTGAATGCGTAACTTGGTTATTTTTTATTTTCGATTATATAACTCAATTTTGAGTAAATAGATAATTGCTTCATATTTTGCAATAAATTACAAGCGTTGTGACATCGCACTTCTCTTTCTTTTCTATGCAATCTTACAGAGACCGCGGTTTAGGTGTTGTCAGCGTCTTAATAATAGTTTTTTTCTACCTCATGATCATAGGTTATTTATTACAGGATTAAAAACAGGATTAATTAGGTATATATTTAAAGTTTTTAATAGGTATATATATGTATATCCTTATATTTAAATAAATATCTATTCCATAGTTTTCGCTATTGCACCTACCACTGTTTGTCTCTGCATCACCCAAAGGTTGACTGGTAGAAAATGCCTACGGCATTAAGTCCGCCTCTATACATTTGTGTGCTTAAAGTATTAAATAAATAAATAAAAACATTTTTAATTAGGTACCTACTTTTTACATTAATGAGTTTGGATTTATTACATTTGTCACCATCATCATCTGCTAGCCTTTTCCCAATTACGGTGGGTTTGGTTTCCAGTCTACCCGGATGCAGTTGAATACTAGTATTTTACATGGAGCGACTGCCTATCTGACCTCCACAACCCAGTTACTGGGTAATACGATACACCTTGGTAAGACTAGTCGTCAGAGTTTCGAGCTTCTGACGACCCGTAACGACTGTAAATCTACAAATGACAGCCGGGACCAACGGCTTAACGTGCTTTCCGAGGCACGGAGTCTTGGTATGTAAAGATGGTCACCCATTCACGGACCAACCGCGGCAAGCTTAGCTTTATCTGATCGATTGACCCGTGAGGCTGTTATTATTTTGGCACAAGCCCCCCTTCGGAATTATTACATTATGGCTTGAAAATTATCGTTTGTCGTTAAAAATACTTAGGTTAATAGTAAGGATATTGATAGTCAAAATTTATTTGGGTCATTCTAATTTCTAAGAATCAAGAATCTGACTTGCACATGTCTGTTCAGAATTTCGTAGTAGGTACTTCCTGATAATATTCAGAAAATTAAAACTACAATAGTTAACGACAATCAAGTCAAGATTCCAGTTATTCCTGAACCAGAAAATCTATTCTACGAACTAAATTCTGCCATTTTAGCCCAGCAAATCAAGAAATTGAAAATCTGCTGTTTAGTTAGAACCACATTGACAAAAATAAAAACCATATATCCATACTATTACAGATACCAAATATCACTATACATCAGCGATTATTTTGGCTTAAACAGATAATGTCGTGGGATGTTGTGGGCGACTGAACCCTCGATTAGTTGTCAATTGCCGCTGTATCCACAGTAGCATGGTTAAACTTACAGCTCTGTCAATACCACTAATTACGTAACTTTAGGGCGTGACTGTACTGTATGCTTAAACTTCTGAAGTCATTATTGAATAGGGAAACCCGAATACTGCAGGTTTATTCCTAAATGCAGTAATGATATGTTTCAAGAGACCCATTCAAACGAAAGTAGGTCTCCTGAAACATTTAATGCTGCTTGTTTTGACTATTTAGGGGAGATTGATTCGTTCTTCTTTTTCTTCGTGGTTCTTTCAACGCTGAGGATCGCAACAACAAACGACGCCTCTTCAAGTTTTGCGGTCTAAACACACTACTGATTCGGTACACATTCCGAATGTCTTGTCTTGTAAGAAGGACAAAAGATTTTAGACTGAAAGAATAAAGCTAAAGTCAATCCCTTTTATGCAGATATTAAACTTGATTCCAGTACAAAATGAGAATAAACAGGCTTAGTTCCAACTCCAGTTTATGTCCAAAGAAATTCTAAACGAAAAAATCCCATTTTGTCGGACTTTATTGAGAGCAACTCAAAGTGATAGCGGGGTTACGGATTTACCCAACGCCTACTTTTAAGTACAAATACAAATTAAGGGGATTTACGTAGGTCGTAGGTCCAGCACAAAAACACAGACATAACTAAACATCTCGCCTGTATTGCCTGAAGGTCAGAGGTGTATAGCACACCCTGAATTCGTCAGTTATGTTTCAGTCCCATGTAATAGGGGGCGAACCTATTATCATCAATTTCTCAGTTGCAACTGTGAAACTACTGCCAGAAAACCCTTAACCCTACTTTACTCGACCTTTTTTTTTTGGATGGGAAATCATCAAATAACTTCTGCCGCTCTGGGCGGAGCGGGAGGATGTCAGACTCTTACTGACTAAAACCCACCCGTATTCCTTCCGTTGCCTGTATTGCCAGGGGCCTCGGTAACCCTTTCGAACTTCCACGCGACTTTACCCGACCTGGATATTGAACTCAGGATCCAATGTTCAGCAGCGACACAAAAGTGATGACAATTTTATTTGCAATGATGACGAAGATTTTTGAAACCATGTCGTATTTATAGAGTCATCTCGTCATTCACCATGAATTTCATTGGTGCGTAACCTCATTAGTTGAACGAACTATAATTGACACACCGGCTGACCTGTCAATTAAATGCGCTCATGGGTCTCGTTCGTTCTTTCTCTGAAATATTCGGACGCCATTGTGATAGCGATTACTTTGCAAAATATTAAATTAATGTTCGTTTTAATTAACCTAAAAAGAAAAACAATTAGGAAAATATGTCAAATTTCCGATTTTGTTTTGTGCATGCTTAACTTATTTCCGGCTATTTTCATCTTTTTCTCAATAATCATCCTAGAAAGGGGTGAAATATATATATTATACAGAGAGACATATCAAAGTTGTACATTTTATTTGTCCTAAAACTTCCGCACGTTTTTAGTTGACAAATCCGAAGGCATAGGACAAAAAACGACATTAATTATTTGACATGATTAAAACAAATTTATTTATCTGTCACCGTCGTTTTCTCGAGTTGTACCTTTTTTTTTTTGGCTTAGTTTGTGATCACGAAAATCGATGAATGCTTCATAAGTTTCGGCTGTTAAGGCTTTACTTTATTCATGGGCACGCGGTTTCGCACACAAAGACTGTACTGTACCGTAATGTATCTTGTTTCTCTTCTAAATTATAATAGTTATATATTATGCTTACTTCATTCTGAAATGTTAGGTATATAGAAACTCAGCTCTAATTGGTTCATCCGATATGATTCTGTGTTGCCATGACATGTACTAAGGTCTCGCCATCTACACATCTAAAGTCGAATTATTAATTCTGGAGTAATCTGACATGTGCTAGCTGTCACATTGTATAATAAAATTGCCATATTTATTGTATTCTAGACTTATACATTTATTATACTCGTACATTTAATTTACACTTATATAAATCGATTAAACTAAACGATCACCATTACAATAAATATGACTTATTATTAGTTTCCTACATACATACATAAATTCACGCCTTTTGTATTCGTTTCATTTCCATCTTCAATTGCATAATTTGAGAAAATAATATTAGAGGAACGAAATCGAAAAGATAAAGTCGAAGATTCATGAAAATATATGATTTCATTCAGAATATTTGATGCTGATGGATGCATTGGAAGGCTTCTTTCACAAATATACGTGACTCGAATGATTTTGGTAATTGAACAACGAGATTCCTTTATATTGATTCCTTTTGTAGATACGTGTTTGTTCGGATAGTACGTCTTTTTTTCTGGATAAATAGGATTTAATAACCTATTTACTTAATGTTCAGTTAGTATTATGTAAGTTGCTATAGGAACTTACATAAGTCTAGATTATATAGGTAGCTACTTTGTCACAGTTATTAATTTTATCAATGCAGTTTGGCCAAAGTGGCCAATGCCTCTTCAATTATCTCAAGGTGTAAATCATTAGAATTAATTTAAAAAATCGTCTCAAGGTTTTTTTAATACTTTTCATACGTCAAACGTATTCGTTGCCAAAAAAACTAATTCCGCATACGATAAAAAAATTGTAGTGGTGTACAAAAACATTATTAACGTTATTTTTTAAATAAAACGTGTAAGTTTAAGAGATAACTTAGTTCTAACTTTCTTATCGACAATCTAAAAAGTTTACGTACCTGAACAAAACAAGCCGACGAACAAAACTGCAGACAAACACCACCGCATGTTGATGTTTCTCAACGTAACTTACACAATACACGTCATAGAGAACTTTAGCAACGGTACTTAAACGAAACTTGTACTATTCCTTTTTTAAACGAGAGGAAACTTTTACGCGGAGCTGACTGAGCTGACAGTGGGACTAGATGCGGCAGTCTGCGACGGTACCAAACGATGAACTACCGACAGCCGCGATCATCCGGCAGGAACGAACTCGCAACCTTTTGACACGCATGCGCGAACTAATGACCTCCCCTCTATTAAAAATGATAATACAACTGCTCTGAAATGTATTTAATAATTGGTAGCGGCGTGACATAACCTAGGCGTTTAAAGTAAGAATTAGGTAGGTAAGTAAACAAAATTTTATCGGTGTTTAGGACTCAAGTAGTTTGATATCAGTGACCGTTGACACGAAAATGACCTTCATTTATACATTAATAAATGTTATTTGTTATCCTTAATGTGTTTATTAAATTATTTTATTTTATTGCTTTTGTGCGCGACTTACGAGTGGGTTCGAACCCAGATAGGCGCTTTACTTTGTGTAAATAATTTCATCACCACTGCTCTCAAAACGGCGAAGGAAAACATCGTGAGGAAATCGGCATGTCCTAAAACAAAAAAATCGAAGACATGTGACATCTACCAAGCCGCACCGGACCCGCGTGGTGAATTACAACCCGCTCCCTCTTGAAGAGAGGAGGCCTGTGTCCCAGCAGTGGAAACATTATAGGCTGATTATGTTGCTTTTGTACAGGTATATAACCTAGGTATTGCAACAGAACTCTTTGTGAATGAACTCGTTCGGGGAAGAGTACCACGTATGTACCACGATACCCATTTCCAAGTAGCGTTGGTGACTTCTGCTTTGAAGATTGCTGGTGTAATTACAGGTACATGACACATTTTTTTATTTTATCCAAGTACTCTCATCTAATTATGAAATCAAACATAGTATACCTTTATGACAGAGTTTATCTACGTGCAACTCTAATAAAATTAAAAAGTTATTTTATAACACACTTTACCTATCAAAATAATGCTTTAAGTTGGGTCCGCAACTGTAACCCGCAATTTTTTTGTTTTTTTAGTTTTTTGCTATTGGACACACACTGCATTACGGCACTACATTGCGGGAAAGTACGAAAAGGTTACCGAGGTCCCTGGTAACACAGGCAACGGAAGGAACACGGGTGGGTTTTAGTCAGTAAGAGTCTGACACACCATCCCGCACCGCCTAGAGCGGTAGAAGTTATTTGATAATATCCCATCAAAATAAAAAAAGTGTACTTACATTTGTCTAAGTCAGATTTGTTCCATTGCATGACTTGTTCATGAACTCATGACATTGGAGAACAAATCTAACTTAGAGAGATGTATTAATGACTCTAATGATTTATAATTCTGAAAATACATATCTGTTATAGTAGCGAATCATATTTTGATCAAGATAAAACCTGACACTGACCTGCATATAGCAAAAAACGTAAGGAAATTTGAACTTCGCAGGCTACAGCTGCGGATGCACCTTAAAATAACTCAAAGTACAGCTCAAAGTCAAAGTCAAATTATTTATTTCAAATAGGCACATAAAAGGCACTTATGCATGTCAAAAAAAGCTTGACCATTGAGTCTCAATTCATATATTTTCATTCATAGGTTTCAGTTGCTATGGACGAATAAAATAGTCTTCGGTATTATACTTAAATAATGGGTAGGTAATAATAATGTATATGAATGAAATAGGTAAAACAAAAATCATTGTAACAATCATAAAATAAAAGTAAAAATCTTTTAAAAACAGGCTTTTAACGAACAAAAAAGTACGAAATCAATCTTACGTATACTTTAATAATTTCTTAAAAGCTTCAGGCGTGAACGTTCTTCTTGTCACTTATAGATAAGCCTCAAGCTTTTAAGAAAATATTAAAGTTCTATGTTTACTTAATTTTCATTTCTTACTTTCTAGCTCATTAAAAGCTTGTTAGGGTT
The DNA here is from genome assembly GCA_905333075.3 of Atethmia centrago. Lineage (NCBI taxonomy): Eukaryota > Metazoa > Arthropoda > Insecta > Lepidoptera > Noctuidae > Atethmia > Atethmia centrago. The sequence goes on along the minus strand of HG995377.1, from coordinate 13,293,616 downwards.
CCGTAGTAAACAAGGTACCCAGTTTCGCCATGTCCATGTGTCTGTCTGTCTGTCTGTCCCCGCTGTAGTTCCCGCTGTAGCTCAGAGACGCTTAGTACAAGAAAGCTGTAATTTGACATAGGTATACATATTAATCACGCCGACAAAGTGCTAAAATAATACTTGAAAAGCAATTTTTTTGGGTGCGGGTATCATTTGATAGACCGTTCAAAAATATTGCGGGTCTATGAACATCACTTTTCGATTCAAGGATCCGCTTGCCTAATATTAAGCATTAAAATGCTAATTTTTGTTAGAGTTAAGTGTCCCCCCTGGTTGTTTATGGAGATGTGGATAAATTCATGGCAGTAGTACATATAATGAAATTAAAAGGAAAACTATCACGGCAAGTGGGCTTTACAAGTTAACGAGTAATGGTCGACCAACTTAAATTTATAGTTGGAGAATTGACCATGGCATATATCGATGTATGGGAGAACATGTTTTTCAACTACAATGTTAGGTTTGTTTTTGGGATAAATTCATACCAACTTCCCAACTACAGAACCCTTCATTGTGCGTGATCTGACACGCACTTGGCCGGTTTTTCAGATATATTTTTACTTGTATTATAATTTGCGCGTTTTATTAGCATTAAAGCATTTTATTACTTGTTTAAATATGTGTTCGATCACCTTCATTTGTAAGGTACTGTTAGCATTTAAAGGATGCTAGGTACCCGGATAAATAAAACGCCTGTATATGTTATAACGTGTAATTATTGGAATCTTTAAAATCATTTACATCTTTTCTTAATACAACTTAATGTTTACCTCGTAATTATGCCATCCATAGATATCCGTGATGGCATCACTTATAACAGTCTCGCAGAGGTTGCCTGCTAAAACCAAGACAGGTTAAAGCCTCTACAGTACTTATCAAGATAAATCCAACGTACCCAAACACAACAGGGCTGTCTTGTAATGTTGAGGAGTTCCTGTCCCTGTGTGACCTTCCAGATCTACCATCAGACTCTGGACTACACCTTTGGCTATAGTTTTTGTCATCCCAAACACATCAGGGCAATCTTGTTTGATTGAGCAGTAACTGTGCCCATCGTCTGGTTCCACCATCATACTCTAGACTTCAACCAGGCCTATAGTTATTGTCGTGAAAAATATAAGTAGCCGCAAAAGAACTATGGCAAACTTTCGGCTCTATCATCAGATCCTGTACTATGCGTTGGGCTAACGTTTCTACAGATCAAGACATATCCAAATGGCTGGAAGACAACGGGGTTACTTATCTTGTTTAGTTGAGAAGTTCCTGTAATCACCACCTGGCTCCATTATCAGACGCTGGACCTTGGGCTAAAGTTTTTCTCAAGCAAAGACAAAAAAAAGAACCCAAACACAACACAACGAGGCTATATTGTATAGTTGAGGATTTCCTAAGGTGAGCTTTCAGCTCCATCATCAAGTTCTGGACTACTTCTTGGACTACCTACTTGTGAAAACAAATCCAAATGGTCAAAACACAACGGGACTTTCTGGTTTACTTAAGGAGTGCCCGTGACCGCCTTTCGGCTCGATCTTCAGACCCTGGTCACCACCTAGTGTAATAGCACATGAAATGAGTTGAAACACGATGATGCTATTTTGTTTTGGTTGATGAGTTCCTATATCCATAACCTGGCTCCATCATCAAACACTGGACTATATCCTGAGTTATAGTTTTTATGGAGACAAAACAAACGAACCAAGTACAAGGAGGCTTTCTTGTTTAGTTGTGGAGACCCTATGGCGAGCTTTCAGTTCCAACATTAGATACTGGCCTACGCCTAGGGCTAACCTTCTTACTTGTCAAAACATATCAAAGTGCCAAAATGCAAAGGAGCTATCTTGTATAGTTACGGAGTTACTATGGCTACCCTTCTGATCCATCATGAAGCCCTGGAATACATCTATAGCACTTGGCAATACCAAACCAACGACCCCAAACACAACTGGGCTATCTTAGTTGAGGACTTCCTATGGCCACCTTCTGGCACCATCATCAGACCCTGAACACCTCCTGATGTATAAGCACTTGTCAATACGTATCCAATGAGTCCAAACACAATTATGCTGTCTTGTTTGATTGAGGAGTTGCTATGGCCACTTTCAAAATCAATCATCAGACCTTGAACACCATCTTGGTATTTGTCAAGACGAAACCAACGAGTTCAAACACAGCGCCGCTTTCTTATTTAGTTAATAAATAAATAAATAAATAAATCTTTATTTCCAGTTTACAATTTTGCATTTACTACTAGGTATAATATGATAAATATTGCCATATAAATTGTAGATTAATACAGGGTTATAAATCTCTGACACCCAAGCTAAGATTAAACTTGTGTTGTGTCAGGGCTCTCAAGTTAAAGCAAAAATTCGGAATTTCACAGAGTAGGATTATAAACAGAAAATAAAGAAAAAAAGATTTTATTCACAACTAAAATAAACTAATTAAGAGAAAACCATTTGAAGTGTGTGTTGTGTGTGTATGGTGTGTGTGTATGTATGTGTGTCTGTTTGATTGTACGAGTTGTTATGTAATGTGTAGTGTTGTGTTGGGAGTATGTTCCAAGATGTGTCGGACAGGGGACGAGCGGGGGTGAAAGGTGGTGTGGGTTAAGTTTACTTTGTGAGATTTTTTTCAACGTCGTCATAGCTAAGGGTCATTATCCATTTACAGACCTTACCTTTACAATCAAATTTATTGAACGAGTAGATGTTACATCGTTTGTTCACAAAGTTGTACATATATACGACTACCAAGGATTCTGAAATGACGTTCTGCAAGTTTCGTTCTGTGTTGCAGTTGTGGAGTTACTATGGCCACTTTGGAGCTACATCATCATACCAGCTCCATGGCATCATATTTTTGCGTTGTCAACAAAGTTATATATGTATGTTGCAGCTTAATCGGATGCCAGGAAGTGCTTGAAAAATGGACGACAAAGGCAGTAACCGGAACCACATACGAACGAAGAAAGTTAATATAAAGCTTGTAAAAACAATTTAGTTCTGCATATGGTCAAGTTAAGCCAATATTTGTGAATAATGTGCATATTAGACTTGACCAACCCTTGTTTCTAGACAATCTGTGGTGAACAATGGCGGCGTGTCATTGCACACTGCAGATCGGTTGCTGCTGTGGGGCTTACCCCCTTAGAATTTTAGACTTTCGCGCCATAATTACGACATTATTTATTGTTTTTATGTAAAGTTGCATGAGTTTAGATAAAGTGGAGTATAAAACTGCCCACTAACAGTTCCACAAAGTACTATTGTAACGTTTTCATGGCGTTACTTAATCCAAACGTTGACATAGGCTACCTAGCCTTTTATTTTGTTCCGGGGTGGAAAATCCCTGGTGCGGGCGGAGTGGTCTGCCAGACTCTTGCTGACTAAAGAACACCCCGGTGTTCCCTTCCCTACACTTGCACCAAGGATCATGGGATGTTGTGCAACTTCTGCTATTGCCGGCTGGCTCACCTTTGCTGGCCACCACAGGCCCGCGGGGTGAGAGGTGTAAGACTCCTCCCGTGACGTCCAATAGAGGCGCGTATGGAACACCACGGGCCACCACCTCGGGTCCTGCTGTGCGGGGGGCGACGGATGTCCCCGATTCCGTCGCCCCTGGACCCATTTAGGGGGACTGGAATAGGGCATTGTCCGCCTTCTGCCGACGCCCGGTGCACCTGGTGTGGGCTGGGTGAGTGGGAAAGATCTCCCGCTCCCTCACCACGCCTCCTTCTGCGACATGACTGTTTCGCAAAAGGATACCACCACCTCCCAGGACTCTTCGCTGCTGACCATCGAGTCAAAATAAAAATGTCAAATAACAATAAATCGTTTTTATCTCAAGGTCCTTTGTTCTGCTTCAGTTGTAAGGAGCGACGTCACCCTTACTTACATTGTCCGTAGCTACTAATAAGATGCAATAAATGCAACAAAATCGGTCATAAAGTCGATAATTGGTCGCAAGATCCTAAATTTGATAAGAAAGTAGGTAAAATCGGAGCACCATCTAAAACAATGTGTATTTCAAGCTCCAGCCCCAACTCAAAATAATTCATAAAGCTGGTCACAGTGAATGACAGGACTGTAGATGCATTTATTAATTTTGAAGTGACGTTGGCTAAGAAGTCAATCAATTGGTCCCGTTGGTTAACAAAAGGGGAAGAAGTGTTCTGATCTATAGACCATAGACTATTTCGGACACCAACCTACATGGTCCTCAAATGATCTGACCAAGATTATGTCCGAATATACACATTGACATTGATGAATTTTATTTATGCAATGACATGAATATTTACTCTGTGTAGTATTATATTGTTTTAATTATTGTAAATGTGAAGACTATGTGGATCATTGTTTAATTTTGATTTATTCTCAGTTAGTTTTTAACATGGTCTGGCAGTTTTGAGTATTTTTTTGCGGCCTAGCCAAATGTCCTTTCTTTGGTATTGTTCGTTGAATCGTTGAGCTCCTTTAGTTATGAGTTGAGCTGCACAACGACTGACAAATGCGTGCACTGACTGGACAGGTCCACTCAATCTGTGTGGTTCTTTCATCAAAAGACCATTTCAGACACCAATCGACATGGTCTTCACATGATCTGACCAAGATTATGTCTGGACTTTAAAAGAGACTGTGACCTCTGAGTTTGTTTCGGCCTTTCTTCTCAGAGTAGTCAGATAGGAAACGCCGGCCTCATCTAGTTTAAAAAATATGTTTTGACGTGTAAAAGTGTTTGTAAAAACCTACTTACAGAAATAAAATCATTTATCATTTATCATTATCATTTATAGGTAATGTTGCTCGATAAAGTGGTAGATGGAGTTCATGCGAGGGTAGCTTGCAGAGTTGTCGAAGATAATCCTTAAGATAAACCTATATTAATAGGCCAGTTATACACGGAGCAACCACATATTCTTGTGTTAAAAAAATCCGAGATTTTGCAATTTCGGAAGTTGCCCACTGAAATCCCAGTAGTTTATCCCGATGCTAATAACAATCAACTTGCTGAAGTTAGGATTGCTGCTGATGTTGAGTTTAATGGACCTGCATCCATATAGGCTCGCAAAGGTTCCAAATTTAATGGCTGTTTATTGCTGAGCAACAACATCGTGTGTGGTCCAAATCAAGAGGTTATTGTTTATGGTGGCGTTTGCCGAGTCCAGCGCGAGAATTTAGACATTCTTGTTTATCCATTTTCTATCCCCGGTAGATTACGAAAGAAATTTGTTGCTGGTAGAGGAGAAAAATAGATTTTGTTCGGAGGAACTATCCTCCGGATAAAATCTATTTTTCTCTTTTTAGACTATTACTAAATAGTCTCCAGGAATTGCAGAGTCTGCAGGTATTCAAGATAATAACTGTGAACATGACATTAGGGAGTAAGACATAGGCATAGGTGATTCTGTATGGAAAGACGATAGACAAAGGCTTATGACCATACTTAAACATTATAAACATTGTTTCGCCTCAAATATGAAAAATTTGGTTTGTACAGATGTTACGCAGATGACAATTACTGAGTTGAATAGACAACGTCCTATTGTCTATCGCTTGTCACATCATGAACGTGAGAAAGTGCAGTCTATGTTAGGCGAAATGTTGGACACAGGGATCGTTAGAGAATCGGTATCGGAAGTATGCAAGTCCTGTTATATTAGTTCGTAAAAAACATTACCCTCCTGAGGCAGTCAGGTAAAAATATGGCAGTTTTCGAATGTTTATTGATTATATATAATATTAAACTCAACAGTAAGGAAGAGATGGATCCGATGCCAATTTTTGATAATGAAATAGCAAGGTTATCTGGGCAAGCGTGTTTCATAACTCTTGATTTGGCATCTGTGTATTATCAAGTGCCCCTTTTGGAACCGTGCAAACATCTAACTGCGTTTGTTACTCCAGATGTAATGTACGAAGACAACCGTATGCCATTTGGTTTGGCAAACGCACCAGTCATTTTTCAGAGATTTAAGATCAATAAGTTCTTAGGGTCAGCTCGATCTTGCGGACGGTGAGCAATGGGTAGCTCACCGTCCGGTAAGGACCAGGCCCGGGTCGACGGCGCGTCGTATTCCACGCGCGCCTCAAAGAGATGTCGTCAGCACAAAGTAGGGGTCCACTAGGGCCGATGCCTGCCGGGGTCGCGGGAAGGTACTTATGGGTCACCGAGGCCCCCGCAACACAGGCAACAGGAAGGAATACGGGTGGGTTTTAGTCAGTAAGAGTCTGACACACCCTCCCGCTCCGCCCAGAGCGGGAGAAGTTATTTGATGATTTCCCACCCTCAAATAAAAAAAAAAAAAAAAAGGGTCAGCTCGATTCACTCATGCTACAACGTATATGGATGACGTGCTTGTTTTTGGTAAAAATGCTGCTGAATGTCTTGATAGGCTCGAACAAATTCTGTAGCTTGTAGATGATGCAAATCTTACGTTGTTTTTTGCACGATAATATAGATAAGTGCTCTTCGTTCCACTTTCATAAAACTCGATATTATACCTAGGATGCAAGAATTAAATTGTTCAATTGAATATCGACAAGGCACTAAAATGTTCCATGTAGATGCTTTATCTCGCAATCCTATTTCGAATGATTCTATTACTGGTTCCTATGGTCAATGTGCTCAAATTATGGTTTTTATAAGCGAAGACTGGTTCTTTCAGCTGGAGGACTCAGAATTGGAACGTATTAAACAGGTTTTAGAAAAGGATTTAGATCCCAAGAATCTCCAATATATCAAGGACAATTATGGTGTTCGAGATAATAAGTTATATGAGGTTTGAGATAAGTTTATTGTCATAAAATAACAATAAATCACTTACTTGAGGATATTAAAACTGCAAAAACGACATTTGTGCAAACAATTGTGTGGTTAGATAAAATAAAGCATCAACTCAATGTTCGCTTGATACACGGGTTCAAACATCAAATACAAAAGTAAACATGTTTCCGTTGAACACAGATAAGCGTAATATAGGTATGTTAACGGCGATTAGGATAATGATCGCTGGGCAGTTCCAAAAGGGTCGCAAATATGCAGGATAAATCACGACGATATTCGTCATCTAGGACTAGAAGAAAACTTTGGAAAGGATTCAAAGTAATTGTTGGTTTCCAAAAATGTCACGGTTTATCAAAAAGTATGTGTCCGCCTGTATTAATTGTGCTTAAGCTAAGAAGCCCATGAGTAGGAATGAAGGTTTATTACATCCAATCAAAAAAGTAGAGTCACTGTTTCATAACTCGCACGTATCACCTGGGCCCCTTTGTCAGATCCAATCAAGGATACTCTTACCTTCTAGTAGTGGTAGACTCGTTTACTAAGTTTGTGTATATAAAGCCAGTTCAAAACACGAATACACAAAATGTAATTCGTATCCTGGAGGAGTTATTCTATACATTTAGAATGCCTGACCGTTTGATCAGTGATCGTCTCAGTAGCATCGTCTGAGACGACAACCGAAACGTCTATGATATTTAAAAGATACTGTAATCATAAAGATATAAAACACATCTTCAGTGCTGTCGCGAGTTCCAAATAAAACGGTCAGGTAGAACAATATAACCGGACCATCATAAGTTCATTGAAAGCGCTAAATCTGAGATGTGATGAGAGGTATTGGGACAACCAGTTAGGGAAAGTACAATGGGGGCTGAATAACTCTGTCCAAAAGACAACCACTAGGAGTCCATTTGAACTCCTGTTCGGTACGTTCATGAACAGTGAAATTAATCCTGATTTAAATGAAATAGCAGATGTGACTAGGGAAAATGTACATGTGACCACTATCCGAAATCAAGTTAAAGAAAGAACGGACACTGAACAAGCAAAGCAGAAGCTACGATACGATCAGAGCAGAGCCCTGCTAAGGTATACAATAATTAATAAGATTTAGTCAAATTTAATAAAGTTACTTTTAATAATGATGGGAAGAGTAAGAAACTTCGCCCATCTTACATTGGATGACATGGGGTCACTACAGTTTTAGGCCAAGATATCGGCAATTCCCGGTTTCAGTAATATCACAAATAAACACAATACTACTGTAGCAGCTGATCGAATGCTGCCGTGGGTACATGTAACTGCGTTAAAACTAAATAAACCGGATTTTAGCGAATCGAGTGATGAAACCTAGAAAATAGTGATGCATAGTGGTCATCAATGTAGGATTCTACAGGACAATTATTACAAAATGTTTAATATTATGGTTTCAGACCGAAAGTGAGAATTGATTGGTTCACGTCATCGATTATTACACAGTTGGAGAGAAGAATTGATTGGTTTGCCTAGGTTTTTGGAGTCTATGATCGGGTGTTAGAATTGTTATTTCAAAATCTCTTGGATCTATTTTTTTTTCATTCATTCATTTCATTTCATTTTTTTCTTTGTTATTATGAGTCCTCTCAGCCAAGAGTGTAGGGTATTTTAGTTACCACCTGGGGCGTATATGATACACGTCGTCAGGACGGTCAAGTGTAGGGTTCTGAAATGTTTTAATTATTAGTTTTTTATGTTTGAGAAATGGCAACACTGTCCGACTGTCATTTGTGTAGTTTATAAATAAGGGCACTTGGCCGAAAGAGCTGTTCGGTGTGATGTAACTGGTGACTGTATCTGTGAAAGTGAAGACAAAAAATAAATTTATTAGTATCTTTTTATTTAGTATATAATCTCATTTAGTGAGTATCATTACACAACCTACCTTGGTAGGTTACTGTTACTGGAGCTGAAACATTATTTTTTTTTGGAAAATTATATGTCTTTTGTCTGCTTTACCAAAAAAACTGCTGGATAGTTTTAATTTAAGATTAATTAAGATTTAAATGAAATTTCACGTATACATCGCAATATGGGATGGAAAAACCAACATTGTAAAGTCAGAAAAATTCATTGATAAGCAAACTGACAACCAAATATTGTTTTTCGTATAGGTTACCTATTGAAATCACAACTGTCACTCCTATGGTTATTGACGTAGCGTGTTTAATTGCTTAAAAAATAATGTTCCTGACTGTGCATATTATTATCTATATTCTATCTATTCATATCACATACACATACATATTATAAATTAAATTCGTTTTTCGTGTCTGTTTGTGTGACCGCGTTGTTTCTCGAAAAACGTTTTAGAGAATTTATGATTAAGGTTTATGTGTACAAGACATTAATAATAAATTTACATATAAAAAATGTTTTGTCTTCGATGTTTTGTCAAGTCGTAAAAATCGTAGGTAGACTCGCAAATAATAAAACAATTATTTTAAATCAAAGTAAAAAATGGCAGTTACGGGGAGTACCGACAGAAGTGAAATCTTAAAACTTTGGAATAAACAATAACATCACGCCTTTTTTTTCGCCGAAGGGTTGGGCAGAGGTGTACCTGTAGTACACCCATATTTCGCCAGTTATGTTTAAGTCCCATGTAGTAGGGGACAAGCCTATTGCCATCAACCGGGCACAAATCCAGTCTCCAGGCTGCTACTGAGAAATTTCAGATAGAAAAACCCAATAACACTTTGCCCGACCCGGGAATCGAACCCAGGCTCATGCTCAGCAGTAGCGCTTGCGACTACCAGTAGTCGACGAGCAACCATACCAACGTAGTACCAACGAGGCAGCAACTTAGAAATAACATATATATATATATGCGTATACATGTACATGAGAGCTTGTGGCTAAGTAATAACAGCCGCTCGGGTCGATCGATCAGGTTAAGTTACGCTTGCCGCAGGTGGTCCGTGGATGGGTGAACATCTTTACATAACAAGACCGTCTTTGACAGTCGTTACGGGTAGTCAGAAGAAGCCCGCAAGTCTGATAACCAGTCTTACCAAGGGGTATCGTGAAACTGGGTTGTGGAGGTCAGATAAGCAGTCACTCGATGTAAAATACTGGTATTCAGCTTGGGCAAAGGCTAGGCAGATGATGATATGCATATAACTACATGTACACAGGCGGCTGCGCGTCGTCAGTCTGGCGCAACACGTCACGTGACGTGGTTAGCATGTCGGTGACGCGAACCCATACATTATTTCCCTACCAAAAATCGCTCTAAAAAAACAAAGCGATATCAAGTTATATTTCTTATGCATTTACCTATCTATACTATGTAGAAGGTAAGCGTGTGCCACAACTGACAACTACATGAAAGTTTACAGAAGTTAGTCTTCAGAACAATACAGGCTTCTTTGAAATCTTTTCGTAATATTATGAACCTTTTAACTGTGTCTGTCTCGTAACTTTTAACAATTTATAGACTACATATTAAACTTAGAACGGGATATAATTTTACATCGTTTTGTAACAGTTAGAAATATGAAGCTAGTTGCCTATTCCAAAGCGTAGTATTTTCTCATTCGATTTTGAATTTAACCATCACCATTTTGAGGTTTAAAATCATTTGGAGAAATTTGACAGTTTGTGGTAACTTGACATGCTGGTGACTGTATCTATGGAGAAAAATGGGCTAGAAACTCCATGGAAACTATTTTAAATTATATTGTTTCAAAAAGTTTAGTATCAATAATGTTGAATTTATAACTAAATGTGAGGACAATGTAAAAAAAAACGATTTAAAAATAAAATAGTTAAAATAAGCCGTGTCAGCTAAGAGATGACCAGTCCCAACTGACGGCGCCCGTTCACGAACATGACGCATGGATCAGCACCATTCAGCTCAACCATTTTGAAAGGAGAAAAATGATCCATAACACGCGCCACTGACATTATTTCAGCCGCCAGGGCACATTCAAGTCAATGAGAGATATAGGTATTAACCGGTAAGTAGTAGCTCTATTGTTCATAGGTAGTTCTCACACCTGTGCTATGCAATTATATAATACAAAGGAGATTGAGTTTATACAATGCAAAGATAGTCTTACAATGTTCAGCAGCTCCAACAGTATTTTCAAATGTTAATAAATTTGTTATGGTTGTGGAGCAGGACCAGCATTGAGCCAAGCATTTTTATCATCGATGTAATCCCCCAACATATAGTATGCCTGCCTGCATAGTGTGCGTTTTATACAAGATTTGAATTTCGTCTCATTCAGTTGAAGTACGTGGGGAGAAATTATATTGTAACATTTTAAACAGATATAACAACGCCATATATTATATATATACACGGGTATATATACGGGTATATATCCCATTAAAGTTGACTCTACTTTACCAAGTCTGAAACCTGGTTCAGTTAACAGGTCCCTATTTTTAGTTCTATAATTACGTCTTTTACCTCTCTTACTAAAATATGTAAATTTTTCTTACGTACATGATTTTTTCATAGATATATTGACAAGGTACCGTCATGATGTTAATATCCTTAAATAGGTCCCCTAGAGAATCTTGACCTTGGGGATTAGGTATATATAGCTCTGATGGCTCTTTTCTGCAGAATAAAAATAGAATCTATGTCTGCAGCCCGTCCCCAAAGTAAAATATCGTTAGACATGATACTATGACAGTTATTAAAATAGACTAGCCTTGCGGTATCTACATCAGTAAATTGACGAGTTTTTCTGACAGCATATACTGCTGAACTTCCGTCCTGCAAGAGATGTTAAATGAGGACCCCATTGTAGCCTTGAGTCGAGCGTCATCCCCAGGAAAACAGTTTTATCGACGAATTCTAGTTTCTCTTGATCCAATACTATCCCATAATCACTACTTTTGAGATTCGGTAAAGAAAATCTTATGTACTTTTATTCCATTTAATACTAAATCATTACCAGTAAACCAATTTTGAACCTGCAGTAGGGCATTATTTACGACGTCAAAATTTGCAAGCAGGTCCCTGTACCTTTCCACGCGCGCCTCAAAGAGACGTTGGTAGGTAGGTACTAAAGGCCCCGAGGCCCCTGGCAACACAGGCAACAGGAAGGAATACGGGTGGGTTTTAGTCAGTAGGAGTCTGACACACCCTCCCGCTCAGCGGGAGAAGATATTTGATGATTTCCCATCCAAAAAAAAGGTCCCTGTACCTTAAAAAAATAAGAAAGTATCGTCAGCAAAGTCAAAGTCAAAGTAAAATTATTTATTTCAAATAGGCACATAAAAGGCACTTTTGAACGTCAAAATGAACAAGAAAAAAAATTGAATTGATTCTAGTTGCCCGTACCAAAAGGTAGATTCGTATGGAGAAGAATGGGCAAGAAACTCCACCGTTACTCTTTTAAAATGTTTTACAAAATGTTGTATATGTACATTTTAAAATTATATGTGAAGACGATGCACCTATAATAAAATTACTATACCAAAATAGGTAAAAACAATGAAAAATAAAGCAATAACAGATAAATGAATTATGTGATAACATAATAGTTTATAAATAAATAAATAAAAATAACAAAATGATATCATGTGATAGGAACATGATGCTCACATGTTTACAAACATTGTAAAAGTATACGTTTTCCTAAAAATAATAAATAAAGTCAGTGTGTGAGTTAAAGTAATCACAGAATTGAAATTCAACATTGATTTATTATTTGTATTAAATAATAATTTGTACAATTAAAATAGCAACCTCAAACTGGTTTTTCTAGACTCTAGATTGTCCTATGGAGCTGGACCAGCATGTTTCCAAGCATTCTTATCTTGGATCCTCTAATTTGTAATATGCTTGTTTACAAAGTGTACTTTTAACATGAGTTTGAAATTTTCTTTCTTTTAATTGCAATATATCACAAGGTATTTTGTTGTAACATTTGACACAGTACCCCATAAAAGATGTATGTACTTTAGATAATCTGAAAAATGTTTGATCTATTTTATCTTTATTTCTAGTATTAAAATTATGTCTATCAATTATTTTATTAAAAAGATGTCGATTTTTTCTTACATACATAATATTTTCATAAATGAATTGGCAAGGTACTGTCATAATATTAATCATTTTAAATTGTTCCCTAAGAGATTCACGGCGACGTAGATTATAAATGGCTCTGACAGCTCGCTTTTGCAAAATAAAGATGGAATCAATGTCAGCAGCCCGACCCCACAATAAATGCCGTACGACATAATACTGTGGAAGTAGCTAAACTAGACCAAACACACGGTTTCTACATCTTTCAACTGTCTTATCTTTCTAACAACATAAGCGGCCGAGCTTAGCCGCCCCGCAAGAGATGTTATATGTGGTCCCCATTGTAGTTTCTCGTCTAGAGTGATTCCTAGGAAAACCGTTTGATTAATAAATTCCAGTTTTTCTCCATTCAATATGAGATCACATTCGCTACTTCTAACATTAGGTAATTTAAATCTAATGCATTTGGTTTTTTTTTTCATTTAGTACCAAATTATTTACCGTAAACCAATCATAGACCTGAAGAATAGAGTTATTCACGTCGTCATGATTTTGTGAACGTCGGTCTATTTTAAAGATTAATGATGTGTCATCTGCAAATAACACTATCTTCGGTTGATTTTGAAGTGAAGTAATTGGGGTAAATCATTAATGTAAACTAAAAAGAGGAATGGACCCAATATCGAACCTTGAGGAACGCCCATTGCCATTTCAGACCCCAATGAGTTTACGCCGTTTACTTGAACTTTAACCTTTCTATCTTTTAGGTATGATCTTAGTAAATCAAGAGCTGTATTTCTAAGTCCATAGTGCTCTAGTTACAGCAGAAGTGTCTCATGGTTTACGCAATCGAACGCCTTAGAGAGGTCGCAAAAGATACCAATGGCATCCTGTGCTTCTTCCCAGGCGTTAAAAATGTTCTTTATTAGGGTGACACCGGCGTCAGTCGTACAACGCCCTTTGGTGAAACCGTACTGTTGTTCATAAAAGATGGAATTTTTATTAAAGTGGCGTAACATTTGATTGAGAATCAACTTTTCAAACACCTTACTGAGAGCTGGCAGAACTGACACAGGCCTATAATTGTTGGGTTCTTTACTGTCACCGGATTTGAACAAAGAAACTACTTTACTGTGTTTCATGAGATCTCGAAAGACTCCTTGGTCAACACTGGTATTAAATATGAAAGCTAAATAGGGCGCAATAGTTTCGATGATAGATCTACAGACTATTACAGACATTCCCCAGAGATCTTCTGTTGATTTAATTTTAAGATCTTTAAAAACTTTTATAACAGCCTGGGGGTTTGTATGCTGAAACCTAAACTCTAAAGGGCATGCCTTTACATTTTTTTTAAGTAAGGCAGCAGAAAGCGTGGGTGAGGAATTTAAAGTTTCAGTAGTTTTAAGGGGAATATTAGCAAAAAAGTTTTCAAATTCTTGAGCTATCTCTACATCTGAAGTGATGGGCCCATGTGCAGTCTCTAAATTAAATTCAGTATTACACGGTTTTTTCCTACCTGTTTCACTATTTATTATTTGCTATTTTGGATGATGCAAAGCAATTGTGCAAATTGTGCACAAGCAAATTGTGGATGATGATGGATGGATGATGGACTGTGTAATCAACCATTTGTGGTTGATTACACAGTCCATCCATCGGATCTTTGGTCGTTCTACTCAAAAATTTCCTCAAGACTGTTCCCCATTACTTCGCAAATCATGTCCAACTCTCATGCGCAACCCTTCTAAATATTAGAAAAAAAAAGTGTTACGAAAATTCTTGTCATTGAATTAGGTATCACTGATAATTAACTACCTACAATGTATTAAATTTGTTTGCTTGTAAATAAATAGATCATTAGATTTTATCTTGGACCATACATTAGGCTAGACATACCTATCTAAAGAACACATCATGAAATTATCTGGAAAAGAAAATAATTTACCTATTGGTGAATAAAAATGTTGATAACGACAAAAATCTCATAATCTAGCGTAGATAAAAATGAACAACGTTTAGCAAAGATAAAAAAAAACAACTATGTTCTGTTTTTTTGGAAGTGTTTTTTTTTTTTGTAATAAGTTTTGCATTTTGCACTTTTTAGTGGGTCAAAGCCTAATATCAACTGCTCATCACCTTTTATCAAATATTGCTTTTCCCGATGCAGGGACGTTAATTGTTGAGGATTTCTCCTGGTGAGAACCAGGAGAACTGTCACTCACCTCATATGCATTGTGACAAGCATAGACGGCTTATCAACCATATTAAAGTAGTTTCGGTGGCCATCTGTGGTCTTCATCATCAGATCCACTTCACCTAACGGTGCTTTATGCGAGCAAATGCACAAGTTATTACTAAAAATACCCAAATCAATATAGGTGAGCCCATAAAATTTGGATTTCCCTCGATTTCCATGGGTTCCCCTCGGGAGCATACATTTTCAAACAAAAAAGTAACTTTCAAAATCGTTCCACACATGACGGAGAAATCGATGAACATACATAAAATATATATATATAAACATCCAAAATAAGAACCTCATCCTTTTTTGAAGTCGGTTAATAATTGGAAAGAAAGCGTCAAACAGTGGTTAGCCACTGTTTGACTTAAAAATATGCTTTTAATCACGTTGCACTTGATTAAAAGCATATTTTAAGTGACCCTCTACCTATTCCCATTCTGCGCTCCTAAAATTATTATTAAATTAAAATGAAATATATCTATTTTTTAATATACTTACATGGAAAATAGGATAAAAATTAGGTGACTCGAAAGCGGGGATGAGATCCTATCTGCTAGTCTTCGAGATTTCATTGCGGCTGCCACGCATTCTGCAGATCAGGGATACTGTCTTTTTGCGAATGATGGCATGAAAGCCAGTGCGAAACAGCGAGAACATCTCCGATGCACTACTACACTTATTGAACACTAATATAATGATTGCGCCTCTTTTTGTGAAACTCAAATAATTCCTATTTTGGGGTAACAAATCGTAAGTCTATTTGACTTACTATTTGTTACGAAACTAAATTCAAAGAAAATAATCTTGAATATTTTTTTCTTCACATGAAACACAAGGCAAATTAGTCTCGTAGGTAGCTTTAACGTTTCGTCGTATATGTAGGTATTATATTGTTATGTCGAGTATTTGTGGTCTAGTGGTCGCCAGCGCTACTGCTGAGTATGAGGTCCAAGGTTCGATGCCCGGGTCGGGCAAAATGTTATTGGGTGTTGACATCAGGAATTTCTCAGTAGCAACTCAGAGTCTGGATTTGTGCCCGGTTGATGGCAATAAGTTCGCCCCCTATTAGGTATATGGGACTTGAACGTAACTGGTGAAATTTCGGTGTACTACAGGTAGGTACCCCTCTGCCTTGCCTCTGCCCCTCTGCGTGGAGGTTCTGATAATATGGTGATTGATTTCTTAGATAACACATGTAATATATTCAATCGAAGGTTTTATTTTAAATAAAAAATAATGTTATTTAGTTAGATTATAATCTTACATACATAAATAAACTCACGCCTTCTAGGAAGAAGGCGTGAGTTTCTGCCTAGGCAGAAATTATAGAACGTTAATAATTAAGATCTTATTATTAGGTAATAACCGTAACTTGGCATTATAATATTATCTTTACTTTCCTTGATTAAATACATATATTATATGTAGATCAGCATCCTAGTTGCGTAACACAGTTTGAATCACAATCAGAGAGTTTCGAAGCATATTGCTAATCCTTTGCTCCATATGTTTGAAAAATTTGTCTGCTCAACAACGTAAATAACGCAATGGACGTGAGGGAACTGTCAAAATGATACCGATTACGATTAATTGTCATTTTATGTGTGTTACGCAATTGCCCCGCCACGGGATCAAGACGGGTGCGGGTGAAAACGCGCAGCGCAGCTAGTTTGTAATAAATACAAAATACACCCAGACGAAAACGCAGAGCGCAGCTAGTTTGTAATAAATAAAAATACACCCAGACGAAAACGCAGAGCGCAGCTAGTTTGTAATAAATACAAATTACACCCAGACGAAAACGCAGAACGCAGCTAGTTTGTAATAAATACAAAATACACCCAAACGATTACGCGGACAACAGTTAGTAACGGTAAGGGCGTATTCAGATGACACGCGCCGATCACGCACAGCACTCGTGCACGCGTTGTGCCCGCCTTAAACCCGCACACGCGCTGCATCCGCCTCGCACACGCCTCGCGCCCACTTAAACCACTAGTGACAGGACTATGAAATGCAATTTGAGATCTATTGATGCATTATAAGGCTCAAATTCTTATTTAACAGATTTCAATGCGAGTTGGACGCGGGTGGCGTGCACTGAGCGTGCGCGTGTCGTGTGAACGCGCCCTAACTGTTGTCCGCGTGTTCGTTTGGGTGTATTTTACGTTACTAACTGTTGTCCGCGTTTTCTTCATAAGTCTCGATCCCGTGGGAATATCGGGATAAAAAGTATTCTATATCCAGGGCATGGTCAACCCATTTGCTAAATTTCATCCAAATCCATTGAGCCGTTTTAGTGTGAAAACGTAACAAACAAACAAACTCACTTTCGCATTTATAATATAAGTTAGGATTACAAACACGGATATCGAACCAAATTACAAATATTCGGGATCCAAAGTACTTTATGTCCTTCTTCAGGTCCCAGGCTATCTGTCAAAAAAACGACTAGTTCAGTGGTTTAGGCGTGAAATGGCAGCAGACAAACAGACAGAGTAAGTTTCTCATTTATACCTTATAAATATTAGTTTGGATTAGCTGTTATCATTACGCCTGGATTCCCCGAGGGGGTAAACAGAACAAAGGTACCAAGGAAATTGAAATTAATAATCTTTTCGAATATTGATGACTACGAAATTAATTGAATAACAAACGTTACAGACACTTGTTTACCCTTATTGAGGACAAACTGAGCCGTCTCCAAGCAGTTCTATTGTCTGCCAAGTAATTTTGGGTCAGCAAGTGAGTGGCCCTCATAACTTATACCATTTGGAAGAGCTACACGAAGAGACTGCCAAGTTTCTTGCCGTATGCGTCAATCCCGACCGAACTGACCTAAAATGGGAGGATATCCAAAACAGTTCCTCATATTAACGGCATAATATGTGTCTACATGAAATAGAGCACGCGAAGTAATCTATCTCTATTAATATTATAGATTAAGGCGGAGATTTCTTGATAACGGTCTAAGAGGTGCTATTTTAAAGCAGCGTGTCTCTTAAACCGTAAATAATTTTACCAAAAAATAATTTATATATATATTTTCAAGTTTTTTTGCATACAGTGATGGGACGCGAAACATAATTAAACATACTTTAATGCATCAAAAAAATATCTTCAATACGAGGTATATTTGAAGATATTTTTTTGATAATTGTCTCTAAAAGCAGTTTATCCGTTCATTAACAATTATAATGATAATAATAAAACTATACCATAAAATTTAAAATTCATCGGTTAGAATATTTATTTCGGAAGGTTGAAGTGTATATTACATTAATATCAAACTTACGAGTATGTAACTGAATTTTGCACCCGAAACTTCTGCGTTTATAACTCGTACCAGAATAAGTAAATATAATAGCCAAATGGAAACCACTTCAATATTTTTGTAGTGGACCTAAGGCATGACATAACCAAATATGGTTCTGTCAGTTTCCTTTCTAAAATCGCTGAACACATTCTGAAACAATAAGGAACCAAGAATGTTACTGTTAATGTCACTATGTGCAATTATCGTTGGGTCGACTTACGCCCTTTGGTGTCATTGAGGCTAAATTGCTCGGGGTCGCAACCCTTTCACAGGGTTTCAACCACAGCCTGTTGCTACAGGTAACTCATTAGATGGCCCGAGCTGGCATAAGTAATGGCTTTGATCGTTCTATACGAAAGGTGAACAAGGGATCAGTACTTGTTTAAGTTGATATTTGATACGCTTGTATCGTATTACCTACCTACATAATGTAATTACTTTTGTTAAAAAACCGGCCAAGTGCGTATCGGACCACGCACAATGTGTTTCTTAGTTGGGATGAATTTATCCCAAGAACAAACATAAGATTGTAGTTGAAAAACATGATCTCCCATATATTCTGACTGCAATTGTTGAGTTTGTACGCACAATATTGAGAGATCTATGTTCTATGTTGAAAATACACCATAGACTTCGTATAGGTTTATCTGTAATCTATAAATATAGAATTTATTTATTAACGTTACACGTCCGTGTTTGGGTCACAGAAATTCATATGTATACCAAATTGCAACTTAATCGGTACAGTAGATTCCGAGCAAATCGGCTGTGATAGACAGACAGACACACGAGTGATCCTATAAGGGTTCCGTTTTTATTTTTTGAGTTACGGAACCCTAAAATCGCCAACAACACAGAAGGAAGTGACGATCACCTTCAATCAACAAGGACACAATAGGCATAGCGGACAGCCCTCTGTGCAGAGCTTGCATGGAGGCAGAGGAAGCCGTTGCTCATGTGCTCTTCGAATACACAGGCGTCAGCCACATTAGAACAGAAACCCTCGGGGCACCCAGATCCTACACAGAGATTCTAAACAGACCAGGAGATGTGATCAACTTCTGGAGGGAGGTGGGCTGGTTGGAATAACCACCAAACGGCCGCCATGGCCCACGCATGGTCCACCTGAAGGACTAAGTGCGGAAACCAAACCCTCTAACATAGAACATAGACGATCACCTTCTTTTCCAGTTGATTTTAATTAAGAATCATAACTTACTGTCATCTTCTTAAAATGTCTCTGCGACTGTATGATTTTTCAGATTATCTTAAGTAAATACATATTTCATGGGGTACTGTTTTAAATGTTACAACACGATACCTTGTTATATATTACAGTTAAATGAAAGAAAATTCAAAACTCATATTAAAAGTACACTTTTTAAACAAGCATATTGCAAATTACAGGATTATATCCAAGATAAGAAAGCTTGGAAACCTTCTGGTTTGACTCCATAGGACAATCAAGAAGTCTAGACAATATCAAACTGGTTGCTATTTTAATTGTATAATTTATGATTTTTATGACGTTGATTTTATATTCTGCGATTACCTTAACTCATACACTGACTTATTACCTTATTTTTTTTTTAGGAAAACGTGAGCTTTTACAATGTTAGTAAATATGTGATCACCATGTATCTATCACATAATTAATTTATCTATAATTTCATTCTATTCGTCTTCACATAATATAATTATAATAGAATTAATGTACCTATACAAAATATTGTAAAACAAATTAAAAGAGTGACGGTGGAGTTTCTTGGCCATTCATCTCCATACGAAACTACCTTTTGGAGGGGATGACTAGAACCAATTCAATTTTTATGTAAATTTTGACGTTCAAAAGTTTCTTAGATGTGCCTATTTATAAAATAATTTGAGTTTATGAAATGAGACAAAGCAGTATAGTTGTTATAGGTACATACAAATACAAATTAGTTTATTGTGACAAATAGAAAATTACATTTCAACGCGTTTAAACGTGTTTGAAGCCTCCTTTTAAGCAAAAAATGCCTGTATTAGAAGGCTCCGCTCTTTCACATCGTTGTAGTACACTTATACTAACTAGAGTTAATAAAGTGTGCTATATGCCTTAAGGTCTTAAGGGTAAATATGGAAAATAAGTACATTTTTCTGTATTTAGCTTATATTTACTAATCTTAAGAAAAAAAAAATAAATGTAAAATATATAAGTAAAGTTGCAGTTTACAGTATTAACAGTAAGAATAAAACTTATTCCCAGTTTGTGCATGTGATGTAGTGTGTGATGTGTGGTGTGGTAAGTAGTGAGGTGTTATGTGTGGTATGTGGTGAGGCGCGCAATGTGGTATGATGTGTGGCGTGGTGCGTGGTGTAGTGTGAGGTGTGTGGTGTGAGGTGTGTGGTATAGTGTGTGGTGTTTTAATTTATGGTATATATATATGATATATTTCGGCTACTCAAAATGTTCCAGGAGTGCCTCTGTTTCCTCATAGGTAAGTGGTTTTATCCAGTCTATTATACTTTTTTTACAGTCGTGGTAACTTTTATTATACAGGGTGGCCCAAAAGTCGTGGATCAAACGCAACTAGGGGTTAGATGGGGTCATCAGCTGAAAAAAGTTGTTCTACGGGAGGTCCTTAAGGTCAACCTCTGCAGAGTAGATATTAGAGCCACTCATGGCCATGTGTAATACCTTTTCAGAATCTCTATTAAATGCGCCAAAACTTGTAATACAGGTAATACAGGTCGGTAGAGTATTTTTTTTTCACAGTGGGGTCCGAAGTAAATAAAAAGTTATAATTTGAGAAAAAAAAAATCGTAAAACTTAATATTATCTTCAACACACCCAATAAACAACCATAAATAGCATGTCTAACGCAAGGACTCATCAGTACCAATCTAGTGAAAATTATAAAAAAGATACAGGATGTAGATTTTTTCGAATTTTAATAAGAATTAGTTAAAAAAAGTAAATTTTCTCATAAAAATACAAAATAAATTATAACTCTGCAGGGCTTGACCTTAAGGACCTCCCGTAGAACAACTTTTTGCAGCTGATGACCCCATCTAACCCCTAGTTGCGTTTGATCCACGACTTTTGGGCCACCCTGTATACATAAATATGTTTGTTAATTTTGTTATAGAGCTGAGCAGAGCGTTTATTGAATTGCTTGCACGCAAATCTAGTTTTAGTTTGGGGAACTTGGACCACTAAATCTTTTCTCGTTTTAGATTTTTTGTTATCATTATATGGTAGGGTTTTATGTTTTTTTAGTATGCTTTGTGTTACATACAGTTTCCTAACAGAGAGTAAATCACTTATTTGGTATAAGCTTGCAGTGGCGAGTCTTTTTTTTTTAAATACATTATTTTCATTAGTGCACGCTGCGCTCGTTCTATGTCTATAAATTTTGTTTTTGCTGCACCGCCCCAAATTGGGATACAATATAATAGTACAGACTGGGCCAGTGCTACATATATTTCATTTAGGAGATTTCTGGGACGTTTCTTACAGTTCTCCATTTTAGTTGGAACAATATGTCTGAGAGTTTTAAAGATCGAACTGAGTTTCCTTATTCTCCCAGAAATTTGCTCAAGTTGACGGTACCAGGATAGTGCTTGATCTACCACAACTCCAAGATATTTAGCTTCAGTGACCTTCTCAATGCATGAACATTTACAGCTTATAGTAGGCATGTCTCCACATATGAGTACCTTTAAATCTAACCCATTAATAGGCTGTGTTCGGTTACTGATACAAAAGCATACATAGTTTGTTTTATTAGTGTTCAGAGAAAGTAAGTTACCTTTCAGCCATTCAGCTACCTGAACCAGTCCTGCCTCTGCACTCAGTTTAACTTCGTGCCAGGATGAACCAGAGAACAGAATAGTACGTATCATCGGCGTATGAGAATACTTTAGCATTTTTTATTTCCATATTACAAAGATCATTAAAGTACAGGAGAAGAGAGGTCCTAAAACACTACCCTGTGGGACGCCGTATGACACAACTATCTCGTCACTGGAGTACTATCCCATTACTATTACATTTGTTTACTGTCACATTACTATAACATATATTATTGGTTTTTCGTTGCAATAACACCTAAGGCGCAACACTTTATAAGATGGTATATATAGCCAAACAAGATAATATCGCTACCATCCTTGCCAAATAACAATTTAGATTCAATCTCATAACGATACACATCTTATCTCTCACCCATTTTATAACAATCAGATATAGAAATCTGTCGGCAATAATTAAATTACCTTTTATGATAAAATAAAGGTTTTAGTCACACAATTTTCATTCAACATAAAATGTTTATCGTATCGTTATCTGGCAATCTGTTTTGACAATAATAATCAGCTAAATATAAAAACAAACGAATCATCAAATTATGCACAGTGAGGAAGCGGTAGATCAAGAAATATGTTGAAGTTGGCCATTCTTTTGGCTGCTGTGGCAGGTAAGTTAGTTTATTTAAATTCTATAAATTTTACGGCTTGTCTTGTGAATTACGCCTATATGGGGAATAAACGCGTAGGCGTATCTAAGACTTAGAATTTTATGAACTTGATGACGAAATTCATATGCGTAATGAGTATTGTGTTAGGTTAGATTATTCACAAGTAACAACATACATTTTTTTTTTTTTATTCTATTTTATTTATAGAGAGTTTAATCACAAATTGATTATGCCACCCTCATCGGTACAAACAATTATTCCTTATGATCTAAATCCTATTTTTGCTAACTTATATAAGAGTCTTGCATCCTTTGACAATGGGGACGCAAGAATGCTATTACACCTTCCAACATCCAGTGACTTTGATAACAATATGACTCTTTCGGCCTCGTTCCTGACGCACTCCATCAGTATATGGTAAGTGTCTTCCACTATATTACATTCCGGACAATTTGGTGACGTAACTTTATCCATGAGAAATGCAAAACTGTTCATTGGAATGTGTCCCGATCGAAGTCGAAGAGCCATTACAATTTCCGGCCGACTCATATTTGCCTGGTCAAACCATGAACAACGAGAAAGTGCTGGCTGGATCGTCCGATACCAGATTCCCTTGCTCAGTGACCTCTGATCGAAGTGTTCGTGCCACATTTTAGCGCATTCTTCTTTAACTACAAACAAAAAGTCACTGTGCACGGGAAAGAGCGTACAAACCAACCCATCATCACAAGCATCTTTTGCCAATCGATCCACTACTTCATTCTCTTCCAAGCCAATATGAGCCGGTATCCATTGCAGTACAATATTCGTGTTCTTAGAAATAAGTTTACAAATAGATTTGATCACGCTGTAAGCAATCGGAGTACCCCGAAAACTCGAGGTACACCGAGCCAAATGTTGAAGAGCGCTTCTCGAATCACTCAAAATAACATAATTGCCACTTTCAAGTGAGTCAATGTAAGATAATGCTTCACCTATTGCCACCAGTTCGGTATACATCGCACCCTTAAAATTACAATGACGTAAGTGCAAATACTATACAATCGAGAAAAATGCATTTGAAACTTTTAATTTACATTTTACTCAATAACTCTTTTGTATCGACAATATCTGTAAAAAGTTAACATAACACGGGTACTGGATTATTATTACTTTGATATTAGTTAAATATAATGCCTAAGTTTTTTGTAGTTTTATTTTTACTTTATTTTCAAAATACAAGGCACCTACAGTTAAGTCATTGTACCACTAAAATATATGTAAAAGAATAAAAAAATGTGACGAACAATGACGTAAAGGTACAACATTTGTCAAATTAGAAATAATCAATTAATCATTCTTTCAATAATATGCCCAAAAAAGGAAAAGATATAATTAAAAGTTAGCGTATAACTTGAAACCGGCAAACAGAAATCATAAACTTTCGAGTTATAAAGGAAAAACGATAAATAGGTGGTACTTTTTTGAAGAAAGCAAATAAAACGCAGGTTAAAGTAATCAACGTTTATTTGTACTATTAAGCATAATCAGTCTTCTGAAGATATAAAATATTTTTTAACACTTACTATAAACCTTATTAGGTTTATATTAAGTGTCAAAATAATATTTTATATTTTATTTAGTATTAAAAAATGTTATTTTGTCCTTTGACTTAAAATCACTTAACAATGAACTTATTAATTATTAACTTTTACTTTTAAATCAGTCTTCTATTATTTCTTTGATATTATTAATCTTAATACTTATTTATTGTATCATTAACTAAACTGTCTGAACTTTAATAATCACCTATTCATATTTAGTAGCTGATAGACATGTCTCATAAGAATTAAATAAAAAAAATAGAATGATAAACTACAGGTTCCTGTAATATTCTGCACTACTACACTTATTGAACACTAATATAATGATTGCGCCTCTTTTTGTGAAACTCAAATAATTCCTATTTTGGGGTAACAAATCGTAAGTCTATTTGACTTACTATTTGTTACGAAACTAAATTCAAAGAAAATAATCTTGAATATTTTTTTCTTCACATGAAACACAAGGCAAATTAGTCTCGTAGGTAGCTTTAACGTTTCGTCGTATATGTAGGTATTATATTGTTATGTCGAGTATTTGTGGTCTAGTGGTCGCCAGCGCTACTGCTGAGTATGAGGTCCAAGGTTCGATGCCCGGGTCGGGCAAAATGTTATTGGGTGTTGACATCAGGAATTTCTCAGTAGCAACTCAGAGTCTGGATTTGTGCCCGGTTGATGGCAATAAGTTCGCCCCCTATTAGGTATATGGGACTTGAACGTAACTGGTGAAATTTCGGTGTACTACAGGTAGGTACCCCTCTGCCTTGCCTCTGCCCCTCTGCGTGGAGGTTCTGATAATATGGTGATTGATTTCTTAGATAACACATGTAATATATTCAATCGAAGGTTTTATTTTAAATAAAAAATAATGTTATTTAGTTAGATTATAATCTTACATACATAAATAAACTCACGCCTTCTAGGAAGAAGGCGTGAGTTTCTGCCTAGGCAGAAATTATAGAACGTTAATAATTAAGATCTTATTATTAGGTAATAACCGTAACTTGGCATTATAATATTATCTTTACTTTCCTTGATTAAATACATATATTATATGTAGATCAGCATCCTAGTTGCGTAACACAGTTTGAATCACAATCAGAGAGTTTCGAAGCATATTGCTAATCCTTTGCTCCATATGTTTGAAAAATTTGTCTGCTCAACAACGTAAATAACGCAATGGACGTGAGGGAACTGTCAAAATGATACCGATTACGATTAATTGTCATTTTATGTGTGTTACGCAATTGCCCCGCCACGGGATCAAGACGGGTGCGGGTGAAAACGCGCAGCGCAGCTAGTTTGTAATAAATACAAAATACACCCAGACGAAAACGCAGAGCGCAGCTAGTTTGTAATAAATAAAAATACACCCAGACGAAAACGCAGAGCGCAGCTAGTTTGTAATAAATACAAATTACACCCAGACGAAAACGCAGAACGCAGCTAGTTTGTAATAAATACAAAATACACCCAAACGATTACGCGGACAACAGTTAGTAACGGTAAGGGCGTATTCAGATGACACGCGCCGATCACGCACAGCACTCGTGCACGCGTTGTGCCCGCCTTAAACCCGCACACGCGCTGCATCCGCCTCGCACACGCCTCGCGCCCACTTAAACCACTAGTGACAGGACTATGAAATGCAATTTGAGATCTATTGATGCATTATAAGGCTCAAATTCTTATTTAACAGATTTCAATGCGAGTTGGACGCGGGTGGCGTGCACTGAGCGTGCGCGTGTCGTGTGAACGCGCCCTAACTGTTGTCCGCGTGTTCGTTTGGGTGTATTTTACGTTACTAACTGTTGTCCGCGTTTTCTTCATAAGTCTCGATCCCGTGGGAATATCGGGATAAAAAGTATTCTATATCCAGGGCATGGTCAACCCATTTGCTAAATTTCATCCAAATCCATTGAGCCGTTTTAGTGTGAAAACGTAACAAACAAACAAACTCACTTTCGCATTTATAATATAAGTTAGGATTACAAACACGGATATCGAACCAAATTACAAATATTCGGGATCCAAAGTACTTTATGTCCTTCTTCAGGTCCCAGGCTATCTGTCAAAAAAACGACTAGTTCAGTGGTTTAGGCGTGAAATGGCAGCAGACAAACAGACAGAGTAAGTTTCTCATTTATACCTTATAAATATTAGTTTGGATTAGCTGTTATCATTACGCCTGGATTCCCCGAGGGGGTAAACAGAACAAAGGTACCAAGGAAATTGAAATTAATAATCTTTTCGAATATTGATGACTACGAAATTAATTGAATAACAAACGTTACAGACACTTGTTTACCCTTATTGAGGACAAACTGAGCCGTCTCCAAGCAGTTCTATTGTCTGCCAAGTAATTTTGGGTCAGCAAGTGAGTGGCCCTCATAACTTATACCATTTGGAAGAGCTACACGAAGAGACTGCCAAGTTTCTTGCCGTATGCGTCAATCCCGACCGAACTGACCTAAAATGGGAGGATATCCAAAACAGTTCCTCATATTAACGGCATAATATGTGTCTACATGAAATAGAGCACGCGAAGTAATCTATCTCTATTAATATTATAGATTAAGGCGGAGATTTCTTGATAACGGTCTAAGAGGTGCTATTTTAAAGCAGCGTGTCTCTTAAACCGTAAATAATTTTACCAAAAAATAATTTATATATATATTTTCAAGTTTTTTTGCATACAGTGATGGGACGCGAAACATAATTAAACATACTTTAATGCATCAAAAAAATATCTTCAATACGAGGTATATTTGAAGATATTTTTTTGATAATTGTCTCTAAAAGCAGTTTATCCGTTCATTAACAATTATAATGATAATAATAAAACTATACCATAAAATTTAAAATTCATCGGTTAGAATATTTATTTCGGAAGGTTGAAGTGTATATTACATTAATATCAAACTTACGAGTATGTAACTGAATTTTGCACCCGAAACTTCTGCGTTTATAACTCGTACCAGAATAAGTAAATATAATAGCCAAATGGAAACCACTTCAATATTTTTGTAGTGGACCTAAGGCATGACATAACCAAATATGGTTCTGTCAGTTTCCTTTCTAAAATCGCTGAACACATTCTGAAACAATAAGGAACCAAGAATGTTACTGTTAATGTCACTATGTGCAATTATCGTTGGGTCGACTTACGCCCTTTGGTGTCATTGAGGCTAAATTGCTCGGGGTCGCAACCCTTTCACAGGGTTTCAACCACAGCCTGTTGCTACAGGTAACTCATTAGATGGCCCGAGCTGGCATAAGTAATGGCTTTGATCGTTCTATACGAAAGGTGAACAAGGGATCAGTACTTGTTTAAGTTGATATTTGATACGCTTGTATCGTATTACCTACCTACATAATGTAATTACTTTTGTTAAAAAACCGGCCAAGTGCGTATCGGACCACGCACAATGTGTTTCTTAGTTGGGATGAATTTATCCCAAGAACAAACATAAGATTGTAGTTGAAAAACATGATCTCCCATATATTCTGACTGCAATTGTTGAGTTTGTACGCACAATATTGAGAGATCTATGTTCTATGTTGAAAATACACCATAGACTTCGTATAGGTTTATCTGTAATCTATAAATATAGAATTTATTTATTAACGTTACACGTCCGTGTTTGGGTCACAGAAATTCATATGTATACCAAATTGCAACTTAATCGGTACAGTAGATTCCGAGCAAATCGGCTGTGATAGACAGACAGACACACGAGTGATCCTATAAGGGTTCCGTTTTTATTTTTTGAGTTACGGAACCCTAAAATCGCCAACAACACAGAAGGAAGTGACGATCACCTTCAATCAACAAGGACACAATAGGCATAGCGGACAGCCCTCTGTGCAGAGCTTGCATGGAGGCAGAGGAAGCCGTTGCTCATGTGCTCTTCGAATACACAGGCGTCAGCCACATTAGAACAGAAACCCTCGGGGCACCCAGATCCTACACAGAGATTCTAAACAGACCAGGAGATGTGATCAACTTCTGGAGGGAGGTGGGCTGGTTGGAATAACCACCAAACGGCCGCCATGGCCCACGCATGGTCCACCTGAAGGACTAAGTGCGGAAACCAAACCCTCTAACATAGAACATAGACGATCACCTTCTTTTCCAGTTGATTTTAATTAAGAATCATAACTTACTGTCATCTTCTTAAAATGTCTCTGCGACTGTATGATTTTTCAGATTATCTTAAGTAAATACATATTTCATGGGGTACTGTTTTAAATGTTACAACACGATACCTTGTTATATATTACAGTTAAATGAAAGAAAATTCAAAACTCATATTAAAAGTACACTTTTTAAACAAGCATATTGCAAATTACAGGATTATATCCAAGATAAGAAAGCTTGGAAACCTTCTGGTTTGACTCCATAGGACAATCAAGAAGTCTAGACAATATCAAACTGGTTGCTATTTTAATTGTATAATTTATGATTTTTATGACGTTGATTTTATATTCTGCGATTACCTTAACTCATACACTGACTTATTACCTTATTTTTTTTTTAGGAAAACGTGAGCTTTTACAATGTTAGTAAATATGTGATCACCATGTATCTATCACATAATTAATTTATCTATAATTTCATTCTATTCGTCTTCACATAATATAATTATAATAGAATTAATGTACCTATACAAAATATTGTAAAACAAATTAAAAGAGTGACGGTGGAGTTTCTTGGCCATTCATCT
This sequence comes from Atethmia centrago, assembly GCA_905333075.3. Classification (NCBI taxonomy): domain Eukaryota; kingdom Metazoa; phylum Arthropoda; class Insecta; order Lepidoptera; family Noctuidae; genus Atethmia; species Atethmia centrago. The sequence goes on along the minus strand of HG995377.1, from coordinate 13,264,432 downwards.
CCATACGAAACTACCTTTTGGAGGGGATGACTAGAACCAATTCAATTTTTATGTAAATTTTGACGTTCAAAAGTTTCTTAGATGTGCCTATTTATAAAATAATTTGAGTTTATGAAATGAGACAAAGCAGTATAGTTGTTATAGGTACATACAAATACAAATTAGTTTATTGTGACAAATAGAAAATTACATTTCAACGCGTTTAAACGTGTTTGAAGCCTCCTTTTAAGCAAAAAATGCCTGTATTAGAAGGCTCCGCTCTTTCACATCGTTGTAGTACACTTATACTAACTAGAGTTAATAAAGTGTGCTATATGCCTTAAGGTCTTAAGGGTAAATATGGAAAATAAGTACATTTTTCTGTATTTAGCTTATATTTACTAATCTTAAGAAAAAAAAAATAAATGTAAAATATATAAGTAAAGTTGCAGTTTACAGTATTAACAGTAAGAATAAAACTTATTCCCAGTTTGTGCATGTGATGTAGTGTGTGATGTGTGGTGTGGTAAGTAGTGAGGTGTTATGTGTGGTATGTGGTGAGGCGCGCAATGTGGTATGATGTGTGGCGTGGTGCGTGGTGTAGTGTGAGGTGTGTGGTGTGAGGTGTGTGGTATAGTGTGTGGTGTTTTAATTTATGGTATATATATATGATATATTTCGGCTACTCAAAATGTTCCAGGAGTGCCTCTGTTTCCTCATAGGTAAGTGGTTTTATCCAGTCTATTATACTTTTTTTACAGTCGTGGTAACTTTTATTATACAGGGTGGCCCAAAAGTCGTGGATCAAACGCAACTAGGGGTTAGATGGGGTCATCAGCTGAAAAAAGTTGTTCTACGGGAGGTCCTTAAGGTCAACCTCTGCAGAGTAGATATTAGAGCCACTCATGGCCATGTGTAATACCTTTTCAGAATCTCTATTAAATGCGCCAAAACTTGTAATACAGGTAATACAGGTCGGTAGAGTATTTTTTTTTCACAGTGGGGTCCGAAGTAAATAAAAAGTTATAATTTGAGAAAAAAAAAATCGTAAAACTTAATATTATCTTCAACACACCCAATAAACAACCATAAATAGCATGTCTAACGCAAGGACTCATCAGTACCAATCTAGTGAAAATTATAAAAAAGATACAGGATGTAGATTTTTTCGAATTTTAATAAGAATTAGTTAAAAAAAGTAAATTTTCTCATAAAAATACAAAATAAATTATAACTCTGCAGGGCTTGACCTTAAGGACCTCCCGTAGAACAACTTTTTGCAGCTGATGACCCCATCTAACCCCTAGTTGCGTTTGATCCACGACTTTTGGGCCACCCTGTATACATAAATATGTTTGTTAATTTTGTTATAGAGCTGAGCAGAGCGTTTATTGAATTGCTTGCACGCAAATCTAGTTTTAGTTTGGGGAACTTGGACCACTAAATCTTTTCTCGTTTTAGATTTTTTGTTATCATTATATGGTAGGGTTTTATGTTTTTTTAGTATGCTTTGTGTTACATACAGTTTCCTAACAGAGAGTAAATCACTTATTTGGTATAAGCTTGCAGTGGCGAGTCTTTTTTTTTTAAATACATTATTTTTATTAGTGCACGCTGCGCTCGTTCTATGTCTATAAATTTTGTTTTTGCTGCACCGCCCCAAATTGGGATACAATATAATAGTACAGACTGGGCCAGTGCTACATATATTTCATTTAGGAGATTTCTGGGACGTTTCTTACAGTTCTCCATTTTAGTTGGAACAATATGTCTGAGAGTTTTAAAGATCGAACTGAGTTTCCTTATTCTCCCAGAAATTTGCTCAAGTTGACGGTACCAGGATAGTGCTTGATCTACCACAACTCCAAGATATTTAGCTTCAGTGACCTTCTCAATGCATGAACATTTACAGCTTATAGTAGGCATGTCTCCACATATGAGTACCTTTAAATCTAACCCATTAATAGGCTGTGTTCGGTTACTGATACAAAAGCATACATAGTTTGTTTTATTAGTGTTCAGAGAAAGTAAGTTACCTTTCAGCCATTCAGCTACCTGAACCAGTCCTGCCTCTGCACTCAGTTTAACTTCGTGCCAGGATGAACCAGAGAACAGAATAGTACGTATCATCGGCGTATGAGAATACTTTAGCATTTTTTATTTCCATATTACAAAGATCATTAAAGTACAGGAGAAGAGAGGTCCTAAAACACTACCCTGTGGGACGCCGTATGACACAACTATCTCGTCACTGGAGTACTATCCCATTACTATTACATTTGTTTACTGTCACATTACTATAACATATATTATTGGTTTTTCGTTGCAATAACACCTAAGGCGCAACACTTTATAAGATGGTATATATAGCCAAACAAGATAATATCGCTACCATCCTTGCCAAATAACAATTTAGATTCAATCTCATAACGATACACATCTTATCTCTCACCCATTTTATAACAATCAGATATAGAAATCTGTCGGCAATAATTAAATTACCTTTTATGATAAAATAAAGGTTTTAGTCACACAATTTTCATTCAACATAAAATGTTTATCGTATCGTTATCTGGCAATCTGTTTTGACAATAATAATCAGCTAAATATAAAAACAAACGAATCATCAAATTATGCACAGTGAGGAAGCGGTAGATCAAGAAATATGTTGAAGTTGGCCATTCTTTTGGCTGCTGTGGCAGGTAAGTTAGTTTATTTAAATTCTATAAATTTTACGGCTTGTCTTGTGAATTACGCCTATATGGGGAATAAACGCGTAGGCGTATCTAAGACTTAGAATTTTATGAACTTGATGACGAAATTCATATGCGTAATGAGTATTGTGTTAGGTTAGATTATTCACAAGTAACAACATACATTTTTTTTTTTTTATTCTATTTTATTTATAGAGAGTTTAATCACAAATTGATTATGCCACCCTCATCGGTACAAACAATTATTCCTTATGATCTAAATCCTATTTTTGCTAACTTATATAAGAGTCTTGCATCCTTTGACAATGGGGACGCAAGAATGCTATTACACCTTCCAACATCCAGTGACTTTGATAACAATATGACTCTTTCGGCCTCGTTCCTGACGCACTCCATCAGTATATGGTAAGTGTCTTCCACTATATTACATTCCGGACAATTTGGTGACGTAACTTTATCCATGAGAAATGCAAAACTGTTCATTGGAATGTGTCCCGATCGAAGTCGAAGAGCCATTACAATTTCCGGCCGACTCATATTTGCCTGGTCAAACCATGAACAACGAGAAAGTGCTGGCTGGATCGTCCGATACCAGATTCCCTTGCTCAGTGACCTCTGATCGAAGTGTTCGTGCCACATTTTAGCGCATTCTTCTTTAACTACAAACAAAAAGTCACTGTGCACGGGAAAGAGCGTACAAACCAACCCATCATCACAAGCATCTTTTGCCAATCGATCCACTACTTCATTCTCTTCCAAGCCAATATGAGCCGGTATCCATTGCAGTACAATATTCGTGTTCTTAGAAATAAGTTTACAAATAGATTTGATCACGCTGTAAGCAATCGGAGTACCCCGAAAACTCGAGGTACACCGAGCCAAATGTTGAAGAGCGCTTCTCGAATCACTCAAAATAACATAATTGCCACTTTCAAGTGAGTCAATGTAAGATAATGCTTCACCTATTGCCACCAGTTCGGTATACATCGCACCCTTAAAATTACAATGACGTAAGTGCAAATACTATACAATCGAGAAAAATGCATTTGAAACTTTTAATTTACATTTTACTCAATAACTCTTTTGTATCGACAATATCTGTAAAAAGTTAACATAACACGGGTACTGGATTATTATTACTTTGATATTAGTTAAATATAATGCCTAAGTTTTTTGTAGTTTTATTTTTACTTTATTTTCAAAATACAAGGCACCTACAGTTAAGTCATTGTACCACTAAAATATATGTAAAAGAATAAAAAAATGTGACGAACAATGACGTAAAGGTACAACATTTGTCAAATTAGAAATAATCAATTAATCATTCTTTCAATAATATGCCCAAAAAAGGAAAAGATATAATTAAAAGTTAGCGTATAACTTGAAACCGGCAAACAGAAATCATAAACTTTCGAGTTATAAAGGAAAAACGATAAATAGGTGGTACTTTTTTGAAGAAAGCAAATAAAACGCAGGTTAAAGTAATCAACGTTTATTTGTACTATTAAGCATAATCAGTCTTCTGAAGATATAAAATATTTTTTAACACTTACTATAAACCTTATTAGGTTTATATTAAGTGTCAAAATAATATTTTATATTTTATTTAGTATTAAAAAATGTTATTTTGTCCTTTGACTTAAAATCACTTAACAATGAACTTATTAATTATTAACTTTTACTTTTAAATCAGTCTTCTATTATTTCTTTGATATTATTAATCTTAATACTTATTTATTGTATCATTAACTAAACTGTCTGAACTTTAATAATCACCTATTCATATTTAGTAGCTGATAGACATGTCTCATAAGAATTAAATAAAAAAAATAGAATGATAAACTACAGGTTCCTGTAATATTCTGCATAGTAATGAGGTACTATATTCTTCTCAATTAATTGCAATATATCTTGTTTCTTGCGTTCAGATATTGGTATTTTAGAATTATATGCTGGCTTAAGGTGTACCTCATCAATCGATATAGTTGGTCTGCTAGTGCGTAAATTTCTCTGCAGTTATATTAGCTTGCAACATGTTTTCAGTTTTATATGATAGTTTATATTCAAACGTATTCTTGTTCTTTGTAAATTGGACCACTTTTATTTCGCTCAATTTAATTTGATCGCCATGAACATTTTTATATAAATTTAGGTTTAACTCCTCTGCTAATACTTTCAGATCAAAAAAGCTGTCATAAGTTACACTTGAGTCAATGTTCCTCTTATAAAAGTAAAAAAAAATGGCCTAATTACCTTAGCGTCGTTGTAGCACTGTGAAGCAACAAACTCGTCCCGCTCCCCGCGAGTAACTGACCAATCAGTCGTTGTTGTTTTCAAGTCTCGCTCAATTTGACGTTGACGCTACTACCATCTAGCGGCATTTATGGTAATTACAAAAGAGTCAATGTTCCTTACAATAGTTAAGCACTTTTTATAGTGTTTGTTATACTTAAGTCATTTTAACTAAATTTTGCACTTGCGTCGTTGTAATTCTAAGGGTGCGACATTATATTGCATTTTGAGTTTACCTTTAATTGCACTGAAATTTTTGTTTGTGGATCAAAAAATGGTGCTCCCGAACCTATTTTGTCTTTGGATCCATCTGTGTATATTTTGTAGAATCCCGAGTACGTGTTATTTAAAAATATGGTACATAACTCACTAAGTTTAGCAATTTGATAGTGCTTTTTAGCCGCAACCAAATCCAATCTAGGAAATATGACCTGAGACAGATCAATCCTGTGAACCCAAGTATCCAATGAGAACATTTCAAGCTTTGGGCTCGTGTACACAGGTAGCAAATCAAGAGACTCATGAATTCTGACTAATAACGGTATCTTTCTTTTCCAATGTGATTGTTGACAATGTGCTTGTAGTTCTTCTAGCACAGCAATAATATTATTATCAGCGTATGATTTTATTTTGAGCCAAAATTTACCCGCTAGATAGTATCTGCGAAACTTCAACGGTTGCAGGTATAGTTCATTTTCCATAACGTGAATTGCCGTGGTTTTAATAAAGCCACCGATAACCCTCATGCAAACGTTTTGGACCCTGTCTAATTTACTTAGGTGAGTTTCACAGCTACTATCATAAAGGAAACAAGCGTAATCGATTCTACTCCGAATTGTTGAGATGTATAACCGCCTCAGATGTTTGGGATGTACTCCCCATCCAGATCCAGCAAGAATTTTAAAAATATTAACTAATTTTAACACCTTTTCTCGAGTCTCATTAATATGCTTAGCCCACCTAAGTGATCGGTCAAGCCAAACCCCCAAATATTTTACATTGTGTACCACCGGCAGCGATACCTCATTAATTTGTATAGAAACTGTCTCTCTTGCCACCCCGTTCTTAAAAATACAGACACTGCTTTTTAGAGGGGATATCTCAAGACCCAAATTCAAAAGGAGATTAGTCATCTTATTTAAAGCGAGTTGTAAACGTTTTTGGGCCGTTGAGACATCACTGCAAGTGGCATACAACACAAAATCGTCCGCATACTGCGACAGAAACACGTCCCCACTGCTATGACACACGTCCATGGTTGCTATATTAAAAAGTAAGGGTGACAATGGATCGCCTTGTGCCAATCCCCGACCGGACGTACGACTAATGACGTTATTACCCACTGTAATTTTAAGGTTTCTCAGCTTGAGAAAGTTCCAGATGTAACTACAAATTCTGGACCCTACACCAATTCGTTGCATAACTTTCAATAGACCTTGTATGTCTACATAGTTATATGCGTTGTTAATATCTATGAAAACAGCCACCGTAATAAGTTTTTTAGAAAAGCCAATTTGAATGCGAGATACTAAAACGGATAAATTATCTATAGTAGATCGACATTTTCTAAAACCTGTAGTGTTATTTGATAAAAACATATGTTTTTCGATGAACCACTCTAATCTGTTCATTAAAATGTTATGAAAAACTTTACAAACGCATGAGATCATTGAAATTGGGCGCAAAGATGATAAACTTTGGTAGTCTCGTCCCGGTTTAGGAATGGGCACAATTACAATATCGCGCCATTGCTTAGGAACAAAGCCCGAAATTAAAATATTATTAAACAGTTGGATCAATATCTTTTTACCATTTTGAGGTAACCTCTTGATCATGGAGTAAGAAATATTGTCGCCTCCAGGTGCAGTATCTTTAGATCGAACACATTTATGAAATTCTGAGGGAGTAACAACGACATCAAGCTCAGAGTTATTCATGTCAAAAGCCAGGTCGCACGGGGATACAAAGTCCGGCGTTAAACTAAGAAGCAGATCAGTAGCTTTATGTTTATCTACGTACTGTGATGAATATTTGTGACCCTTTAGCCACTTCATTTTCCGCCATACGGTAGATTGAGATGTAGAATAATCTAATGAAGAACAAAAGTTCCAAAACCCTTTAGCTTTAGCTATGCGAATCATTTTCTGGGATTCGCAAATCTTATTTTGCAATGTTTGATAATTATGAGGGTTTGGATTACGTCTGAATTTAGATAACGCTAATCGACGCTCAGCCACACATTTAGACAAATTAGGTTCCCAATAAGGTTTCGGTAAAAAATTACTGTCTGGATTTAGGTTTATCTTGACTGAAGGGATACAAACATCGGCGGCCAAGTTCAAATAATCAATGAATGTGTTATAATCACCATGTAAGTCTCCCGAGAATGTAAATTCTAAAAAAAGGGTGTCGAGTAGCTTACGGTATGAAGTCCAGTCAGCATTTTTGAAGTTCTTACGGACTATTGGTGAAGTACTAGACTGAATATTTGAAATGATTTTATTAGCCCTATGATCACTGCCTAATGTCTCGTTCATGACGGACCAGTCGAACATCAAGGCTATATCAGATGATATCAAAGAAATGTCGGGTGCGGACTTTTGACATTCCAAGTTAACCATTTTTATTCGGGTTGGGCTACCATTATTTAGAGCAATAAAATTATTGTCCATTAATGCGTCAAAAATTTGAACCCCCTTGGTATCCGTTTTATGTGACCAATTAGTATGGTGTCCATTAAAATCTCCGAGAATTATAGTATTTTTAGTAAAAATGGACAGTAAAGCATCCCAATCGTTTTGACAAGTTCTAATCGACGGGGGACAATAAACAGAAATAATATTTTTAATAACACCACAGTTGAATACTTTTACGCAAACTAATTCTATACCTTGATTACTGATTTGGACTTCATACATTTGAGATTTTATTGATTTGTGTGTAAGAATTGCAACCCCTCCGTAACCATCAAACCTGTATTTACGATAGATTGTGTAGTTGCTCAGCCTCATGTAACTTTCTGTATCCAGCCATGTCTCACTTATCGCTGCAATGTGTATATGCTCTTGATTCAACAGTTGTTCCAATAAAACCATTTTAGGTTTTACGCTTTGAGCATTCCATTGTAGAATGTTTAGTTTGATACTAGTTTTTTTGTTATCCATTAAATAATTCAAACAATTTCTTCATCGTACGCCAATCCGACACGTTATCAACAACCACTAAAATCAACCATTCTACACAACACTGAATCGCCATTTTAATTATTTCCCCTATAGTACGTCTCTTCAAAAATACGATCTCCTTTAGTCTACCTAAAAACTCATCAAAATGCACCTCTCTCTTTTGAGACACCTCGGGGTCATCGCAATTGCTTGATTTCTTCAAATCCTCCATTTCCTCCTCCGTTGGTAACCAGTGAGTCCAATCATCATTAGCAACCCGTGTCTTTCCTTTCGTTTTAGTAGATTTTTGCTCTTTTGTAGTGGGTGGACTATGAAGAATCGCCTTAGTTTTGATAGCCTCAGCAAATGTAGGTGAGCTTGATCTCTCTGTGGGCTCGATGTTATTATGCAGTGGAGGAAATAAATTAGGCGTGTTTGTAACGCTAATAGGTTCCGTCTGATCTCTGTGTGGAGAAGGTACTACATATAACGATAAGGCCTTCCTATAAGTACAATTAAACTCTGCCATGAGCTCTTTAAGTCTCTTTTCTTTTAAATATGCAGGGCAAATTTTAGACAACGCCATGTGTGGTCCGCTGCAGTTTAAGCATTTGAGCCTTTGTGTGTCGCAATTTGGGTGATTATTACCACATTTTGGGCACAATGTATTCTTGGCAGGGCACACTCTTGCTGTATGTCCGAACTTCCAACAACGTGAGCATTGCGACACGGGGAATACAAATGGATCCACCTTAATCCTTAAACCATCTGCGTAAATATATGCTGGTAACAAATCTCCTTTGAAACACAACCGAACTGCTTCACTCATAATCCATAAGTCTTCTGGCGACTCATTCATATTACGCCTCTTTAGTCGTTGCACTGAAACCAACTCAAAGTTCTCAGAGCAAGTTATACATCTCTTAAGGTCATCTTCAGCTAGGTCGAGATCCACATCTTTTATGACTCCATATGAATAGGTTTTGATATCTGGTCTACTAAATCTCCAGTCCATATCTATAAGATCTTTACACGTTTCTAGCTTAATAGCGCTCATCTCGTTTGTACAATCAATACGTACCTTGTAATTATTGATGTACCTTCGATATATCTTTGATACCTTTATCTTTAAATAATCTTGCAAGGGCAAATTGTCTAGGTAGCTTTTCTTTAGAGGAAATGTAAACCTCAATACTGCTTTCTTTGATCTTCTTCTCCTTATTTTGTACCAATATCCATTCTGTATCGTTCTCCTCTCTAGTTCGCCGTTTTACCGGTCTCTTCGGATTTTCATTTGTTGCCACGTCCATAGTACATTGCTCCACCACGTCTTGTTCCGCTATAGAACTGTTGCTGCTAGTCAAAACACTCCTTGAATCAACATTTTCGTTAAAAAGCTCACGATCATCCTCCATTGTAAACAATTATTCTAATACACATATTCTATTAGCTAACGATGCGCTAGTTCGCTTCAAGGTCAACGACGACAACCGAACAACAAGCTCATTAACTAATGAGGTACGAATATCGTTTACTGCACGCGTCCGTTCGAAACGAATGCCGCTGCGAAAGTGAACAACATACATATTTCAAGAATCACATTAAGGTTGATTTGGTGTCGGTAGTTAAAGGATATATTACTACAGATTGACTTTTTGTTTAGTATGTTTTTTATTACTGATTTACGTAGACCGAAATTCGAGAAATTATAAAAATATAAAAAAGTAAGTTTAGCGCTATAAAATTATTAATAATATATTAAAAAAAAAACATTTTATATGATGATGAATTAAAAAAATCGATTTTTTAAATTCGTGAGAGTGAGAGAAGTGAAGTTATTTATATTACGAGAGGATAGATTAATTTTTGTGAAATGTTTTACAGTTTCGTTTATATAGTGAATCTATATGTTATTTAAATATAAACTTAGATGTTAATAACACGATTTCAGCGAATTCCTTAGTTCTAACTTTTGTTGTTTGTTAATTTAAAATCATTTGAGTGCAATTATGTTATGGGATTCAAGTCAGGTCTTTTTGATGGCCCATAAATATGTTTTCTTGAGCTGGTTATTTGCTGTTTATATATGTGTGTATCTGTGTATGTATTTGATCTCTAAAACAATAAATATATACATATTTTTTTTATAACGTCAGTACGTATTACAAATAATAATAAAAAATAAACTTTATTACTGTTCTTATTTTTACATGTTATAAGAATGATAAAATATAAAGTGTGGCTGTTTATCTGTGTTGTTTTATCTATATTTTATTTTTGGTGTTCACCGCTTTTAATGGGAATTTCTTCACCTGTAGAGTCTAATATATTATTAATTGCGCAATGCTCTCAGTGTATATATACATTTTTAGTATCCATATGTAAAATACATATGACTTAAAAATGTTCACTTTGACACCTTTTTTTTTTTTTTTTTTGAGGGTGGGAAATCATCAAATAACTTCTCCCGCTCTAGGCGGAGCGGGAGGGTGTGTCAGACTCTTACTGACTAAAACCCACCCGTATTCCTTCCTGTTGCCTGTGTTGCGGGGGCCTCGGTGACCCATAAGTACCTTCCCGCAACCCCGGCAGGCATCGGCCCTAGTGGACCCCTACTTTGTGCTGACGACATCTCTTTGAGGCGCGCGTGGAATACGACGCGCCGTCGACCCGGGCCTGGTCCTTACCGGACGGTGAGCTACCCATTGCTCACCGTCCGCAAGCCCGCGCCTACGGTGGCCGGAAATCCGCCCGGGATTCCCGACGCCCTGGGCGTCTCCTGCGGCGGCTAGGGGCGAGAGGGCGCGAAACTTGCCTTTCCCTCAACCGTCCCGCCTCCTCCTTCGCGAGCATTACTGCTTCGCAGAAGGAGGTGACGGCTGCCCATGCCCTCTCGCTCCGTACCATGGCCTGAACCAGGGCCGGACGCGAGAGGTCTCTGCCGCCGATCGCCTCCACGAGGACACGGCGGTGCTCTGCCCAAGCCGGGCAGACCTCCACCGTATGCTCCACCGTGTCCTCCGGGCGATCCACACAGTGGTGACACCCGGACGTTTCCTCCCGCCTTATCCGACACAGGAACCTCCCGAAGCTGCCGTGTCCGGTGAGGACCTGCGTCAGGCGGAAGGTGAGGACGCCGTGGCGCCTCTCCAGCCACTCCTCAAAGAGGGGACTTATCGCCGCAATCGTGGCGTGCCCAGCACTGGGTTGCGACAACCGTATCACTTTGACACCTTGTGTTTCTAGTGCGTCCCAGATAGATCCATGTTCTAGTGTGTCAAATGCTTTGGTTAAATCGACCATCCCTAGGTTATTAGGTTATTTTTATTCTTTAATTTTTTGTATGATTTGTCTAAGCGCGTAGATGTGATCTATAGTTGAAAAAATTCTACGGAATCCGGCTTGTTCTTTAGGCTGATTTTCTTTAAGAGTATGCATATAATATAATTTTTGAAAATACCTTGTAAATGTTAAACATTAAGCTAATGGCTGTAATTTGCTATATTGATTTGGAGAGGGAGCGCAGAGCGTTGTCAGTCAGGGTGAACATGCTGGCCCGCAGGTTCTCTCGATGTACAGTTGCAGTTAAAATAGCCCTTTTTAAGGCGTATTGCACAACACTGTACTCGGGGGCCCTGTGGTTCAGATATACCCAAAGGGCTTGCAATGCTCTGCGTATCCAATATAACAACGCGTTCAGGGTGCTGTTGCGACTGCCACGTTTCTGCAGTACGTCGGCGATGTTTGCCGAGGCGCGCACTGACAGCTTTGACGCAGTATGGCGCAAAAAATCTGCCTCGTTACTTCGCAGGTTGCGTGACAGTCCCAACATCATTCTGCACTCGATAGCTGCCCGGGCAGATAGTCCGCTTGTGTGGGCGTTAGCAGAGCGGACAAGATTTGTTACTAACACAATGGACCTCATTTGTTGTCTTTTCAAATAAATGATTATTATTATTATTATTATATCTCCTTTGTCACCTTTTTTATGTAGCAGTATAATTGTTGCTAGTCCGCAGGAATCTTTTCCGTATTAATAATATTTCGTTAAATATATCCGTAAGCTTTGGAGCAATCATTGGCAATGTAGTTTTTAGTAGTTAATTTTTAACGAAATCCGATCTAGGTGCTTTATCAAACTTTTTGTACTAATTGCTATTATGATTACTTCCTTTAATATGTCAGGTACTTTCTCTTCATCAGTTGGTGCATCGTTTTATTTTTCGGTTTAGCCCATCTTTTGATTTTGGTATAGAACTCTGTAAAATTCAGTAGCAATTTTTAGTATCTCGGGTCTTTTAGCTGTAGTTTTATCATCTTTCTTTTTCATACTTAGTATACAATGTTATTTGTGTTTTCTTTTTGTGATTCGATGTCTTTCAGTGCCTTTTTTATTCTTCCTGTTTTTTCTATATCATTTTTCATCATATTAAACAGTTATGTTTTCCTTTCTTTCCTAAGTTGTTTGCTAATAACTTTGTTTATTTCTGATATTCTTTGTCGGTTAACTTTTGCTTTGCTTTGTTCTAAAAGTTCCTTATGTTTGTTGCATTCATTGTTTGTTTTTAAGTGAGACTTCTTTCTTACTATATTTGTATTTGTTTTTCCAGTTACATTGTGGTTAATGAATTTGTTGTATTTCTCTTGTATTGGTGTACATTCTTTTTCTCGAGTTCTTCGTCGTATGTACGTAAGAATGTATACGTGGCCAAATACTATTGTAAGTCAATAATACATAAATATCGCACGTCATCATAAACATCAGTTTTTATCTAGGTATTTTTAAAGAATAAAATTATATCATAGCACTTACCGGTATATTATGCTTCAATAAACATAATCTCCTCTATCTCTTTGATTCCAACACTTAAAGATTATTTCGTATTCTGTATAATCACTCAGTTGAGTCAACTACTTTAGTAACAACAAAATATTAGATAAACAAAAGGACTTGTCTTACTTACTTTTCGTAATTTACGTAAAACGTATACAAATATTTGTGCGCAGTCAGAGTCACTGCTAAATATGCGTAGACTATCTTTGTCCCGCACAGTCAATTTATTATTCATCTACCCCATCCTTGGTAAATGTTAGTCCCTTGTTGCGGCGCGCCTCATCTCCTGTGCATGTTTTGCAATATGGAGACGAAAAGTCTCGCGTCGCGCCCCTGTTACGTCATTTTGTATTTAAGTTATACGTAAACGTCTTCTGTACGTCACGATTCTTCTGTGTGACTTGCAACTTAGTCCCACTAGCACAAACCAGACACCGGGCTACTATTGAGAATTTATCAAATGGAAATCACGCCTAAATTCCCCTAAGGTATATGTGTTTATTACACCCACATGTCACCGGTTATGTTTAAGTTGAACGTAGTTGCGAATCTGTTGCCGTTCAACCGGGCACAAATCTAGACTCTGAGCCACTGCTGACTAAGTACTTACCTATCAGTAAATAATAGTTCCCATTAAGTCAGTTGTCCCAGCGCCGGCGAGGAAGCGACTAACTATCGGCTATTTTCCCGCTCAAGAAACTTACAATAGATATAATTATATTCAGTGTAAACAAAAGAGATGCATATATTAATAGTTGATCGCTGACTGTTAACACCGCCAGCGAGTACTCGCTCCTCTAGTTTGTCGTTGAGACAAGAGCTATCAAAGATAATACTCCTCAGCGATACTGGCTCAGCGATGCTCGCTTGGCGATCAGAACTAACGCCGAGACTAACCTGCGTACGAGCGAGTGGTGCGAGTAATCGCCCCCCGGACACTTGCTGATAAAACTAACGGAACTACACATTCGCTGCTCACTACTGCTCTCCAACTAATTTTCAGTTGCTAGCTCTACTCGCTACTCGTTAATCGCCGGTGGTGGGACAACTGCCTTAAAACTATTTAAACCTTTTACATTTTAAGCAGTTATTGTGTTAAGCTAATATTTTTATTTGCTTTCTAGTTTGCTATGTAGAAGCGCAGAATGGATATTTTCTATACACAAGGTGAGGAAAACTACATCTTTCGAAGTGTATTTAATGGTGCCTATGTAATAGGCGATAGGACAGACTCATTAATCATTGCAATGTTCACAAACAAATAGTTGTTTAACTATTTCTCTGTGAAAATTGCTGTAGTGTAATAATAGTCGTTATCGTACACAGATTTTGATAATTGGGTATTTTTCTCCAATAAGTAGTGTATTCTATATTAATTTATTTGTATTTTAGAAGCTTATAATTTAAAACTATTTTATCTTATACGCGAAGTCAGTGCGATACCAACCTACTAATTAATTTATGTCTTTTATAGGGATAACCCGGAACAACCAGAGCTGTTGGCGGGCACCGGCACACTGATTCCAGAAACTAATTTTAGTCCAGCCAGAAAAACACTTATATTGGTCCATGGGCATGGAGAAAGTGCAATAGCGCTATTCAATACAAAAATTAGGGATGGTGAGTAATAGTACAAACATAATTATACTACAAAAATAAATCGGGTTTCTTTCCGATTTTCGGTTTAAATTGTACTTAGGAGCATTCAACATCTGCCGAGCCTGCGAAACCTGATAATATCGAAATTATGCTAAGTGTACCTACCTTAATTAACAGAGCAATTAATATTCAGCACACTTTACGCAGCAAACTGCTCAAGCAGTTTTCATTAAACTAAATTGAACTAAATTTCAAATAAAACAGTGTTGAAAATAGCATGCAGTCTTCGCATGCAAGAGATAATTCCTCGATGTATGCTGCCATCTCGGGCCTGTTTCTGTTCAGCTATCAGACTCCTCAAGTCTGTCACCCGCAGGCTACGCCCTATGGCAGCTGGAGATCGTTGCACGCCCTCAGCGCCCGGTGCGTCTGCTTCGGATACGGAGGGAAATTGTATCCTCCCGCTCCCATTTCGCCGCCTTCTTTGCGACCATCAGTTCCTCGCAAACGGAGGTCACGGCATCCCACGACCTCTCGCTCCCGACCATGAACTGAACCACGACCGAAAGCAAGAGGCTATCCGCATTACCGGCCGCCGCGAAGAGGTCACGAAAGTGCATGGCCCAGGCTGGGTACTCCACCAGGGCATACCCTGGTGGAGCCTCGATAACACTGTGCAGCATACTGCACAGTGTTACCGAGGCTGTTGCCACAATGGTGGCAACCAGGCGTCGTCTCCAGACCTATACGGCACGGGCACCTATGTCCGGACAGCACCTGTATCAGCTGGAAACCAAGGGCACCATGCCGTCTCTCCAGCCATCCTTCATAACGGGTCTTACCTCCACTATTGCGGCTTGTCGCTGCCCTCATTTGATATTTTAAGCTCTCCGTATCGAAATGTCCTAAACGCGAATGGTCCTATTAGCAAAACTACCCATAATCAAAACGACAGTTTAGCAAAATGGCCTTTGAGCAGTTTGTCCTATTAGCAGAACGTCCTATCATGAGCAAATGGTCTTAAAAACAAAAGAACGAATGGTACAATGGTACCTACACATGGACCTAGAACAACTCTTTTAATATGAAGTTATGATTTCAGAAATATTGGATTCAAACATACAAGAGTCACATAATGTCATAGTGTGTGACTGGAGTGAAGACGCTAGGCACAGTTACGGGGTCGCATCGGGACTTGTGCCATCAGTGGCTCGCAGGTTGAAAGATTTTATAGAGTGGTTAAAAATTGAGAGACCGGTCTTGAGCGTACGGGATCTGCACTTGGTTGGGTTTGGCCTTGGAGCTCATGTCGTCGGCATGGCTGCTAGAAGTTTACCAATAACGTTCGGACAAGTTGGTAGAATCACAGGTAAATTGATGTTTTCTTAATGTATCTTTGAATAACCGTGCTTTTAAGCCGATGCAGCTAAGAGATGACCAGTCCCCACTGACGGCGTCAGTTCACGAGCATGACGCATGGATCAGCACCATTCAGCTCAACCTTTTTGACGGGAGCTAAATGATCCAACTTACGCGCCACCATCACAGATACATCTGAGTGAGCATGACATACTCTCAGCAACTTCTCTTTAGTTTTCATGCTGAGATTTCTACAGGTGTAATGACAGCTCACTTTTCAATCAAAGCTTATGTTTTCGTGTCTCGTCACTATCCATCTTGTGTATTTCTAGGATTGGACCCCGCTGGTAGTCGATGGGGCACCAATTCGGGCCGCTTGGCAGAAAGCGATGCTCGGTACGTCGAAGTGATCCACACAGATGGTTCAGGTCTACTTGCCCACGGTATTGGAACTGCAATTGGTCATGTAAACTTCTATGCCAACGGCGGCAGTAACCAACCAGGCTGTTGGAGCCACTCCTGTAGCCATCATCGGGCGTGGGATCTTTTTGCTGCATCAATGACCAATACACTGCTAGTGGGATACCCATGCAGCACTTATACGCAGTTGAATCTTAACTTATGCAGAGGACATCCATTGATAATGGGTGGTACAGAATTTTCTAAAATTGGGTACGTACGTTTCAAATATACTAAAATAAAGTCATCATTCTCCTGCCCTTATCCCAATTTATTTGGGGTGGGAACAACATTGTCTGTTTCTTCCATACTTCTTTTAGTTGTCATCTCGGTAATCATTCCCTCTCTAGCCATATCATCTTTCACACAGTCCATCCATCGTTTCTTGTTTTCTCCTACTCGTATAGCCATCCAAATTCATACTCAAAACTTTCCAAGCGACATTTACCTCATTCCTCCGCATCACATCCGATGCCATGATAACCTATTTCCAAATAACTTTTTGTGTGGACATTTTTATTTGGGTATATATTCGTATGTATACGTAATATAAATTAAACTTGCTTTTTGTGTCTTCTTTTAAACTACGCATCGGATTTTGATGCGGTTTTAGCGGTATTCCGGAAGATTTTTGTTTATACACATATACCACACACATATAGATTAATAATATACTTATAATAAAGAAATATGTACGTTTTAACTAGGCACAAAAACCGTGCGAAACAGGGGTCGTTAGTATAGAAATAATTTGATTTGATTGTTTTCAGGGTAAAATTATACACGATCAACACCAGAAGGAATTGGCCGTACTAATATTGGAATATTTAATAAGGAATATGAAAAATGGATTAATAAATAAATATTTTACACGCCTAATAATTTATTTGAATGCAACTTTCCTTCACTTTACCCGCATTACAATTTAAATTATTGCAGTAGCTTGATACCTTCTTATACATATTTTTTAATTAAATCTGAGCCTCACTTAATTTGATTTGACACATCTAAAGAACTGAGGTAATTGTTCCGATGGTGTATCAAAAGCTAGAGGTAGATTACATAAAGATATTTCATCACCTGATCAATCAACTGTTTACCTTTCTCAAAATAGTTAAAATGTTTTTATAGGTGCACTATGAAACTGTAGTTAAAATTACTTTTTCCGAGAGGACAAGTACATACTAATATTTTATAATGGCAGTACATTTAATAATGTCTGTGAGGTAAAAACATACTGAACAAAAAAATAGACAGTGGACTTAATATGAAAGTCATTACACTAGACGTAAAAGCACCCGCAAATATTTACCATCGCATTTGACTATATCGAAAATGTATTCTCTATATTCAGAATCACATGAAAATCCTGTAAGTGATAAGATATACCGCAAAGAATTTCATAAATTAAACTTAAGTTTCAAAAAACCAAAAATGGACACTTGTCACACATGCGACCTGTTTAAAATGAAATTAAATGTCGCTACGGACGAGATCACAAAATTAGCCCTTGAAAAAGAACGTGACTCTCATCTGCTAGCCGCTGATATGGCGTACAAAGAGAAGCAGTGTGATAAAAATATCGCAATTACAAATACCGGAATCAAATGCCTGACTTTTGACCTACAGCAATGCTTGCCAACTCCAGCATTACAATCATCTGTAGCCTTTTATAAAAGACAACTTTGGACCTTCAATCTTACAATTCATGACAACGCAACTGGAATGTCAACGCACCACATGTGGCATGAGGGTATTTCGGGTCGCGGTGCTAATCAAATTGCCTCTTGTTTATTTTCTTATTTACGAGAACTACTCACCACCGGAAGAAATCTCAGAAGTGATTTTATACTCTGATACTTGTGGAGGACAAAACAAGAACACACACGTAGCTACAATGTTCACGTACTTGTTGACTATAGAACCTTCAATGAAGTTAATACACCACAAGTTTATGATACCTGGGCATACACATATGGAAGTTGACTTAGACCACGCAATCATTGAAAAATAAAAAGAAAAAAACTGACATACAAATTTATCACCCCCACGACTGGATGCAGTTAGTAAGATCGAGTAGCAAATAATTTACCGTGAGAGAAATGCGACAAAATAATTTCTTTAATTTCGCTAGCTTATTGAAGGGTCCATTAGTAGCCCGAAAAAAAGACGATGTTGGAAATATTTTCAAGTGGCATGATGTGAAGTGGCTGAGTTATGAAATCTGTATTATATTATAATACAGATTTTTTGTTGTTTCGTCAAGTTGTAAAAGATGTGTGAAGCAAGGGCGGGTCACTAGTTTGTTATAACTTCAGTCACAGTATGTCTTTATTAGGAAGACCAAGCGTTGCCGCTATACTTTGGAGAAGTCAAAGTTGATTATTTTTTAGTCTTGCTTATTAATATGGTACCTAAAAAGTAATGTTGCATAGATATGAAAGAACATCGTCGTAAATCGCCCTAGGACCAACAAACATCCGACGTTCGTAATAATTGTAAATGTATTTTATTATACTAATGAAATAAACATTGTATGAACCGAACATTCTGTGTTCCATAATGAGCAATGAAGAGCTGTAACCAGTAACGACATCACATCGAAAATGCCGCCATCTTTTAAACATAGATTAGAGATGCGCAATCTTAAATTTCACACACATTGAAAAGGAGATTACTTGCATTGGCCACCAGCCGATTTTTACAGAATAAACCGGCTACTCACGGATGTCATACGCATCCATACGTATATTCCTTTTCAACCTTTTCGCTCAAAGATGTGACACTTCGGCTGAGGCTAAATTAGACCGCGACGCGACCTGCGACACATGAGCGATTAAAACAAATAAATGAATGCTTACGTATATGGCTACACCGTACATCAAATATTACTAGCGATCTTTGATTTCTTTAAGCGATCGGAACAACACTACTGTAATCACGGCATCGGCTACATCAACATATCAGCGAAGTTAGCCGCATGAATCGCTAGCATGTGTACTGTAGCCACGTCATCGCCGAATATACGCCCGTTTTTCGCTCATAATGTAGCCATACCATGTTTATCTCGTTTCGCTCCTTCAGTCGTATCGCAAATCGCTGCCTACTAAAGCCTCAGCCTTCTGTAGTAACGTGTGCGACGTTTTTATTAGTACCATACACTTTAGGTGCGAGAATAATAATAATAATATCTTTATTTTACAAGTAACATGACTTAGTTGTGTTAGTAACAATATTCCTTCCCCTATGTTAGTATTCCTATTCTAATCACTTAACCTAAAACCACGAATACAACTGAGAGTTATTGCCACTCACCTGACACCGAGGTGGACAGCTTGCAGCAGCGACTCATACGAGTATATAAACAATGAAGTCGAATAATTCAACAACAAAACCGATTTTCATAACCTAAACCAGAGATTCCCAAACTATTTAGGGCATGAGACCCCTTTTTCAAAATGAACTGATACTTCAGACCCCCATAGCCTATTTTTCTGATATTGTACGAACTTGTGCACGCTTATCGACTTGTTGAGTTTTTTAAAGTAGGTACAACAATTTCCTACTAAAATATTAGTCACTCTTATAACAAGTTATAACAGTGTACACCTAACACAACTTATACAGTATCTTGAAAGTTTCAAAGAAGAACTTGTGCTAATTAATAGGGGTCGGTTTTTAGACCTCATCGACCCCCAAAATCAGTTTTCGTTTATGTCGACCCCTGGTAAACCTATTTCGACCCCAAGGGGTCGATATCGACCACTTTGGGAATCCCTATCCTAAACAATCCATCCTAAATAATTAAATATCGTTTTCTTTACAATTACTACACAAATTAATCAGCGCTTGACGTAAAATGACGTAATTTTAGTAGGCAAGTTTTTAATCACGTCTAAACTTGTATGGAGTAGTGACAGGCGCTGATTAATTTGACAGGACTAAACTAAAAGTTATCTTCTGTCCTTTTCTCAATGAAATAGAAAGAAAAAGATGCACTGAACTTAAATTTAGTTTAGTTTGTGAACAAGGGAATCAGCACCATTATGTTTATTTAACACCAAACTAGATAAGTACTTAATTACTCAAATGTTTTACTGAATCTCTTAGCTAGCCACATACAGGCAATAAAAATAACGTTAGTGACAGGCATCTATTAGCATGCTTTTCTAAGTATTAAAAGGATTGTTTCTTACAAAATATACCCTAAAAATCTTTGTTTTTTTATAATACATGCTTTCTGCAAATTGCCCGTCATTAAACTTTGTCTTAAAGTAATTTTTCTTCGTTGTTGGTTGTGGGGCGAAAGATGTTTGGATGCAGAATAAAACCAAAATTCAGCTGATTATCAAAAAGGAGATTCCTTTTTGATAATCAGCTGAATATTGGTACATATATTATATATGTGGTACTGAATCATTACCAAAAACTACCCGTCCCTCTTCCGCTTACAATCTAAGATATACAGTTAATATGAATTCTGATCCAAATTCGTATTCTAACTTTTTAATGACCGCAACGTATATACGTATGCTATATGTGGTATTGAATCATTACTTAAGGCGCTGACAAGACCCAATTGACCAAAATAGGCTTCGCTTAAGAAAAAAAATTGCCAAATCTGTATAGTTTGTGGTAGCGGAAAAAATATATGTTAATTTTAACCATATTTCCCAGAACTTGGTTGTTACCAAAACACGTTTTGAAAACAAAATCTTGATACAAACTAACGTTAAACTAACCTCTTACTTCGAGTTCTAATCCAAAATATCTCTATCAAATATCAACATACGTTACGTATTTAATTAATAACAAGAACGTATTATTTGAATGCAGAACTTGGTTGTTTTTTATTTTCGATTACTCAACTCAATTTTGAGTAAATAGATAATTACTTCATATTTTGCAATAAATTACAAGCGTTGTGTCATCGCGCTTCTCTTTCTTTTATATGGAATTTGACAGTAACCGCGGTTTAGGTGTTGTCAGCGTCTTAAAACTCCCCAATCCTGCTCCACCTACAACCTGAGATATACAGGGTGTTCGCGTAAATTTCAATGTTAAGGTTACGCTAGTCAGTCATTTTTCCATACCAACGTCGTATGGAGTTTACTCCACTGTTTAACAGTGTACCTACATAAAAAATAAAAATGATTTTACTTGTCTGAAACTCGGACGGTAACAGAAAAAAAAAATTGGTTTGAAAGTAATAAGCGTCGAGACTTCCATAATTATAGACTTTTTAATGCGTGTTGCAATTATTAGTAGTCTGTATTCCCGCCGCTAATGCGTATAACACAATCGCAGCGATTGCATACTCAATATGATTCCATCCAAATTACGTGGCGGAATTGACGTTGTAACAGGGGAAAATGATTTTCTGGTGTGTGTAAGTACGGCATCCATATTTGGCAGAGCTCTTCTTTGAAGTGTATCCTATGTGTGCTCAATGGGATTCAAGTCTGGCGATTGATGATATTAGCTGCGGCAAGTGTATTTGCAACAACTCTGCCAGTGTGTAGATGTGCATTATTATAAGCAGAAATGAAGCACCAAATTGCGTCTGCAAAGGAATGACAACATTTGATACAATCGATTCAGCGTTAATCTGTGCATTGAGATTGCCTCTGATCCAAATCAGTTCGGTTCTTCCACCGATCCAAATAACCGCTTATATCATGATTTTTCCACCATTGTATGGGTCCATATTGGCTCAACTAAAGTTCTTTACCCGAAATTGTTCTTCCTAACGATTTGTAATCCGAATGATCACTCTTCCTAAAATTTTTCATCCTAAAGTTTTCATTCATGCTATTTGTAGTGCTACCGGCGATGTTCATAACACTCATGTTTCCGAAAATTGTAATTAATAACATCATTAATGTAAATATATTTAAACTCCTACTGTTTTTTATCATAACGCTTTTATCCCTAAACATAATTACCATAATATTTTCACTCATACTCAGAAAGAAACATTTACCAAGTGTTATAAAAAATATATGTGGGTAGAAGATGATATTTATAGTTTTAATTTGAGGGTTTGATTATTTATTATTTGGGGGTATGCTTTACATAACGTACTGTGTTGTGTCTATTGCTAAGTTCATGTCGGTGTATTATCATTATTACGTGCATATTTGTGTTAATGCTTTATTAATATGGAGGAAAATTATTTAAAATCATTTAAAACCAGTCGCGGAGGATTAAAATTAGACGTACATGGATTTATATATGAAAAAAACCGAATAACAGTGGATAAACAATATTGGGCGTGTGAATTAAGAAGCAACAAAAAGTATAAGTGTAAGGCGAGATTAATCACTACTTTCGATAAGGAAGTCAATAAGTATAAATTGCTGGAAGGTCCGCACCAAGAACATAATCATGAACCAGATGCTTTAAAGGAAAAGGTTTGTTTTTAAACTATTTCTTGTGATTACAAAACGGTTCCCTATCCATTTGCATAAAAACTTTAGACATAATATAACATGGCATAAATACTTTGGAGAACAATAGACTTCCAGGCTCGACATAACGGGACGCGACATAAAGGGAATACATCATAATTTTGTTTATCCTAATTATATGTACGCATATCTTAATCAAATTCTAAAGCATAAATTTGTTTACGCATAATGGTCATGACCATGCATGCAGCAGGCATGCAGCATGCAAGCATGCAAGCAAGCATGCAGCATGCAACATGCAGCAGGCATGGTTTCTGTCACGGCTCCGGCGCTGTGGGGCTCCGGCGATCCCACGCGAGCTGCTCGTCGCAGATGTGTTTAACGCTCACCACCGTAGCTTCGGCTTGCTGGATAGCCGGCCAGCCTCAGCCTCGGCGGCGGGCGTTAAAACCACCTGCTCCTCAGCTCGCGGGCCGCCTCGCCCCTCCGCGCCTTCGCGATTTTAAATAACACTCTAGGGGTAGGGCAAACAAGACTACGTGGAGTCGATTTTGCAAAGATTCGTTTCTTGGGGGCACTATGAAAAAAATACTTAGAAAAATTTCGCGACCAATTTCGATGTAGCGCTCGCCGGCCGCTGCCGCGGCACCGCTCGCTTCGCTCGCTCGGCTCGCGCGTAGTTGGTCACAGTTCTAACCTAACCTAACCTATGGATATCTTTGCAGGTACACACCGCTATAAATAAAATTAAAGAAGACGCTTTAATTAATAAAAACAAGAAACCAATTCATATAATTAGTGAGTGCGAAGCAAGCACTTCCTCAAGTGTACGTGCTAATATGCCAACAAACTTGAACTTGAGACAAGTAATATATCGTCAAAGAAACAAAAAAGAAAAAATTACAGAACCTGATACTATTAACTTTGAAATAAATCATAATATTCTACAATTGGACAACGATATGATCTTAATTGATGAAAAATGGCATGAAACAAAGAGAATAGTATTATATACAACTAAACAATTTCTTACTTTTTTATGTGCTTCCACTTATTTAATAATGGACGGAAGTCGCCCCAAAATTATTTCAGCAAGTTTACACAATACACGGCTGTATAAACACGAAAACGTTTCCTTTAGTTATAGCATTGTGTACAAATAAAGACAAAAGCACATACGACAAATTGTTCTCATCTTTGATCGAGTATTGTCAATCATTAAATTTGATTTTATCGCTAAAATACATATTAATGGATTTCGAAAAGGCGTCACAGTTAAGTGCCAAGTATAATTTTGAAAACGCAGTGTTAAAGGATTGTTATTTTCACTTGGGCCAAATTTTATATAGACAAGTGCAAAGTCGAGGTTTCCAAAAACTATATGGATCAAGCGAATCGTTTTCATCAGAAATCAAATGCATTTTAGCACTTGCATACCTACCAGCAGAAGAAATTCCCACATATTTTGACGAATGGCAGCAAAATATCTCTCCCGAAGCAAAAGTGATAGCAGAATGGTTTGGTGAAAATTATATATGGGGTACCAGTTCTTCACCACCTAAATATGAACCATGCTTATGGAGCACGTATGTTTTAAACGAGGAAAACGTACCACGTACTCAAAATAGTGCTGAATCATGGCATAATCGTTTTCAACAGTTCGTAGATCAGCACCACGCAGGATTTTATTTGTTATCTAAGAAAATTATTCTAGAATTACAACATCAGGCTGCAGAAATCCAAAAACATCTTAACGGGGCTCCCCCTGCCGCCAAGAAAAGAAAATACAATGACAAATATAATAGAATTAAATATATATTGAATTTTAAAGCAACATACACCAATAAAAGTGATTATTTGAAAGCTATAGCCGCTAATATTAAACTAATTTAATTGAAATGAGTTTAAGACAACATGTATTTAACTACTTGTACCATGGTACTATTATTGTTAAACGTTATATATGTTATGTGAAAATAAAGTTCGCAAAATTAATGTATATAATACTGATTATTATGAATAAAAAGAAATCTAAACAAAAAAGATATGACTTTGAATAATTGTATAAAAGATGGTTATGTTGAGAAAATATAGGGAAACAAATAAAAGTATAATAGATGTTTATTGCTACTGACATTATGAAGTTGAATGCTTCAGAATTATGAACATTAGAGACAGAGTAGTTAGGAATCGTGATTGTTAGGATGAAAAATGTTAGGAAGAACATTTTCGGATTTCCAATTATCGGAGTTGAAAATTTAGGTGAACTTTGGCGCACCCCCATTGTATGCATGGGCTTCCAGGTATGATTTTAAACGTTCTTGGCGTCCAGGGGTCCTCCAATACCATGTACGTCTAGTACCAAAGCGAGATTCGTCAGAAAAATAAACGCCACTCTTCTTCTGCCCAATTTCTATATTCACGAGCCCATTGTAAACGGGCTCTGCGATTCCGGGTCTCAATAGGTGGTACACGTAGCGGACTTTGGGAACGGAGATTGTCTTCACGCTAGTTATTTCTTATGGTTTGATCGCTTACTAACATCCCTGAAGGGCTATGAAGCTTCGTAACCGACATCATCGCGGTCATTGTACGATTTCGTCGAGCAGTAATTTGTATGTAACGATCTTTTTTGCGTGTGGTGAACGGAGCTCGTCCTCCAAGTCGCTCTGTCACGCTGCCGGTGACGCGGTAACGTGTCCAAAGTCGACTTATAACACTCTGCGTAGTGCTCAGAGCCACAGCACGTTGCCGACAACCAGCTTCCAACTTTCTCACGGCTCTGATCATTTCTTCTCGGCTGAAATGACGTCTTCTCTCCATAATAACGTTATTTTATAGTAATTCCACTCAGAAGTACGGCAGAAATTTTACTAATCAGTAAAATTCCAAAATCCAAAAAAAAATCTGGCCAAATCTGGCCTCAAACCCGTTGCAGGATTATGTAAAAATACGACTTGACAGAAGATTTTCAGCTTTTGACCGAATTTCAAAAACAAGAATTAAAAAAACAGATTTTTATTAAAAATCTGGTTTATGTGTGAAAATACTATTCTGAATGCGTATGTAAATTTTTAGCTGGTCATCAAAAATTTCATGTCTTAAACCTAAAAATCTTGGGCGGGTTGGTACTTATTAAAATGTTATTTCACTTTAATTAGCTAGATTCCTTTACATTAGCTAGGTTCTTGTCGACGAATACAATGTGTTTGCACGTTATTTTTCAAACTTTATTGGGCAATAAATCGTTTAAATTAAGGTGTCAATATGCGGGGTAATTGCGTAACACTGTCAGTAACAATGGGTTTCATTTTGATTGTTCAACAACATTCATTGCGTTATTTAAGTTATTGAGCAGACAAATTTTTCGAACATATTGCAGTAAATACTGCAATATGTTCGAAATCCTGCTGTTAAATACTCCTCGAATACCTGCTGTTCTCTCTCGCTCCTCGAATACCTGCTGTTAAATATTTTTTGCGCGCCGAACGGTCAACTTATTTTTGTTCTTAAATTTTGAAACATTCATATAGATTTTCAGAGCAGCATGTCATTCATGAGATTTTGATTGCGGACTAAATTCCTAAATTTAGTAAAATATTTTAATGTAAAAGCGAATATTGCCACACCCCGCAATCTTGTCGTGTTTATACTAATTTAGAAACGAAAATAACTTATATCGTCACCACTACTCGAGTGAATTATCTAGTGCGACTATCGCATTAAACACGCACGTAGGCGTGTTTTCTTCTTATTATGTGGTATGTATTTCATAGAGCGGCTCATCACTCTGCCGTCAGCTCAACCCTTAGTCTTTGCTAGTCTAAAACCTGTTTATTATGTTGTCATTGGATGTAAAACCAGTTAAAGGACAATTTTTGGTCTTACCCCTCAATTTTTTGGTTTTACCCCTAGCCTTCAGAGGCCTTATGAGTGATCCTCCCGGTGGTCTCCATTTGGTGGTCTTTGACTGTGACATGTACGCCTCAATCCGGAGTCTCAAGCTGCCTAGGCGGTGTGCACCTTAAGATCCGGACAGCTGTACTACGCGTCGTCAGTCTCCGTTCGGCGCATTAATTGGAGTTCGCCGTGAACATATCAACCCAAGCAGATACTCATAATTTACCAAGCGTTTTTAATACGTAGTTATTTTGAATTAAACCCAACACTCCTTTTATTTTTAGTCAAATAATCTAATTCATTTTACTAAAACTAAGATTCATCAATCGCTTTTGCGTATTTTACGCGTTTACGCGTTAATAGCGTATGCGGATGGTTCCCTTGAACGATTAAAATCTATTCTCGCGATACCCTACGACTAAACGAGACCAAATCGCCGTCCCCGGGGAATAAAATGGTAATCGTAACAACTAAATTTTACAGGAAAAATAAAAAACGTTTTTTTGTGAATATCTCATAAACTAATATACATAGCGGGATTGTTCAAATACCAAAAGAAAGGTGATTTTTTACAAAAACATTGTAAAGTATATTAAATAATTTATCTTTCTTAGAAATGCAGTTATTAATGAAATTAGCTTTACCATGAATTAAAGGCACATACTTTAACTGTAAAGCAACATTACGATATTATTCGCGTAAAGTCTCATGTAATACGTTACCGTAATAATGTACCTATTGCTATGTTATTGGTCGATAAACTGTGAAAGGATCCCATATCATAATGTACTGTTACCATTTTATTCGCTGGCTAGCAATCAATTACATATTACAGTAATAGCAACTTACGTGTTTATTCTATGGAAAATTTAAACTAACTGGAGGCAAGTATCAAATACTGAATAATTATTTTGTAACTGTGCAAGGTAATGTGCGAAGAAAAAAAACAATTATAGTCTATTCATTTTTTATTTTTCATAATTTTTAACTACTCTTTATAAAAATCAACAAAATAATTAGGAACTGTCTACATCAAAGTACTTAATTCTTATTTTTTAAGAATCAAATACCGGTAGCTGCTCTATTCCGTGTCGTCTACATGCTCAGAGAATTCAGAGTCGGAATGTTCGTTCGGGTTACCCTCGCAGCTCGTAAGAGAGTCATAAAACGCATGGTAGTGCTGTGGGATTGCATCACTAGTACACAAACTTAATAAATCTGCATGTAGCGCTTTACTTATAGATATTTGCTGATCATAAGCTTGTCTCAAATGTAAATTGATTGATTCAGCTTCTGCTGCAATTGAGGCTGTTGCTTTTCGCCCTCGCCTGGGTCTAGTTATTTGTAACTCCGTGTCTAGTACCAAATACTCTTCTTCGAGGTTATACTTGAATTGGAGAATATGAGGTTCAAAACGTGATACCTTCACTTCCATTAATTTTGCCCATTTTATTTTGTTTCCATGAGTGTCTTTTAGCCAGTGTTTCCCAGAAATAAGGTTTTTATGTTGTAAAAGTCACGCTGCTTCATCTCATGGACCTTATATTTATTTCCAGTCACTTTTGCATTCATAATGATGCTGTAAACTTGGTCAGGAGTATATAATACTTTATTTTTCATTGCCCTTTCTATGCATGAATGCATGCTATCACCTTCGTTCTGGCCGTGGCCAGTCTCAAAAAATCGGTGGGTTATATTTTCTAAGTTATAAGCTCTTATGGCGTAAAGGTATAATGCAAAAATGTACCTGTTTTTGTTCTGACCAGCGCAGCCATCGGAATAAAAAGATAAATTTTTGATACCTTTGAGACCTTCTTGCTCGATGAACTTCAATAAGCAACTACCGATTTCAATCGATCCTCTTTTGGCAATAGACAGATGCCAGACAAAGCAATGACCAAATTTTCGCAGTGAGTCGTAGACAGTAAAATTATAAACGGGGTATTTTCTCTTGTAGTGAAATATCCCCACTTCAGACTGAGGGATACTGAGGACCTTTTCTAGATCAAAAATGGCAATAGTTGTACTTCTTTCATCCACTGCAGCTTTTTCTTGTTCTTTTAACTAGCGCACTTTATTCTTTCTCATCAAATGTTCCCTATACTTAGCCTCTAGACTAACTTTGGTTATTTCATTAGCTTGATCAAATTGGGAGCAGATTCCGCATAAATCTTTCTTTGGTTTGAAGAACGAGTAATTAAACTCCGTGTTAAAAATATATTCATAATGCCGCTTTGTAGCCTTGTGTTCTGCAGAATAATGTTGATTGGGGAACCAGAGTTCATACAATCGGTACATTTTAGAAATGTTTAGGTGCTCTGATAAATGGAGTCGCTTTATATCTTTCCTGACATAGTGGGATTCTACAGCAGGAAATATTTTAATATGTGCCATCACGCTTTCTTTCGTAAAATCACTCATCTTATGGGGCCTGTTTTTATGAGTTCCCCTTTTGTCGATTAAACTTTCGTCTCTTTTATTTTTTCTAATGCTGTATAAACGGTTTGTTCGGATATTTTTATGGTATTTAAAAAGTATGTTTTGCAAACGTTAATATTATTATTTAAGCCGTCTGAAGGAAATGAGTATTTTATGGTTTGTGTTCTATTGTTTTTTCTATCTAAAGTTATTCGCTTTACAGGTTTAACATCTGTGTGTCGAACAATGTATTGCCATTGAAGTTCGTGATTCCCGAGTTTATAAAAGGTCTGAAATATACTTTCTCTTTGTTCAGTGGTAAATTTTTCTGCGCACTTTTTGTTACACTTGCATGGTGGTCCAATTTTCTTTGCATCAAAAGTTTTTTTAGAACGAACCCCCTCGTAAGATTTTCCAGAGTTTTTCATAGCTTTGTTTTTTTTATTTTTCCATTCATCCATGTTACAAATTCGTTTTCTACTTAATTTTTTGTTTATTTGAGATTGTTGTGTTACAGAAGGTTCAAATTCTTCATTATTAGGCACATTCTCTGTTTGTAGATTTTCCTGATCAGAAGAAGACAATTTATTTGATTGAACCATATAGGTATCGTTAATCTGCGGGACTTCTTGACCTATTTCTAAATCTTGACAATTACTTAATTCACAATTAATTACTATTGTGGATACTCTTATTTGATCCATTGCTATTCTTTGTTGAATATGCAGATTTTCATCTTCTGCTGTAATACCTAGTATACTTGGATTGTTTTCAACTACTGTTTCATTTGGGTTCAGAGTATTATCTCCATTGTTTGATTTTAATGTCTCGTCTCCTGAATTCTCTTCTACTTGGTGTTCTTGACATTATTGTGTAAGAGGGGGTGCTTTAGATCGATTGCCATGATTGTCTGTGTGTTGGTTTAATATCACTTTAGGGGCCTCGACTGAAGCAAATTTGTAAATAGCAGTGGGAGAAGCAATAAAGTCCACATCATTATCTAAAATGAAGGATATAATATAATTAGAAACTACTGATGGACTCCAAAGCTTATTGTTGGTTTCAATTAGCTTTTCTATACAAGCCGAGTCTCCTCCAAAACTTGAAGTGGAGATTGGTGTTTGGATTGCACGGTTAGGGCTTGGTAAATACTCAGAAGAGGCATCTGTAGAGTAATCTTCGTTCTCTTTATCACGTTCATCGTAATATTTTTTTTTCAAATCTGCAACGATAATATAATAATAATTACTTAGGTACATAACTAATACCACTAGTGTAGTTTACTACTACTACAATACTAATAGATGTTTGTGATTCAATCACATTCAATGGATGAAATGATTTGGATGAAATATGAAGGTTTGGAATAATTATTACAGTCTATTCAGTCCTGCTGTGCGTTGCAATGATTTTTTCTATGAGAAACCTTCCCGGGTGCTCGCTCAACAAACAACAACAAATAAACAAACAAACAAACAAAAATTATGTTTTATACAGAGTGACTAGTAGATGATAAAACTATTCATATTAACTACCTCTTAAATCGTAAGACTGTTCCACCTTCGTAGATCTTTGGATTACACTTGGTGAAACAAGTTCTTGATCAATATCTCCAGTTGGATATTCAGATGAATGATTTTCTGAAAAATAAAAAAGGTAGGTGCATAAATATCTTATCTATTTAGAAACAAATTCGCCAAATGTGAGTTATAAGTCAAGCACTGAGGGTGTAGTACTCATAATAACAGTCATCCGACTGATATTCGGGCACGGCGACCGGTCTCATCGAAACCAGCCAACTGCGCGGGAGTTGTTTATAGTGCCCAAGTAACCGCGCAATACACAACTGCGTGGGAGGTGTTTATAGTGCCCAAGTAACCGCGCAATACACAACTGCACCCACTATTCTATCACTCTCATAACCCGACGGGATGGTAGACTGGCAAGACCGGCGAGAGATTAGGCACAGGACCGACTATTTTACGTACTTCTCCGACAGCACGTATCATCTTTCTTGTCGGACAATCAGGTATCAGCCTACAATGTCCTTTTTTTTTTTTTTTTTTGTTGCCGGGGTGGAAAATCCTCATGGATGTCCTCCGCCCTGGGGTAGGCAGAGGGGTCTGTCAGACTCTTACTGCCTAAAAACCACCCCGGTGTTCCCGTCCCACACTTGCACCGGGGATCATGGGATCTAATGCGACTTCCACGATCCCCAGCTAGTGCCGGCCCGCCTCTGCGGGCCACCTCAAGTCTGGGGGGGGTGAGGTGTTTAAACCCCCCCCACAACGTCTGAAAGGGGCGCGCGTGGAACACTACGCGCCGCCACCTCGGGTCCAGTGTGATGGGGGGCGGCGGACGTCCCCAAGTCCGCCGTCCCTGGACCCATTTAGGGGGGCCGGAAGAGGGCGTTGTCTGCCCTCTGCCGACGCCCAGTGCGCCTGCTGCGGGCCGGGTGAGCGGAAGAGATCTCCCGCTCCCGTTCCGCAGCCTCCTTCTGCGACACGACTGTTTCGCAGAAGGATACCACCGCGTCCCAGGACTCCTCGCTGCCGACCATCGCCTCGACCACGGCCGGCAGCGACAGGTCACTGCCCACTCCTGAGATGAGGGCACGGCGTAGCTCCTCCCAAGCGGCACACTCTGCCAGCGTATGCCGCGCCGTATCCTCCCAGCCTACAATGTCCTAGCCCAACTAGAAACACCACCATAATAATTTATGTTGTTATTCCCCGCGTGAATCGAACCCGTGACCCCCAGATCTAGAAGCTAGTGCTCTCACCACTAGACCACGGAAGATTTAATAACCAGTTTTTTTAGAGCTAAGTTAATGTGTTCTTAATCTATAATGCATACAAAATAAAAATATACATACATATTGCATTAAAACAACAATGAATTGCAATGCACTCAGGTACCCAAAAACGCGCGCAAATGCGTGCGTGCATGTGTGCGCGTATGCGTGCAATATACCAACGTTGTTATTTACAGCATGTTATGGTTTGTATGACAGAACGGAGGAAATAATACTGTCATTATTTCCTCAGTGTTAAGCAGGAAAAAAAAAACCAAATTACCTCTTAGGTCGTTTGACAGTGTTTTATCTACATCACTTTGGATAACAATTGCTCTAGCAGCGTGACTATCTGAGGTCTGATCTCCGGATAAACTATTTCCTGAGACAAAAAAATAAAACAAATAAACCCTCTGTGTGTATGACAGTCCTATCAATGGCTTCAACTTCATTTGAAATAACATATAGGTAATGGTGTTAGAACTTAGGTAACTATTAATCTTACCTTCATTATTATTAAGAGGTATTAAATCCAACATTCGTCTCGCGCGAGGGTTTTTCAAGAGTTGCTTTTTCATTTTTGTAAATATTTAAACTAAACAACACCTTTGAAACCAATTCTCAATAATACAAATCACTATAGTCACTCGAAAATAATAAAAAAATGAATAATTCAACTGAACTAATTGTTAGACACGATCACTTTTTTGAACACAATCTTGGGACTGATTTGCGTAAACTAACAACGCGGATCGGTCGGCACGTGTAAGGGGCGGGGCATAGTGCTGTCTCTGTTTCACAAGTGCATTTAAAAGAGAGCGATGCATCTTACGTATTTAAATTGATCACAGCATAAATCGTTAAATCGATTACAGAAAATATGTAAGTTTTCGGATACAGTAATCAATATTACCTTCTTTGATTTTTAATAAAATATATCGTAAAAACTTAACGATATTAAAATAAAATTGTCTGTTACCGGAATAAAATTGTATTGAGCTTTACGCAAATTAGGTTGTCTATTTTTCCCGCGAATATAATGGTAAGAGCATCTGGAAATGTAACGTATCGGAAGAATTGTAATAGTCTCTAACAATTTTATTCGTGCACAAAGTCTACTAAGCATACGAATAAATTATATTGATAAATTTATTACAATACACATGAAAATTTCGTAATTTCTACAATAACCGTAGGAAATGACTGAAAAAAATTGACCAAGTGTAATCGGACCTCTAAATATCGAATATACAATAAACTTAAAACTATCGTAATACATTACCATTTTATTCCCCGGGGACGGCGAAATGTATTCATTGGTATTCCTTGAGTTACATCTAAAAACCCCTTTTAAAACTTTTTCAAAGAAAAAACTGAATTGAGATAGATATTATTTTTTAAACCACCTTACGACTGTTTTGTATTCTCTTTTTTATATCGTAATTGTTATTTTTTTCTTCTTCTTCAATAAACTATACGTGTATTTTTGGTGAATAAAGTGTTTGTTTTTGCAACATTGCGTCGGGGTTCGAACCCTCGGTAAACCAGTCTACATTGCCACTACGTTATAGCAATCCTCACACATTTCTTACTACAACCCTACTTCATGATTGACAACAATTTGACTTGGAAACCATATGCCGATGACGTATGTAAGAAGTTAAATAAATCAGCCTACGTACTGTATAACCTATCACACAAACACATGATATCTATCATACACATGATAGCTTATCATGGGTTGGTTGCATCAGTGTTAAGGATGCATCAAGGTTAATTTGGAATCATATTTTGGGGTAACTGTAGCGAGAGGGCGGAGATTTTGAAGGCCCAGAAACGGTGTATTAGATCTATGTCAAACCTTAAAAACACAGACAGCTGTAAACCTGCGTTTCGGTCTCTGAGGATGCTGACTTTTCCATGTTTGTACATATTGGAGGTGGCAATTTTTCTAAAAGCCAATCGAAACTTATTTCCGTCACTGGCCAATGTAAGAACACGTTATGGCCCTTTTTTTTTTTTGGATGGGAAATCATCAAATAACTTCTCCCGCTCTGGGCGGAGCGGGAGGGTGTGTCAGACACTTACTGACTAAAACCCACCCGTATTCCTTCCTCTTGCCTGTGTTGCGGCGGCCTCGGTGACCCATTAGTACATTCGCCGTCAGATATATTGTAGCAGACAAAGTGACCAAATACTTCTGAACAATTTAAAATGTCAATAAGTTCCATACACTACAAGTTAATATCTGAACATTCATTAGTTCATTAATATCTGAGCAGATGCTTGTCAATAATTTCTATACACACAACTAACCAAAAATATCTGAACACTTACAACGTCAAGTGTATCTGCGCAGATGGGGTAGTCTTAGATTTAGATATCTGAGCAGTTGAGGAAAAATTTCAGTAGGAAGTGCTTCCAACTTTACTATAAATACAATATATTTATATAGGAACTCTTTTGCTAATTTATACAAAGTGGAGCAGGACGATTGACATTCCTTTAAACCACGTAAAGAGTGTTATGTTCTTTCATCATCATCATCATTCCAGCCGAAAGACGTCCACTGCGTCATGTTCTTTACCCGTATACAAAAAATCAATCAAATTCAATGAATACTCGTACTTTAGCCACAGGAAATTATTTTTCATTTTCTTATTTTTCAACATGATTTAGATCTGAGTCCTTAATAATAGGTAAACATTGTAAGGTCAGGAACCTGTGCAAAAACGTACGATTCTATTCTCTACGTCTCAATATGCTATAAAGACAGAGAAAGGTGTCATACCATTCCACTCTTACGCGCCCCGCCCACTCCCACAAAATACTACAATTAGAAAGAAAAATAAATATTACTTACGCAAATAATGTATTAGTGGTGCATAGAAAACTGCGAGTGTGTGTGAGCGGAATTTTTTCGGCAAAAATACTTTTATTGACTTGGTACCTATGTCAGTCAGTGCATAACGGAGCCCTTTGATGAGAGCACACGCGCGCGCGCATTGTTGTGATTTTATGAAAAGTTTTAGTTGTTATTGTGTTAAAGACGATTTATGATAGTTAGATTAGTGCACAGGTTATTGTGACATATTGTTAAGTGTTAATTGTAATGCCTAATTAACTAACTAATAATAATTAGTTAGATAATTAGGCATTTATTAGTTAGTTTTGGATTTAGGTTAGGTTTGTAAGTTTTTTAGTTTAGGTAATATTATGCCTCAAATAAGGTACACAGCTGCCGAGTACACTGACATGGTACTTATGTACGGAGAATGTCACCAAAATGCGGCTTTAGCATTGCGTACATATCGGGAGAGATATGGTGACACACGAACGTGCCCTACTAACAGCCGTGTTTTTACCCTGGCTGTTCAGAGGTTACGAGAGAATCGGCCTTTGGTTCCTCAAGGAGAAGGCGTGTCTTCAAATTCAAATATCGAGGAGCGGATATTACAACATTTTGAAATTAACCCGACTTCTAGCCTCCGGAACGCAGCGCGGCGGTTTCAAGTGAGTCACAGAACTGTCCATAGATATTTGAAACGGCATGCACGGCGACCTTACAAGTTCAGAAAAGTACAACAACTGTTATCCAGAGATATGCCAGTCAGAGTGTTATTTTGCCAATGGCTTCTCGACAAAATGTCAGACGACCCTGACTTCATATCTAATATTATGTGGACAGATGAGAGCACGTTTACAAGAAATGGAGTTTGGAATAGACAAAACCTGAGATATTGGAGTCATGAAAACCCGCGCCTAATTCGAGAGTCTTCATTCCAGTACCGGTTTTCACTAAATGTCAGGGCTGGAATTCATAGGAACAAAATAATAGGTCCAGTGTCTATTGATGGGACGTTAAACGCAGAGAAATTCTTAGAACTTCTTAGTGGCCCAGTGTCAGACTATACGGACGATTTACCTTTGGACGTGTATGGACGACTGTGGTATCAATTGGACGGTGCGCCCGCCCATTCCGTAGTGCCTGTTAGACAGCGACTAACGGATATGTTTAATTAATTATTCATTAGTGATCTTTTATTAATCAACAACGCACAACTTAGTGAGTTTATGCCGCGGATTTGTTGTTCTCCGACTAAAGTACGTACCTACGTCCACCTACGTCCCGCTACCCCACCCGCTGCATCCTGCACCACACCGCGCAACAGGTCAGTGACTTTTCGTAGATAAAGCGTGTTTACATTATATGCAGTTGATTTTGCTATTAATTTTGTTTGAAAATTGCAATTCTTAAATTTTCCATTAACTACTAATCTTCGTGTTTAAAATGTTTCGATGGACTAGTACTG
Organism: Atethmia centrago; assembly: GCA_905333075.3. Classification (NCBI taxonomy): domain Eukaryota; kingdom Metazoa; phylum Arthropoda; class Insecta; order Lepidoptera; family Noctuidae; genus Atethmia; species Atethmia centrago. The sequence continues at coordinate 13,228,197 of HG995377.1, read as the reverse complement.
TGCTCGTTTTAATTTAATGTCGTAAGTACAGATCCACATTGTATACTATGATGATCTACTAGAGAAAATTTCCTTCAATTTATGTCTTATATATCGTATCATTTCGCCTTTATTTCATTAAATTCGGCCCACTCGATCAAAAGTTGTTTTAACTTAAAGTGATGAAATAACCTTTCTAAAATGAAGGTATTACGTAGTGAGTTGCGGCACGAGAGTATAGTATTACATAAAATTAAAATAATTTGTTTTTGATATCAGTTTAACTTGATAGAAATGATATCAAAAACTTAGAATTACACCTCCACGTCGCGGGAAGGTACTTATGGGTCACCGAGGCCCCCGCAACACAGGCAACAGGAAGGAATACGGGTGGGTTTTAGTCAGTAAGAGTCTGACACACCCTGTGCTCCGCCCAGAGCGGGAGAAGTTATTTGATGATTTCCCACCCTCAAAAAAAAAAAGACACCTTCACGCGTTCCTGAGAAAAATGGTCTTGACAGAAAACGTTTTAATGTTTTATTTTGAGGTATGGATCCCTAAAAAAGATTACTTATTTGAATTTATTATCTGTCTGTCTGCTACCTTTTCATGGTCATGACCTGTGTTAGGATACAGGATACTATGAACCAAGGACGTTTCTGTAGAATAATAATGATTTAATGTATATTTTAGGTCACTGAGGTTAATTACGCGATGTTAGTCCTGAATATTGAGAGATATCCATAAATAGGGATTTCAAATGGCAATAATTAGGGAAATAACAGACAAATTGCGTTATTTTTAGGGTTCTGTAGCTCAAAAGGAAAAAACGGAACCTTATAGGATTACTTTGTTGTCCGTCTGTCTGTCAAGACGTCTCGATCGGAAACGCATAGAGGTATCGAATTTAAAACCATATACTCCGGTCTATAGTCCCTTGAAGCTGTAAAAAAATCAAACTTCTAAGTTAACGTAAAAAAAGATACAGCCGTTTATGCTGCAAAAACGCATAATTCGACACTCTCAAGGGAATCAAAATTTATAGGGTACTTTACCTCTACGATTACAGGGAAAAGTCTGAAAACTACACTTGAGAGCAATACAATCGCACACCCCTTGTAATTTGGTTTATTACTGATTGTTTTCTAAAATCTAAAGATATTGAGTAAAAATCATTAGACAAAATTAAAGCATACAAGCTTTACTTTACAAAAACATAAAATTAAAATCATTGACCTTCACGTAACTTACAAAAACCGACCGTACACCGAATTCCCCAAATTCACACGTTTGCGCTGTCACTACTTGCACCTTTAGCCGCAGGTATAAAAAGGTCGGTTTATTGGAATTTTTAATCAGTTGCATACCGAAGGTCAACGTGATAACATCTCTACTGGAAGCATACGGATTTACTGGAAAAATATGAATACCACGCCCGCAGAAGCCGCTCAAGTTATTGCCTTGCTCGAAGCAGGCCATAACCAAAGTGAAGTTGCTCGACGGCTAAATTTGAGCCGCTACTCTGTTCGTCGTGTATACCAGAGGTTCCAAGAGACCGGTGGCTACATTCGGCGACCAGGATCTGGCCGGCGACGTACAACATCAGAGCGTGATGACCGCTTTCTTGTGACAAGCTCTTTGAGAAATCGGCAACTGAACGCGGTTCAACTGGGACAACAGCTTCGAGAAGTTCGCAATGTCAGTATAAGTCGGTGGACAGTTCGAAGAAGACTAGGTGAAGCAGGAATGACTTCACATCGCTCAGCAAATGGTCCCAAATTGACCACAGTTCACCGACAAGCCCGGCTACAATTTGCTAGGGAACATTTAAATTGGACGTATGACCAATGGCGGGCTGTTATGTTCTCTGATGAGTGCAGAGTGACTTTACATAGTCATGATGGACGCTCTAGGGTCTACAGAAGGTAATCAGAGCGATTTTCACAATGCTGCATAAGCGAACGTGTGGCTTTTGGAGGTGGATCGTGTATGTTTTGGGGTGGCATAATGTTGGACACTAAAACTGACATTGTATTCATCACTACGGCGAATACCAGCCCGAGATCGAGAAGTTTGATGGCTGCACGATACGTCGAAGAAGTGCTCGAAGAACATGTGAGGCCGCTTGCGTGGCTTATGGGAGAAGATTTTCTCTTAATGCACGACAACGCCAGACCGCATGTCGCTAGAACAGTTTGCGACTACATGGAAGACGTTGGAATCACCGCGATGAAGTGGCCAGCTCGTAGTCCTGATCTCAATCCGATTGAGCATGTCTGGGATGAGCTAAAAAGAAGAGTTCGAACAAGAAGCCCTGCTCCTACGCGCCTCCAAGAGCTTCAACTTGCCATTGAAGAGGAGTGGAACGCCATACCACAAGATTTCATGGTGAAATTAATACGGTCCATGAAAAACCGCTTAAGAGCTGTAAGCAAGGCTAGGGGAGGGAATACACCTTATTAAAAAACAATTTGATCAAGCATTTTGAGTTTTATTTTTATTCTTTCTTAAGCAAAATCGGGTAATTTTATCCGTATTTTGGGTTTTGTGCCCCAAAACCGCTATGGGTATTTTTTTTTACACTGTATTTGATATCATTAGAAAGGTACTGAAGTAAACGTTCAAATAGTGTGAGTTTTATTTTAATATGTATTCACATTCATGAAAAAAACTGCTTTAACAACGAAATGTCAACGTGTGCGATTTTATTGCTCTCAAGTGTATATATTTGTAATAAATTCATAAAAAATATAGTCTTTATTACTAGGAGGGTTACTTACAATTTTGTAAGGAACCCTCGGTGGGCAAGTCCGACTCGACCTTATTTGGTTTTTTAAAGTTGAATAACATTTATTAGTGTGTTGATAACATTGTCGAGTATTTATTTCCTTTTATATCTTCCAAAAACATTTATGTTAACTTGCAATTCTGCCCAATTGTTTTTAGTCTGACTTGTAAGTAATCCTTAAAATGACAACAATCAGGTGTTGTGTACTTGTTAAAAAAGAACACCTACAGTCAAACAAATTTTGAGTTGACTGTACAATTTGTAGGCCACTTAAATATTAAAAGCACTGACGATTACTAAAATCTTTAGGTACTGCGATTTGAACCATTTATTTTCTAAAGATTTAGTTAATTCTGACATGATATGCTCATTTATAGAATTAGTTTTGGCACTACTATCTAAGTTATCTATAGTCTCCTCTTCAGCATCTGAACCAATATCCATGTCATCAGATTCTATGTATATTAGTATTATTATCTGACTTCAGTAGATCGTCAACATATTTGCCGATAATGCCATTGCCATTGTAGGTATTTTAAATGGCGGTTTCAAAATGTTGGCTACCGATTACTTGGAAATATAAAATCCTCTATATACAGGTTGAAATTGAAAACTTGCGACAAACTGAAATGGGACATTGTATACATCATTATTAACAACTTTTACTAAGGGACCAAAGCTGTAATCCCAAAAAAAAAATCTGCTTTTCCTACATTTTGATGAGGTATTGCGAACATAAATGTAGGGGACAGCAGTTTTTTTTTTTGGGATTGTAGCTTTGGTCCCTTAGTAAAAGTTGTTCATAATGATGAGTACAATCTCCCATTTCGATTTGTCGCATGTTTTCAATGTCACCCTGTATATAAATGCGTAATCTCAAATTACGAAAAATATTATCTATAATCGTTGTTTACAGTAGTAATAGTCCAGAATAAACACTTGAAAGACAAACCACTGCGATGGGAGCGACTAGAGACGGCACTAGTAGAAGTGCGGCGCAATTTGCCGTAAGCGCAAATACGGCTGTCATGGGCCGTCAGTTTTATTCGTTCTTTATTTCGTCCTATTTGCACGTTGTGGAGTAAGCATAATTAAAATAGCAATAGATTTGGTGTAAGAAAGTTTTTCAAAATTCTAGGGTATCATATATGTGGCCGTCACAGATTGATTTGCTCGTAAAGTAAATAAAAACGTGGTGACAATTTGGTGACAATGCCACCTCTAGCGACCGCCAAGGTGTCTCCATGCTCTGTGGTGTGTACTTGGAGCACGGAGACTCCTCAGCGACTGCTACCTCTAAAGCTACATCTTCCTTGGGGAAGAGGTAGGTTTAATAAGTCATCACCATGTACCAAGTACACACCACAGAGCACGGAGACTCCTCGGCGGCCGCTACCTCTACCAAAGCTACCTCTTCGTTGGGGAAGAGGTAGCAATCTTTAATTTGAATGAAAACTACAGAACGCTACCTACCGCCGCCGCGCCGCCGCCTTGATATGAGAATAATCATGTCTTTCCGCAAAATCTTAGAGAAAACTGACCATTTATTGTAGAATTTTTATTCGTTCTGGCCCGAAAAGAACAAGCCCTCTAATATCATAGTCTTGATGCTAAAATAAAGCAAAAGCTTTAAGTAAAGCTTGCATAACCCTGAATATACTTCGAAGGGGTGAAAATAACTTTGAACACTTTCAACATTTGATTCTATCTAGAGTAAGACACTGAAAACTTTTTGATTTAATCAAACTTGATACAAGTATTCCATTTGTTATAAGACAACTGGATTTTGGAATGTCGACAGAAATTGAGGGAGAATGTTATGAAGTAAACGTACCATGGCCTGTTTTGTGTTTTACTTAAAAAAGAAACAGTTAGGTGGCTGTCAGACCTGTAAGATCTTTTCTCCACTAGTCTACTGGGGTGCTGCTACCGTTAAATTAATCACTATTGGTACAGACGTTTCTAGCTTAATACAATATAACTATGCCCCTGCATAGTTACAACATCGCCTTAAAAACAGGTCCTGGTTGTCCCTACATTCAGGACCTGTTTTTAAGGCGATGTTTGGGAGGTCTTTTTTTTGGGTGGGAAATTATCAAATAACTTCTCCCGGTCTGGGCGGAGCGGGAGGGTGTGTCAGACTCTTACTGACTAAAACCCACCCGTGTTCCTTCCGTTGCCTGTGTTGCCAGGGGCCTCGGTAACTCGGAATGATTTTGTAGTATATTGCCAATGCTTCATTATGTTCGTTAAATTTGTCTGCTCCACAACGTAAGTAACGCATTGATTGTTGTTGAACTGTCAAAATGAAACCCATTGCTACTGATATTGTATTACGCAATTACTAATAATATTTTATATTCATTATATTATATTACATTAATATTTATGACGTAATGATTTGAATGGAAGAAATTTTTTACACGAAAATGATATCTGGTAAAGGCTGATTTATACATAGGGTTTCGACGTCCCTGTTTAGAATCGTTAACGAGTATTAGTCTACCAACTTACATTAGCAGTGTCAATGTATGGGAGAACACGTTTATCAGCAATTACAAGTTTGTTCTTGTGATAAATTAATTCTAACTACGGAACTCTTCATTGTGCGTGGTCATGAATTGGCTGATTTTTAAACATCTACCCCCCTGAACGCAAACCACAACAACAACAACTTGACAACTTGTCACATTGACAGGATTTCAAATTTCGAATCGATCAGACCTATGGAAGTTGTTTATATCTCGTCATCAACTATAAAAGAGGTTATGATCTCCAAACTGCTGAGCAGGTTTTCTGATAACATGGCTAAAAACACTCTCGATTAGGATATCTTTCAAACAAAAAAAAAATCGTTTCATTCGTTCATGAGCCTCAGACAGACACAGATACACACTACAAACCTTTAGCAGCCCTCTTTTTCGTCGGGGGTTAAAAATATATTTTTATTTATATTTTTATATGGTTAATTTGGAAACTCGCAATTAGTGTTACCTAGCGCCTAAAGAAACGTTCTCACCGCGAGCATTCACACGACGAACTTTAATTTGTGAAACGAAGTTTAGTGAGTGCGTAAGTCATAACACAAAAAGCAAATTCTAATAGCTGTGCGAATGGTTATTTAGCGCATGAACGTTCGTTGTGCAACAGAAGCTCGCGCAACTAATCTCTACAAAACAAATTCGCAAAGCGAGTGCTGACGAACTTTTATTTTGTTTGGTCGTAGTTACCTATCTTGTTAGAATACTTGCCAAATTACAACACTACGTAATCACACGATACCCATATTATCGAGTAAACCTATTTAAGGTAAAGTTATTTCACGTCCCTACTTGCCAAGTGCGTGCGACATGTTTTCATAGACATGCATTTCATGGATATGCTTGAGACCCCGGGATTCACTGGGATTTCAAAAATGTTTAGGTTGTTAGTGATTTTAAAAGGTACTTGTGTGGTTGTATGTTTATGTGAAGGATAATATATGAACTGGATAAAACTAGGCTCACCTGCATAAAATTAGATAATTTCTAAACTTAAGCGAAACAGGCGTGGACTTAGGTGCTTTAACCAATTCGATTAAAGTTCTCGATTAATTGAAAATCTGGGGATACCGCGGGCATGTCCATGTTAATATTACACGTTAGAGGTTATTGTCCCGAAATAGCTTTAAAAAGTCAAAGTCAAAGTCAAATTATTTATATCAAGTAGGCACATAAAACGCACTTTTGAACGTCAATATTTACAAAAAAATAGAATTGATTTTGGGAGGAGCTACTAGTCGCCCCTTCCAAAAGGTAGTTTCGTATGGAGAAGAATGGGCAAGAAACTCCACCGTTACTCTTTTATAATGTTTTACAATATTTTGTGTAGGTACATTAATTATAAAATTCATTAATTATAAAATTATGTATCAAGACGATGCACCTAGAACAAAAGTACTATACCAAAATAAGTAAAAAAAAAGAAATAAAATGAAGCAATGACAGTTAAATTCATTATGTGATAGATACATGATGCTCACATATTTACAAACATTGTAAAAGTATACGTTTTCCTAAAAGAATAAATAAAGTAATTGATCAGTGTGTAAGTTAAAGTAATCACAGAATGTAAAAAACAACATTGATTTATTATTTTTATCAAATAATAAATTGTATAATTAAAATAGCAACCAGTTTGATTTTTGTCTACACTCTAGATTGTCTTAGGGAGCTGGAGCAGCATGTTTCCAAGCATTCTTGTCTTGTATATAATCCTCTAATTTGTAATATGCTTGTTTATAAGGTGTACTTTTAAATAAGAGTTTTAAATTTTCTTTCATTTAATTGCAATATATCACAAGGTATTTTGTTGTAACTAGTGGTGGTTAATAAAGCATATATATAATAAATCATCTTGCTTATCATACATAACAGAAAGCAAATGCTATCGTGGCTCGCACTTGTTGCTATTTGCTTTTTGCTTTACATCGCACTCTCTGGCTCAGTCCGTCGCACATCGCTAGCGCATGTAGTAATAAGCAACCAGGCATAGCAAAGCGGCGGGTGCCGGCCGCCGCCGGGTGGCTAGTCGTCGCATGCTAGCGTTTGCTTTCGGTCGCGTGTGTAATCTTTTTAGGTACCGCGTGCGTAATCGCGATCTCAGGCGTTTCACGTACGTAATGTAATATTATAAACAATGTTGTTTTGCTTCGTGCGTTTTTAGTGTAAATAAACAGTGATAGGATACGCAATATTGATTATATAAATAAAAACTAATTGTGTAAGTAAGGACGATTGACTGAGTGAAGTAACGTGTTGTTGTTTTGTGTGTTTAACGATCGATGGTTTAACGGACGAAAATGTTTAGAAGGAACATTGAACTTTTAAATACGCCTATAATGGTTTTAAATACTAACATACTTTATTTCTTAATAACACTTAATCAAATAAACAGTCCTAAGCCTGGAAAGTATGAAGGAAAGTTCATTGTTTTTTTTTACTGTTCCATAATAAATTCATAAACGCGATGTAATATTCCGCTCTGACATCACCGCGCTGGTTTTATTCGCGCCCGCCCGTTTGGTCGAACAAGTGCCTACGCATGCTTAAAACAAAGCATATAAAATAGTATGCTTAAAATAAACGGCATATAGCATTAAGCAAGTGATTGCCATAAAGCAACTTTGAACACCACTAGTTGTAACATTTAACACAAAAAAGATGTATGTACTTTAGATAATCTATTCCGTTTTCTGCTGATAAATAAATAACGATCGAAATCTTTCGGCAAAAATGTAAATAACATAATAATAACCATTTTTGTATTATCGGAATTATCGATACGACGAAGAGGTCGTCCTCTCCGTCCTATTGTCCTACCTACTATTGTAAACATGACCACGACTATGACGTCAGATACTCGTAGGAATATACATATTTTCCTGATTCAATGTTTTCAGTTCGTTTTTTTTTCTCCTAGTAGGTTTAAATTGTTTCTCCTATTAATTAAACTATTAAGCATAAGTAAAAAATGGCACCAGTAGCGTGAAAGTCGCGAATGTCGCAGTGCCCTATTCATTCGTTATGTGTCAGCAATAATGTTTTTTTTTTGTGATGTCAGGATTATTAACTGAAGTACCGATGTATGTAGGTAAGTAGACGTGATAATAATAAAACTTATGTATATCGTGGTTCCTTAGTGGGTGGAAAATAAATTATTAAATAACTTATCCCGCTCTGGGTGGAGCGGGAGGGTGTGCTAAACTCTTACTGACTAAAACTCACCCGTGTTTCTTCTGTTGCCTATGCCACGGGCCGCGGTATCCCTTTCGGACTTTCCCACAGGCATCAGCCCTAGTGGACCCTTACACTTGTGCTGTCGACATCTTTTTGAGGCGCGAGTGGAACACAACGCGCCGTCAACCCGGGCCTGATCCTTATCGGACGGCGAGCTACCCATTGCTCACCGTCCGCAAGCCCGCGCCTATGATGGCCGCAAATCCGCCTGGGATTCCCGACTCCCAGGGCGTCTCCTGCGGCGGCTAGGGACGAGAGGGCGTGAAATTTGCCTTTCCCTCAAACGTCCCGCCTCCTCCTTTGCGAGCATTACAGCTTCGCACAAGGAGGTGACGGCTGCCTATGCCCTCTCGCTCCGTACCATGGCTTGGACCAGGGCTGGACGCGAGAGATCTCTGCCGCTGATTTTAAGAAAATTTGATTTCAGCTCTAGCAATGTCTACAGGATCAACACTAAGAGCTATTATTAGTTATTTGATAATTCTTTATTTTTATTTTTTATTTCACATGCAACCTCATATTTGTACCCTTCTTGGCATAACATAGCGACCTATCTTCAATTTAAGAACTATATTCACTACCTTTGTTAAACAAATAAAATTGATTTTGATTTTTATGATATACGTTCTAAGATTGGATTCTATTGTAAAAAAATAAATATTTTACATTCAAATTAAAATTCAAATAGCCTTTTTTTCTAATACTGTACCATGCAATTGCCTAAATCATCATTTATGAATTACACATTATGATTTACTTACATTATTAAAAGTTTTCTCCAATTTAATTAATTTAAGACTCCTGCAGACTGGCGCGACGCGACACTAGCAGCACAGTTTCTATGAAAACTTCATGTAACGCGTTAGTTAAGAGTCGCACTGCCTGTCGCGCCCGCGATATCGCGCCAATCTGCACGAGCCTTTACTTATTTAATTCACATTCCATGCATTTGTAAATTACATATTATTACATTATTTGGTTTAATTAATTATTGTTAAATTATTATTAATCATCGACATCGGTAAGATTAGTATCAGCTTGCCCTTTGGCAAAGGCTTCCCCTAGAGCTTGCCATAATTTCCTGATTGTGACTTTTCTTCTCAATGTTGAACCTGCCATTTTTTGTAATTTCTTCCTCCCATCCCATTCTTTGACACCCTTTCCTTCTTTTTCTATCTCGAGGGTGATATCTTTATCTTTATCTCATTGTAATATCTTTAGACCATTTATTTCTCTTGTTTCTTAACATATGGCCTATCCAATTCCATTTAAGTTTTTTCACTGTCAATGTGTCATCTGTAACCTTGGTCTTAGGTACTACATTTGATAGTTTGATTTTGTCCCGTAACTTGATGTTTAGAATGCTTCTCTCTATTTTATTTTGAGAGACTCTAAATGCTGTTCCATATTTGTTATTGAGAGCCCAGGTTTGTGATCCGTAGGTCAAACGTTCAACGTTCATCCGTAGGTTGTATGCATGAGTTGAAAATTTTAGTCATGTTCTTCATTGGTTTGTTCCGTCTTCCTTTTTTCTTTTTGACTTCTTTCAGGGACCCAAAATCTTTTCCGGGCATTGATTACTCTGGTGTCTATTTCCTTTTACATTTGGATTTTTGGTGAAATTATTTGACCTAAATATGTATAATATTTGTATTGGTCAACATAGTCTATTTGGTTAGGATTGAGTAAGAAGTTATTTAAATAAATAAAAATATAGATGTTTTTACATGATTTGTCATTAATTTGGTATTTTCTACATTCATAGTCAAACCCACAGTTTTGCTTTTTCTTGCGCTAGAATTACTTACTCAATACTTTATTTGCATTCCAAAACGTGTACTACCCTGTCGGGCACGGGTGTGTAACGGTTGATATAATAACAAAAAATCTAACGTTCACTTGACCTAATTTCAGTTAATATACTTTTGTTTAATATAACGATCAGTTGAGATAATGAATTGTTGATATAATTTCATTTTATCTAATTTCTTATGATATAATAAACATTTCCTATAATGCACATTTGACATAATATTCATGTAGTATATTATTCATTTACTATAATATTCATAATCTCTAATAACTTTTAATATAATTTAGAAAATCTGATACGATTTTAAACGCCTGCTAGTATGGTGCTAGCAAAAATGCATCGCATAAGCATTAATTGCTACAAAAGTTTGCTTTTATGCGTGAGGTGGGTAGACTATACACGAATTTATTATTTTTCTTACTGTCACACAGTTACAGCGAAATTATTCATTGTGTGGCTATTGCAATCTCGATATTTGCTTTGATTTTGATTTCTACCACCCTCAACTATTGTAACCAGTAGAAATTGGATGCAATCTGGACTTTAGGGCACCCCGACTCGGACAGGTTAGGTTAGAAGGGGATGGCGGGGTCGTGTGAGCGAGCGAAGCGAGCGAATAGACCCCGCCATCCCCTTCGTGGTTATTTTTTTATAAACCATCCAGAAGTAGGAGCCCCGCGAAGCGGGGCTCCGTCGACCAAGCCCACCCTCAACCATGCATTGAATATTTTAAGATTTGGTTAGGTGCCATTTGAGTTAGGTTAGAACTGTGACCATTAAACATGAAAATTATATAAAATGAACGTTATACTAAATGTTTTATATTAAATGAAAATTATATCATATGAAACATTAGGTCATATGAAATTAGGTTATATGATTTTATAGCATATGAAAATTATATTATATGAACGTTATTTCAAGTGAAATTAGAGCATTTGTTATTATATCATACATTACACACCCGTCGGGCACAGCAAAATAGTAGGAGAGAGGAAGCTTTGAAAGACTTACTTTATCAGTCTTCTGAACTAAATCTACTTAAACATCACGCCTGTATTCCCCGAAGGGTTAGGCAGAGGTTACTTATAGTAAGTACACCCACATTTGGCCAGTTATATAAGTCCCATGTTATAGGGGGCGAGCCTATTGCCATCAACCGAGTACACATCCAGACTCAGAAAAGGCTAGGCAGATTGATTTTATAATTAAATATTATGACTGATTGCCATAAAATCGATTATCGGACAATAAAAGAGCTTTCCAATGACATGCCAAGACCCTATTTAATTTTACCCGATGTTGCGAAATATTTGTCAAGAAATTAGCAAATTGACTAATTGTCATGACAGGTGTTATCATAATAGGTAAAGCAGAAAACGATGAAGGAATCTTGTAAAGTTGTAGGCTATCCGTTGTATAAAATAGGCCCCTAGTCCCCCCTAGACCCCTAGTGGGGCCCAAATCATCCGGTAGGTACTGTGGTTGGGGATACTCTACGTTTATAATTGATTGTGTTATCACAATTCATTTCCATAAAAAAATATAGTAAACCATAAAAATAATAATTTTTGCCCATCCTCCTTTACCATGGAAATTAATTGTGATAACACAATCAATTATAAACGTAGAATATAAAAATTATGTCTATTACAACTAATCGACAAGATATAAGAAATTATGTAAGCATTTGGTTTCTAACCGACTAAAAAGGACGAAGTTCTCAATTTATCGGACTCTTCTTTTAATCTTTTTAGTCCTAGATTTTTGCTGATAAAGGTTGGGGTGGATTTTTTGCCTTATACCCAAAAAATCCACCCCAACCTTTATCAGCAAAAATCTAGAACTTATAGGTACAAACTACTTATCTTCTATAGAAGATTTTAACCAATTAGATCTAATAGTTACCTGGGACCTACCCCAGACGTTTTTTAAAGGCGAGTGTAAACGAACCGTAACGATAATCCTGCAGGATAAGTTTACTCACTTAACAAGGCTTCTTACTTATTTCACTTAATGTCCTTTAGCTGGCCATCGAACCATGTAAGTGGAAACTTTAGAAGTTTCAGCGCTCAATTTACGTATGGTCATAGTGCATTTTTTTAAAGTGTGGAGTTAGCTAAAGCTCTCTGAAGAACTTCTTGCTTAGTGCTAAGAAGGGGAACAGCAAATAAAGGAGTGGGATGAGAAGGCCTGCCAAACTTAAAAACTTTCAACATCTAGTCACAATTTCATCTCAGCGACAGTCAATGTCAAAAACTTGTCAATAAAGTAAAGCGATTTCTCGCGGCAGCGGACTTACGCCCCGGCGTTTCGCCTCCTCGCACCACTCCCATACGTGCGCGAGGACTTTTGCCTCCAGATCCTATGGCGGCAATCCGGTAAGGAGGCTCGCTGCCTCACAGGAGACCGTGCGGTATCCCCGGACCATCCGGATGGCCATGACCCTTTGGGCCGCGCTCAACCGGCGGGCTAGCCGCAGCGCCAGAGAGCGCGCCCATACAGGAGCCCCGTAGAGGGCCATGCACCGCACGACCCCCGCGTAGAGCCTCCGGCAAAATTATTGGTCACTTGTGTTTCCATACTTATTTTTTATGCTGCAGTTGCTTAAACTTTGGCAAAATGAATATTTTTCACTAATTCTTCACTACAACAATAATTCAACTGGTTTTTTAAAAAAAACCGCGTTAGCAGTCATACTATTTATTGCTTATCTATCAGCACAGTTAACGTTAATTACTATAACAATAAAAAACCAATGGAATTCATTAATTTGTGGTCGTGGTGTACAAGAATATAAAATAAGGTAACAAAATACATCGATATTATTTAAAAAAAACATATCTTTGGTACTACTTGTTTTTTTATTTGTATTTTTTTTTCTGAAAGGCCATTAGTTCTACCATGAACCATTTCAAGGTTATCCATTAATTACCGGACATCCTGTATATCAATTGCACATGCATGAGCGCCTGAATAAAACACACGACTATTTTTTTTTTAAATCAACTCTTAAACAAAATGTGAATGCAAAGTTAACTGTAGGCTGTAACTAGTAGGAATTTGATAAACTAAAATTATTACCTGGCTATTGATGATTCCAGCGACTTACGAGTTGTAGGTCGTAGGTTCAAACCCAGGCAGGCGCTTTACTTTGTGTAAATCATTTCATCACCACTGCTCTCAAAACGGTGAAGGAAAACATCGTGAGGAAACCGGCATGTCCTAGAACCAAAAATTCGAAGATAAGTGATATCTACCAACCCGCACTGGGCCCGCGTGGTGGATAACGGCTTACTCCCTCTCACAGAGAGGAGGCCTGTGTCCCAGCAGTGGGAACATTATAGGCTGATTATGTTGATGATTCCAGCACAAAAATAAAAAATTACAATAAAAAACTGCAATATTATGGCAAGTATTGCGGATGCAATACTTGCCATAATATTGCAGTTTTTTATTGTAATTTTTGTCGCTTTACCATTTTATAATAAAAATTCTACTCATACACAAAAACAAAACCTAAGGATGACCTTCTTAAAATCAATTATAATGGTACTGGTTGAATACAGAGAAGAGTTTCATGAAAATATTTCAATAGGAACGTTTCTGAGAAGGAAGTTTTTGATACAAAAGGCAAATATATACCAAAGTACCTGTATAATGTTGGTGTTTTACGCTCGCGTACATTGTGTGCAAGTTAGAAGAGCAGGCTTGAACAAGTAAGATGCATAAAAATAACTAGGAAAGTGCAAGGAAGCTTGAAGATTATGGACGAAGTAAATACTACTACTTATTACAGAAGTTTTTAGAAAGAATGCCTTCCTCAAGAACATGGCTTAGGTTTAGAAGTTTTAAAATTAAAAAGTTATATATTTTTTTTGGACGAATACGGAATACATAAGAATAAACTTCTCATAAAAAATATTATTAATGAGTTTATGAAGAATGGAGCTGATTTGTTGTTTTCACAGAATACAAGTTGTTTTGACTGTGACCAATCATTGCTTAAAAGCTTGCGGAGGTTGACTTGAAAGTACGGTGTATTTATACATAAAACTGGATAGATACCACTTACAAGTATATGTAAGTATTTATAATAACTTCGCCGATAAAGACCACATTTCTGATAACCCTGCAAAGAAATTGAAATGAGCATGACGATGCATAGTTGTTATAGCATAGTTAATAGATATCTAAACACTGGTGCCGATTTTCTTGTCACAAATTTCTCTAAACTAGACCAAAAATCACCAAAATTTCGTTTATTTCTGTCAGACGACGTTTCCCATTCTGAAATTAACTAAAGTGACATAAATTAACTATATTATAGTTTGACAGCACTAATGTCATTTTAGTTATTCAATTTAGTGAAAATGGCAATTATGCTATTCTGAATTTGACGTTTTTCACCTAAAATTGTAATTTTCAAACTAAATCAGATTATTTTTAATCGCGATTAAAAAGGTGTGGAATAAAATCAGTTGTCATGAACTAAAATTTACAAACCACGTTTCTCTTAGATTTCTTGAAAGTTTGGATGCTTGTGGGTTTGGAAAATCTTAGATCAGTAAGGATGCTTATGTAATTGCAGCTGTTGTCGATGCGGCAGAAAGAAATAATAAAATTATTGATATTAGAAATTCATTCGTAATAACTTAGAGGTATTTTTGTACTGAACATCTAATGACTTAGTTATAATTTGGAAAAAGCATGAAAGTAGAGTAAATGCTGTGGAAATGCGTTCCTTGAGAAGCATGTGTGGTGTGACTATAAATGATAGCCTGAAAATTGATGTGATAAGGCAACGATGCTGTTTAAAGGAAGATGTAGAGACAAAAATTGAAAAAAGTATGCTTAGATGGTTTGGTCATGTTGAGAGGATGAATGAACAAAAGGAACAAGGCAGATGTGAGTGGAAATGCCAGGAGGGGACGCCCCAGAAAGACTTAAAGTGACCTCATTAATGATGTTTGTCAAAAAGGTCAGGTGCGTAGTACTCGCAACCGGCGTGGGTGTATGACCAAACTTAAATGTATGAACGTAAACGAAGCAGAAGGAGCATGTAAGGAGTGTAGCAGGTGGCATTCTATAGTTTCTGCCTACCCCCATGGGAAGAAGGTGTGAGTTTATGTACGTGTGTGTATGTGTATAATTTGGAAAACAAGTGGATAAATCCATTTCCAGATTCTGTGAAATAAGAAACTATTTTTTTTTAACTATCAAGAAAGAGTTCAGTTATTAGAGTTCAACTATCAGTCGGAAACATTGCAAGACCGTTGCAACCCATTCCAAATGGTTGAAAAAAGATTTTTGTACTTACTCCCTAGATTGGGACAGACGAACAAGATGTTCTTGATAGGGCTTTCCTACGGCGACGAGAATACCGGAGACTTTACTGAACGATAAACCGGATTTATAGAGAAAGCTCAATCAGGAGGAGGCTCAGTAGGCGCTCAGGTTTGAATGGAATGAGTTAGTGAAAAAGCTCATCGGAGATAGTGTTTATCCAATGTGTTATCCCATGTACCCATATTATGACGCCAGCTCAACAGAACAGCAGGCCACGTTGCCACGTTGTGGTAGTTACACACAAATAACGAGACATTTTTCTAGAAAACAATATATTTTTATAAATAATAAAGCTACATTTTTGTTTATTCATTAAGTTTTTGTTTCCTATATTCTTCCTATAAAGATATGGGTGCCATTTTTTTCTCATGCCACCCTCATTCCTCATCTTTTTCACATAGAATGGTCTCCTCCCTCGCTGTCTTTGCGAGGTTAAATAGTATTGGTGCTTGGTGTGGCTTTCATAGCAGCAGTCAAACTCGTACCTGTAAACAAGTATAATTTGTTATTAAAAAACACTGAAACCCTGGTGCAAAAGCAATAGCAAGTAATATAAAATATACATTAGTACCTACATATATTTCTAAATGGTATATTTGTGTGAACAAGCTCTTAAAGGACATGAAAATACATAGCTATTATCAGCTACTGCTTTAACTTTATTTGGTCAGTTTACATTAAGTAAGACAGTTCTAGTAAGTAGATATAAAAACAGAGATAAATACCTTTCATGTTGGACAATTTCTTTATGTCACCTTTTTCTTACAATCTGCCACTATGTATTAGGACATTAATTATTTTTTATGACATGTTCTGTCTTGCTTGATAAGTGTCCTTTGACACATCCAAGGTTATGAAATAATCCACACAGTTATGAAACAACAAGCTAAGTTTGTCTGATGAAATCCTGTGGAATTTTGTGTTTTAGCCTGTGTATTTCTTTTTTATCCATTAGGTTGTTAGACTAGATATATGGGTACCGAGTAATTCTTTCTTTATACGACTTGAGATAGCTTTTTATTTCCTCTTTACTGCCGGTATTTTTATATCATGGTGTAGAGCTTTATTTGGTACAACAATGGGGCGTTTGTGATTGTTCTTAGAAGCTTGGTATGAAATCGCTGTGTTATCTCTATATTAGAGTATCTGTTCCCCATAGCTGAATGCCATAGGGATAAAGGCTCGATTATAGCTTTGTTTTATTTTCCAGGTCAAATAGTGACCGGTAGAACTTTCTTAGTGAAAATGTGTTTTTCCAAGGAAGACGTCTGTCGAGGTTTATACCAAGGTCTTTCACATGGTCAGCTTGAGGCACTTGTATTCTATTTAATGGAGCTTATTATTTTCATTGCTACCATCGCAAACACATTGAAATAAACTTTATTTAATAATAAAATCAAATTCGAATTTTCCAATAAAATATTTTACTTTTGTCTGTCGAAGTTACGACAGATACAAAAATCATGGATTTGACAAATTTATTGTTCTTTATTCGACTATTTTGAATATAATCTGTGTCGAACCCACTTGGTCACCTCTATTTTGGCCTATGGTTTACTCAACTTACGATTGTCAAACTCGAATATAATTGTGTCAAAATTGTTTCTAATTTTAGTGAAACTTATTTGCAGAATAGCTTTTAGGATTCTCTTAACCAAAAATAAGAAGTTTTAGTGATAGTTTAGTTAAGTTCGGTGAACAACAGAATCGGCACCATTGTCTCATTCACACAAGTAGTGAGCTACTGCTGTCACTAATGTCATCTGTCAGTCACCATGGCGGGAAAACGTTGAAAGGGAAGCAGTGATTGCACAAGGGGCTTTTTTTTTTTTTTTTTGAGGGTGGGAAATCATCAAATAACTTCTCCCGCTCTGGGCGGAGCGGGAGGGTGTGTCAGACTCTTACTGACTAAAACCCACCCGTATTCCTTCTTGTTGCCTGTGTTGCGGGGGCCTCGGTGACCCATAAGTACCTTCCCGCGACCCCGGCAGGCATCGGCCCTAGTGGACCCCTACTATGTGCTGACGACATCTCTTTGAGGCGCGCGTGGAATACAACGCGCCGTCGACCCGGGCCTGGTCCTTACCGGACGGTGAGCTACCCATTGCTCACCGTCCGCAAGCCCGCGCCTACGGTGGCCGGAAATCCGCCCGGGATTCCCGACGCCCTGGGCGTCTCCTGCGGCGGCTAGGGGCGAGAGGGCGCGAAACTTGCCTTTCCCTCAACCGTCCCGCCTCCTCCTTCGCGAGCATTACTGCTTCGCAGAAGGAGGTGACGGCTGCCCATGCCCTCTCGCTCCGTACCATGGCCTGAACCAGGGCCGGACGTGAGAGGTCTCTGCCGCCGATCGCCTCCACGAGGACACGGCGGTGCTCTGCCCAAGCCGGGCAGACCTCCACCGTATGCTCCACCGTGTCCTCCGGGCGATCCACACAGTGGTGACACCCGGACGTTTCCTCCCGCCTTATCCGACACAGGAACCTCCCGAAGCTGCCGTGTCCGGTGAGGACCTGCGTCAGGCGGAAGGTGAGGACGCCGTGGCGCCTCTCCAGCCACTCCTCAAAGAGGGGACTTATCGCCGAAATCGTGGCGTGCTCAGCACTGGGTTGCGACAACCGTACTTTCCATGACGCCATGAGATCCCGCCGGAGCTCCGTCCGCTGTGCCGCGATTTCTCGCGGCAGCGGACTTACGCCCCGGCGTTTCGCCTCCTCGCGCCACTCCCATACGTGCGCGAGGACTTTTGCCTCCAGATCCCATGGCGGCAATCAGGCAAGGAGGCTCGCTGCCTCACAGGAGACCGTGCGGTATCCTCGGACCATCCGCATGGCCATGACCCTTTGGGCCGCGCTCAACCGGCGGGCTGGCCGCAGCGCCAGAGAGCGCGCCCATACAGGAGCTCCGTAGAGGGCCATGGACCGCACGACCCCCGCGTAGAGCCTCCGGCAGGAGGCGTTTGGACCCCCTAGATTGGGCAGGAGCCGCTTCAATGCAGCGCCCGCCCGCTCCAGTTTGGGAGCCAAACGTCGGAAATGCTCCACGAAGTTCCACCGGCTGTCGAGGACGAGTCCCAGGTCCCAGTCCCAGGTACTTCATCGTCGACTCAACGCCGATAGAAACCCCTCCTACCGTTATTTGGGACCCCAACGGTGGCGCGTTCCGAGGACCATGAAAACACATGGCCTCGGACTTGTGCAGGGCCACCTCGAGTCCCAATTGCCGGATCCTTTCGACGATTGTCGCAACCCCGCGTGCCGCTAATTCGGCCGCCGCCTGGTGCGACCTCCCCTGCGCCAGGACCAACGTGTCGTCAGCGTAGCACACTACGCTGACGCCGCTAGGGAGGTCGGCGCGCAGCACCCAGTCGTATCCGATGTCCCACAGATGCGGCCCCAGGACCGATCCCTGTGGGACACCGCACGACATCTCTTGCCGGTTCCACACTCCCTGGTGACCGGGGTAGATGACGGCCCTGTCCGTCAAATAGGCCTCGACCACACGACAGAGGTAGGTCGGCATCCGGTGATACCGGAGTGCCTCCCTGATGCAACTCCAGGGCAGGGTATTGAAGGCATTGGCGATGTCTAGAGACACCGCCAAGACGACCCCACCCTGGGCAACAGCATTCCCCGTCGTCAGGGCTCGCACACGCATGATGGCGTCCACCGTAGAGCGCCCTCTGCGGAAACCAAACTGGCTCTCCGCCAAATCCGGCCCCACCCGCACCAGCTGGCCGACGAGGCGGTCTGCAATGACTCTTTCAAAGAGCTTGCCCACCTCGTCGAGCAGCACGATGGGCCGATAAGCGGACGGAGAGTCCGCAGGGTGCCCTGCCTTCTTTATGAGGACCAGTTTCCCCGTCTTCCAGCGAAGTGGGAACTGGCCCCTCTCCATGCATGCGCTTAGGAGCCCCCTAAGTCGAGGCCCGAGAGCCTCCAAGGTCAGGACCCAGGCCTTCCCAGGTAAGCCGTCGGGTCCTGGGGCGGTATTTTTGGCATTAAGCCTGCGTACCGCCGCTCTCATTTCTCCCTCGGTCACCTCCGGAGCATCGTCGTCGTCGTCGGCGGTGTGGTCCGCATCAGGCACCGCAGTAGGCGGAGCCATAGGTGGGGAGGAGTGTTCCCCTCGCGAAGGGAACAGAGCGCTCACCACGTCCTCCACAAGCTGGGACCGGAGACTCTGTGTTAGCGGGGGAGCCCATGGGCGGAGTTTATCCCGCACCAACTTGTACGGGCGTCCCCACGGGTCCCTGTCCAGAGTCCCCAGCGACTCCTCGCGGGCCAAACCCCTGGCCCGCAGGATCTCCACTTGGAGGGCGGTCTTCGCCGCTCTGTACCCCTCGTACAGCTCCGCCTGAATGGCTTCCGTATCCGGAGGTTTGATACGGAGCCTGCGGTGCCTGGTGTACCGGCGTCGCGCAGCCACGCACGCAGTGCGCAGAGCCGTCAGCTCCTGCGACCACCAGTACACCTGGCGCGAGGCACGTCCAGGCTGGACCCGGGGCATTGCCACGTCACATATGTCGGACATGGCCTCCCGGAACCACTCCGCCTCGTCGTTGATGTCGGCAGGCCTGTCCGGTGGTGACACCCAGGCCTGCACGATCGAGGCTTCCAGGAGTGCACAAGGGGCTGGGGTACCACCAGTGTAGGGGTTCCTACACTTAATGATGATGCCAGGGCGATTCTTTTGGGGATGATGATGAAATAAAACCGACCACCGCGGATGTCCGTAGAACACTGATTTATTTATTTATTATTTATTATGGAACCGCGCATCCTGCCCGCCCAAATGGGACAACTGACATGATTGATTGGCAGATAATTAAATTAAGAAACAAGTAAACTCGTAAAATTGAATAGTAAAATTATAATTATATAGATAGCTAAAGATACAAGTGCGATAAAACTAACTAAAACGACTATTCAATAATACACATGTCTTTAATACGGAACCGATACGGATAATCAACTTAAATACGGATTCAACAGGTTTCTACAGTTGTCATAATGTTTTCTTCTTAGCTACCCTATTAATTTAAATGAACGTGCAAAACATTTAATACATGTATACCTGCTATGATTCCCGCCAAAATAAATACTTTACAAATCTGTTTGTTCCTCTCTGGGCAAACACTAGCCTTGCCACAAGGTTTTGTGTTTTGACAAAATATTATTTTAACAATTCGTAAATATTTAAATGGGAAGCATGATGTATTTGATTTTTAATATTTTTTGCCCATGACTTGTGTTTAATCTTTATTGCAAACATGTCAATAATTTAATGTCGAATCGATTTTGTTCTGATTGTTACTGTTTTTGTTAAAAACAGTAAAGCTAAAGTACTTTTTTCGTTGTTTAGTGCTGTAAAGGCGAGGCAGGCAGGCTCGATGCGACACTAGTAGCACAATTTCTACGAAAACTTCATGGAAAGCTACACTTTCCATGAAGTTTATCGCGCTGCCTATCGCGCTCGCGATATCACGCCAATCTGCACGAGCATTAAAAAAAGTCGGTCTCGTTGAAATACTGTTCTGAAAACAAAGAAAATGTCTAAATAAATAATTCCTATAGTGCTTCTTCAGTTCATTACAATAATAATAATGTCTAAGCTTTATAGTTCCAAACTACCTACTATAAAAGTTTTCTGCTATGCGAATGACATAAAAATAAAAACGTTTTAGCAGCTGTCAAAGCTTCCGCAGATTTTCTTGTCGTCACGATACACGAAACCTTACTTTGAGCGGATTTTCTCGTCAATCTTCGCCTTTATGCTTCGTATCTACCACAACAAATGCTGGATGAGCGATCACAATTGTGTATAAATAATGACATGTCACTCGGCAGCGCCTGGCTTCCTGGTAACCTATATCTTTCAGTTAACTGCTATAAGACAATGGGGCAAGCCGGAATAATGCGAGTAGGAATTATAATTTTTAGGGTTCCGTATGTCCGAATTTAAAAACGGAACCCTTATAGGATCACTCGTGTGTCTGTCTGTCCGATCGTCTGTTACAGTCAATTTGCCCCGAATCTAATGGACCGATTAAGTTTAAATTTGGTACACATATGAATTTTTATGACCCAACACGGACGTGTTACGTAAATAAATGAATTTTGAACATGAAGGTCACTTTTGGACGGCAAATATGAAAATAAAACGTTTTGCGATCTGTACCGTGTCACGTATCAAATGAAAGGGCTTCCTGTGAGAGACTCAATATTTTTTTTTTATAATTTATAAAATGAGTAGTTTTATAGTTATTGAATATTATTTATGAATATTAAAATGTATGGAAGAACATGTTTTTCAACTACAATGTTAAGTTTGTTCTTGTTTAGTAAATGTCCGCAGCTGTCCCCTGGGGCAGTGATGGCCCAGTGGAAACGTCCGCGACTTACGAGTTGTAGGTCCTATGTCCAAACCGGGAAAGGTACTTTACTTTTGTAAATTATTTCATCACCACTGCTCTCAAAACGGTGAAGGAAACCGGATGTTCTAGAACCAAAAAATGTAAGGGTAAAAATATAGTATCGTTTGGCAGGAAAAGGGGGGTGGGAGTGGGGGAGGAGGTTGGGGGGTGGTGCACCTTGCCCCCTGGCACCACTCCCATGAAAAGGTAACGCACCATTCTTGAGAAAAACAAATTATTGTAACCTAAACTCAAAACTCTTAGTCGCTTAAAAAGCCGTAGTATGAGCCCAGCTTCGCGCGGGAGATTGGGGGAGGGGTGCTCCCTGCCCCCTGGCACCACTCCCATGAAAAGGTAACGCACCGTTCTTGAGAAAAACAAATTATTGTAACCTAACCTCAAAACACTTAAAGTCGATTAAAAGGCGTAGTATGAGGCCCGCTTCGCGGGCCTCTAGGGTTTAAAAAAAAATAACCTCGAAGGGGATAGCGGGGTCTGAGTTCGCTCGCTCCGCTCGCTCACTAGACCCCGCCATCCCCTTCGAACCTAACCTGTCCGAGTCGGGGTGCCCCAAGTTCCGAGCTCGCTTCGCTCGCTCTTGCATCCTAAGTTCTCCTAGTAACAGTAGTAACATTGCCTTTTGTACACATATACGATCAGTGGAAGTACAAACACAGAGAAAAAATTCACGCAACTCGAGGAGAAACGGAACGATCGAAAACAAATGACAGTGTCACATGACGCAAATGGCATACCTGTTTTATTGTTTACGTTCCGTGTTATCGAATTTGCCCGACATTTTATACCATGGACTGACTACAAATACTGATACTGGATACTGACTACAGATGCTGGGGCAGATTTGGTTGTCAATCGCCCATTTTAAACGTTTCGTTTTTCGTTTCTTATAGGATTTGAGGTTAGAAACATTTTTTTATTAATTTCTCGAAAAATATGCATTACCTTTTAATAAGAGTGGTAACGTTATAATCGGGGACCCAAACCCTACCAACTTTAGCCCCTTTTACCCCCCAACTCCTGCCAAACGATACTAGATCCAACCCTTGAGGCCTGTGGCCCAGCAGTGGGAACATTATATACGCTGATCATGCTGGTCCGCAGCACCAGGTTATTCACTAAAAGCAACAAACATCCTCCTCTTCAGTCGATCGTTCACTCATGTGGATCGTGACTCTTTCCTTCTCATGAATAGTGGATCTACTTTTGCTAAGGTCTGTGTCTTGATCGAGTACCACGATCACCGCTACTTTGTGGTATTTTGCTACACAAAGCTACATCATATTTACTATTTAAAGGGCTGCTGCGTCCAATAATGCTTGTTATATCTTTATATTTTGTTTTCTTGTTTCAAATATGAAATCATATTGTTATGCCTCTCACTTTCGTACATATTTTTAAACACTACCGCTGAAATGCAAAACTTTAGTCACATTTAACTGTTTTGTACACTCAAAACTGTATTTTATATTATTAGTTTTCTCTTGTTGTAAAAAATCTTAGCATATTTTTATCCATTGACATCTTTCATCATAAATTGTCATCTGTCAGATTTAATTATCTGTGCTATAAATCTACTTGATAAGAATATTTTAAATTAAGTTTAGTTAGGCTAGGTACTCATCGTAAGCCGTTTTTATTGATCCTCGCAGGCATTCAAACAAATAATTTGAATAATGTTTAGATTGCTTAACAGAAACTTCCAGAATTTATGCCAGAATCTATAAAAACAGTCATCAGACCTGACAAAAGTTCAGTCAGTTTTGATTTTCAAGCCAATTCAGTTTTAGTTGTCAAGGCAATTCAGTCCGTCTTTGTTCTTAAACCGACTCAGTCTGTCTTTAGTTCTAACCCAGTTCAGTCTGTCTTTATTCTTAAGCCAGTGTCTTTATTTTTAAGCCGGCTTGGTCTGTCCTTATTTTTGAAAACTTATTTATGTGCAGTTTCTTAATGTAAAGTTCTCAAATATAACAATTAAATAAAACTCAAAAGTGTGTGAATTGTGACTCACCCTCCATTACCTCCGGCCCTCTCACCTATACCTTTGCTTAGTTAGTCGCGTGGCGTGGGACGCCACAGCCGACCACTTCTGCGTATCATGGGAGGTCGAGACACTCCTCATGTGGAGCGTGAGGTGCTGTAAGGTGCCTCCGCTGTCTGCCATATCGTCGGGATCTAAATGACTCCGCCCTCTTCTCTGTCCACTCCTGGACAGAGGGCCCTACTGATGCTAGGGCATTCTAGCTACGTGGCGTTTGACACTAGCGTAACTCTCCTGTTAGTGTGAAACAGCACACATCAATACACCACCAAACCACCATAAAACAATAAACCTCTTGCTTACAAAAGGACGTTTTACTCCCTGGGACAGAGATGCCGACTGCAGTTGCCTGATCTGATACGACATGGAAAATACCAGCCTCGTCTTCGTGCTTCGCCTCATCCGCTTCATCCTGTTCCACTACTGCCTGCCGTCCAAGCGTCTAGAGCTACAATACTCTGAAGCCTGGAACTCATATTCATACTTACTTTTTTTTATAATCATCGTTAATCATTTTAATTTTTAAATGTGACATACGACTGGTAATCCGGTCTATCGTAACGTTACAACTCCCAGTAGCTTCACCCTGGCTTGACCATTTTCTGGGTTACTTCAGATAGCAGCATAGTGCCTACAGAATTCTAGTTCATATTGACCAATTAATAGGTATAAAAAGAAGTTGCTAATAATCATTTCCATGGATATTAAAGGAAAAGGCCAAAGAAACGGTGGATGGACTGTGTGAAAGATGATATGGCTAGAAAGGAGGTGACTACTGAGATGACGACTTATAGAGAAGTATGGAAGACAAGGCCATGTTGCGCTCACCATAAATAAATTGGGATGAGGGCAGGAGAATAAAGATTATGATGATTAAATATCGCCCCATATTGTAACCTTCATATTAACATGAAGTAGTTAAGGCCATCCCTCATTATGTAGGAAAGGTTAATACTATTTGCAAACAAAAGCAACTGCCCAAGAATTTTCCTGCTAGAGCCGATTAACCACTTTACATGCCATCATTTCCACGAAAAGGTAGCCAACGTTAAATTGCAATATTAACGCCAACGGGCTTTCATTTTGAACAGCACGTAACTACCTATAGATAAATATAAAACAATAAATACAAAGGGTATGCGCACATCCCAATTATCGGAAAACCAAACTAACGTGAAACTTGCAATATTTATATTTGTCAAGTCAATATTCAGTCAGTTCGTGTATTCTCATTCAAGTTCCATCGTATGCCTCGTTTAACACGTCGACTAGTCTGCCACGGAGTAGTGAATAGATAAATGGAGCTATAAAAAAGCGTGCCTATAATATCGCGGAAATAAAATCCATCAGACCCCACCATAATGACTGAGATGTGTTCAAGAAAATAAACACGACGCACCTTTGGGATATTACTTTGCAAGTTTTCTATAAAATCGCATGCGACATAACTCACTCAAGAAGGAATCGCGATGTCTCAGTTTCGCAAAAAGATATGTCACGCACTCACGCGTCAAGCCGTACCTACCTACCTGTGCTGGGGCATTTAACCCAACCATGTTGGGGTCGGCTTCCAGTCCGGGTATTTATCATAATTAAATAAGCGGCTTATTTCATCGGTAGTCTAAAATCGCTAACCCATCTTGAGCAGGCGTAGTGATCAATGCTCGTGCCTTCTCTGCAAGCGAAGAGGTCTTTGTCCTGCAGTGAGACACTAATAGACTGGTATTATATGTTAAAAAGTTGTGTGTTGCGCATTCTCTTTCCATTTACTCATTACTCCATGTAATCCTGGCATCAGTACAACGCGTAATTGAACTCGTTAGGTGGCCGGCCAACTAGCTGGCGCGCTGCAGTATTGCTACCATTGCTATTTTATTTAGCTGACTGTGTGCGCGAGTCCTTAAGTGGAGTTTAAAATTTGATGTGGAGTTTCTCATGCTATAAAGTATTGTTGTGCGATGTTATTGTGGTATATGCAGGTATTTTAATATAAGTAATCTATTCTTATTTATATAATTATTGTGAAAACTAATCTACATACAAACTATACACAAGAATTAAAAATAAAAATAGTATAATATCCCAACAACAAACTAAATACACATAATCAGCTTATAACGTTCCCACTGCTGGGACTCATGCCTCCTCTCTGTGAGAAACAGTTTGGTTCTAGGACATGTCGGTTTCCTCGCGATGTTTTCCTTCACCGTTTTGAGAGCAGTGATGATGAAATAATTTAGACAAAGTACAGCGCCTGCCTGGGTTCGAACCTACGATCTACAACTTGTAAGTCGCGGCCGTTACTACTGGGCCACCACTGCTCAACAGAACAAACTAAATGGCGTCGAAAAAATCCTCCAAATCGCTGTCAACTGGTAATGTAGCCAAGAGACTGGCAGCATTGCCGCGTTGTATGGCAATGCTTGTCTAAGCAAAATTCAGTTCTTGGGTCACGGGAAATATCAACCAACAGTTTTGTAAAATACCGATAATTTACCGACTGAGCGCATACGTCTAAACACAATATACGGGAACTAGAAACAGTTTAGCGTAACTGTGGGTTCCTAGAATCCTATAACTTGTGTGTGGTTTACTGAACTGTTATGCGGTAACTGGTAAATACAGGCTTCACCTCAACTTTGGAGAAACAAATGTCAAGTAATGGACTGCTAGAGGTAAGTTCGATAGTAAATTATGTAGATATATACTGAAATAACCTTATGTTACCCTAACGGTGAATGTGATCAAGCGATACAAAAATACTATTTTCCTGCCACGATTCGACACTCTTTACTTGGTAAGAAGGGTAAAATCTGATGCCAGTAACAGAAACGCTGTCTTTGTGGATAGGTGGATACATACAAGTACTGTGCTTATAACGTTTAAAACGTAACTTCACAACGAACAAGAATACTATTGGTTATTTAGTTTTATTTTACAAGGAACACAGCGATAGTTATTTCTGCATGGATTCATAGATAAATTGCCTATATGATAACATTACTTCTAAACCAATCCTTACGTAATATTATGAATACGAAAGTGAGTTTGTTTGTTTGTAACGTTTTTACGCTAAAATGGCTCAACGGATTTAGATGAAAAACCAATGGCCAAATTTCTATAGAAGCTGGACCTGACTTTTATTATCAGTGTCCAGAAACAAAGTATGGCGAGATTGGATTGTATTTATATAGTATACACCATCACGTTCGAAAATAACATCTAAATAGCCAATATACCTATTTTAATAATGCAAAAAATACTTTTCAAATTCAAATTAATTAATTTGCTAGAATTTAGGTAAAAATCAAGAACTTAAGACTATCGTGGCCCAATTACATTCTAGCATTACATAATAATATGGTGTGCAAATATGTCATATTTAAATTTAATTTATTAACAATTTAGCAATGGGTTTTAAATTATTAAGTTTCAGGAACATACATTAAATAGCGACAAAATAAAAAATATATTTAAATGTCAAATTACGAATATAATGCAAAGTCCTTGTAATGTCACGATTCAATAATATTAAACATTAAATAAATTATTTTAAGGTGTGTACTATATCAATATTATTTAGATTGACCTTCTGCACGATATGATATGATATTTGAAGTAAGAATTAATAAATAAGTGGATTTAATGCTAGGCAGACGACATACAGTACTATCCGACTGTCGGATAAATAGCGATAAGCGAGAAGGGTAATATTAGCAATCTCATTTCGTATTTACGAGATTTTGATTTCTCTCAGATAATTATCCAAAAAAAAGGGACTACCATGACTGATTTCAATTCAGACTGTACAGTTAGTCGCTTGATTCTGAAAAAGAAAAGGGTTTTGATAAAAATACTCTTATTATTCATCATCTTTTCTTACAACTACAGCATCGAGGAATGCTGTTGGCGCTGATATTGTCGGCTGATGCCTGGCCCACCCAAGGTACCACACAAGTGTCATGATATGTGCACCGCACCCAATCGTTCTTCTACCGACTAAGCAATTACAACAGTATTCCACTATGGCTTCCCTTCCAGACACATTATTTTCAATGAGTATATAAACATACTATATATTTTTCTCGAAACGTGTCTGGATTTAATTTTGCCTCTTATTAGTGAATTACCTCTACTCCCTCTCAGACGATACTCAGATACATCAATGTTTTCTCTGCATATTTCAATTAGGTATAACCTCCATGAATCCTGACAATTTCGCCATAATATGACCTTGCCTGTCGGATCTAGTATGTTCCTAGGGCAAATAATGTTACTTCACTATATTCTAGACGGGGGAATGTAATATTAGAATTGGGATGAGCTGTTATATTAGTAAAACTAGATGTTCGTCTATTCATATTCACAGTGTTTATAAAATCTGACAAATTATTGTAGGTACGTTGTAATGAAAATCGTTCCCTAATCACATTTATAATTTGGTCAGCATCATTCCTATTTTTTTATCTAACACCGAATTTATTTAAAAGGCTTGCAGCTATGGAGAATAATTGCATCATAGGAGGCACATTTTTATTTAAAAATCTTACCAGAATATATTGTAATCTCGTTTAAAATACCCGTTAACAACTGCCACCACCCAACGGCATATATAGTCACATAACGACTCCTGTTAGATTGCTCGGTGGTGAGCTGATGTTTACCCTCAAGCTGGGTTTCCGGCATGTATGTTTTATAGTTGCAAGCCTCTAACAGACTAATTGAATCTCTAAATCAGGGGATTTAGAGATTCCCTGTCTAGAATGAAAATACCATTATTTTTTAATTATTGTCTGAGAGGAGAGTTTTCATCTCTGAAAACTCCATCAATCGTTCTAATGTACGTCTTGGAACCATTAATAACTAGAAGAACCGATCATCAGAGTTTCCAGTTCTCATTTTGATTAGTAGAGCACCTAAACCCAAAATACCTCTGTTTCAATAACACGCGGCATTTCATACAATAACAATTCAAATTTCTGTCTATGCATTCAATAAATAATAATAATGCAATACATTTTCATTGATTCTTTCAACACTTTCCATGCTCGAGAAATCCAGAAATATATTAAAAGCATTTACAAAAGAAAATATATGTTCCAGTTGATCCACCGTAAATGTTCTAAAACTATTTGAAATTTGAACATGTTGTTCAAATTTTTATTTTTATGTTTTTTAAGACCGTTGCGAGGCGGTGTCAGGTACGATTTAGCCGTCCTCCTTTGATACATGGGTAGATCATGACCTGGATTAGGACATCGGATACTTTTTATTGCTCTCAAAACGGATCTGAAGGAAAACATCGTGAGGAAACCGGCCTAAAACCAAAAATTCGAAGACATGTGACATCTACCAACCCGAACAGGGCCCGCGTGGTGGATTACGGCCCACTCCCTCTCACAGATAGGAGGCCTGTGTCCCAGAAGTGGGAACGTTATAGGCTGATTATGTGTATACTTTTTATCCCGATATTCTCACGAAATCGAGTCTTACCGAAAATCGCGGGGTGCAGCTCGTAACTTATCAGAACTTAGCTGAATTCATTTAATCAAGAGTTTCAAAAATAATACCGTGGTCGTCCAAAACAAAACAACAGTACACTAAGTCTGCAGACCTAGTTGTTCCTCTGCAATTTAATTATTAGGTAACACTTTTAAATACTTGCCTAAACAATTCCATACCAGACCTAATTTAACGGAAACCAAAGATTTCCTTTGATGTTTAAAGCATTTTTAGATGAAAATCGAGATAGCTCGAACCCCGAAAAATACATTAAAAATAAGCCCCCCGTAACTGCTAAAATGGCGTGTTAGCGCAAAGTGCTAGTATTTATTAAGTGTCACCAAACTAAATAAAAAAACATCAACAAATTAATTACGAACGCAATAATAACCACTCGAACCATAAATAAGGCTCTATAAATCATATAGACGTCACGTAGTGTTGGCCTGACGTGGTGTGATTGATTAATTTATCGAAGCTCCTTGTTAATGGTTCTCTAATGGTTCGGATATGGTGGTATATGAATAGTGGACTAGCGGGATAAGGAGACAGGCCATATTATGGTATGGAAAAGATTGGACCGTTTTGGTTGGATTACGTTGCTTTATTGGTAAGTATGTAGTGAGCGATAATAGAGGAGAGATAGAGGAGCTCGTGGCTGAGTAATTATAGCCGTACGGGTCGATTGAAGGTTAACGCGCTACGCTTGCCGGGGTTGGTCCATAGATGGGTGACCATCTTTATATACCGAAACTCCTCCGTGCCTCGGAAAGAGCGCTAACCCGTTGATCCCGGCTGTCATTCGTGGATCTTTGACAAATGTTAGGGGTCGTCGTTAGAAGACTGAAAGTCAGACAACCAGTCTTACTAAAGGTATTCGCATTACTGGGTTGTGAAAGTCAGATAGGCTAGGCTCCATGTAAAATACTGGTATTCAGCCCTATGTTGGGGTCGGCTTCCAGTCTAAGCCGTCGGCAGTCGAAGCCGACCCCAACATAGTTGGAAAAAGGCTAGGCAGATTGATTCATTGATTGTAGTGAACGAGAGTACCGGTATTGTGTAGTGGGTATGATGTGATACTACGTACGGCATCGATATCAATCTCGGGCAACGTACGATTATGTTAACGTGTGACCTTTCCATGCCCTTATTAGGTCGATGATGCCCTTAAATAATTTAATGAAGATTGAGCATACTGTTAACGAGGGGAGCAAGAAAAGAAGTTGACTGTATTTTAAGCAATGGTTTTATTGCCGTGCTTATTCATTCCAGCAGAAAGACCTAGGACGTAGGCCTCCCCCAATAGGGTATTTGGGGGGGGGGGGTGCTGTAATCGCCACGCTTGGTAAGCGGGTTGGCGATCGTACTATGGTGTTAAAATGTAAAGAGAACGCTGCTGCCCATTCTCTAGTAAGTCGCCTTTTACGACACCCATAGGAAGAAATGGGATGGTGCTATTCTTTACGTCCGCCACAACACGGAAATTTGCCGTGCTTATTACAGATTGTAAACCTGTCCCGGACAAACAATAAACAATTAAAACTAGAGAGAAGAAGCGTCCGTCGCGGTGGAGTCTGAGTGAGTGGTCGTCAGGCGAGCTGTGTCGCCGCCGCGCCGCGTGTCAGCGTCCCAATGACGCGTTGATCCCGCCGAGCGCCGCCGCCTGCGCATGCAGACCGCGCGCAAGATGTTGTGTTGGGTTCGATTAAAACATACCAAATAAAACGTTGATACAAAGTTATGAAACAAAGAATATATACCTATACGCGGTAGTATTCCTCATAAGAACGATTTAAAGCTGACTGGGGCGATATCGCGGGCGCGACAGGCATGTTGCTGTTTGTCGCGCCCGCGATTTCGCGCTAGTCAGCACGAGCCTTTAATTGTCATTTATAGATACGTAGGTACGGTCAAAATGCGAAAATGGTATGCAACTTTCAAACACTATTCTTTCCCACATGACAGCGGATGTGATCTTTTCAAACTGTTATTTTTATTCATAATGTTGACACTACGTAGATGTTGGTTGCAAATAAAAATTGAAACTAAGACGAGTAGTCCACGACGCTACAAATGAGTAGCCAGAATGTCACAGCACTAGTATTTCAATGGCGGTCCGTACACATGCGTCGTGTCCCAATCATATACTTAAGGCGCTGATAAGACCCAATTGACCAAAATAGGCTTCTCTTAAGAAAAAAAATTGCCAAATCTGTATAGTTTTTGGTAGCGGAAAAATATAAATGTTAATTTTGAACGTACTTCCCAGAACTTGGTTGTTACCAAAACACGTTTTGAAAAAAAATCTTTATACAAACTAACGTTAAACTAACCTCTTACCTTGAGTTCTAATCCAAAATATCTGCATTAAATATCAGCATACGTTACGAATTTAATTAATAAAAAGAACGTCTTATTTGAATGCAGAACTTGGTTGTTTATTATTTTCGATTACTCAACTCAATTTTGAGTAAATAGAGAATTGCTTCATATTTTGCAATAAATTACAAGCGTTGTGTCATCGCGCGTCTCTTTCTTTTCTATGCAACCTGAGAGTGACCGCGGTTTAGGTGTTGTCAGCGTCTTAAGGTGGATCCGCAATGGAAGCCTGTGAAATTCAAATTTTCTTACGGTTTTTGCAATTTGCAGGTCAATGTCAGGTTGTATTCGCATTACAAATCTAACTTCGAGAGACGTATTAATGATTTTAATGGTTATAATTCTGTAAATACATATTTTTTATAGTCGCGAATCATATTTTGATCAAGATACAACCAGACACTGACCTGCAAATTGCAAAAAACGTAAGAAAATTTGAATTTCGCGGGCTACCAATTTTTTTTTTCGATGCGAAATTATCAAATATTTTGAGGGTGTGTCAGACTCTTACTGGCTAAAACCCACCCGTGTTCCTTCCGTTGCCTGTGTTGCCAGCGGCCTCGGTAACCCTTTCGTATCTTCCTGCGACCCCGGCAGGCATCGGCTCTAGTGGACCCCTACACTTACGCTGACATCTCTTTGAGGCGCGCGTGGAATACAACGCGCCGTCGACTCGGCCTGGTCCTTATCAGACGGCAAGCTACCCATTGCTCACCGTCCGCAAGCCCGCGCTTACGGTGGCTGGAAATCCACCCGGGATTCCCGACACCCAGGGAGTCTCCTGCGGCGGCTAGGGGCGAGAGGGCGCGAAATTTGCCTTTCCCTCAACCGTCCCGCCTCCTCCTTCGCGAGCATTTTTGATTCGCAGAAGGCGGTGACGGCTGCCCATGCCCTCGCTCCGTACCATGGCATGGACCAGGGCCGGACGCGAGAGATCTCCGATTGCCTCCACGAGGACATGGTGGTGCTTTGCCCATGCCGGGCAAACCTCCACCGTATGCTCCACCGTGTCCTCCGGGCGATCCACACAGTGGTGACACCCTGGCGTTTCCAGCAGCCTTATCCGACACAGGAACCTCCCGAAGCTGCCGCGTCCGGTGCGTCGGGCGGAAGGCGAGGATGCCGTGGCGCCTCTCTAGCCAGCGGGCTACCACTGCGGATTCACCTTAACAGCGCGAGAGTAGCGTCGTCGACGATAGGCTTTTGGGACAAACAATAAACATTATTCATACTACGGTTAGCCTGCAGGCAAACCTTCAAGTTCAACCACTTGTAACCCCCTCCCACAAGTAGAACACGAAGGCATCCAAAGTGCACACATTTTAATGAATTAATTATTTTACGAAATAATCACGAAATAACTCGATCTGCAGAAATTTTGCAATATTTTGTAACTCATCTCGAAGCCGCGTTGTTTATTTACGGCCGAACGAAACCGGTTGGTCGTAATTTTAGTTAATTTAAACCAGTGTTTCTTAAATATTTCTGGTTTGATAAATGTTGGAGCCTTTCGAAATCAGTTCTAAGAATGAAGTATTATTATAGTAGATACAATTATTAAAATTAATTACTTTAGACCCGTTCTTCTGTAGACACGTTGTGATGGCGATGTTATAAAACAGGTAGGTACATAGGTACTTCGGCACCTTAGTTACACCGGGCAACTCAGCTTGACAATACGCTTTCCACATTGATTTTCGCAAATTAAGACGCTGACAACACCTAAACCGCGGTCACTGTCAGATTGCATAGAAAAGAAAGAGAAGCGCGACGACAAAACGCTTGTAATTTATTGCAAAATATGAAGTAATTATCTATTTACTCAGAATTGAGTTGAGTAATCGAAAATAAAAAACAACCAAGTTCTGCATTAGAATAAGACGTACTTGTTATTAATTAAATACGTAATGTATGTTGATATTTAATACAGATATTTTGAATTAGAACTCAAGGTAAGAGGTTAGTTTAACGTTAGTTTGTATCGAGATTTTTTTTTTCAAAACGTGTTTTGGTGACAACCAAGTTCTGGGAAATATGTTCAAAATTAACATATATTTTTTCCGCTACCACAAACTATACAGATTTGGCAATTTTCTTTCTTAAGAGAAGCCTATTTTGGTCAATTGGGTCTTGTCAGCGCCTTAAACCCTTCAAGAAATGATAAATATCCTGGAACAGACATAGAGATATAAAGAAAATAACATAGTTCACCTCAACCTCAAGAACGCAAAATTTAGCTTTATCACTGTATTTATCCTCTACGCGTATTAAAAAGCACGTGCACGTGCTATAGGTATGCAAGGCCACTATATTAAAAAATGCTTCGCTCTGATTCTATTAAAAAAATCGAAATAAAAATTATAATTAGCAATTTTTACGTGTGAACTAAGGCTAATTACTTAAGTTTATTAAAATTTCTGAATAAATTGTGAATTTATTAGCACAGATGGATAGCGTTATTTATTCTACTACATAAGGGCTCGTGCAGACTAGCGATATTGCGGGCATGACAGGCTGCAACATGCCTGTCGCATCCGCGATATCGCCCCAGTCTGCGGGAGCCTTAATGAGATAGTTAAGTGGATAATCTTTATGAGAAAATTTTGAATTAAACCCTTTATCGTAGGTGTTCTTTATTTTTTTTTATTGAAACTTGCGAGTACTTACTGTAGAACTATTTTACGCAAAAAACTAGGTCAACAGCAAAAAAAAAATCCTTTTTTTTTTGCTGTTGACCTAGATATTTTTTTAGGGTACCTCCCTTGCGTAATATGGGGATGATATTGATTTTTTTTGTCTGCCCCATGCACATGCACATGCCTCTAACAAAATGCAAATTTTTGTTAGAGGCATGTGCCCCCCCTTTTTTTTGTGGATGGGAAATCATCAAATAACTTCTCCCGCTCTGGGCGGAGCAGGAGGGTATGTCAGGCTCTTACTGACTAAAACCCACCTGTATTCCTTCTGTTGCCTGTGTTGCGGGGGCCTTGGTCACCCATAAGTACCTTCCCGCGACCCCGGCAGGCATTGGCCCTGCCCCCCCCCCGGGTGCCAGCTAAATGGTTGTTTATGGAGATGTGAAAAAATCATGTCAGTAGTACATATAATTAATTTAAAAGGTAAACTATCACAGCTAAGTAGGCTTTATAAGTAAACGAGTAATAATCGACCAACTTAAATTTGCAGTTGGAGAATTGACCGTGGCATTTATCGATGTATGGGAGAACATGTTTTTCAAGTAAGTACAATGTTAAGTTTGTTTTTGGGGTAAATTCATCGCAACTTCCCAACTACGAAACCCTTCACTGTGCGTGGTCCGACACGCACTTGGCCGGTTTTTTTCAGATATCAATAAGGCCCTGGCGGCTGAGAGTATGTCATGCTCACTCAGATGTCTCGCTGATGGTGGCGCGTGTGTTGGATCATTTAGCTCCCTTCGAAATGGTTGAGCTGAATGGTGCTGATCCATGCGTCATGCTCGTGAACGGGCGCCGTCAGTTGGGACTGGTCACCTCTTAGCTTCCTCGGCTTATTTGTAATTTTTTTTTTTTGCTACTATAGACGCGTTTTTTATTTTACATCGTCCTCATATTTAGTTATAATTTCAACATTATTTTTGTACTAATCTTTATCTAACAATATAATTTTATTACTACGCTTTGGAATGGGCAACTACCTTCATATTTCTAACTGACCGACTCCTTGACAATTCAAAAGTGCCTGTAAATGGTTTAATTGAAATAAATGCTTTGAGTTTGAGTACTAATTACGTCTGCGGAGTTTCGCCAGCTAATTTAGTTTGAACCTGTAAATCGAAAAACTGCTTGCTTCCCAATCAGTTTCTTGATAAAAACCTTATAAGCTGCACACGTAGACAGCTGCACAGGTATCCATATATACCTAATCATAACAAAAGCCGCCATATTGCCTTCACTCCTGCCACCTGTCAGCCTCAATATGAACTATCGACGCAATCTGGGTGCATTGTGTGCGAACCATTCACAGTAATGACACTCGAGTATAAGAGCTCGGATTATTGGCTTATATTGCCAATACCTAGGCTAGGCTAAATATGTTTGTTATTGAAGGCTGTGTTTGAGTTAAGTTTAGCTGTCTTTGTCTTGGAGAAGATGATGGTGATTGCATAAGACCGCCCGTTGGATCACCCATCTAAATTAAGTAAAGGTATGTGAAAATAAAGATTAAGCAGTTTATTTCTCGATAACGAGGTTTCTGCTTTTACCGAGAAATAAATTCACACCAGTAATGTGTGACTCAGTTTGGTTGGACCGGGCGCGGGCGGGTTGCTTACGCAGTTCCTGGCACGGACACCACCAGACGGATGCGTACTTAGAATCTGTTAGTGTCTGGTGTCCGCGGCTCGTCCGCAATCTGTTCGTGCCGGTGTGAATGATCCTTGAGGGAAACAGTGCATAGTTGGTAGTTTTAAAGTTAGTTTTTACTAGAGTATTTATATATCAACAAGCGCTTCTTGCCATCGAACTAGAAAGTTTGGCGAGTAAAATTGTAAAAACAACAAATAATTAAAGTTTGAGCCTCATAAAAAAATCTGTTAGTTGGATTTATTAGTAGGTAATACATGTTCTTAGGTATTCTTTATAGAGTAGGCTTTGTCAGTCTATAATAATATTGACGAGATAAACATTTTAACGAATTTAAGGATGATTCTGATTTTATTTATGTGAGAACCTACTTCTGTTTTTTTTTATTTTAGTTACAATAGTATAATTTTGGTGTGTATTAGAAATTTTGGTTATTAACATAATTCTTAAGTATACTAACAAAACTATGGATCACTTGTGTCTGAATTAAATAAATTAAATACAATTAAATAAGGTTGGTTTTGGCTTGGTAGCTATTTACAAAATATTTTGGCTTGTTAGCAGCTACTTAAATATTTTGGATTGATTATCGTTCAAGTTACAATTGTACCAAATTGGAGCCATTTCATTGTTGGTATTATAATAATGGTATTATTTTAGCTAGGAGTGTAGTTAGTTTTTTTAGAACATAATGTGTATACATATTCTACATGTGCGTACATATGGCTTCGCCGGACGTTTTCCTGGAATGCCTTCAAACGTTATTTTATTTTCGAGTGAATTAACAAACTACAAACACCTTGTGACGTCAAAGCCAGCTCAAAAAAAAATATACATAAGCTAATATATATACATAAAAATATAAATATACGTAAGCCTAGTTTTGTATCCCTGTCCATATCAATAATCTTTATGTTATTAGGCTCATTGTCCTCGCCCTCTAAAGAATCAGCTTTCTCCACACATCGTATGATTGCGACAATTAAGTATAAAAGGTCACCACCCACCGCTACAATTTATCACACATATTGAAAACCGCTGACTCAATGCTAGGTATGATAATGGTATATTTCACCGGTCTTCATTTCCATATCAAGTGTGCCTTGACACTCATCAGGTAGGATCATTTTAAGATTCGACTCGATCAGAAGAATTACTAGCCGTAGAGGACTCATGACTCATGAGACCTCAGATTTATTATCATTTGTGTTTGCAGTGACGTTTATTGTTGCATTCGTTTGTGTAGAGTTTATTGTTTACGTCAACATGCGCGTATTTCTCGAAGGGATAGGCAGATATGTATTGTACAATACATCTACATTTCGCCAGCATTGTTTGCGCTTAAAGGCTCGCTCCTACATACAACAGAGTCGGGATTTCAACTCCAGACTCTGTTCTGGCTGGAGAGGCGCCACGGCGTCCTCACCTTCCGCCTGACGCAGGTCCTCACCGGACACGGCAGCTTCGGGAGGTTCCTGTGTCGGATAAGGCGGGAGGAAACGTCCGGGTGTCACCACTGTGTGGATCGCCCGGGGGACACGGTGGAGCATACGGTGGAGGTCTGCCCGGCTTGGGCAGAGCACCGCCGTGTCCTCGTGGAGGCGATCGGCGGCAGAGACCTCTCGCGTCCGGCCTTGGTTCAGACCATGGTACGGAACGAGAGGGCATGGGCAGCCGTCACCTCCTTCTGCGAAGCAGTAATGCTCGCGAAGGAGGAGGCGGGATGGTTGAGGGAAAGGCACGTTTCGCGCCCTCTCGCCCCTAGCCGCCGCAGGAGACGACCAGGGCGTCGGGAATCCCGGGCGGATTTCCGGCCACCGTAGGCGCGGGCTTGCGGACGGTGAGCAATGGGTAGCTCACCGTCCGGTAAGGACCAGGCCCGGGTCGACGGCGCGTCGTATTCCACGCGCGCCTCAAAGAGATGTCGTCAGCACAAAGTAGGGGTCCACTAGGGCCGATGCCTGCCGGGGTCGCGGGAAGGTACTTATGGGTCACCGAGGCCCCCGCAACACAGGCAACAGGAAGGAATACGGGTGGGTTTTAGTCAGTAAGAGTCTGACACACCCTCCCGCTCCGCCCAGAGCGGGAGAAGTTATTTGATGATTTCCCACCCTCGAAAAAAAAAAAAAAAGACTGTTCTGCTACTGAGAAATTACTATTGGACCTGCGCAGCTGCGCTTGCTACCAATAGACCAACCAGACAGTAAATTTTATTGTAAAGGAGAATGCCCAAAAAAGCCCAGCGATTAAAAAGGCCAGCAGCGGTGCGCACCGCCCGCCGCTGCTGGCCGTGCCGGTTGCCAGGACCAACCTTCTCGCCAAAACACCATTGACCCGCGCTCGGGTTATTCGGGTTATTAACGATCTTCACGTGAATATAGATGTATTAACATACCATTTGAGTGAATTCGCAAAAATACTGTTGTTTATTTTATGGTATAGTGTAGATTAGAGTAGGCTTTATGCTGTTTTATATTTTAAATTTACTGTTTTTTTATATTTAGTTTTCCTAAATCCTTTATTATTTTTAGATATTCTTATAAGCACTACTAGTTTTTTGTTACGTTTTTAATAGTTTTAAATAGTAAGTTAATTTTAAGACCGCGCTATCGCATTAGGTATGCCTACACCTGTAATTATAGTTTTAAGGGAGATTTAAATACTTAAACATATAATAAATAATATTTTATATAGATTCTATTATATTTTGTGAATGTGAGAACGATAAAGGCTTAATAGACTGTAGATTTGTAGACCATGTTAAGTACTTGATACATATTGCAGGCCTACACTTACCTGTCATACATATTAACATTGTAATTTGAAAACATTGTAAAAACCAATTATTGAAAAAAGAGGTTCACTTAAAAAAAATATGGTTACAATCAATTTGACAACCAATTTGATTGTAAACCAATTATTTGTAAAAATCTTTTTTTTGGGTACCATCCTTACACGTAATGTAGGGATGATATTTTTTTTCTCGTCTATCCCATAGTGTGGATCATTGGATAGATCGTTGAAAAATATTGCGGGTCTGTGAACACCATTTTTCGATTTAAGGATCCGTTTGCGTAATATTAAGCATTAAAGTGCTATTTTTTGTTAGTGTCAAGTATCCCCCTCTGCCAGCTACATAGTTGTTTACGGAGATGTGAAAAAATCGTGGCAGTAGTACATATAATGAAATTAAAAGTAAAGCTATCACAGCTAAGTAGGCTTTACAAGTTAACGAGTAATAGTCGACCAACTTAAATTTGCAGTTGTAGAATTGACCGTGGCATACATTGATGTATGGCAGAACATGTTTCTCAACTATAATGTTTAGTTTGTTCCCCTTCATTGTCATGGTCCGACACGCACTTAGTCGGTTTTTTTCTTGTTGGTGTAGTGGTAGTAAGCCCAACTGCTGAGCGTTGGGTACGGTTTGGTTTCTAGGTTGAGCAGTCTTATTGGATATGTCCAATAGTAATTTTTCAATAGTAGAACAGAGTCTGGAGTTGGAATCCCGACTCTGTTGACTCTGTTATATGTAGGGGCGAGCCTATAAGCGCAAACAATGCCGGCGTACATGTGGAAGTACAATCTGCCTATCCCTTCGCGAGAAACACACGCGTTATGACGTAAACAATAAACTCTACACAAATTAATGCAACAATAAACATCACTGCAACAACAAATGATATTAAATCTGAGGTTTCATGACTCATGAGTCCTCTACGGCTCGTAATTCTTCTGATCGAGTCGAATCTTAAAATGATCCTACCTGATTCGTGTCAAGGCACAATTGATATCGAAATGAAGACCGGTGAAAAATATCATTATCGCATCTACCATTGAGTCAGCGGTTCTCAATATGTGTGATAAATTGTAGTGGTGGTGGTGACCTTTTATACTTAATTATCGCAATCATACGATGTGAGGAGAAAGCTGATTTGTTAGAGGGCGAGGACAATGAGCCTTTTAATACAAAGTTATTAATATGTGCGATAATACAAAACTAGGCTTACCAAAAAATGTCATATTGTTTTTTATAAGTAATGTGATCTAATAAAGTAAATAACTTTGTTTTCACTTCTATGAGTAATGTCTGAAACCTGATTTAAAAACTTCTGCGGCATTTGCCGAAGAACTGCACTGGCTAGCCTAGCCAGTGTAATAAGACTCCTGATTTTGTATCCAAGAAATACAAATTCTCAGCATCTTTTATACAACGTTCTATGTAACCTACCTTCACAACAAGACACACATCATCACGCCAGTTTTCTCCGAACGGTTATGCAGTGGTGTACATAGCACACCCACTTTTCGCCAGTTATGTTTAAGTCACAGGTTATAGGGTGAGCCTGTTGCCATCAACTGGGCACAAATTTGACTCCGGGCTGCTACGGAGAAATTCCTGATGAAAAATCTCCGTAACACTTAGCCAAACCCAGGACCTCATACTCAGCGGTAGTGCTTGCGCCCACTAGACCAACTAGGCAGTACCCGCAACGAGGACCTACCTGCAATTTCTGGTAAACCCTTGCTGATATCCATCAAAGACGTCTTCCTGAATTAAACCTTCATCCTCAAGTACAGCAGGAAATGGGCGGCATTGGTGTGGCAGGATGTTTAATTTTAAGCCTCAAGACCGTAAGTTCAACTATTGGACATTAACCGAGTACCTATCCATATTGATTTAAAATATATTTGTTCCAAATATAAATATTTTCTTTTTGAGATGGCATTGACGTCAGAAGGTATGTGTAGTTTTTAATTCACCCGAAACTAAAGTACCTAATGTTTGAAGGCATTCCGGGAAAACGTCTGGCGAAGCCGTATATACAGGATAACTTAAAGGAATGTATATATTAGGAGGTAATCAGGTGTATAAAACTGAACAACTTTCTTCAAGGAACATAGGTTGATATTAAAAAAAAAAAACAACTTCTCATACAAACATAGGTCACGTGACAACTCCTTTTAAACTTATCCTGTATGTAAATGTATGTAGAATATGTATGCAAATATGTTCTTAAAGAACTAACTACACTCCTAGGAAAAGTAACAGATTTAATAAAGAATGAAATGGCTTCAATTTGGTACAATTGTAACTTAAACGAGAATCAAACCAAAATATGTAAGTAGCTGTACATAAGCTGACGATAAAGCGATAATACAAATTTTGCTCATAAACACTTAACTATGCACTTAACTATGTTGTATAGAGATTCCGCTATCCTTCTGTTCTAATAAAGTTCACAATTTATTCAGATATTTTTAAGTAGGTAATTAGCATTAGTTTACTCGTAAAAATTGCTAATTAAATTTTTATTTCGATTCTTATTATAATCAGAGCGAAGCGTTTTTTTTAATTGTGGCCTTGCGCAGCCATAGCATGAGCATGTACATTTTAATAGAGGATAAAGACAGTATTGTGGCGAAATTTTGAGATCTTGCGGTGAACTGTGTTGAATTATTTCTTTTATATCTATGCTGTAATACTTATGCGTTTTTTACATTTTATCTGTTCCAGGACATTTATCATTTCTTGAACGGTTAGATTGCGAAATCAATGTGGGTAGCGTATTTTCAAGCTGAGTTTACCTGTATTATAATATCGCCGTGTCTACAGAAGAACGGAAGAATATTTATCCAACCTTTAACCAGAAATATTTAAGAAACACTAGTTTAAATTAACTAAAATTGCGACCAACCGGTTTAGTTCGGCGGTAAATAAACAACGCCGCTTCGAGATGAGTTACAAAATATTGCAAAATTTCTGCAGATCGAGTTATTTAGTGAATGTTTCGTAAAATAATTAAGATGTTTTTGAAGGTTATCTTTGGATGTCTTCGTGTTCTACTTGTGGGAGGGGTACAAGTGATTGAACTTGAAGATTTGCCTAGTTAAGTTTCTTGCCGGCTCTTCTCCATAGGAAATTACCAATTGGAACCGTGCACTTAGCTTCTGACATTTCATAAGTGCCCATGTAGGTTTATGTGAAATAAAATATTTTGATTTGATTGATCTTAAAATAATCATCATAAGCGCCACAGCGTGTACAAAGCGGCAACATTTCAAGCGCCTAATAAAGAGTTTCCTGTGGTAAAAAAGTAATTGGTAATCTACCATGCGGTTATGTTGCACATATTCCACCATCCAAAGAACTTAACAAAAGTCAGTTAAGCACTTAGGACTGCGTAACACTTAATTCAACAAAACAGTGACGAATGCAATGAGTGACTTTAGAATCGCAACAGCCCTCCTTAATGCACATCGAGAATATGTAGTAGTAAGTATATAAAATATCAGTTTTATACTTCGGGAAATTGTGCAAATGTAATCGGCATTAAGACATAATGCAACAGTTTTCTATTTTTTCTATTATCACGATAATAAATGTAACAATAAGTGTATGTAAAAGCATAGCTAAATATTTATTACAAAAAATATATCGCTATTTTTTGTAATAAATATCTAGCTATGCTTTTTTACATGTGTCTTTTAATGTACTATATACCACTAACCAACTTTATTTACATGAAAAAGCAAGGAAATCATTATCATTAAAAATTAAAAAATACAAAGCCAATCATGGGGATATTTTTTAAAGAAAGTCATTTCATATTTATCTACAATTAATGCCGTTTTACCCTACATTAGTTTTTTTTTTCTATCAACTCGATTTTGCCCATATGTTTATGGGCATTCTCCTTTCTCATAATTATTTAAATTTTAATTTATATAGGACCGAATAAAAAAGAAGTATAAGAGTATGCTTGGATGGTTTGGTTATGTTGAGAGGATGAATGAAAGCTGACTAAAAAAATTTTTTGCAAGGCAGACATGAGTGAAAACGCCGGGAGGAGATGCTCTGCAAGGAATACTGACCTTATTGGACCTTTCTTCAGAAAGATCAGGTGCGTACTACTCGCAATCGGTTTGTGTGTGTACAGATGTACGAACATAAACGACGAAAAAGGATTATGTAAGATCGTAGCGGCTGCGGCTTCTGTAGTTTGCTTACCCCCTAAGAAAAAGGCGTGAGTATATGTGTGTATTCCAGGACCGTTATATTATCCTAGATAAGCGCAGTGGTCAGACACGCTGACATTTCCTGTCACACGAATGTAATTAAACGCAATTCGGGATACAAATGAACGAAGCTGTCGTCCGGATTGGCGTAAAGTGCGTTTCCCATGTTGTATTTCTTTTATTTTACTTGTTTTTGCCTTCTTCTCCCTTTAACAAGACAGCAATTAAGATCTGTTAGGGTCTGGATAACAGGCGTGACGCTATCATCACGCTTGTATTCCCCGATGTTAGGCAGTCGTGTATCTATAGTACAGTTTCGCTAGTTGTTTTTAAACCCCATGTAACATGGGGCACGCCTATTGCCATCAGCTCAAACTCAAAGCATTTATTTCAAATAAACCAGTTACAGGCACTTTTATATACCTTAAATTGTACGGAAGTACAGAACCAATCATTCAAGTGGTAAATTTTCAGTGATGAAACTCTAAAATATGAATAAAAACAGCTGTTCCTTTATTTTCTCGAGTTATGCGAACACAAATGTGGATAAGCTGAGTTTGTTCGATGATTACAGGGTTG
This sequence comes from Atethmia centrago, assembly GCA_905333075.3. Classification (NCBI taxonomy): domain Eukaryota; kingdom Metazoa; phylum Arthropoda; class Insecta; order Lepidoptera; family Noctuidae; genus Atethmia; species Atethmia centrago. Next base: position 13,184,197 of record HG995377.1, on the reverse strand, counting down.
CTCTCCCTAAAAAATATAATTTTCATGCACTACCGACACTCCCTTAAAGTATGTCCTTCATTTTACCTAACATCCTGTATTTCAGTTTTAGCTGAGTACAGATTAAAACCATTAATTTATCCACGCCAAGAGACCTTAACGTAGAGACAATAGTGCCTAATTAATTGTCGGTTATTATCCATAATTATCCACATCGGTAAGTACTAACAACTACATTATCTTAGATCAACAATGTACTTAATTATCAATTGGCAATTCTCATTACTAGGCATTATTGCTAAATCCCATACTACAGAGTACTCTCCCTGACGTGTCCTCCTTGGTAAACAAACACTATGTTGAAATAAGTTTTTACATATATCTACAATTCAACACAGTATGATTGCAAGTCGGAAATGAAATAAAAAACCTAATCTTGGTAATGTAAAAGTTAATTTAAGGTATTTTGCGCATTCTGAAGTAAGCAAAATATATGTTTAATGTACCATATTTTATGCAAAATAATGATATTCTATTGTATTAGTACACATAAATCCCAACACGCCATTTTTAGCGACACGCCTGTTGATCCATTCTGTATTCTAATATTAATAATCTAACCATACACGTTTTGTTTTTGGATGGGAAATTATCAAATAACTTCTCTCTCTGCAATATTGGATAAGGAAAATAAATAATATATAATTGGATAATGTAAATGATTGAATATAAGAAATTTGTTTAACTGTAACGGATATTTAAAAGTGTGAAATTTAAAAATCATTGCAAGTGTAAAATTTAATATAAATTAATCATTCAATAATAATTTAATTGTACCTAGATATTTGCACGCCATGAGAAATGGCAGACATGTCGTGAGCCACTCGTATTAAGATCTTGCATGCATGTATTATTTTAATTCTGTACGCATGTTCGAGCAAATAAAATTTCTTTCTTCTTTCTTTCTTTCTTTCTTGGGGGAGCGGAAGGGTGTGTCAGACTCTTACTGACTAAAAACCACCCGTGTTCCTTCCGTTGCCTGTGTTGCCAGGGTCCCTCTAACCCTACCCTGGGTGCCTGCGCATACGACTGCTGTTCTGCATAACCTTGTAACATTTACGTCACCAGAATGAAAAAGCACAAGTCGCATAGAATCACGAGGGGATGACACTGACATTGTAAGTTAAATTAAAAAAAATCAAGCCACCCATTTTTGGTCCACTAAAATACAATCGTTTAAGGCTATCGACGTATTTACACTCCTTATATACAGCGATTTATACTACGATTCATCCATAAAACTTGACTTAAAATACGTCAGTACATTGGTATCGTCTAAAGTTCGTATACGCGCGCACTGACCGCTGCGAACCGACGGCCAATTTTTTTTCGGTCAATTTTTATATGAGTGTGGAGTGCGTTCGCGTATTATAAATTTTCACAATGTTGGGTTTAGATTCAGCTATTTTGAGCACTGGGTTTATGAAAGAAAGTAGAACATTATTGAAAGTGAGACTGTGGTTCTATGCGTTTTCGTATTTGCATTTGGTGGCCGTTGCGGCTTTGTTGTTGACTATTGATTTTGGTGCTTATAATGATCCGGATATCCAGATGTATCAGAAGATCAGGTTTAAATTGATCACTGCTTGGTTTAATGTAAGTTTGTTGATTATTATTTTTTACTTATTGTTTTTAAGCAGCTTCTGTTTAATGTCTTTTTTTCTCATTAAATATTATGGACACCTATAATTTGTGTATACATTAGCAGTGATTCCTTTTCCAAATACTCGTACTTTTGTAAACCAATGGTGAATGCTGTTTGTGTTCTTTGATAAATAAATACTCACCTAAAAAAAGCGTATATAAATAAAAATATAAATATGTGTGTGAAAGAAAATAAAGGAAATCCATTTTCTCATTATTATTGATTTATATATTTTTAGTTAAGTTTATACCTTACTACATTAAATGGGATGAAATCATTATCTATTATATATAAATTAATGATAAATAATATAATATATTTATTAATAAAATAAAACAATGAATATTAAGCACACCTATTTGTCAAAAAAAGCTATCAAAACAAATCTAATGTCACCATTATATTACATAAATTAAATTATAATTACTAACAAACACATTGTTATCGAAAGGTACTGTCGCCGGAAAAGGCGTTGTCGCTTAGATTAAATACGAACATAAATAACTTCCAATTTTGAAGTCGGCAAAACGCATTGGGCAGGTCACCGAGCCATATTCGAACCTATTGTGTGTTTGTTATCTGTTTCATTCTCAATAGCGGCCTGACCCGGTGGATACACGTGGCAGTTTCGAAAACTTGAGTGAATTATTTTCGCAAACATTGCATTAACGCTGGGCTTGCTTCATTTTAAACTGGTGTAACCAAAAACAACAAAGTGGAAAGGGATATTGGTGTATCGTAGAATGGATTTACAACACCGAATATTTATAACAATTCTTGAAATTCGACACTTAAGAGTTTTATGATGTAACTAGCTTTTGCCCGCGGCTTCGCCCGCGTGGATGTCGGAAAAATCTCACGGAAACGTACTACCGGGATTAAAAGTACCCTATTGTATGTTGATCCAGGTTATAAATTATATGTGTCAAATTTCATCCAAATATGTTCAGCCGTCTTTGCGCCAATCATACATACATCCCGACAAACAGACAAACAGACGAAAATTTTAAAAACTTATTTTCGGCATTAAACTTGTTTCCACACTTCATAGCAGTTTTTTTTACATGATATTTATGAATACCCACTTAGTTTTGTACATATGTACTTGTTCAATATACGTGTAGTCCGTCTTGTTTGAGTCTATTTGTAGTCAAATAAATGTTGCACTGTTTATTTTTTCTAAGTTTTTGTTCTTAAACATTAATTTATGTATAACAACTTTTGAGTTATTCAAAACACTCAGTAAAACTCTCCCCTAAAAACTTAATTAACCCTTTTCCCCTGTTAGGGGTCGATTCTCGAAAACCCGTAGCTCGTAATTCTTTTATTTTTGTCAAATATATGAGCACCGAGTTTCGAGTTAATCGGACCGCGCGTTAAGATTCTTCAATAAAAACTTTAACACAGGGAGTGTTAAAGTTTGTCCTATTGAGGGGTAGTTTTGAAAAACGAATTATGAGAAACTTTGCTATTTATTTAAGAACGTATTTTCGCTAATTTCAAGTTTATTAACTCAAGAAATAAGATTTTTCATACAATTTCACCCCGTGAAAGGTCCAATTTTAAAATACCCCTTCTTAGAGCTCGCATATGGAATGTAAATTTATTCTGAAATAAAATGGTTAATAACAGTAATTAAAATTTCTTATAACAGTCATTCAGCACTGCGCCCGCGACTTCGTTTGCGTGGATTTCGTACTTTCCCAATTTTTGTTTTCTCATAAATTTGATTCCCCTTTTCGGCTCCCAAAGAGGTTAATTATTTGTGACATTTTCATTATTTGAGTGGTAGTTTTTATACTAATTTTCGAGTTAATCAATCGCAGTAAAATCCTGTCTGTAAAACCGACTACCCCTTTTCACCCCGTTAGGGGTGATTTTCCAAAAATCGTGATACACGTTATTCATTATTTTTGGTGTTAAGTATAAATACCGAGTTTCGCGTTAAAAATTTCTATACAAATTTTGCCATCGCCCAATCCCCCTTTTGAAAAACAAAACGTAGTTTAGAAAAACAAAATATGACAAACTTTATAATTTACTTCGGTAAGAATTCGTGCCAAGTTTCAAGTATATCACTCAAGGAATAAAGTTTTTCGCACAAACAAAATACCCCCTTTTCACGTCGTTAAACGTCGAATTTCCAAAAACCCCGTCTTAGTGGACGCCTACGTCATAATACCTATCTGCGTGCCAAATATCAACCCAATCCGTTCGGTGGCTTGAGCTATATGTAGATAGACCAGTCTATATACAAGGTGTTGTTTTGGATCTGCAAAACATTTTAGGGGGTAATTATAACCCGAATCAACAATAAAATGGGCAGGTATTTCTTTTCATTTTATTCTTATTTACGAAAATCGGTAAGTGTGAACTCCCTTTTTTAAAAAAGCGAAAAACAAAAAATAAAAATAATAATAATAATAAAAAAAATTAAAAAAGATAAAATTTAAAAATCTAAAATACAAAGTATTATTGATTATTGACTTGGTATCGTATTGTTATATATGATTATTTACGAGTTTCATAACAACCTCCTGAAATGTTTTGCAGGTTCAAAACTGCATCTTGTATGTAGAAGAAAAAGATTACTTAGGTAGTCAATCAGAACTGGAAGCATGTATGTCCTTCTCCAAGTGCTGGCTACCTCTGTGAAATTTTAAAACGATTGGTTCTGTGGTTTTGGCGTGAATAGGTAACAGACAGACAGAGTTGGCCCTTTGTACACACACGTTTTTCTTGCCGTGAAAAACTAAAGTTTATTCGCCGTGTGTATCGATCACTCTGGAAGCTTGTTGACAGACAGGTTTTTCTACGGCGCGGTTTATACGCCATGTAGGCACGGTCATCAGTGTCGTGGATCATTCTGGAAGCTTGTTGACAGACAGGTTTTTCTACGGCGCGGTGTATACGCCTTGTAGGCACGGTCGTCAGTGTTCTATGGATTACTCTGGAAGCTTGTTGACAAACACGGTTTTTTTTTCTACGGCGCGGTTTATACGCCATGTAGGCACGGTCGTCAGTAGTCTGTGAATCACTCTAGAAGCTTGTTGACAGACACGATTTTTCTACGGCGTGGTTTATACGCCGTGTAGGCACGGTCGTCAGTGCTATATGGATTTTTTTTTTTTTTTTGTTTTTTGGATGGGAAGTCATCAAATAACTTCTCCCGCTCTGGGTGGAGCGGGAGGGTAGGTCAGACTCTTACTGACTAAAACCCACCCGTATTCCTTCCGTTGCCTGTGTTGCGGGGGCCTTGGTGACCCATTAGTAGCTTCTCGCGACCCCAGCAGGATATGGATCACTCTGGAAGCTTGTTGACAAACACGTTTTTTCTCCGGCGCGGTTTATACGACGCCGTACCGTAAACAAACAGAGCCGTGTACAAAGGGTTTTACTTTCGCTTTTCTAATATTCTATATACATAGCTCGTCGAATGAACAAAGTGGACTAACCCAACTGGTCAGTATACCTACTAGGTATACCAGTACAGACTGTGCACTGGCTGGATCTGCAATGATAATATAAATTACTGTGTTCCCAAACCTTCGTAAAAACACGAATCAGATTCATATTGCTACATAAAAGTTATACCAATCCCAATTTAATGTGAGCGATAACCAAACCGCGATCCCGGTGGACCAATATCATTCATAAAATATATTTTTCATGGAGAATCATAAAATTATTTTTATTTTTCGCACTTTTCTGCAAATCATATAGAATATCATAGTAGGTACCTAACAATTCCTTAGCAGCCCTTCCCCAGGGGGGATATTACCTACACTATAGGATCGCATCCCTTATGTTATATTCAGGAGCTTGTGGCTAAATAATAGCAGCCGCACGGGTCAATGGATCAGGTTAAGCTACGCTTCGTGGCGGTAGTTAGGTGACCATCTTTAGATACCAAGACCCCTCCGTGCCTCGGAAAGCACGTTAAGCCATTGATCCCGGCTGTCATTCGTGGATCTTTGACAGCCCAAAAAGTCTGACAACCAGTCCTACCAAAGGGTATTTTGTTGCCCAGTAACTGGGATTTGGAGGTCAGATAGGCAGTCGCTCCATGTAAAATACTGGTATTCAGCTGCAACCGATTAGACTGGAAGCCGACCCCAAAGTAGTTAGGAAAAGGCTAGGCAGATGATGGTGATCCCTTTTCTTATATGAATTTTAAAGAATATTTATTCCTAGCTTTTGCCCACGGCTTCACCCGCGTGGAGGTAGGAAATTAAACCACGGCAACGTACTACCGGAATAAAAAGTATCCTATGTCCAAAACCCAGGTCAAGTTCTACCCATGTGCCAAATTTCATCCAAATTCGCTCAGCTGTTTTAGCGGGAAAACGTAACAAACAAACAAATGAGCTTTCGCATTTATAATATTATGTAGATATAGATATGTATATACAGTTATTTAAATACTGACGCTCACACATTATTCAAATATCTGTTTTATATTGTCATATATACAGGGTCATATTAAATTAGCTAGGGAAACTCCGAAGACGTGATGGATATCTAAATACGAAAAAAAATCAAATGAAAAAGATTAGTTTTTTTTTTTTTGCTAAAGACCGCTGGTAATTTTGTTACTGGAAGTATGAGTTGAGGAAACAAGTTTTATTTTTATTCTATTATAGTGTTTAGTTATCGATACCCATCACATCTGTGAAGTTTGCACAAAAAAAAAACTGTTTTTTTTAAACTGATATTTTAAGTGACTACAATAGTAGCGGTTGATGACTCCAAAAAAAACTCATCAAATTAGTCATTAATTTTTGTTTTATCATGTTTAGATATCGACATCCATCACGTCTGCGTCATCAGTTTCGCTAGCTAATTTAAGGGCATTGTCCACTTTGTATAGGAATTTGGGTCCGTATGAACAGGCCCTTTAAGACGCTGACAACACCTAAACCGCGGTCATTGTCAGATTGCATAGAAAAGAAAGAGAAGCGCGATGACACAACGCTTGTAATTTATTGCAAAATATGAAGCAATTATCTATTTACTCAAAATTAAGTTGAGTAATCGAAAATTTTGCCATAATTGCCACGCTTGGCAGGCGGGTTGGCGATCGCAGTATGGTGTTAAAATGCATAGAGAACGCTGCTGCCCATTCTCTAGTAAGTCCCTTGGTCGCCTTTTACGACACCCATGGGAAGAAATGGGATGGTGCTATTCTTTGCGTCAGACACCACACGGAACCATATAATATTGTAATGACCCTGTAATAGTAAAATAAATATCTTTGAGTCAGAAAATGTAAAATATAGATCTATGATCTATAGAACTCAATGATAGTGTAATATCCCCTGATCCGATGTTTAAAGATGATTACTTCAAGAGAATAGCCAGCAGCATTTTGTCTGCAAATAATAATGGACGCACATTTTTAAGTACAGTCATTTTCAAAGGTCATTTTGCAGATTAAATAATACAAACATAGCACCTGATCGTTAACTTTACTGACGATATGAATTGAACAAACAATTATGTGCTCTTTAGTGTTCCGTAGTCAACAAGGAATCCTTATAGTTTCGCCATGCCTGTCTGTCTGTCCGCGGCTTAGCTCAGAGACTTTCAGTAGGTACTAGAAAACTATAATTTGGTTGTAGGTATGCATATTAATCATGCCGACAAATCTATACCACAGTGTGGGTATTATTGGATAGGCCGTTTAAACATATTGCGGGTCTGTAAAAGCCATTTTTCGATTCAGGTGTCCGTTTGTGTAATATTAAGCTTTATAAAGCTAATTTTTGTTAGAGTGAAGTCTGTTAGCTAAATGGTTGTTCATGGCAGTAGTATGTATATAATATAGATATAAAGAAAACTATCACAGCTAAGTAGGCTTTACAAGTTAACGAGTAATAGTCGACCAATACTTACATTTGCAGTTGGAATGCCCATACATTCCAACGAACATGTTTTTCAACTACAATGTTAAGTTTGTTCTTGGGATAAATTCATCCCAACTGCGGAACCCTTCATTGTGCGTGGTCTGTCACGCACTTAGCCAGTTTTTTTTAAATTATCCAGGACTGCAATATCTCAATGCCGCCATCATTAACTGTACTACTTTTTTTTTTTGGATGGGATATCATCAATTAACTTCTCCCGCTCTGGGCGGAGCGGGAGTGTGTGTCAGACTCTTACTGACTAAAACCCACCCGTTTTCCTTCCTGTTGCCTGTGTTGCCAGGGACCTCGGTAACCCTTTAGTACCTTCCCGCGACCGCGATTAACTGTACTACTGAGATCGTAATTCAAGTTTTTCCTGACAGTATTAGAATTCGTTTCGTGCAGTCTACTAGAACCTGTACAGTAACACCCTTCTTTAATTCCTAAAACAATTTAACTATTAGTTAAAGTAACACTACACTATTCTTAACATTTTATTTTAACTTTAAAGTAAACTTATCATGCAACAAAGTTGCAAGATCAAAAGCGATTATATTCAGTAGCACTGTTCCTCTCCGCACATTTGAAAGCTCCGCACTTTCCTACTGCTAAAGTTTTTAGAGATTTAAGCCTTCGACGTTACAGCAACTGACGTCAGAACAGGCTTAATTTAATAACTTATGAAACAAAATGGCTTCTTTTCTTTGTAGATAGCAGGACAAGTGACCGGGAGAAAAAGTTTCACTTTGCTATCGCTGTTATTCACTATTGTAATTTTAAACAAATAATTTAACACGACGCTATAAAGATACTTTGCATAGATTTTATGACTTACCCCCGTGCCTCGGGAATCCGGTAAAGCCGTTGTTCCTACGCCTGATCTGCCGCGTCGATGGCTAGTCTCCACTTAGAATGGCCGCCATGCCTGAAATTCGGTCTGGAAGATTAGGAATATGACAATATCACCCAATAATTATCTTAAAATCCAGATCAAAACTGGTCAGTCAATCTGCTGCTATCAAATCTGTGGATACAGCTTATCAATTAACAATCAATTAGGAACAGAAAATTACTGAGCAAAGATTTAATCAGACTTTCAGAAGCTAGGAGAGTCCAGAAGGAAGGAGAGGATGTCCTCTCCTTCCTTCTGGACTCCCCTGACTTATGTAAGTGAATGTTAAGATATTAGACAAAATTCTGGATAAATTATTTATCTGGACATATGTCCAGAAGAATAAGTTAGCCAGAATTTTGTCTAATATCTTTATGTCCATGGAGTTTCTTGCCTGTTCTTCTCTACAGAGATCTACGTTTTTTCAATATTTTTGAAATAAATGCTTTGACTTTGCTTCTGAGTTTTATTGCTATGTGGTAACAAAACTAACTAGGATCACCATTCATTTGACAAGTGAGGTGATTAGCCAAATTAACGGCTACCGAAAGGCCAAAGTTGATTTTAAACATCTTTCAAAGCGTAGTTTAAATAGCCACAATTTGTCTCAGTAGGTTCCGGCCCTATGTACGAGTACGTAACCTTAAGTCGGTAGTTTGATTAGGCTATGTACACACTTAGTTCCTAGGAATCCTAGGTTAGCACGGAGCACCCAGCTGTTTGACCAGTTACGATGAATCTGGACGTATTTAAAGGTACGCCATACAAGGTCCATGACACGAAGACAGCTATCATATTTTTGTTATCTAGTAATGAAGACGTCTAAGTGTTATAATATATTCCAATCGCAACAAAGTTCAAGCCCAAAATAATTATGACGGTTACGATAAGCCCCTAAATCGATCGTCACCTAATATGACAATATGTGACAATCCGCGGCTAAAGGTACCTTGTGGTCGATATGGAGTTATGCATACGCTAGTAATCTGCGATTAATACGCTGTAGATATCAAAAAAGATCAACCTCCTACGATGTTTGATGTCACCTCGAACAAAGCAATAAAAAAAAATCTATATTTCTTGCAAAATTTACAAAACATTCAATATCTTTGAAACTATAAACGTCCATAAGGTATCTTTAGCCGCGGATTGTCACATATTACCATAGGGTATTCAAGGTCAGCTCCAATTATTATGAATTGGAGATTACAGAACTATTTAGTGCATACAGCTGTGGGGCGCATAACGGCTCGTGCAGGTTGGTGCGATATTCCGGGCGCAACAGGCATGTTGCTGTCTGTCGCGCCAGCGATATCGCGGTGGTCTGCACGAGTCTTAACGTAAATATATACTCGTATATAGTTACTGGTGTGACTACTATAAAACGAGTACTTAGAAAACAATTGTTTTTTTCCAGAACGAGAACCACGTGACCAATGTAAAATTCTAAAATGTTTGCCTAAAGAGAATGATTTGCATTTTCAGAGGTCGTAATTTTCATAAGATGAAATTGACAAACATAGCTTTTTACAATTGTTTAAGAAACAATTTGCATGTCTATAAACGATATTTATCGTAATTATTATCTGCCTCAAACTTAGACTCGGCAGAAACACGCGAAATCATTATTAATACATTATTTTTTATCCAAATTGAAACTTTTAAGGACGTCATAATTTATGCCTGGTGATGTCAGACTTTAGTACTCACCTGTACTGTGATTGCAGCATTGTTATCAATTATGTGTTCGACGAATTGAATAATTCTAGGATACAAGTTTAAGTAGAAAATATATTAAGTTAGCACTAAGGCTGCGTTCTGGGCACTATCCATCGGCAAAATTTGCTTTCCTAATGCAGGTCACAGCACCTAATTGTGAAATATGCAATAAAATTTAAGATGTGCAACATTTGTTGATGGAGTGTGTTAAGAGCAATAATGAAACAGAATCAATGATCACAGAATTTAAATTGAACATTTTGGACGTTCGGCTAATTCAAAACATTTACCCTACCCGGCCCTAGTGGACCCCTACACTTGTGCTGACTACATCTCTTTGAGGCGGGCGTGGAATACAATGCGCCGTCGACCCGGGCCTGGTCCTTACCGGACGGTGAGCTACCCGTTGCTCACCGTCCGCAAGCCTGCGCCTACGCTGGCCGGAAATCCGCCCGGGATTATCGACGCCCAGGGCGTCTCCTGCGGCGGCTAGGGGCGAGGGGGCGCGAAACTTGCCTTTCAAAGGCAAAACATTTACCTTTTTTTTTGGATGGGAAATCATCAAATAACTTCTCGCGCTCTGGGTGGAGCGGGAGGGTGTGTCAGACTCTTACTGACTAAAACCCACCCGTATTCCTTCCGTTGCCTGTGTTGCGGGGGCCTCGGTGACCCATTAGTACCTTCCCGCGACCCCGGCAGGCATCGGCCCTAGTGGACCCCTACATTCTGCTGACGACATCTCTTTGAAGCGCGCGTGGAATACGACGCGCCGTCGACCCGGGCCTGGTCCCTACCGGATGGAGAGCTACCCATTGCTCACCGTCTGCAAGCCAGCGCCTACGGTGGCCGGAAATCCGCCCGGGATTCCCGACGCCCAGGGCGTCTCCTGCGGCGGCTAGGAGTGAGAGGGCGCGAAACTTGCCTTTCAAAGGCAAAACATTTACCCTGGATTGGTGATTGCAAAGAGGTTGTGTGGCCTGGTGAAGATGCCTAGTCAATGATTTAATTTCTGTTACAGTATTTAGTGCGGTGGTTAATCCTCCACCGAGGAACCCTTTACTTCGGTTGGTAGGAGTCATAAATGACCTGGATGATGCCAACATTGTTCTGGCAATCTGCAAACAGAACGCCAACCTCCTCGAAGGCTTATCACCCGACCAGATGCACGCCAGAGTCGTCAGAAGGACTAAAGGCAGAACACCAGCCACCACAAACGTCATCTTAGATGTAAATATGGGAATGTGGCAGCGCCTGAATGGGCAGCGCGTCAAACTGGGATACCAAGTAGTCTCGGCGACTGACCAGTCCCCAATTGTACAATGCTACAATTGCCTGGGATTTGGACACCTAGCGAGAGACTGCAAATTGCAACTCAGGTGTGGTTACTGCGCGGAAGAGCATGATACCCGGGATTGCCCCAACCGCTCCCTGCCGCCCAACTGTATAAACTGCCATAACAGCAAGAGACACAACAGTCCCCTACACCCGGCCTACTCCAGCGCATGCCCGGAATGGTCCAAATGGGACCGTATATCAAGATCAGCAATTAATTATTGCTAAGGGCGCTCCACGCAGCATAAAATTCGCGCAGGTCAACCTTGGCCGAGGTCTCGCTGCGACCAAAGAAATGCTCTGCGATGCTTCTAAGAATGGCACGGATGTTTTGCTTGTACAAGAACCTTATGTGGGCGCAAAAGGCACATTCTCAACACCTAGTGTCAATATTCAAGACGTTCGTGGTACCAAGGATTCCCCCGTGAAATCCGCAATTGTCGTCAGTAACCCAAATCTGAGCTTTGTCACCAATCAGACCCTTAACTGTCCTAATATAACCTCGCTAGTTCTGAGTATTGGGCACCTCCACATAGGCCTGATTAATGTGTATCTCGAAGGCGACGTCGACATGGAGCTCCACCTTAGAAAAGTCCAACAGGTCATTGGGGAGATTGGCACCGACAGCATCATTCTTGCCGGCGACATCAATGCAATGAGTCCCTGGTGGGGATGCGACGCTGAAGACAGTCGAGGAAGAGCGTTCATGGACCTGGTGGCTCAAAACAACATGAGTGTCCTGAACCAGGGTAGCGTTCCAACTTTTCATATCCTTAGGGGTGGAAAATTTTACACGAGTATTGTGGACATCACTGCGTGTAGTGATTCGCTGCTGGACAAAATATCCAATTGGAAGGTAGACGTAGAGTCGGCAATTCTCACCGACCACCGAACCATCACCTTCGAACTGGTGTTAGGAGACGAGGAACTGCGAGTGAAGCACCCCTCAACGAGGATATATAATGTTAGGAAGGCTAAATGGGCTCTCTTCTCCAGGACACTGTGTGCGGCAATGGCAGAGATGGGACTCACCGAAGAAGAAATCGGTAGATGCGAGGACTCGACGCTACTGGAAGACCTCGTCCTCAAATACAACAGAGCTATCACCAGAGCCAGCAACGAAGCCATCCCAAGGCTCGCAAACCAAAAGCCAAGCGCAAAACCGCAGTGGTGGACCGAAGAATTGGAGTCGGAAAAAAGATTGGTTATAACACTACGGAGAAGAATACACTCAGCAAACGCTAGACGAAAACCATTCTGCCTTTTGGACTACCAAAAGGCGAAAGAAGAGTTCAAACACAACATAGAACTAACCTTGACGGCTAGCTGGAAGGAATTCTGTACTAGACAAAAGGAGGAAGATGTTTGGAGCTGTTCACAGCGAGTAATCACTCGGTGCTCGAACACGAGCCGAATCCAGTCTAGCCTCTTGCGAGACCCTCGGACGAACTTAATTCTGTCAGCCGAGGCGTCAGCTGAACATCTCGCTGCAACCTTCTTTCCGGTCGATGATCCTGAGACAGACTATCCTATTCACAAGATGATACGGGAAGTAGTGAAGGACAAGATGAGGCATGTAAACCAAGAATGGAGCCATCAAACGCAAACTACACCACCGTTCACTCACACTGAGCTTCAGAATGTATATTCCGGAACTAACCCAAAGAAGGCGCCAGGGGCTGACGGTTTTACAGCGGACATATGCCACCAAACATATAAAACACACAAGGATTTTCAACTGACCCTATTCAACAAGTGCCTTAAAATCGGGTATTTCCCCATCGCCTGGAAGGAGGCCAGGATCAGGGTGATTCCGAAGCCCGGCAAGCCTGACTACACGACGGCTAAGTCCTATCGTCCGATCGGGCTTCTCCCAGTCATGGGTAAGGTTCTGGAGAAACTCATGGCTAACAGGCTCACCTGGACGCTGGAAAGCGAAGGTCTCCTGAGTAGGAGGCAGTATGGGTTCAGACCACAATGCGGAACGGAGGACGCCCTGTACGACACCGTCAACTACATCTGCCGTGGTATTCGTGCCAAGAAGATCGTTGCCATTATTTCACTAGATATTGAAGGCGCATTCGATAATGCTTGGTGGCCAGCCATTTTGCAGCAACTGCAAAGTAAAGGCATAGACCGTGAAACCTTGACACTTATTGACAGTTATTTATCGGATCGCAGCATCACGCTCGAATATCTCACCCACACTGTCTCAAAACCCACTACGAAAGGCTGCATCCAGGGATCAATCTGCGGTCCCATTTTCTGGAACATCCAACTAGACCCTCTTATGATTGCGGCTGAGGAACTCAGGGCACATGTCCAGGCGTACGCGGATGATTTGGTTGTCCTCGCTCAAGCGGACTCGGGAACAGATCTCGAAACCATCGTGAACGAGGCACTCGTAGCCATTGCGGAGTGGGGACAAAGGCACAAAATGAAGTTTGCGGCACACAAGACGCAGGCCATGGTTGTGACTAGGAAGTTAAAGTTTGAGGAACCAAAATTTTTCCTCCTCGGAACACCCCTGGAAAACACCAACCGACTGAAACTTCTTGGTCTCACCATTGACGCGGGACTGACCTTTCTCCCACACCTGGAGGAAGTCACGAAGAAAACGGCCAACCTGTTCAAAATGGTATCTAGGGCAGCACGAGCGCAATGGGGACTTAATGCGAATATCCTGAGGATCATCTACACCGGTGTGATAGAGCCCATAGTTACGTACGCAGCCAGCTCATGGTCGGAAATTGCCGGGAAGAAATACGCTAAAAAGAAACTGGACAGTATTACCAGGATGTTCGCTATTAAGATCTCCAAATCGCATAGGACCACCTCATTAATTGCAGCGGCCGTCCTCGCAAGAGTGATTCCACTCGACATGAGGGCCGTAGAGTACCTCAAATTATACGAGGTGAAAAGAGGAAGGCCCTTGGAAGAACTCCCCGGCAGAAAGCTGGAACGACGCGTGCACCCATCCGAGCTTCCGCACCCTGCTCTTCGGGCCGTCCTTGAGTTCCAACACATCTCGAACAACAAAGACCTCGAGACCATTGAAAACCAATGGCCTCGGCTTTACACCGATGGTAGCAAAATTGAGGGGAAGGTTGGCGCCGCGGTGTCATGCTGGGACCAGAAGGGTGAGATAGCCAAGTTGGAGCTGAAATTGGGCAATTATTGCTCCGTTTTTCAAGCTGAGATGATCGCTATCCTTAGAGCGCTGACCTATGCTCAAGGAAGAAAGCCCTCAACATCCGCTAACATAATATCAGACTCCAGATCAGCACTGGAGTCTATTTCAGATCCGAACACCAAGAACCCCATAGCACTGCAGATACAGCAAATTATTGCTGAGGCTAAGCGTACAGGACGAGAAATTAAGCTATACTGGGTCAAGGCACACGCTGGAATACCAGGAAATGAGAGAGCAGATGAACTGGCAAAGCATGCTGCTCTACACAAGAAAACTTCCCCAGCATACGACAGATTCCCATTGTCGTATGCAAAAAGAACCATTAGGGAGTCAACGCTAGACAGCTGGCAAATGCGATACATCAAGGAGACCGACCAGGACAGGGGCATCAGAATCTTTTTCAGCGATGTCCGCAAAGCCTACAAGATACTGGAGAAGACTGGAACACAAAATAACCTGAAGGCCCAGTTATTCACGGGGCACGGTGGTATCCGCGAATACCTTCATAGATTTAAGTTGACGGATACCCCAGTCTGTGTTTGCGATGATGCGTCTATTGAAACAGTTAGACATATTTTAATTGACTGTCATAGATTTGCTCGAGAAAGGCATGATTGTGAACAGAGACTGGGGCGCTCATTAGACGCAATCGAGGAACTGTTGAGTGACGATAGTTGCCGGACTCATTTCTTAACCTTCGCAGAAAAAACTTTAGAAAGAGCTGCAAAAGCTAATGGGTCAACCCTGCCATAGGCTAAAATGATCTTCATATACCGGCCCTTGACCCAAGGTTTTCCTTGCGACTTTCCGCCTCCTCTCTATTGGCATATTTTTTGTTGGTTAGTTATTAGCAATAAGAAAGCTGTTGTTAATTGTTATTATTTAGTTTTAAGGAAGTTACTGTCATTCATCCGTGCTGAAGATGCACTGTACCGTGTAAAAAAAAAAAAAAAAAAAAAAAAAAAAAAAAAAAAAAAAAAAAAAAAAAAAAAAAAAAAAATTACGAGTTATGGATACTGTCATATTATTAGGAAGTGTGTAATTAGACTGAAGTGCTGAACTTAATATCAGCAATATTGGAATGTAAGGAAGGAGTGTGGTTTTAGTCGGTTGGAGCCCGACACTATCCAAACTAGCTCGTATTGTGAGTTAGCCTGGGTGTAAGTCCAACCTGGATTTCCACCTCCTGCCAAAAAAAAAAAAAAAAAAAAAAAAAAAAAAAAAAAAAAAAAAAAAAAAAAAAAATGGCCTGAACCAGGGCTGGACGCGAGAGATCTCTGCCGCTGATCGCCTCCACGAGGACACGGCGGTGCTCTGCCCACGCCGGGCAGACCTCCACCGTATGCTCCACCGTATCCTCCGGGCGATCCACGCAGTGGTGACACCCGGACGTTTCCTCCCGCCTTATCCGACACAGGAACCTCCCGAAACTGCCGTGTCCGGTGACGACCTGCGTCAGGCGGAAGGTGAGGACGCCGTGGCGCCTCTCTAGCCACTCCTCAAAGAGGGGACTTATCGCCGCAATCGTGGCGTGCCCAGCACTGGGTTGCGATAACCGTACTTTCCATGACGCCATGAGATCCCGCCGGAGCTCCGTCCGCTGTGCCGCGATTTCTCGCGGCAACGGATTTACGCCCCGGCGTTTCGCCTCCTCGCGCCACTCCCATACGTGCGCGAGGACTTTTGCCTCCAGATCCCATGGCGGCAATCCGGCAAGGAGGCTCGCTGCCTCACAGGAGACCGTGCGGTATCCCCGGACCATCCGGATGGCCATGATCCTTTGGGCCGCGCTGGCGGCATTTCCTCGCTGAATTGCAATGCTGATGCGTTGCACGAGAAAGCCGCCAGCTTTTCGGTCACCAGTTACATCAACTAGACGTTTCGCGATTCCCGCAAATAACTTATGCGCACTGGGACCCCACGGATCGAGGGTCTCGACGCCAAAGGGCACAAAGTTGTACTCTCTGCCATGGCCTCCAAGTAGTACCTCTTTATGTAGTTATAGTTGTTGTTGTAGTTGTAGTTGTTGTTGTACTTCAATTAGAGTTAAGTAATTGATAAGGTACGATGGGGCTGGATATCCGTATGGATAAAAACCCCCTTTTGTTAGTAAAAAATATGATTCTATTATTTCAGTACGCATTATTGCAATGCGTTAACTGATAAATATTTTTTCGGTTATGTTAGTGAATGTTAAACTAGTCCCTGTTTTAATTGGCGTTATTAATTACAATGGCAATATATGTTAGGTGTGATGGAAGAGACTTCTGTAGAAATAGGCATCAACAATGTACGTATTTTTCTGTTCTTTTCTTCTTGTCTGGTTATATATGTGTACATAAATGAATAAATAAACATAAAAAAGTAAATATTAACAAACATTTTACCAGTTAAAATAAAGAAATCTCATCAATTTTCCATCTCGACAAACGATAGCACGGGGGTGGTATCAGGCACATCACTATTCCTCAGGATCCTGCAGATTAAAATCCCATTAAAACCCATCCGGTATTGTTTACGTGACGTGCGTGCAAATCAACGAAAAAATGTTACTTCGCTGCGTTCATCCCTTACATTTTACGATGAAACATTCTCGTCAAAGTTTTCTGTGTAACATATCTCACACATGTTATGGTATAAGAAAACAAGAAAACCTTCGAATTTCTCAAACAAGGTATTGTTTAACTTTCCTAAAATTAATCAGAATGTGTTTTGTTTCAGCTCTTCACATTGGTGTATTTCCCGATATGCTTCTACTGCGACTGGAGGGAGCTGAGAGGGGATAACGGGAGGACTCACGTGAAACTTCTCAATCAAGTTAGGTACTTGTGCTTCACAAGTATCCTACTGCCGACCACTGCAGTAAGTTTGAACATACAAATTGCCACTAAGCGGTCCCCCTTATACATAATAACTTAATAGATGACCGTTATAAGTACAGACGTGCTCAAAAGGTTTACACTTGATTACATTTCATAAGTAAATCGAACTGTAAATGGTTGTTTTTTTTTCTGTTTGTGTCGGGTCACCTTTTGGGGCTTTACCCTGACTAATCAGGGAAGAATCTAAGAAGATTTACCCTGACTAAAACGGGTTTTTTTTCTTTAAGACTTTTCTTTAAGACGGTTTTTTTATGTCGTTCAATTTTGTAGAAACCACAAACTAGCATGGCAAAATTCAGGTCGGTTAGGACGCGGCAATATCAAGGAAAAAGAAATCCCGAGTCGCCTTTGAAACGCATAATTGAAAATCACTGGGCAAGCATTTACTACGTACTGAAATTTACTTACATAGGTGGTTACCCAAAGAGACTATCTAAAAAATCCCTTTTCTATTTAAATAAGCAACCTTTCCTGATCAGTTTTACTGATATAAAATACTACTATTTGACTGTATTATTTTATGAAATAAACTTATTTTCAAGTGAAAATAAGTTTGAAAATAAGTAAATACTTATCCGTATGGCATGGAAACAAACGAACAATAAAGTTAGCATTACCTCTATTCGTCACTTTGCTGTAATAATACCTAATAGTTACGTAAGCAATGTAATCAGTCCCCTTAGGCACTTGGCTTGCCTCAAAGAACACAACATGTGAATTTTGGTACACGACGGTGTCTTTAAATGTTTTAATATTTTTTTTATAACACAATAAATTACATCTTGTATTGCAATTTTTTTAGGTCAATGCCTAGTGTCCAACACAATCACAATAAGTAAAACTGGAATTGGGTCCCTAAGTAATTTACATTAATTGTCATGTCAGATGCAAAAACTCGAAATACATACATACATACATACATAAACCCACGGCTTCTTCCCATGACCCCCATGGGAAGAAGGCGTGAGTATATGTATGTAGTAGGCAGAAAATATAGAACGCCACCTGCTACGCTCCTTACATACTCCTTTTGCTTCGTTTACGTTCATACATCTGGTCATACACGCACACCGGTTGCGAGTACTACGCACCTGACCTTTTTGTAGAACATTAAAGAACATCAAAAATTCGAAATTAATAAGATATATTACCCTGGTGTAAAATATAAAAATGATTTTAAAAAATATGGATGTAATGCCAAAAGCAATTCAGATGTTATGAACATTTTGACTTCCTTCCTGAATCCGGTAATATTTTTTCACTTACAGGTAACTTTCTCAAGAACAGTGTTGATCATGAAAAGACGGACAAAACTAACTTTACGTAAAGTCCTTTTCCGACGAATCTTATAATCGAACAACCAATCAAGTCTTAATTAAAAATAAAATGGACGTAGTAACATAAAAGTAAAAATGCCTACTTATAGTGTTTTGCGTCAAAAAAGTGGAAGATTTTAAGAGATGTCATCAGATTGCAATTACTTCACAATGTCACATCCTTGGCTTGTTTGGAAGTGACCCGAAAAACATGTAATTAACTATGAAGATGCAGCATTGAGTAAAAATAAAATAATATGTAATTATCGCATTTAAAACTGTACTGTCATTGTTGGCGACTGTACTTCTTTGAGTAGGTAAATGTACCTTGAAGTTAGTCTGAAACCTTCATGCATGGATGCTTTACATGCTGAGTTTCAATCAGACTATAACAATATTTTGCCACTGTCATTGCCAAATAGACGACAAGGTAAAGTCAGTATAAGTTTTGTTCTGGATCAAAAAATAAGCGAATAATAATTAAAATAACCTTGTTGGTTATTATATTTCCGAGCCGTTTGGGGTTGAAACCATCGGGCCGTGGGGTCCAAGTACTCACGGCCTTTTTAACGAAATCTCCAAACGGCTGGTTGATATTTCCCGTGACCCAAGGGCTGGCTTTTACCTTAGCCCGAGGCTAAGCATTGCCATACAACGTGGCAATGCCACCAGTCTCTTGGGTACATTACCAGACGACAGCGATGTGGATTAATTTTTCGACGCCCTTTTACAGTTTGTGTATAGTTTTATTTATTTTTATTAATTAATTAGGTATATTTGTTTTTTATGTACGGTTTCTTATTTATCAAGAATTATACTAATAAATGAAAAAAGAATAATTATTACATGACAAGGCAGAGATGACGGTGGATGGCAATGTATTGAATATGGAACACTGGGTACTAAAAAAACATACCGTAGCATAACAGCCTATAATCTTCCCACTGCTGGAACACAGGCCTCCGCTCTTCACAGTGGCACAGTGCAGGTTGGTAGATGTCGCATATCTTCGAATTTTTGGTTCTAGCAACCCACGACCTCTCGTACGTCAGGGCCGTTACCACTGGGCCACTACAGCTCGCAGCTTGCTAAAAAACATATCGTACTGACCTCAAAATAATTAGAGTAAGGGCAGGAGGACAATAAAGATGCGATTATGAAATATCAGTAATGATTTTTATTGAGAAAAAAATCGGCCAAAATAATTTTATTTCGGAATTTCGGTGAGTTGACGTAGTAATACCAGATGGAATGTGGACGTGAATTGACATGCCTTTTAAAAGGACCAACATAATACAGACATTATTTTGACTCCATTTCTGTAGGTCTAACCTTGTGTTTATTTACGTTAACTCAAATGTAATAATTTCGTAATGAGGAAAAAAGTATATTTTTTTCTTGTTTTTTACGTCTTTCTTAACAACTTTTTGTAATCATCGAATAAATAATAAACATTATAATTCGTTGAGTTCCTAAAATCCTTGAACCACGTATTAACTATAAGGGAAAGGCTAATAACTCTTATTTTGTTTTAAGACGCTGACAGAAGCTAAAGCGCGGTCACTATCGGACTGCATAGAAAGAAAGAGCGCGATGACACAACGCTGGTAATTGATTACAAAATATGAAGCAATTATCTATTTACAAAAAATCTATTGGGTGGATAAAAAAAATAAAACACTATTAAGCTAAAATGTTGCTTGTAGAATAATCTGACAAATAAAAGAAAGCGGCCAAGTGCGAGTCGGACTTGCCCATGAAGGGTTCCGTAGCAGCAAGTAACATAATATAAAAGTTCTTGTAGTTCGTTGTAACTTTGAGCGATGTTTTAATAATTTACGATTTATGACGTATTAAAAAGAAACTATATACTAGATCTCGTTCAAACCAATTTTCGGTGGAAGTTTACATGGTAATGTACATCATATATTTTTTTTAGTTTTATCATTCTCTTATTTTAGAAGTTACAGGGGGGGCGGGACATTTTACCGCTTTGGAAGTGTCTGTCGCGCAAACTATTCAGTTTAGAAAAAAAATATATTAAAAACCTCAATATCATTTTTGAAAACCTATCCATAGATATGCCACACGTACGGGTTTGATAAAAAAAAAATATGAATTTTTTTGAAAAAAAAAACAATTCAGTTCTAAGTGGGGAACCCCCAAAATTTGTTGTTTTTTTTCTAATTTTGTGTGAAAATCTTAATGCGGTTCACAGAATACATCTACTTACCAAGTTTCAAGAGCATAGTTCTTATAGTTTCGGAAAAAAGTGGCTGTGACATACGGACGGACATACAGACAGACAGCTATGACGAATACATAAGGGTTCCGTTTTTGCCATTTGGCTACGGAACCCTAAAAATCAGAATGAATGCATGTATATTAGTTTAGTTTTTAATCGTTGAAAGAATGTTGTAGAGGTATATTCGTGTTTTTATTATGTTTTCAACATACTATCTACCTAGCATAATTATCTTGAATAATATCATATATTTTTTCTGATTTTGTTTACTGCAGTAGATACTTCTAGGCAACATAAAACTTGCATTTAGCTCCCCTAGTCCCCTTACATAGGAAATTATCCCGTGAATATTTTTTTGAACGTAAAACTTCCGCATTTGAAACAACAATATCACTTACCTTACCTATGTATATAACATTAAACATAACTTACAACATTTTTAATCATCTAATTTTTTGTATGTCTTCCGTCAAACTTTATTTCATGTTCTCATTAAAGTGCTTATAAACGTTATAAAACACAACTAACTTTTTACACTAGGTACTAAATCTAACGACTAACTAAATAAATATAAAAAATAAAAGGATACTTAGATATCGAAGTACTCCTCGACAGGCAGCATTGCCACGATGAATGGCAATGACAATTCTTTACCCAAAGAACGAGCCAGCCATTATCTTATTAAGTTGAATAGGGGGAATTGGGGTGTGGATTTGTACTCGGTTAATGGACTCTCCTACTAAATTAAACTTACAACATGACTGGCGAAATGTATAGGTACACCTCTGCCTGCCCCTGCGTCAAATACTGGCGTGATATAATGTGAACTAACCATGACATTCATTTGTTTTCAGTTCGGTGATATCCTGTTCTGGCGAGTATGGAATACTCACCGAGAGCTGATCGCACCGCCCAGTATCCACAAGATTGTCCCATTCTGGACCCAACACTGCATGCACACAGTCTCCTTAGTTGTGGTACTGATGGACCTTGTTCTGGTACGGAGGAAGAGACCCAAGAGTAATGTGCTGAATGTGGGGATATTGTCGTGTTTCCTCGTCGCGTATACTATTGTGTAAGTAATCAAATAAAATCAGAACGACAAAGCAGTTGCAGTTTGACATTGGTCATTGGGTCATTGTACTCATCATTATTTGCAACTTTTACTTTGTAACGAGAGCAGTGGTGGCCCAGTAGTAACGGCCGTGACTTACGAGTTGTAGGTCGTGGGTTCGAACCCAGACAGGCGCTTTACTTTGTGTAAATTATTTCATCACCACTGCTCTCAAAACGGTGAAGGAAAACATCGTGAGGTAAACCGGCATGTCCTAGAACTAAAAATTCGAAGACGTGTGGCATCTACCAACCCGTACTGGTGGATTACGGCCCACTCCCTCTCACAGAGAGGAGGCCTGTGCCCCAGCAGTGGGAACACAGGGCTCATTATGATTTTGTGAGCGTGGTTTCCTTTAAAAAAATAATAACCGTGTCGTGACTGTACTGTTTCCGTTCTTTTATTTTTAGGACCATTTGCTCGTAGGACGATTTGCTAATAGGACATTTTGCTAAAGTGTCGTTTAGATTATAGGTCGTTTTGCTACTAGGAACATTTGCTTTTTGGACTTTTTCATACGGAGAGGTTTTTACGATTTAACAAAATATCGAGATTTCTTTATTATACTAGCTTTTGCCCGCGGCTTTGCCCGGGTGGAGGTCGGAAATTATCCAACGGAAATGTACTACCGGGATTAATTTCTCCTGTGTGTTAATCCAGGTTACTAATTATCTGTGTGCCAAATTTCACCCAAAACCATTTTTTATGTCGTAGCAGAGGAAAAGGTCATTGACTCCCGCGCCACCGACAACCATAATTATTTTGTTATGCATAATTTTGAGTCTATTACAGATCTTTATAAAGTATTCATTTAAATGATATTTCAAGGCATATTTTAATCTTAATTAAGTGCCTAATTTAAATAACATATTTTATTGTGTGAGAATTAATATAAAACCGGTCTAAATAGCTTAGGAAATAACATTTTTTTTTTATCGAATTCTGAAAGATAAAAATGGTTACTGTTACTGAACGATGACCTCGTTAGAAGATAGACATATGCTATCGTGGAATCTTTTGTTAAAACCACGTCAAAATCCTTTACGTATTTTACAAGAGCACAGGCAGACACGAAATGCGACTTCAACTTTAAGGCGCTGACAAGACCCAATTGACCAAAATAGGCTACTCTTTTTTTTTTTTTGAGTGTGGGAAATCATCAAATAACTTCTCCCGCTCTGGGCGGAGCGGGAGGGCGCTATGTGTCAGACTCTTACTGACTAAAACCCACCCGTATTCCTTCCTGTTGCCTGTGTTGCGGGGGCCTCGGTGACCCATAAGTACCTTCCCGCGACCCCGGCAGGCATCGGCCCTAGTGGACCCCTACTTTTGTGCTGACGACATCTCTTTGAGGCGCGCGTGGAATACGACCCGCCGTCGACCCGGGCCTGGTCCTTACCGGACGGTGAGCTACCCATTGCTCACCGTCCGCAAGCCCGCGCCTACGGTGGCTGGAAATCCGCCCGAGATTCCCGACGCCCAGGGCGTCTCCTGCGGCGGCTAGGGGCGAGAGGGCGCGAAACGTGCCTTTCCCTCAACCGTCCCGCCTCCTCCTTCGCGAGCATTACTGCTTCGCAGAAGGAGGTGACGGCTGCCCATGCCCTCTCGCTCCGTACCATGGCCTGAACCAGGGCCGGACGCGAGAGGTCTCTGCCGCCGATCGCCTCCACGAGGACACGGCGGTGCTCTGCCCAAGCCGGGCAGACCTCCACCGTATGCTCCACCGTGTCCTCCGGGCGATCCACACAGTGGTGACACCCGGACGTTTCCTCCCGCCTTATCCGACACAGGAACCTCCCGAAGCTGCCGTGTCCGGTGAGGACCTGCGTCAGGCGGAAGGTGAGGACGCCGTGGCGCCTCTCCAGCCACTCCTCAAAGAGGGGACTTATCGCCGCAATCGTGGCGTGCCCAGCACTGGGTTGCGACAACCGTACTTTCCATGACGCCATGAGATCCCGCCGGAGCTCCGTCCACTGTGCCGCGATTTCTCGCGGCAGCGGACTTACGATCCGGCGTTTCGCCTCCTCGCACCACTCCCATACGTGCGCGAGGACTTTTGCCTCCAGATCCCATGGCGGCAATCCGGCAAGGAGGCTCGCTGCCTCACAGGAGACCGTGCGGTATCCTCGGACCATCCGGATGGCCATGATCCTTTGGGCCGCGCTCAACCGGCGGGCTGGCCGCAGCGCCAGAGAGCGCGCCCATACAGGAGCCCCGTAGAGGGCCATGGACCGCACGACACCCGCGTAGAGCCTCCGGCAGGAGGCGTTTGGACCCCCTAGATTGGGCAGGAGCCGCTTCAATGCAGCGCAGCGCCCGCCCGCTCCAGTTTGGGAGCCAAACGTCGCAACCCCGCGTGCCACTAATTCGGCCGCCGCCTGGTGCGACCTCCCCTGCGCCAGGACCAACGTGTCGTCAGCGTAGCACACTACGCTGATGCCGCTAGGGAGGTCGGCGCGCAGCACCCAGTCGTATCCGATGTCCCACAGATGCGGCCCCAGGACCAATCCCTGTGGGACACCGCACGACATCTCTTGCCGGTTCCACACTCCCTGGTGACCGGGGTAGATGACGGCCCTGTCCGTCAAATAGGCCTCGACCACACGACAGAGGTAGGTCGGCATCCGGTGATACCGGAGTGCCTCCCTGATGCAACTCCAGGGCAGGGTATTGAAGGCATTGGCGATGTCTAGGGACACCGCCAAGACGACCCCACCCTAGGCAACAGCATTCCCCGTCGTCAGGGCTCGCACACGCATGATGGCGTCCACCGTAGAGCGCCCTCTGCGGAAACCAAACTGGCTCTCCGCCAAATCCGGCCCCACCCGCACCAGCTGGCCGACGAGGCGGTCTGCAATGACTCTTTCAAAGAGCTTGCCCACCTCGTCGAGCAGCACGATGGGCCGATAAGCGGACGGAGAGTCCGCAGGGCGCCCTGCCTTCTTTATGAGGACCAGTTTTCCCGTCTTCCAACGAAGCGGGAACTGGCCCCTCTCCAAACATGCGCTTAGGAGCCCCCTAAGTCGAGGTCCGAGAGCCTCCAAGGCCAGGACCCAGGCCTTCCCAGGTAAGCCGTCGGGTCCTGGGGCGGTATTTTTGGCATTAAGCCTGCGTACCGCCGCTCTCATTTCTCCCTCGGTCACCTCCGGAGCATCGTCGTCGTCGTCGTCGTTGGCGGTGTGGTCCGCATCGGGCACCGCAGTAGGCGGAGCCATAGGCGGGGAGGTACGTTCCCCTCGGGAAGGGAACAGAGCGAAATTGGCTTCTCTTAAGAAACAAATTTGCAAAATCTGTATAGCTTGTGGTAGCGGAAAAAATATATGTTACTTTTGAACATATTTCCCAGAACTTGGTTGTTACCGAAACACGTTTTGAAAAAATTATCTCGATACAAACTAACGTTAAACTAACCTCTTACTTTGAGTTCCAAACCAAAATATCTGTATTTAATATCAACATACGTTACGTATTTAATTAATAACAAGAACGTCTTATTTGAATGCAAAACTTGGTTGATTTTTATTTTCGATTAACCTCAACTCAATTTTGAGTAAATAGAGAATTGCTTCATATTTTGCAATAAATTAGAAGCGTTGTGTCATCGCGCTTCTCTTTCTTTTCTATGCAATCTGACAATGACCGCGGTTTAGGTGTTGTCAGCGTCTTAATATGTATAGATATATAACTCGACAAAATGTAGGGACCGACTGATTTTTTCAGCGATTTCAGTGTCGGTCGCATAGTATTTTTTTTTATAATGGGTTACTTCATTTACACCGTTTATTATCATTAGCCTAGCCTGTTTAAACCTGCAACTACTTATGAGACTAGCTTCTAGTCTTAACAGCTCTGCCGGGGTCGTGGGAAAGTCCGAAAGGGTTACAGAGGTCCCTGGCAACACAGGCAACGGAAAGGACATGGGTGGGTTTTAGTCTCAAGAGCCTGACACACCCTCCTGCTCCGCCCAGAGCGGGAGAAGTTGTTTGGAAATTACTCAAACAAAAAAAGAAAAAGTCTTAACAGCTGGATAAATAAACTTATTATTTACCATCAACTTGATTTGGGTTGACCCTTGCTGACTGGCTAATATAATTACCACGGCCAAAGAATGAGATATCATTATGTACCCACCTACAGTCGAGAGAATGTGTTCCTGACATATGTCACTTGGACAATTTCTAGTAACTAATATGTACACGAATATGTATTTAGCGAGTAAAATTCGTAAAATACATATTCGTTAGGTAGTATTAAACTAACAGGTTACAAGAACGCATTCTCTCGACGGCCGGACCGTTAGAGATGGGTGGTATAAACCATAGTTTCAATAACTATGTATTGGTGTAATACCTTAAATAATGGTATTAGCTTCCACGATAACTACGTATTGCGTGAAACTATTTATTGGCTTGATACACGATAGCGAATTACCGAATAGCTACCGATAACACCCGTTTGATGCCCGATACGGTTCGCGGCTGGACCGAGCCGCCGAAATAAAGGCTCGTGCAGTCTGGGGCGACAACGCTGGCGCAACAAGCAGCATTATGCCTGTCACGCCCACGATGTAGCTCAGGTCTGCTGGAGCCTTAATACGAACTGGACTGCAAGGCTAAACTAATTTGTAGCCAGTAATAAGCCTGGATGAAGTATGAAGGAAAGTTCATTTAATTAAAAATGTTATAAAATGTTTATTTAAACCTATTTCCAATACCGACCAAACGTTCAAAATAGTTAAAATATTCAATCCGAGCTCAGTATCACCGATACATAGTTGCCAAATATACTTATAGCGAACTCGGTGCTTGGTATCATCGACACATAGTTATCAAAACAAATATGTAGTTTCAAAAGTGTTTGGCATCACCATATAACATAGTTATTAAAATAAATAGTTTCATAAACTGGTATTGGTGATCATACCACTATGTTATGTTATGTTATGTTATGTTAGAGGGTTTGGTTTCCGTACTTAGTCCTTCAGGTGGACCATTGTGCGTGGGCCATGGCGGCCGTTTGATGGTTATTCCAACCAGCCCACCTCCCTCCAGAAGTTGATCACATCTCCTGGTCTGTTTAGAATCTCTGTGTAGGTTCTGGGTGCCCCGAGGGTTTTTATTCTAATATGGGTGACGCCTGTGCATTCGAAGAGCACATGCGCAGCGGTTTCCTCTGCTTCCATGCAAGCCCTGCACAGGGGGCTGTCTGTTATGCCTATTGTGTGAAAGTGTTTATTTTGCGAGCAGTGACCCGTGATGGTACTCGTCAGCAGGCGCAGGCTAGTCCTGTCCAGGCGTAATAAGCGCCTGGTTAACTTACGATCCAAGGATGGCATAGCCTCCTTGGACTGTCCGACACCCAGGTGCCGAGGACCACCAGTTTTCCGCTTGTGTGTGGGTGAGCTCCTGTAGCCACCTGCGTAGTTGGTTGAAGGGGATGGGTACGATCGATTCCAGTCGGCAGACTGACGTGCCGGATGCTCTCCTGGCTAGTTCGTCAGCTGCGTCGTTACCCAGCAATCCGCTGTGTCCTTTTATCCATTGCAGTGTCACTGTATTGCGGTTGAAAACTGTTATACGTTCTAGCGCATTGTGACATTCTTGTCTCAATGTACGTAAGTCTCGAAGTACTGTATTTTCTCCCTAAGGATTGGAAAACTAACGCGCTGTCGGAGAGTATACGTATATGAGTATCCGTGACTCTGCTGGCTTCTATGGCATATGCCGCTTGTATAATGCTGTTATGTTAAGTTCGTGTGAGAAAACGCCGGCTCTGGTTCCGGAGTTGGTCTTTGATCCATTGGTGTATAGTCTTACCACATTCGGGCCTGAATAGTCACACCGTTCCTCTGTGAGTACTATGTTGTAGTGCTTTTGGAAGCAGTGTAGTTTAGGGGCTCTGTCGCAGGGTGATGCCATCATTGGTCGTCGTTTGATCGCATCCTCCCTTATGCGTATGTGCTTGACTCTAGCTAGAGTCTTTGCTCAGGGTTCCTGTTATGTTAAGCCTAAAAGCAGCCAGGGCCGCCTCCTCTCGCACAACGAGGTGCAGAGGCGGCAGTCCAAGCATTGCCTGTAGGGCGGCAGTGGGCGTGGTTCTCGTACAGCTCGTGATTGCTACACAAGTAAACCTTTGCAGTTTTTCGAGATCTTTTTGGGCTGTGCTCAGGACTGTCCTGAGCCACCAGACTAGTGAGTCATATGTGATAGTTGGCCGGATGACCGTGGTGAAAAGTCAGTAGGTAATCTTGGGGTTAATTCCCCAGTTCGTGCGGAGCAGTCTTTTTCACTGCCACAGAGATATGCTGGCCTTTGTGATGATGTAGTTGGTGTGTTTTGCCCAATTCAACTGTTTGTCCAAGAAGATGCCCAGGTATTTGGTTTCAGTTGATAGGCTTAGGGTGGTCCCAAAGAATCGTGGTAGCTGTAATAATGGCAATTTCCTCTTCTTTGTGAAAAGAACCAATTCAGTTTTTGTAGGGTTTACTGATAGTTGGTGCTTATTGCCAAACCGCTACTATTTTTAAGGGTTGGCGCAAAAGGTCGCACAGGGTATTCTCGCGGGTGCCGTTTATTATTATGGTTATGTCATCCACGTAGCTGACGGTGAAGTAACCTTTATTGTTGAGTGTTTTGATAAGATTGTCGACAACCAGGTTCCATAAAAGTGGCGAGAGGACGCCACCTTGTGGGCAGCTTTTCGCCACTATGATAAATGATAAATGATTTTATTTCTGTAAGTAGGTTTTTACAAACACTTTTACACGTCAAAACATATTTTTTTTAAACTAGATGAGGCCGGCGTTTCCTATCTGACTACTCTGAGAAGAAAGGCCGAAACAAACTCAGAGGTCACCGTCTCTTTTAAAGTCCAGACATAATCTTGGTCAGATCATGTGAAGACCATGTCGATTGGTGTCTGAAATGGTCTTTTGATGAAAGAACCACACAGATTGAGTGGACCTGTCCAGTCAGTGCACGCATTTGTCAGTCGTTGTGCAGCTCAACTCATAACTAAAGGAGCTCAACGATTCAACGAACAATACCAAAGAAAGGACATTTGGCTAGGCCGCAAAAAATACTCAAAACTGCCAGACCATATTAAAAACTAACTGAGAATAAAACAAAATTAAACAATGATCCACATAGTCTTCACATTTACAATAATTAAAACAATATAATACTACACAGAGTAAATATTCATGTCATTGCATAAATAAAATTCATCAATGTCAATGTGTATATTCGGACATAATCTTGGTCAGATCATTTGAGGACCATGTAGGTTTGTGTCCGAAATGGTCTTTTGAGGAAAGACCACACAGATTTGAGTGGACCTGTCCAGTCAGTGCACGCATTTGTCAGTTGTCATGCAGCTCAACTCAAAACTTAAGGAGCTCAATGATTTGACGAACAATACCAAAGAAAAGACATTTGGGTAGGCCGCATAAAGTACTCAAACTGCCAGACCATCATTAAAAGTAAGAGACAAAAAAAAAAAAAAAAACAAACAATGACCCACATAGTCCTCACATTCCTAATAATTAAAATAATATAATATAATATACTATACAAAGTAAATATTCATGTCATTGTTTATATAGAATGTTATATAGAATAAGAAAATATAAATAGCTAGCAAAATAAAAAGAGTAAAAAAACAACATTCACTGTAAGTTTATTGGAGCAGCTCAATCCCAAGCCTTTTTGTCCTCAATATAATCTTTAACAGTATAAAAGGCTTTTAGGCACAGTTTCTGTTTTATAAAACATTTGAATTTATTAAGGCTTAGTTCTTGAATGTGGCTAGGAATTTTATTATAAAAACGTATACATTGGCATCTAAACGAGCTGCCTATTTTTTTGAGCCTGGTTGTAGGAACAACAAATTTGTGTTTGTTCCTAGTATTTACATTATGGATATCACTGTATTTTTTAAACAAATTGATATTTTTATGTGCGTACAAAAGATTTTCATAAATATACTGAGAAGCTACAGTCATTATATTAATCTCTTTAAATTTTTCTCTGAGGGAGTATCTGGGACATAATTTATAAATTGAACGGATTGCCCTTTTTTGTAAAACAAAAATTGTCTGAATATCGGCGCCATTTCCCCATAACAGAATACCGTACGACATTACGCTATGAAAATAACTAAAGTATACTAAACGGGCTGTGTCTAAATCCGTTAAATCACGAATTTTTCTAACGGCGTATGCTGCAGAGCTAAGCCTTTTTGACAATTTATCTATATGGGGGCCCCATTGAAGCTTGGCATCCAAAGTTATGCCTAAGAACACAGTGGTATCTTCGGGGTTCAACTCTTCACCCTTTATGAGAACACTAGTTTTTACTTGTCTAACATTAGGTATTGTAAACTTAATAGATTTGGTTTTTTTCTCGTTAAGAAGTAGGTTGTTAACATTAAACCAGTTAACTACTTTTTCGAGGGCACTATTTACATTGTCAGTAACCAACTGCTGACGTTTGAGTTTAAATAAAAGTGAAGTGTCGTCTGCAAACAGCACTATATCATGATTATCCTTTATGAGGCAAGGCAAGTCATTTATATAAATAAGAAACAAAAATGGGCCGAGAATTGAGCCCTGGGGGACCCCCATTCTTACTACAGATCCAGGTGATCTTTTTCCGTTAACATCAACTCTCTGAATCCTATCACTCAAATATGAAGTTAGAAGATCCAGAGAGGCGTTTCGGATTCCGTAGTGGTGCAGTTTTCTGACCAAAGTTTCATGAAGAACGCAATCGAATGCCTTGGACAAATCGCAAAAAATACCCAAAGCATCGCATTTATCCTCCCATGCATTATAAACATGTCCTAAAAGTTCAACACCGGCATCAGTAGTCGAACGACCCCTTGTAAAACCGAACTGTTTGTTATGCATTAATTTATGTTTATTGAAAAATATTTGGATTTGATCTAAAATAAGTTTCTCGAAAATTTTACTAAAGGTAGGTAGTACTGAAATAGGTCTATAATTAGTAGGGTCTGATGTACTACCCGATTTAAACAACGGTATTATTTTACTGTTTTTCATAAGATCAGGAAACTCACCACAGTCAATACAATTATTAAAAATAACAGCTAATGTAGGTGCGACAATGTTTATAATCGACTTAGCAACGTCCACAGAATTACCCCATAGATCTGCGGTCTTTTTAACATTTAACGTGTGAAAGGTTTTAATTACATCTTTACAGGTGACATATTGGAAACTAAATTCTGAATCACAAACTGGAACGTTTTCTATAAGTAAAGACTCTGCGGCAGTGGGTGATGAGTTTAGAGATTTTGTAGTTGATATAGGAATCTCTGTAAAGAAATTTTCAAATGCCATGGCGACTTCAGAATCTGATTTAATTATATTGTCATCAATAGCAAGGCTGTAGTCACTACTTCGGTTGGATGACCTTCCCGTTTCACTATTAATGATATTCCATGTCATCTTAATCACATTACCACTATTTTTAATTTTTGAGCTCAAGTAGCGTGACTTGGCCATACAACAAACTTTTTTAAATAATTTAGAATAATTCTTAACATATAAATTAAATTCAGCAGTGTTTATACTAGTCCGTTCATCATACAACTCATATAGTCGTTTTCTACTTTTATGTATACCAATGGTGGCCCAGTCACTGAAGGAAGTGATACTATTAACCGACAATGTCTTAGGAACGAAAGTATTCTCAAATTGTGTGCAATACATATTAAAAAAATCATTATATTGTTGATTAGGGGCATCATTAGTTGACAATAGTGGTAATTTACTCAGAATTTTAGTTTTAAATGTTTCCAAACGCTTAGTCGTTTTTGGGTTCACAGTGATTTCTTTTTTAGTAACTTTTTTGCTTTGATATGGAACAGTGATAAATTGTCCGCAATGATCTGATTCTATTAAATTAATAATTTTTTTGTGGGCTGGTGTAACATCTGTATAAATGTTATCTAGACATGTGGCACTAGTGGGGGTTATTCTAGTGGGCTCTAAAAATTGGTGAGCAAGATTGTATGACTGAAACAAACTTATAATTTTAGTACTTAAACCCGAATTTTCTAATAGATTAACATTAAAATCACCACAAGTGATGATAGACTTATTCGAATTACAGATTTTGTGCAACACATCATCCATAACCTTTTCAAAACAATCATACAATCCTGAAGGAGGTCTGTACACACATAATATAATGAACTGCTCCAACTCTATACAGGCTATTTCAATGGTCCGCTCAACTGAGAGGCTCACAATGTCCTTGCGGTCTTTAAATCTAAGCTGATTATTTACTAGTATTAATGAGCCTCCATGTATAGCATTTATTCTGCTGAACGAACTACCAACCTGGTGATTACTAAAATTGAACATGAACTGGTGGCTTTTAAGCCAATGTTCTGTCATACAAAGAATATCTATATTGTTATAATTCAGGAATAATTCTACTTCTAAATCTTTGTTCAAAAACCCTTGAATGTTTTGATGCACCAGGTTGATTTTATTTAATTCTTTTACACTTTCATTTGATTTATTATTTACTTTCATAACATTTTTGCAAGAGGTTGACTCTATTGTCCTAATTTCTAATTTAAATGATAATCAATGTCATTAATTGTGACCAAATTATTACCAGAAAAGTTTATAAGGTCATTGCATTGCTCAAAAGAAGCAATTTGTTTAGCCAAATATTTGGCTGAAATAGAAAAAAAATATGATAGCGACACAGCTATCTGTCTTTTGTGATAGTTTGAAAGATAGTACATAACAATATTATATCTATCTTTAGTCAAATACAAATTATTACCAACATAATTGTTAGTATCAATTAAATGGAATAGATTATCATTATAGGTCAAATTGTGCAATGTCATGTTAATGTCAAATCTTAAGTTATTTTCTTCCTGTGGCAAACTGTTACTATAGGGCAATGTAAACAACACAATTTTTCTTAAACTAAGATTGCACAAAGTTCTATGATATTGGAGCAATTCTCCTTTGTTCACATTTCCCCTATTTCCCATAAAAATTAATAATGTTGTTTCCTGTTTAAAATTACATTTAATGATTTTTTTCATAATATCAAATAATGAACAGCCAGGCATACAGTAATTTATTATTGACTGTCCTGGGTATTCATCTGTCAACAAGTGGCCTAAGTCCTTCCCAATCTCATCACAAAATAATACAATATCATTATTTACAATTTGTTTACATTGATTATTGGAGTTATTAGTATAGGGAATTGTCAAATCAACACAAGGCTGCGGTAAGGTGGTATTACATGTTGACAATGAATGGTCTGGAGTTGGTACGTTAGATGCTGATTGACAATGCTCACAGTTGATTGTTTGTGAGTTTACCAGCTCATTCATTGCCAACACATATTCCCTCATAAGGTCTTCTGAGGTATTATATTTGTTGGTCATTGAACTAAGTTTCTCTTGTAGAAGTTCAAGTTGAGATTGAAAGTCCTGTGTGTCAATGTTGTATTTCCTAGTACTTTGCTCCAAATTAAAAGAATACATATCTAATTGTTTAAGTAAATTAGCAAATTATGGTCCAAATTATGGTTACAAAGTAAATTATGGCCCTGGTAGTGTCGTTCACTGTGACTTGTACTGCTCTCAGTTTAAGCATATTTGAGATTCAGCCACTTATGGTTCCTCGCGCACGTATGGGAGTGGCGCGAGGAGGCGAAACGCCGGGGCGTATGTCCGCTGCCACGAGAAATCGCGGCACAGCGGACGGAGCTCCGGCGGGATCTCATGTCGTCATGGAAAGTACGGTTGTCGCAACCCAGTGCTGGGCACGCCACGATTGCGGCGATAAGTCCCCTCTTTGAGGAGTGGCTGGAGAGGCGCCACGGCGTCCTCACCTTCCGCCTGACGCAGGTCCTCACCGGACACGGCAGCTTCGGGAGGTTCCTGTGTCGGATAAGGCGGGAGGAAACGTCCGGGTGTCACCACTGTGTGAATCGCCCGGAGGACACGGTGGAGCATAAGGTGGAGGTCTGCCCGGCATGGGCAGAGCACCGCCGTATCCTCGTGGAGGCGATCGGCGGCAGAGACCTCTCGCGTCCGGCCCTGGTTCAGGCCATGGTACGGAGCGAGAGGGCATGGGTAGCCGTCACCTCCTTCTGCGAAGCAGTAATGCTCGCGAAGGAGGAAGCGGGACGGTTGAGGAAAAGGCACGTTCCGCGCCCTCTCGCCCCTAGCCGCCGCAGGAGACGCCCTGGGCGTCGGGAATCTCGGGCGGATTTCCAGCCACCGTAGGCGTGGGCTTGCGGACGGTGAGCAGTGGGTAGCTCACCGTCCGGTAAGGACCAGGCCCGGGTCGACGGCGCGTCGTATTCCACGCGCGCCTCAAAGAGATGTCGTCAGCACAAAAGTAGGGGTCCACTAGGGCCGATGCCTGCCGGGGTCGCGGGAAGGTACTTATGGGTCACCGAGGCCCCTGGCAACACAGGCAACAGGAAGGAATACGGGTGGGTTTTAGTCAGTAAGAGTCTGACACACCCTCCCGCTCCGCCCAGAGCGGGAGAAGTTATTTGATGATTTCCCACCCAAAAAAAAAAAGCCACTTATGGTCGGGTTTATGCTGTGTCTGTCAAGGGCCGTGTTGATGCTTTTGAATATTGTTTTGTCAAAGGCACCCTCAATGGCAATGAAGGCGGCCAGTGCTGAGCATTAGTGGTCCACTGCGCATTCAATTTTGAAAACCACGCTGTGCAGCGCGGATTCTGTTGATCTGCCTGTTGTGTACGCATGCTGTTGTTTGTGAAGAGGTTTGGCTCGAAGTGGTCAGTCTCGAATGTGTCTATTGTAAAGTCTCTCAAGGGTCTTCAGTAGAAAGGATGTGAGGCTTATAGGCCTATAAGCCTTGGGTTGTGTGTAGTCGGTTTTGCCAGGTTTAGGTATGAAAATGACTTTCACCTCACGACATGCGAGGGGTATGTACCTGAGTGCCATGCAGGCTCGATAGATCTCCGTCAGCAATGGCACCAGATCATTTACCCCCCACTGCAGCAGGGCTGGGAAAATGCCATCCAGCCCCGCGGGCTTGTACGGCTGAAAGGTGTCAAGAGCCCACCTTAACCGGTCTTCTGTTACTATTTTGCGGGCTCTGGACCAGTCCTGATCCGTTAGGGTCCATCCTGGTTTAGCCTCCCACCTCCCATCCTCCAGGAGTCTACAGTCTGGGAAGTGGGTTTCGAGAAGGACCTTACTGGTTTCCTAGTCGGTTAGTGTGTATGAATTATCAGGCATTTTTAGTACGCCGAGAGTTCAGTCATACCAATAAATCGTTTCGGTATTAAGGCTCGTGCAGACTAGCGCGACATCGCTTATCGCTAGTGCGGATATTGCCCCAGTTTACGAACTGTAGTTCGTGCAGATACAAGAAAATAACTCTTGATTGTTGACTTTTGTAGACAACTCATGACAGTGTCACCTAGGTATTTTGAAAATACGTGCCTCCTATTACTTATCTGCTGAAACGTGGGTGTACTCGTACTATAGTTAGGTGGTGTACTATAATTATGTAGGTACCTACCAGCCTGTAGAACGAAAGAAGAAAGAAAGTAAATACATTTATTTAGCACAGACTAAAAGGCACACAATCCTAACTTAATATTATAATTGCGAAAGTGACGTGAAGTGTCTGTTTGTTTGTTTGTTACGCTTACACGCTAAATAAGCTGAACGGATTTGTATGAAATTTGGCACATGGGTAGACCATGACCTGGATTAGGATATAAGATACTTTTTATCCCGAAATTCCCACGGGATCGAGACCTACGCGGGTGAAACCACGGGGCGCAGCTAGTACATAATAAAGAAATCTCGATGTTTAAATCGCAAAAAACACGCAAATCAGGGGCTGGTCGCTAGTGAGAACATAAATGTAAGGAGGTTTTCTCAGTAAAATTGATCATAATGATGAGTAGTACTTTTTATCCAGGAAGTATGTTCACTTGGGATAATTTCCGAAATGGGCGCGAGCGAAGCCACGGGCAAAAGCTAGTATAAAAACTGGCCAAGTGCGTGTTGGACCACGCACAATGAAGGGTTCCGTAGTTGGGAAGTCGGGATGAATTTATCCCAAAAACAAACTTAACATTGTAGTTTTTATTTTATTATTTCGACATTGTAATTATTAATATTGATTTGTACATAAAAAAAAAAAACAAATATATCTAATTAATTAATAAAAATAAATAAAACTATACACAAACTAAAATAGGGCGTCGAAAAATTCATCCACATCGCTGTCGACTGGTAATGTACCCAAGAGACTTGCGGCATTGGAAGTGTCAACCAGCCGTCTGAAGATTAAAAAGGCCACGAGCACTCGGACCCCACGGCCCAACACGAGTTTCAACCCCAAACGGCTCGAAAATATAATGACCAACTAAGTTATTATTCAATTCAAATTCAAAATCTTTATTTCGAGCGAAGACTCATATAGGGTTAATAACATTGCTCTTAAAACTAACTGTTAGTAAACAACACGATACGACGGCACATGTAACTGACAGCAGTGAATAACATAAGGACAGTCCACTCTATCAGCAATCATTTTCAGAACATTGTTAGGGCTGGCCATGACTCGAGCCACCATGGATGCTGCGCGCTTGCGCATTATTGTGTAAAAGCAATCTACACGCGCCGCTGCAAACATTCCTGATGCACTGCAATGCCATGGCAACCCCATCAGTTTTCTGAATGCATTATTAAATTGGACACGAAGGGCTCCATACGACGCCCGCGAATATGTATCCCACAAGCTGCATGTGTAGACGGTGGTACAGAATGCTCTAAATAGCGTCACCTTTACGTCTGCAGTACAACGTGCAAACCTGTGGGCTATCATATTCGCAAGCACAGAAAGAGCCCTCCGTTCCCTTTCAATGTCAGCATTGTCTCTAAGGTCAGTGGTGACCACGTGACCAAAATATTTAAATTGTTTCACTCGCTCAAGAGGAATACCGTTTAGCCGTATGGGAGGTACATCGAAATGGTATTTGGTCCCCGCCTCAAAAACAATGTACTGACTTTTCTGAACATTATACAATAACCCATGTTCAGTTGCATAACGCTCACATGTGGTCAACAGTGTCCTAATACCGCTGACTGACGCGCTCAGCAGCACCATGTCGTCCGCTTAACTTAAATTATTGACACAGACACTGTCAATATGACAACCGACATGATGACCGCTAAGCGCCTCAATCAGGGCATTCATATACAAATTGAAGAGGGCAGGGGAGGTCAACCCTCCCTGTCTCACTCCACACTCCAACTGATATGGCTCCAACAGCACACCTGCCCACCGAACATTGTTGACCTGGTTTTCATACCAATGCTTGAAGATACTTATAAGCTCGATAGGCAAGCTTATAGCTTCAAGTTTCTTCCATAATATATCGTAGGAAACCAGATCAAAAGCCCTAGACAAATCGAGGAAGCAACCAGAATACAGGTGTCCTACTTTTTGTGTAGTACCTGACGGCCTGCTTGAGACACAAAACTGCACTTTCCGTAGAAAGTCCTGGCCGAAACCCGAACTGATTGTCGTGCAGCATAAGACGTTCGTTTAATTGTGTATCAAGCAGACCATCAAGGACCTTAGCGACTGTGGTCGCTAGAGAAATAGGTCTATAGTTCCCCTTATCCGAAAGATCACCTGTCTTACTTTTAACAATAGGAACCACGATCGTCCTCATTAGGTCGGAAGGCAAGTATGTATGACTAATACATAAATTGTACAGCAGTGCCAAAACCCGCGGTAAGTGAGGACTGGGGTATTGTAAATGCTCGATACTGAGCCCGTCATGACCAGGGGACTTACCTCTAGTCGTAGACCCGATGACCTTGGCCACATCCTTTGCACTAAAGCGTGTGCATTATAATTACGCCGCTTGAGGTTCTCTGCAGCCGCAGCAGCGCTAGCATAGCATGCCGTGGCAGGAAGATGGATGGCGCAAGAGTGTCGACACACGTTGCATCCCACACTAAAGGCCTACCCGCCTTGCATGGAAAAAAAGGCATGCCGTCTGGTCTCTTGCCATCGTCGCGTGCCAGGCCATTGGGTTCTAAGCGCCGCGTTCTGGGTGCCGCGCTAAGCGACCCGCACTTCGGCTGCAAGACAGGCTGTGGTGTCCGAGACTGTTGACAACTTCGCCACAGTGACAGCGATGAGAAGAACAAGATGGAGCTCCTATTCTTAGGGAAGCAGCGAGGCGGAAAGTAGTGTCGTTACATTGTAGTTGAAAAACCTGTTCTCCCATACATCGATATATGCCACGGTCAATTCTCCAACTGAAAATTTAAGTTGGTCGACTATTACTCGTTAACTTGTAAAGCCCACTTAGCTGTGATAGTTTGCCATGTACTACTGCCATGATATTTTTCGAATCTCCATAAATAATAATTTAGCACTTTAATGCTTTTTACGCAAACGGATCCTTAAATCGAAAAGTGGTCACAGATCTGCAATATTTTTGAACGGCCTATCCAACGCCATACCCTACACCATGGGATAGACGAAAAAATATTTTTATTTTCCAAAAAAAAAACTTTTTTTTTCAAGATTTTATTTTAGCACTTTATCGGCGTAATTAATATGTATACCTATTCCAAATTACAGTTTTCTAGTAATAAGCGTCTCTGAGCTACAGCGGGGACAGACAGACAGACGGACATGGTGAAACTATAAGGGTTCCTTGTTTACTACGGAACCCTAAAAAGACAGATAAAAACAATCAAAATCAAAATAAAAAGTGAAAAGTGTGATGTAAGCAATTATCCGAAAAGTTTGCTTCACGGCAGCGCCAAAAAGGCACACCCTCGGATCGCTAGGTAACACGAGTTTTCCTCGAACGAGGGAGACGTGTACCTCACCTCTGCGGCCTCTGCCTAGCCTTCCGGGAAAACAGGCATATTGATATATTGTGTCTATTCTATTCCAAGCTGACACAGAGCTGAATTCCTAGCCACGTCTTTTTTCAACGGCGAGATTGAAATCAAATCAAATCAAATCAAAATATTTTTATTTCACATAAACCTACATGGGCACTTATGAAACGTCAGAAGCTAGGTGCACGGTTCCAATTGGTCGTTTCCTATGGAGAAGAGCCGGCAAGAAACTCCACGGTTAATCTTTTAAAAATAATTGGCTTTTACAATGTTCTCGAATTACAGTGTTAATAGGTATGGGAGGACACTGTAGGCCTGTCGATAAGTACTTAACAAAAAAAAAAGAAAAGAAAAAGGTAACCAAAAGATCTAGTCTATTAAGCCTACGTTCTCACATTCACAATATACACAAGAATCCATGTAAAATAATATTAAAATAATAAAAATAAAAACCTATTTAAACCAAGTGACATATTTTCCATTGTATATAATGTCAAATAATGAAAAGATAATGTCAAAAAAGTATGTCTAAAAAAAAATAATAATAAACATCGGAAGACGACACTTACTACGTACTTACTGAGTACTTA
The DNA here is from genome assembly GCA_905333075.3 of Atethmia centrago. Classification (NCBI taxonomy): domain Eukaryota; kingdom Metazoa; phylum Arthropoda; class Insecta; order Lepidoptera; family Noctuidae; genus Atethmia; species Atethmia centrago. Next base: position 13,144,389 of record HG995377.1, on the reverse strand, counting down.
TATTAAACTAAGTTACATGCTTATTAAAACTCCTACAAAGTGCAGCATATTGTCAATGAACTGTAAGAGGAAGGCGTCTGTGTCTGTAACAAAGTTTATACTAGCAGAGACAAAGACTTTGACTCTGTCTCAAAAAATGCATAGCGTTGTAATTCATATTTTATATGTTCGATTGAGATGGACAAATTTTATTTGGCTTTTATAAATAAATATTATTATTATTATTACTTACATAGTGTCGGCTTTCAATCTTGCCAGATGCTACCAAATAGGTATAAGTATTTTACACGCAGCGGCTGCCAGCTGACTTTTGCAACCCAATTACTGAGCTCTGCGACATCGAGACACATCCAGAATATTTTGGTGCAATTATAGAGTGCAGGCTACGGAAAAGGCTACACTTATGATTGTTCTTTTTCATAACGTAATTATAGACGATACTACTTCATGTCGCATTTTAGTTTATTTTTTAGTTTATCCTTTACAAAAGGTCGTTCGACTACAGATGCGGGTGTTGCACTGCTGAAACACATATTTAACGCATGGGAGAACTCGCAAAATGCTATTGGAGTTTTCTGTGATCTCTCCAAAGCCTTTGATTGCGTGGACCATGACACGCTTTTGCGTAAACTGGGTCATTATGGTGTCCAAAATGAAGCTCTCAAAGTAATAAATTCTTATTTACATAATAGGTTCCAATGTGTAGATGTGAATGGTGTAAAATCTTCCGGGTTACCAGTTCAGTTAGGTGTACCTCAAGGCTCAATACTGGGTCCATTCTTATTCTTAGTGTATATTAATGACTTACCGTTTTATTTAAAGGGTATCTGTGACGTTGTATTGTTTGCAGATGACACCTCACTTCTTTTTAAAGTAAACAGGAATAGACAAGATTTTGATGACGTAAACAGTGCACTCTCAATGGTCACGGATTGGTTTACGACGAATAACCTAGTTCTCAATGCCAAGAAAACGAAATGTATAAAGTTTGCCTTGCCAAATGTTAGGAATCTAGGTCCCAACATTGTCTTAGATAATGGGGTGCTTGAAACTGTAGACTCGGCAGTTTTTCTTGGTATAACAGTAGATGCCAAACTTCAGTGGGGCCCTCATATATCAAGCCTAGCGGGCAGGCTCAGTTCGGCCGCCTACGCCGTCAGAAAAGTAAGACAATACACTGACGTTGATACAGCTCGATTAGTTTATTTTAGTTATTTTCATAGCGTTATGTCCTACGGTATTCTGCTGTGGGGCAAAGCCGCTGACATTCAAAATATATTCGTTCTTCAAAAACGAGCTGTTCGAGCTATTTACCAGCTTGGTGCCAGAGTTTCTCTGAGAGATTTTTTTAAAGATGTTGGTATTCTCACGGTGGCATCACAATTCATCTTCGCCAACATCTTATATATTAGGCAAAATATACACTTATACACTAAAAATAGTGATATTCACAATATTAACACCAGAAATAAGGACAAATTACGAGCTCCATTTCACCGGCTTCATAAGGTACATAACTCATTTGTTGGGCTTGGTATAACTTTTTATAACATGCTGCCCTCTTCTTTGCTAGATTTGCCTTTTAATGCGTTTAAAACTAAAGTAAAATCCACCCTTTATTCAAAGGCATACTATTGTATCAATGACTACTTAAACGATAAGAATAGTTGGTCGCTGTGATTAACTCAAGACAATGTTTATGTTCTTTCTCCAGAATTAGCTTTCCTACTGACAGGTTATATGAGTTCATATAATTGATTATTTTTTTATTTGACTGTATAAGTCAATGTAATTTAATTAGTTAAATTTTAATTTATTAGTTACATAATCTACTCATTACAATGTGTGTTTTATGAGTTGTATTGCAATAAGTGGTTAGCTAGCGTCCTCGACTATTGATTATACTATTCTTGCCTGAGCAACCGGCAGCAAGCTCGTCATGCTCCCTTAGATGTCACTGCCTGCGGTAGCGTCGGGGATCGGGTTGCCTCCTTCCCTCCAATATGGCGAGGGGGGTGATGGCTGATCTTTGCGTTATGCTCGTGAACGGGTGCTGCTTGTGGTGACTGGTCGTCTTGCTGATCATGGTTTTAATTGTTATTAGTAATTGTTTACTTATTTTACTTCGATGGGGCTAGTTTATCATTTCTCACTTCGAGCTACAGCAATTGCCTTATGTAAGCGGGCACGACCTTTATGCCTGGAGCCTTTTATTTAGGTATTAAGTTCTATTTACGTTTTTTTTATGTTGAAATTTTTTATCTGCTTGAGTACACTTTGTTCATTGTTTTGTTGGTATACTGGCGCGTGCTAGCTAACGTATGGCAAGTGTGTAATTTAATCCAATGTTTTGTGTTTCGTAATGTTAATTACTTTGCATACGATTTGTATAAAATCAAGTTTATATAACTAAACAGACAGACGTGCTGCTGGGGAGTTTGTTCCACCACTTCTTCTTCCCAGCTAAAGCACTAGGAAGTGGTGACGGGTGGGCATTTTTGGGGGACTGTCTTATGTAACTTTGACGTTCGAAAAGTGCTGATTTTCAGCCTAGTTTGAATAAATGACTTTTGATTTGATTTGATTTGATTTTGATTTGATTTGATTTGATTTGATTTGATTTGATTTGATTTGATTTGATTCAGTAAATGTTTATTATAATTATTTTGAATAAAGGCTAGGCCAGACACTTCTTAGTATGAGATCACCGATTTCTAGATTCGAAAGAACGACAGGCACCCACGATACAGGAAGAAATTCCTAGTGTGGGGCAACGTTTTAAAAAAAAAGATAAAAAGAGAAAGAGAAAGAGTTTTGAAATATTTTTAAAAAAGAGCTCGATATAGTTATTGGGCTCGGATGCCGGTTGCAATCCGTATGGTTTGTTTGCTTGTGTTTTGTGGTGTCCATTTTTCGTTAGGTCTGTACCTTCGAAACTGTATCCATTTATATGGAACGCAGCATACAAACAAACGGAAAAACCCACACACCGATTGCGCACGCTCCGTATTGCATCCGTTTTGTTAAGCTCCTAATCAAACCAAAAAAAACCAGCGAGCCTTACAGTAGTCGCATATGATGTGTAACATCTGACATCTCATCTTGGTAATAAGCAACTGAGCAGCGACAGAAATTAACCTCAGAATTTAAAATAGATAATTTAAAATTTAAGTTAGATACTGAAATATTTATTTGAATAATTATTTATTACTAGTGGTCCACTGTAATGAATAATATTACCCCTACTTGTCGAAACTCGACCCCCCTCTGTTTACAATCTATATAGTACTTACTACGGGGTATCGTATTACCCAGTAACTGAGTTGTGGAGGTCAGATAGACAGTCGCTCCATGTAAAATACTGGTATTCAGCTGCATCCGATTAGACTGGAAGCCGACCCCAATATAGTTGGGAAAAGGCTAGGCAGATGATGATAGTACTTACTAATTCTATGAGTATACAAATCCCATGCTATTATAAAGTACTTACTTATTCCATGCTCAAGCTGTCACTTCCTGTTTACACACTTCCGTCCCTTTTCGCGAAATCACTCCCACAGAAAGCGTGAGGAATTTTACACATCAAAAAAATCTAAGATATCGTTCTGTCGTATCTAATAACGAGACATGTGCCCAATAGGATTTCACATCGTCAAAAATGACGAACTTCCATACAAACTATCATCCCCTGGGGGATAACCATCACCTCTTATAGCAGTATTATTTCAATATTACTTCAGTATGAGAAAGAGATGGAGCTATAAGACCTGTATAGCTCCATCACTTTCCCACTATGAAGTGATATTGCCACACTGATAAGTGCCTGCCAGGGTCGCGGGAAGGTACTAAAGGGTCACCGAGGCCCATAGCAACACAGGCAACAGGAAGGAATACGGGTGGGTTTTAGTCAGTAAGAGTCTGACACACCCTCCCGCTCCGCCCAGAGCGGGAGAAGTTATTTGATGATTTCCCATCCAAAAAAAAAATCCCCTGATAAGTGATAAATGATTTTATTTCTGTAAGTAGGTTTGTACAACGTCAATTTTACACGTCCATCATATTAAAAAAAAAAAAAAAAACTAGATGAGGTCGGCGTTTCCTCTCTGACTACTCTGAGAAGAAAGGTCGAAACAAACTCAGAGAACACAGTGTCTTTTTAAGGCCAGATGTAATCTAGGTCAGATCATGTGAAGACCATGTATATTGGTGTCTGAAATGGTCTTTTGAGGAAAGAACCACACAGATTGAGTGAACCTGTCCAGTTAGTGCACGCATTTGTCAATAATCGTGCAGCTCAACTTGGAACTTAAGGAGCTCAACGATTCGTCGAATAATACCAAAGAAAGGACATTTGGGTAGGCTGCATAAAATACTCAAACTGCCAGACCAAGAAAAACTAATTGAGAGGAAAATAAAAACAATGACCGACATAGTCTGCACATTCCCTTGTTTAACTCCTTTTATCATCATCATCACCTGCCTAGCCTTTTCCTACGTATGTAGGGGTCAGCTTCCAGTATAACTGGAAAGGAAAAAAGATAAATATAAATTTTAGTTTAGTCCTGTCAAATTAATCAGCGCTTGACGTAAATTGACATAATTTTTGTAGGCAAATTTTTAATCACGTCTAAACTTGTATGGAGTAAGTGACAGGCGCTAATTAATTTGACAGGACTAAACTAAAATTTATCTTCTGTCCTCTTCTTAATGAAATACAAAGAAAAAGATGCACTGAACTTAAATTTAGTTTAGTGTGTGAACAAAGGTATCGGTACCAGTAAGTAGAGAAGATCGACGATATTAATTTGCTTTTCCTTGTCTTCAGGTGCGTGCAAAGTGTCATGAAAGGCGAGTACATATACCCAGGCCTCAAGCTGTTCACAGGGATGAAGTTCCCCGTGTTAGTGACATACGTTTTCGTCGAAAACTTTTTCTATTATACAAGCCAATGGCTTATCGTCGACATGGTGTGGGGCCCAGGGCATTTGAAGAAAGTCGTATAAAGAAAATAGATTAATATTTAATTAGTTAGTACAACCGCTATTTGGTAAAGGATATTTTTTTACTAATATTAGAGGTATTTTTAATTTATTCCTGGAAAACTATACATGGCTAGCGAGTTAAGGTGATTGAACGGGTGTTGGCTCGGTTGATTAAAATAACTTTTGTTGTAATAATGAGAAGCACAGCACATAAGGACTAAAAACACAGCAAAGTTTACTGAATCAGGTACCTAACTTTCAAAACGTTGTGCTTACCTTTATTCAATTCAGTGTCGGCCTTATAATATAGGCAATAAGGCTCACTTTTATTTAGAGTTACCCATTGTCTTGAGCTCTTTCGAAAGAAATACGTGTGAAGTTCAGAACAATTTCCAGAGAAGTGCCATTCGCCACATGTAAATAAATATGATTGTAAAATAAAATAAAAATCAAGTGTACTTTTAATAATTTATGACAAAAGCACAAAGTGTCTTTATTTATTTTATAAGCCCAGTGTGTCATTTCAAATATACGAACCATGTTATGTGATAGTGTGGTTGGTATTTTAGTTTGTTTAATTAAACCAAATTTGATAAGGATTCATTGTTGTTTTATTTAGAAGAAAAGCGATCCTACTCTGTATGCGAGATGAAGGAGACAAGTACATATTGGAAGTACATCCTAAACAATAACTGGACAAGTGCGAACTCGCGTGGTGAGGGTTCCGTCCGATGAATATGAAATTATCTACAATGTTTTTTATCCCACGATAATTTATTTGAAGAACAAACTTAACATTGTAGTTGAAAGTCATGTTCTCCCATATATTTCAACTGCAAATGTAAGTTTGTTCGCACCTGCCGGGGTCGCGTGGAAGTTCAAAAGGGTTACCGAGGCCTTTGGCAACACAGGCAACGGAAGAAATACGGGTGAGCTTTAGTCAGTAAGAGTCTGACACACCCTCCCGCTCCGCCCAGAGCGGGAGAAGTTATTTGATATTTTCCCATCCAAAAAAAAAGTTTGTTCGGACAATATTGAGACATTTACCATGTTATTTTAAAACCATAGATCTTCTTTTATTGTAATCTATAAGTAAAGAACTATTTTCCGTGAAATTATAGGTTCCGTGGTTTCCGAGCTAAGGTCAATTGTCGTCTATTTTCTTAAATAACTTTGAAAATGTTTATTTTTAAATAATGTAAGAAAAATATTTGAGACTCTATCGTCCTTTCATTTGATATGTCACATGGTATAGATAGCAAAACTTTTTTTTTTTCATTTCCACCCAAAACTGGTCCATATTCAATATTCATTTATTTTCGTTACACGTCCGTATTTGGGTCACAGAAACTCATGTGTGTACCAAGTTTTAACTTAATCGGTCCAGTAGATTCGGAGCAAATTGGCTGTGACAGACGGACAGACAGACAGACACACAGATAAGCAGACACACGAGTGAACCTATAAGGGTTCCGTTTTTTATTCGGACGTACAACAAAAAACAAAAATAATCATAATAGGTATATTCTCTGAAACCTGAAATTAAATAAGTGAGCTCTCTGTAGCTTTCAATCCAGATTTCTTCAAACATATTATTTGTCTGTGGTCTTTGCAGGGAAATAAATGACTAAGAGTAAAGTCCAAATTGTTTGGATTGTTGCTAACCTAATACCTATGTAGCATCGAATTCTATATAAAAAATGTTTTAAATCATAACATTGCTTATGGCTCAATTGCACTTATAGTTTATCTTACAGCTAAAGACATAGTCCAGGGATAACTTACTAAATCCCTTGGTTACCGAATCAAACTAATTCTGGTTTTACTACAGCGGGCTTACTTACAAAATATCTGAATTTGATACCAGCAAGTGGGTCTTACTGTTCTGAAAATAACAATGGCAATGTTTTCAATGATCTTAAAGATTACATGGAAATGCTTTGGCAGAAAGAAAGTTTATTCTTCTTCGAGTTAAAGGCGTGAACTGTAGAGAGGTACTGTACGCATAATTATCAAATTCTTCTGAACTGAACTGTAGGTAGATATTTGTATCACAAGACATGTCCGATATTTATGCATTCTAAGAGGTGACACATCTTTTGAAGCCGATGCGGTATATATTTTGGCGTCGCGTGTCTCGTCAGATAGTTTTGAGGTTTCTTCGAAGTCACATATTTGTGCCGCTTGTATATGCTTTTCACAGATGATCACATAACCATGTTTGTTGTCTTCTCGAGAACAGATATTAATGAATGAATCGTGAAATCTGATATTATTGCCGATCTGTCCGTATACACGTATATCGTTGGTTGACTTCCTGGTCGCTTCGTGTTGGGTGCGATCCCCGAGCCGAGCAAAGTGTTATTGGATTTTTCCATTGGGAATGTTTCAGTAATCTGGATTTTTGTTCAGTTATTGGTAATAGAGGCTTTCTATTACATGGAATTTAAACATATTTTGATTCCACAGGTACAGCATCATAACATCATGAGGTTATGTTATGTTAATATCATCAACTAATCAAACCAACTAATGTAAAACTTTTTTAAATGAAATAAAGATTTTGTATTTGTATTTGTTAATTTGATGTACCTACCGATAGCCCAATAAAATTAGATTGTCTAATATTATATAGGTATGAGGAACAGGGTGTAAAGTCAACTCATCTTCTATAGAAAAGGGAGGATCCTCCGACCAGACGGGTGTTGTGTCTGGTGGGTACTGCCCGACGATTGGATGCGCGTGGTAAAACATGCTTACGCAGTGCTAGATTTTAGTTTAACTTTTGTGAAGCTATTTCATTAAACATGAATTCCCGCATAATAATATCCAACAATCGGGATAAATATTTTAATTGTAACCAATTAGTGCTATGTGCAAACAATTTGTAATAACGTGATAACATTTTGGAAATTTAAACGCATCTGTTAGTTAAACCTTGGCGTAATCACAGCAAATGTCGATTCGATTGATTAGGGGTGCGGACAATCGATTGGTTTTATTCACCTGGTGCCGCATCTAATCGGTTTTTGTTTTTACGTCGTGTTTTGTATTAAATAAATCAAATGTAGGATCTGTTTGCTTTCTTTGACCAGATAAATGATTGTTTTTTTATGTGTAGGTATATGTCTCTGTTTTTAATTATTGTAAATATGTTTTAACCGTGTTCATTAAACGTATATACATAAATTCACTAACTCACTTCTTTCTAATGGGGGTAGGCAGAAGCTATAGAACGCGACCTGCTACGATCCTTACCTACTACTTTTGCCTCGTTTACGTTCATACATCTGGTTATACACACACACGCCGATAATATGTAAGCATCATGTACCTATCAGATAATAAATTTATCTGTCATTGCTTCATTTTTAATTATTTTTTACCTATTTTGGTATAGTAATTTTATTCTAGGTGCATCGTCTTCACATATAATTATATAATGTATACAACATTTTGTAAAACATTTTAAAAGAGTAACGGTGGAGTTTCTTGCCCATTCTTCTCTATACGAAACTACCTTTTGGAAGCGGGCGGCAACTAGAATCAATTCTATTTTTTTTTGTACATTTTGACGTACTGCCTTTTATGTGCCTATTTGAAATAAATAATTTGACTTCGACTTTGACCGGTTGCGAGTACTACGCACCTGATCCTTCTGAAGAACATCACCAATAAGGCCAATCTCCTACCGGCGTTTCCACTCACATCTGCCTTGTACGAATAAGTACCTTTTGTTAATCGCTTTTCATTTATCCTCTCAACATGACCAAACAATCTAAGCATACTCTTTTCAATTTTTGTCACTACATCTTCTTGTAACCGCACCATTGTCTTATTACAACATTCCTCACAATCGGATGTATAGCACCATTCACTTTATTTCCCGCATTTACTCTCCTTTCCAAATTTTGATCAATTTTTCCATCCCTTGAAAACAGACTCCCAAAATATACAAACGCACGACTTACTTGCTCTATAGTCTTATTATTTATTTTCACATCATACGCCATATTTTGTTGGTCGCTGTGATTAACTCAGGACAATGTTTATGTTCTTTATCCAGAATTAGCTTACCTACTCACAGGTTGTATGAGTTCATGTAAGTCAATTTATTTTTAATTTTTATTTTAATTTATTATTGACATAATCTACTCATTACAATGTTTTTTATGAGTTGTATTGCAATATGTGGTTAGCTAGCAACCTCGACAGTTGATTATATTATTCTTGCCTGAGCAACCGGCAGCAAGTTCGTCATGCTCCCTTTGATGTTACTGCTTGCTTTAGCTTCGGGGGTCGGGTTGCCTCTTTCCCTCAAATATGGCTATTATATATAATAGAAATGGCTGATCTATGCGTTATACTCGTGAACGGGAGCTGCTTGTGGTGACTGTTTGTCTTGCTGACCATGTTTTTTTTTATTATTATTAGTTATTAATTGTTTATTTATTTTACTTCGATGGTCCTAGTTTATCATTTATGGTGCGCCCTTTATGCCTGGAGGCTTTTATGTAGTATTTTATATACATTCTTGGTCATAGTCCTTCCATAGTTTTAGGTTACCAATCCAATATAGCCACCCAAACCAATAGCCCGTTATATTTTGTTTCCATGTTCTGCAATAGTCCTGCACCAGGGGATTGTCCTTGGGTAAAATAATCGTCGGTTGGTGCCGACGCCTCAACCTTCAAATTAAAATTGTAACTCCTCAACACTGAAAACTGTCTAAGAGGCCTTTGCGAGTTGGCTTTGGCCTCTTGTACGCCTTTCAAAGGTCCGGGACCCAATGGTCCCGAGATATGTCAAAGACATTAAAAAAAATATATGTCATATACTTTATTGCGGTAGGCTGCGCCGGTGGAGTTTACATTGCCGGAACAGGTCTAGGGTAAGGAGCTAGACCAAAAGAGATACAGAAACCCGCAGGGCAGCATGTGGCGAGCTATTGGGCAGTAGTGACCCCACGGACCCTGCCTCCCGGGAGAAGTCTTAATCCTCATCTCTGGCTTGCTTTTATTGGCCGGCTGGAGAGAACACTGACGTGGAACAGAGCTCCTACCCCATTCTTGCCTTTATTTGCCGGCTTAAGTAGAGAGATTCGCAAGAGCAAACGTGCTCGGAGGAAGCAAGTATTCCAGTAAGTGCTGGTAGGGATCTAGACCATCTTCCTCTGAGATTGTTCTGATTGCCGTGGAATGCTCTTTAACTCCTCAAGCACCTCAGGTTGTATTGCCCTTTTGTCGCTACGTCACTATGTGCTAGCGACCATCTTCGGGGGCCGATTATTAAGTGTGCGAGTCACCCCAAACAGGGAAATCTTCGGTTAGTGCCTTATTCCATTTACAATTGTCTAAGGGGCCTCTGCGCGTTGGCTTCGTCCCCTCGTATGCCATCCAATGGCCCGGACCTTTTGAAGACCAATGGTCCCGAGATATGTCAAATATATTTAAAAAATAATAATAATACCATTTATTTCAGGCGACACAGGCCCATAGAAAAATACCTTAAACTAAACATACATATTTTGTTATAAACAAATTTATGTTAAAAAAATATATAAAAAAACGCAACTGCAAAAACACATAACTGAAAAGAGAAATAAAGCATTACAATCTATAGAATTTTGGTATCGCAGGTGGGGACAAACAAAAGTTACACCATATTTCAGGTTATTGGTTTGAGATACCAAAATTCTATAGATTGCAATGCTTGTTTTTCTCTTTTCAGTTATGTGTTTTTGCAGTCGATATTTTTATTTTTGTTACTTAAATAATTTGTTTTATTTCAAGCTTTTTAGTTTTATTAATGTATATATATGGCTCATTAATAGCTTTTATTTGATATCAATATTGTTGTAATTTATTTTAAAACCTTTCGTCCGTTTTTTTTTTGTATTTGCAGATGCAATAATATAAAAAATATATACTTAGCCCACTTCCACAATGAAGACAAGTCTAACGACACCTCTTATGTTAAAATCCATCAAGCCGTTTAGGCTACAGACCGTGCCAAAGAAATAGACATACATACATATAATACATACATACATAGTATACTCTCGAAAAACATTACTCTCCTTCTGGGGCAGTCGGATAGAAAAGGTTTAATACTATGATACTAGCACTTCACTTTGCACTAGCTTGACCTTGTGTTGTCCTGTTGTACTTGTCCGCGGAAGCGACGGAACACGTCCTGCGGCCAAAAGTCTTCTTCCATGACAAAGGGCAGATAACAGTTCGGTACACGCACTACGAATGCCTTGAAGTTGACGTTCCGGTGCGATACCAGTCACTGCACCCTCGGCGTGTTCTTCATCTTTTGGCGCACGTGCTCCACGATGTCATGCGCTTTAGTGATGAGTGCAGGCGGGAGATTGTACACCGGTGTGCTCCTCTTTGCGGCACGCAGGCTCAATTCGGGCTCCGTCGGAGCTTTGCGGCAGCGGTTCTTGTTCGTTTGCAATCGGTGCTTCCTCGTTTGCACCATCACAAAACCGTCATCATTATCAGGCCTATCACTACTACTATCACTATCACTATCACTACTACTACTATCAGACCTTTTACGGCATGGGCTTGATACCAGGAGCGCCAGCGGCACACGTGGTGACGTTAGCGGAATCCCTTTGTAGGGGTTTCGCCTGGGCTGCAGATACTGGCAGCGGGATGTACTATAAGTATAGCTCTACCGAACCCTTCGGGGATTACAAGTGTGATGTTATGTTATGTTATAAAGAATCTAGGAAGTAAGGCTAAACTCAGCAGGTTTTTGAATGTACAGTAATTTTTGCGTTCATTGCTTTGCCTACCATTTTGATGTAGGTACTCCAGATTATTTATTAATTCTGAGCGTTTTCAAAAAACAAAATATGCGCGTTTTCTCAGGAAAAACGACTACAGTATTTTTAGCCCACTAAGAAACGCGGGATACTTGTGGTAACCAAGAGTACAAACACGTTGTGAATGAGTGCGTGAAGAAGAGTAGCGTCACCACATAACTCGCACACACTTCCGACTTCACTATTGCCTCGGATGGTACCGAGAGCTCCAACGCTTACACACACATTCACAGCGTGTTTGTATACTTGGTAACCACAAGTAAAGCGCGCGTCGCTTCGTGTGATAAAAATACTGTGCCGCAAAGTCAAAGCGCTACCTAGAAGGCGGAAATTAAACTAAGTTTTCTACGGCAGTAGTTTTACTTAGACAGAATGTCACATAAAAGAAATTCTATCAAAGTGTCTCAGCTTGCCTACTGTTTTCTCAAGAAAAAATATTAACTAGAAGATTGTTAGAATTCAATTAATAAATAATAATAAAAAAGAGTCTGGCCAGATAAAATATTTACATAATTAAGTTATCTAACTTTCAGAACAAAGGGTGTATTTTTAGTTAGTATTCGTGTTTTTTGAATACCTACTTTTACATAATAATTATTGTATTTTTAAGTTATTTACTTTACTAACATAGGCTAAGTTCATACTAACACTATATGGATCTCCTGGTCTGAAATATTTTCTTTTATTTGAATTTTATTTATCTAAAGCTAGAAAGACGAAGCGCCTCAAGAAACTTCCCAGCAACACGACTATACGACTCTCAGTTTTTGATACATAAACTAGTAGGTACCCATTTATCCAAAGGTATCTAGAGGTATCCCAGGTATCTAAAGTTTTAGTATAATAATGGCTATAATAATAACGACGGTGATCGCTGATACCTATAATTACAAGATATTATCTTAGCTTAGGTATTAGCTGCAAAGGCGGGCATCAGCCGGGGATCGCGGAAGTCTCACTAGATCCCATGATCCCCGGTGCAACTGTGCGAGGGGAACACCGGTGTGGTTTTTAGTCAGCAAGAGGCTGAAAGACCCCTCCAGCCGCCCCGGGGTGGAGGACATCCATGAGGAACCTTACCTTTTTTTGTTGCGGGGTGGATGGATACCCCGAAACAAAAAAAAAGGTAAGTAGTATTAGCTGCAACTCTAACATGCAACTTTAGTAACCTTAAGGGTTGGGTAATCACCGTTGACCTTGGCCATACAAATGCGCGTCCCGCTCACGCCGCGCTGCTCCCGCACCGCTGTCGTTCGTTTCCATAAGGAATATTTATTTTTAGTAACGAAAATATGAATAATTGAACAAAATCACAGATAGCTTTATAGACAATAGAATAGTCAGTACATACAAAAAAAATCGTGAAAATATCTTAAGTAGTTTGAAAGCAATATTTTTTATGCTTAGGGTAGACATTAGTAGACATTTAATTGATGTCTATGCGTTCTAATAATAATAATAATAATAATTCGTCACTCAGCTCTGCCTCACAGTTGCCGGAACCTGCTCCAGACGTGGTCCAGTGATACCGGCTGCTGTAGTTGCGTCGAGCTCGAGCGATGAATACTTCTCGCCGCCGAAGACACCATCACCAGTACGTCCGCGTGGAAGAGGCCGACCACTGGTCAGCTTAGGACTCCGAGGCCCACTGGCCTCTGATAGGGACCCCGCTCCCGTCGGAAGTGTGCAATGCATGAGGTGGACACAAGCTGTCAACGAAAATGTCATGCGCGCATACTTTGGGGCTACAGAGAGGGGAAGTAACTTGACTGCGTACCGTGGTCGGATGATCTCTCTGTTTCAGGTGCTTAAACCAGCTGTTAACGTGTCGGTGCAACGACTGTCGGATCAGGTGCGGGTCATCCAGCATAACCATATGCTGGATGACGTCGTACTACATCGACTAGGTATCGAATCACGGAATAGCCATGTTTTGCCTGCTTCGCCACTGGTCGCGGTGCAAATGCAAAATTTACCCGGCGGTTCACCGCAACCCGACCACACTGATGAAGATGAAAAAGTAGGTACATAAAATAAAGGTGTTTACAAAAGTAAGTCTAGTTTAACATATATTTTTTGCATAATTAGCCTGCATTATATGAAGGCGTAATAACAGATTTAAGTCACTTAAATCATATATCTGCGCTTAACGTACTCACTTATACCATGGTGGAACTAAGGTCGCGCTGCCAGCAAAATATACACAGCTTTATGGTGGGTATCTCACCAGGCGTCTGATCTGTTGTGCAACCGACCATACATTTTTTGGCAGTGTGACCACGGTTGCATTGCACAGCCACTGGTGTCTTATTGAGATAGCCCTAAAGCCTATTTTTATTGTAAGCCATAATTTTTTACTGGGCCTTTATTTATTAAAGTAAAACTTTTTTTTTCCATTGCCTTAAATTTTTTCGTCCATCTATCGCATTTCGCATTACAGCCGCCGTAAATGCAGTAAATGCCTACGATCCGAAAAAAGTTCACTTGCATCGTGGTTTCATAAAACCACACAATTTGTTTTTTTTATGCTTCACTTACTCGTATCTCAAAATATTGTCAATACTTGCCCAATATTTTCGAACAGTGCACTCTTCGAAAATATTGGGCAAGTTTTGACTCACTTTGTAATTGATATTCAAAAATGTCTGAAACATAATTAGATGTTTGGAATAAAAAATAACATTTTTATTTGCAGTGACTAGCTTTTATTTGTAAGTACATAATAGGCAGTTTATATCTTAGAACACATGTCTCAATAGTATCTTTGACAAAGAAATACTAAAAAAACATAGTTTTTGCTAACATCTATTTACCTATGTGAATTTCAAAACACGTGCATGAAATAGGGATCATCAACTTAGACAATAAAGTAAGTAAGCCAACTAATTGAGATAAGTTATCATACACATAGTTGCTGCGGTCGCCTTCCGGGAAAAGCAAGGAACGGCAATCGTTTCGCATACATTGCTATTTTCTTTGATGAAAAGCAAGCCGCGCTGATAAACTTATTAAGTATTTTTAATATGGTGCATTGTGGAGGATTATGAAAGTGTATCCTACACAGTATCCATTAAGGTTTATAAAGATACTGTTTCAAAGGTACAAGTGACATGGGACGACGCTCTGCAAAATCGAATATATTCCTATACTCGATCAGTTAGGGAAAATAATTGTTTCTCAAATTGACACTATAAGTCAATTCGCGGTGTTATTGCCATTTTATGTAACTGCCAAAGAATGTTAGTTGTGATTTTAATACACAGACACTGGTGCCGATTCCCTTGTTCACAAAATACACTAAATTTAAGTTCCATGCATCTTTTTCTTTCTATTTCATTAAGAAGAGGACAGAAGATACATTTTAGTTTAGTCCTATCAAATTAATCAGCGGCTACCACTACTCCATACAAGTTTAGACGTGATTAAAAACTTGTCAACTAAAATTACGTTAATTTACGTCAAGCGCTGATTAATTTGACAGGACTTAACTAGAATTTATCTTCTGTCCTTTTCTTAATGAAATAGAAAGAAAAAGATGGACTGAACTTAAATTTAGTTTAGTTTGTGAACAAAGGAATCGGCACCAATTTCAGTTGGTAGTCATTTTGCTAAGGCAACGGTCTCCTTAAAACGTCAGATGCTACCGACGTGACAGCGTACGGTGACGTCACGACGGACGACCGTCACGCCGCCATGGTTCGTAGCTGCCGTCGTTACAGCTGTCCGTCGCGGGCAGCGTATGAGCGGGACCGTGCCCGTGTGTTTACGAACCCATCATTCGGCCGTCGTCGGTGACAGACGACTATACGTCGTCGGTCGCGGTCGGCGTGTGGTCAGATAGATGGCCAGCAACAATTGATTACCCTGATTTTACCTAGGCTGGTTTTTTAACCGTCCACGGATCTAATATACATAGTTACGTATAGCAAGTTACTGACTGGACGCAGTTCCTCAGCAGTGGTTGGAGTAAAAAAACGTAACATCACGTTTGTTATCCCTGAAGGTTTGTACAGAGGTGTACCTGTAATAGGGGGCGATCCTATAGCCATCAACCGGGCACAAATCTAGACTCCGGCTGCTACTGACAAATTTCTGATCGAAAAATCCAATAACACAAACTCTAGAATAAAAATGTCTCCAAAATATATCCCTATCGTTCCTATCTAAATGCATCAGCTCTAGCTCTCTTCGTAATATTAATTAGTAATATTTCTGGCCATGCAAGTTGATAAATTTATAAAGGCATAAGGAACAGGGTGTATAGTTCACTCATCCTCCATAGGAAAGAGAGGATTCTCTGACCATATGAGTGTCGTGTCTGGTGGGCAACTGCCCGACGGTTGACGTTGGGATGTTTTATATATGCTAGTTCCGCGGTAAACACTGCGTGCGCGATGCAGGATTTTGAGTGACGTCAGTGTGTTGCGTAGTTCACATGTGGCGATGTAGATGCCGCCACAAACTCAACACGGCAAAAGGGGTGATTCGTCACACTGGATAAACAAACATTTTGTACATCTACAGAATTTACCTGTTTCTTGACTTATTAAACTAGTGCAAGACGATCAACTGCTGATATTTCTTCAAGTTTCTTCTTATTTGGAGACACCGAGGAATCTAAATTTCTAAACTAATATGTGGCGGTAAATATTGATGGAATAAAACGAATGGATGTTATAGATTAATTTTATAATGATTAAATCCACACAGTAATTATTTGCACAACAAAATGATGTGGTAATATAACATTATTACATAAAATATCAAAGCATATCAATAATAATAATCACCAGCATTTCGCGTATCAACATAATATATATGACGGAGAAGGTAGGTCTCACTCGTAATCATCAGCCATATTTTAACTACTGTGGGCGTACAATGGCAAGTGTTGGTTATTGCACAATAGAAAAACCGTTTGCAGTTTACATCAAATTATAATTTACGATCAAATAATCACACTAGCTATTCACACAATGTAGGTACACAACACAACTATACGGAACGCGAGACAGTTTCTAAACGTGTTCACTCCTTGATCGCCTCCGACCAACTGCCCTTAACTCCGGTCGAGCGTTATGTTGTAGACTCTGTCGAGCGTCGCTTGGTGGCGCTGGCGTCCCGATTAGTCAAACTAAAACTAGTGACTAACGTATTTCCGAAATATATTTATTAAGAGCAATATTAATTAATACAATTAAAATAAAACGTAGGTACCTGACCTTTCAGAATTGTCTTGCCGAGTCCGTAGTCAAACAAAGTCTGAGCGATCGAGCTACTAGCGCGCTCTCTTAAACTATGGGCTGCTTGTCTTGGTGGGGGCGATTAGGCAACAGAACAACTTATTAAACCGGAAGTTACTCTAAAACTGGCGTTAATATTTTTAAATGAATTGCCTTATAAAAGGCGCGGCATAAATCACACTTTAATCATTGCCTCGGGAAAAAGCCTTATCTAAGGCGCGGTATAAATGATATGGCCTCGGTAAACAATCCCTCAAGGACACGGCAGACTTAGCATACTCATGACCAAGCACTCATCCAACACCTGGCCAGTATGTAATGGATTCGTACAAGGCAATAAGTTACCAATCTCCAGAATCGAATAAATTTCAGGTTTTCATGAGAAACTACAAATAATTTTCAGTACTATGAAATTTTACAGTGTGTCGTTCATTATCACAATAACTAAATGTAATTACGCGCGTTCGTCTGTGCGACGTTTTGCTACTTATCAACAAGCATTAAGGTCCAAGCGTTCAATGCAATTTACAACGGCAAAAATGGCTGGAGGCGACCAATTGCAACCCATGAGAAGCTGGAAGGGAGTTTGTCCGGTGGTTTTATAAAACGTACAATTAATTGCAAGTTGGACTGCCCTGACAGTATCCATACAGCCTCTCCAGGTAGTTTTCTTGATTACCGTGAAACAGTCAGTTGGGACTTTCATTAGCTGTACGACCTGGCTATTTGCACGACCGATGCCAGTTGCGATGAAATGTGATTCGATAGACCAGTTTTGCCAAATTTTTGCAGTACTTTTCTACCACTCAGAATTAGATAACACTACTTGTATGCCAATAATGTCAAAAATATTCTCACCCAAAATAATGTCATATTGAATTTGGTGATCGGGAACCAATACAAGCTCCTGCTCCATATTCAACCCATCAATACAAATCTAGACTAGTTTTGTTTGACACAAGTACAATAAAATGAATTTTGTCCAACTCCGCGTAACTTTGTAGTATTAAAATATAATTTGGCACTTGGTGCAACCCCGAACACTCACGCATTAATGAGCATTCCGCGAATTTGTTTACGAGACAGAAAAAGATTCGCAACCATCGATTTTACCAATCGTGGAACGGTTGTTAGCAACTATTAAAGAATTTACCGATTATTCAGATTTCGGTTTTGAATTCAAGACCCGACTTTTGACAATAGGTACATACTACGCGAGTTTTAGGGGTTGCACCAGTGGGTATATCCTTAGTTTGTTCATTTTGACTAGGGGTGTTATGAGATTGATTAGTGTCAGCACTAGTAGTAGAGGTATCTGAATCCTTACGGTTACGACAGTCTCTTTGCAAATGACTCACCTTAAAGCATGTTTGACAATGCCTAAACTTATGATCTTGCGAGTCATATTTGGTATTTTTAGTATTGGAATCATGTACTGGATGTTTACGTTTATAAGAGTTTAGATTTTGTATCAATTGAGGCAACTTTTGGGCGTCAGTCGCAACAAATCTGATCAAATACGAAAGTCCAACACACCTGGTATCGCGGCGTCCTCCAAATTCCGCTCGGTCACCTTAACGCCAACAGCTTTTTTCACCAGCTCCCATTTACGAGATGCGTACTCGACCAAGTTACTAGCCTTGTCACTCGAATACTCCATGAAGGCGATTAAGTCATCGTTGTATCGGGTTTCGTTTGCAAAGGTTTGAATGAGATTATATTTGATATGTTCCCAATTAGTCAGCGTGGTATAGTTACGACGCACAGTGTTTTATAAACCCAAAAAAAGTGACATCGTCTTTTTATTCCAGATTCGTGTAGATTGATTCAAAAGAAACGCTAGAGTAAAATACCGAGGTTTCTAGTACATCTAGATGATGAGATATAAATTTTTGAAAATGCCTAAATTTTTATCCGGATTATTAAAAAAAAAATCATAATAAATTACTAGTTAAAATTATTAGCAAACTGATTAAATTCATGCACGAAGATTTTAAAGGCGCAAATTACCATGTTATCAAAAATATTTAGGTTCATTTAAATCGACGTTATCATTTTTTTTTAATATTTTCGATATTATTTTTAAACTCGATTAATCCTGAATTTCGCTTCTTAATTTTTTTACATAAAATTGCTATAAATGTGGCCTATACACACTAAAAAATTCAAAGCCCGAATCCGTGGACTAACGAAGTTATAATCATTAGAAATTTATTGCTAGGGTTGGCACTTACAACCAATGTAAACCCGGGTATAAATTGATTATTTTTTTTTATTATTTCACTTACAAAACGTCAGAAGCTAGTGCGTGATTCGCAATTAGTCGTTTCCTATGGAGAAAAACCGGCAAGAAACTCTATGGCTACTCTTTA
The DNA here is from genome assembly GCA_905333075.3 of Atethmia centrago. Lineage (NCBI taxonomy): Eukaryota > Metazoa > Arthropoda > Insecta > Lepidoptera > Noctuidae > Atethmia > Atethmia centrago. The sequence goes on along the minus strand of HG995377.1, from coordinate 13,124,951 downwards.
AAAAAAATGGTTGATTTACAATATTTCCATATACTTAATATGTGCTGAAATATATTATATTTTCACCACACTTATTCGAAGAGGACGGCTTAGTTCGCCTCCAAATGCACCCAAAGGTGGTGTTTTCTGTAAGAAACTTTCAGCGGCCAGTGATGAGTATTCCAATTTCAAAAAGTGCGCGGCAAAGATGATTGCTGCGCAGTTATTAGAGGATTCTGTTCATAAGTGCGCCGCAATTTAAATTGCCACGCACTTTTTGAAATTGGAACATCTTAGCGTTCAGCTCCAAAGAAATCGAACGAAAATATTGTTTGAATAAAGATTGGCTGGTATGACGGCCCTCAACTCAAAAATGTTATTTTGCTCCCTTATAATACAATCTACTATATATATATTGTATTTGATTCGAACTGTTATGTCGTGATGGTCCTGTGGTTCAGGCCCGCTTTTTATGCACGAGGTTGCTGGTTCCGTACCGAGCAAGTACAAATGTAACTTTTTAAATTCATATATACTGTCCAAGTTTAATATAGACTAGCCATGTCTATAATAAACTTGGACAGCACATGAAAGAAAGAGTTGATTTTATCTCATCTTGAAGTATATTGTGTATATAAGTGTAAATGATGAAACTTGTTGACCAAATAGATAACTAACTAAACTTTAATTGCAGATATTTTAAATATCAAAATCATCAAAAACCAAAAATAAATCAATCAATCATTAATCATTTTCTGCAGTCAACATTTCGTGGTCGTCTATATCTTCAGTAAATTCTTTCTCATTGTGATTTGGTTTAAGTAACGCCAAAGCAGCAGCAGGTAATGGACGTTTTTTCAGATGTTTTCTTCTTTGGAGCTGCATTTCAGCAGCAATAATTGGGTCGGAAGACACTAGTGCTCTATGAAACAGATCATACATTGTTTGTTTACGATCAAATTTGCGTGTGTGGTGCTCCCGATCAGATCGCCAATATTTGTTTCGTGATTCGGCGGCTTGCTCGGAAAGCATACCGATTGGTAGTGGTGTTTTGTCAATAATAGATGCCCCATGAATTAAAATTTTATGAATGGAAACCGTCATAGGATGCCAGTCATAGACACTTACATATTTGTAGGCAAGGTCTTTACAGAATGTACCAAATTTCTCTGCATCTACGGGAATTCCACAAGAGATCACGATTAAGATAATGTATAAACCATCAAGAAGCCAAAGTTCTAATCCTAAAATATCTGCAAAAGTTTTTCGGTTTTCATCTGCCAAAACTATGCGGCTTGTGTTGCCATCATTCGTGGTTCCGGAATTAGGAAGAACGACATCTACCAATACACCAATTTTATCACGTATAGCATCTTGGATACGTTTTTTTCTCTCCTGTACTGCAAGCCCTCCTGGTGAAGATTGCTTGATACGCCATTTGTTCACTTCACATTTGTATCCGAGTTTGAGAAGAAACTCCAAAACTCGGATCCAGGCGTGCAGAGGATTGATACCATGCGTCAACGTATCTGAGTCAACTGTTTTCGAAAATGCAATGTCCAAGTTGTTAAATTGTGTTGCTGTAAGTGCACAATATGGACAACGCATTTGCGATGGCGTATCAAGTATCGTATTAAGAACTTTACCGTCAATTGCCGCTAAATATAAATTGCTGGTAGCGTTGATTTGCTGCCCACTCAGTAATTTATGATCGAAAGGAGTAAGGTGTTCGATTTCTTGGTTAACTCTGTCTTTTTCGGATAAAATCAGTTCTTTAGATTATTTTTTATAAATTATTCGCAATGGGCGGCAAGATCTGTAAGACTGAGCTGCAATGTTTGTCCACAATAATACCTTATAATTTTGGGTGCTTTGATGGTAAATTCTTAAAGGTACAAAAGTTGTAGCAAAAATACTGCTTTCGTTTTCTCCTTGATCCTCAAATGCTTGTTTGTACAAAGCTTGCCCCGAACTACCATCAAAACCCCAAACCCCTTCAAAGACACAGTCTAAAATATTTGTTCCTATTTTGTTGCAGTATTGTGAGAATACTTCACCTTGCAATTACACAATGCGGCTAAAAGTGTGCTGCAGGAGTGACTGTAAAGGAACAACCGCTTCTCGTTCTGTAATATTAACAAATTCTGGGTAACAATTTTGTTTGGCTTTCAAAATTTTATAATACGGTGGGTATGCCGGAAAACCCCGCTCTTGCAAATCTAAATGAATAAAATTATATGCCTCAACAGTCATGTTTTTGTCAATTAATATTGCTAGAGCTTCTGCTGTGTAAGGTTTTGTAGTTGTTGTAATTTTGTTGGCTATTTCAGTGACAGCGACTTTCGACTGTAGGCACGACTCAATCACATTTGCAAATACCGTTGATGTATGATGTGAGACTTGCTCTCCACCAATGTGCAAGGTATTTGCAAAGGCTTTGATCCTTTTTTGTTGAGGCTCACATTCCAGTGTAGACTCTAATCTTTGGCGACTACGGATTTGCTGACGTTTGCTAAGTTTCCTGAAACTATCATCGTCAGTGTGTTCAGGTGGAGCGCTAATGTAGCCGCTAATAAACGTTTCACTTAGCCTCTTTCCATGTTTTTTTCATAAAACTAGACATGTTCTTACATTGTTTATATTTTGTATCACACTTGGACATCAGACTAGAAAGAGTTGATTTTATCTCATCTTCAGTACGAGAAATTTGATAGTCAGCCCCAATTGTGTTGACAATCAAATTTACTCGTTCTGAAAGAGATAAATGGCGTTTCCCTTTCATTAGTTGGAAAATATCCAACCTAGATAAAATTTTTGAACCTGAGGTTCCTTCACCAGACGCCTCTCCTAGCACTGGAGCGATCACCCCCGGAGGTTGAAGGATGTCGGCTGTGGCGCTATCCACAACTTCACTTGCCACTCGTGAACCAACATGAGGGTTGGCGCCCTCATGCCCTCCTAGCATTAAGTCCTCTGATCGGAGCTCAGAAGGACATCCCTCAGCAGCATGGGTCAGGTGCTGCTGAGGCAAAGTGGCATCAAGGGTCTGTGACGGCTCCATGATGCCTCACCCCCGTTCCTCCAGGCTACGTGTAATGATATGGGGTTTCAGCAAAAGCCTATCGAGGGTGGACCTCTTCCCATACCACGCGTATCCCTTCATCAGAAATTGACACAACTACGGATTATACATAAACGTGTACTGGCTGATTCATGAAATAATTTTTACAAAAATAGTTTTCATCTTTCACAATATAAGTGGAGATTATATTGGAGTGTTATAAACATAGATCGGAATAGGTAGGCCTATTTATGTACTTGCCATGAGTTAGAATAATATAGATATTCCCCGAATTCCGGGATTTCTTTTTTAAGTAAGTAAATAGTGAAATCATAAAATAACTATTCTCGCTCCGGGATAAATGAAAGATTCCTTCCTTTCCGAAAGAAAGATTTTTTCCATTCTGACGGGTAGGTAAATAAAAGAAGGACGGAATTAGCGGCAACGTCGCGCGCTTATTGGCTTACATAATACATTTTTATACGTATTAACAAAAAGAATTAAGTTCAATTAAATGCTGTAGTATCAGCCGAAATTCCGTGGAATATCCATATTCCATATCAATGTTTGCAGTCAATGAACCAAAATAGGCCTACCTATTCCGATCTATGGTTATAAATCACAATAATTCTACATTTTTCGTTTTAATGAACAAAACAAACAAAATTAACCAAAAATATATTTTTACAAAATTGACAACCCTAACATCAATTCGATCCGGATAAACATATTATCAATCATAACTTTGTTAGTCCACGGATTCGGGCTTTGATTTTTTTAGTGTGTATAGGCCACATATAAAGCAATTTTATGTAAAAAAATTAAGAAGCGAAATTCAGGATTAATCGAGTTTAAAAATAAAATCGAAAATATTTAAAAAAATGATAACGTCGATTTAAATTAACCTAAATATTTTTTGATAACATGGTAGTTTGCGCCTTTAAAATCTTCGTGCATGAATTTAATCAGTTTGCTAATAATTTTAACTAGTAATTTATTATGATTTTTTTTTTAATAATCCGGATAAAAATTTAGGCATTTTCAAAAATTTATATCTCATCATCTAGATGTACTAGAAACCTCGGTATTTTACTCTAGCGTTTCTTTTGAATCAATCTATACGAATCTGGAATAAAAAGATGATGTCACTTTTTTTGGGACTATAAGACACTGTGCGACGTGCCCAATCAGCATCACGTCCTTTTAAGTTTTTCCTGGCAAGGTTCAGAGTTTCACGCTCGCTAAACTGATATTCTAACAACATGACGACACCAAACTGCAATGGTATCTATACGATCTTCAGGATTAATAGATATTATCTAAATTTCATGTACGTGGCAATGAATGTATAACTTGTGACTTAGGAGCAGTATTTTTAGGCTGAACAAAAGTACTCATCGTTTCATTCATCATAGATTTCATAAAGTCAATATGAACAAAGTTACCGCCCTGATTTTCTATTCCCGGAGAAGTCGAGCTTGAAAGAGATCTACTCTGACTGGTGCTGGCACCAGGTTGGCTGACCATGTTCTCTTGTAGCGGCTGCCGGCTAGCCCATGCACCAAGGATTGGAGACGCACATTTTTTGCTAGAAGTGGCATCAGGGGTTTCAGTCATAGTTTAACATCGTACCTGACGCTCAAACATAATTAAAAACGTGTTAGTATATGGGCACAGGGTCTCACTTCTGAAGTGGCGGTAAATATTGATGGAATAAAACTAATGGATGTCATATATCAATTTTATAATTATTAAATCCATACAGTAATTATTTGCACAACAAAATGATGTGGTAATATAACATTATTACATAAAATAATAAAGCATATCAATAATAATAATCACCAGCATTTTGCGTAATAACATAATATATATTTATTAAGAGCAATATTAATTAACACAATCAAAATAAAACGTAGGTACCTGACCATTCAGAATTGTCTTGTAGTCGAACAAATTCTGAGCGATCGAGCTACTTGCGCGCTCTCTTAAACTACGGGCTGCTTGTCTTGGTGGGGGCGAGTAGGCAACAGACCAACTTATTAAACCGGAAATTACTCTATAACTGGCGTTAATATTTTTAAATGAATACAAATTTAATGTTTCTCCCAGAAATATTATAAAGACATAACATTGTCCGTTTGTGTGCCATAAGATGTTTTATCTACACCCATGCTTTAAATACTCTATAAAAGTTTCTGAAACAGTTTGCTTATTGCCAACATTAAAACAACCAGTGTCGTAGTAACCATAATATCATCCAAACGATTGTTATAATGTAGTACTAAATTTCATTATGCAACTCCTTTTCAATAAAAGAACATTCATGCACGCGCGTTTCACTGCCACAGCCCCGTAATTAAAAAAAAAACTTATAGGTTATTCGAATTCACGTCGTATCCCGCAATTTTTGTTCGATACGAGTATTAGTACCTATTGCAAAAATGCATTACTTTGTTGTAAATAAAAATGAGTGATACCGGGGCGTAACTCCGCTGCCGCGAGAAATCACGGCACAGCGGACGGAGCTCCAGCGGGATCTCATGGCGACATGGAGAGTACGGTTGTCGCAGCCCAATGCTGGGCATGCCACGATTGCTGCGATAAGTCCCCTCTTTGAGGAGTGGCTAGAGAGGCGCCACGGCGTCCTCAACTTCCGCCTGACGCAGGTCCTCACCGGACACAGCAGCTTCGGGAGGTTCCTGTGTCGGATAAGGAGGGAGGAAACGCCCGGGTGTCACCACTGTGTGGATCGCCCGGGGGACACGGTGGAGCATACGGTGGAGGTCTGCCCGGCTTGGGCAGAGCACCTCCGTGTCCTCGTCTAGGCGATCGGCGGCAGAGATCTCTCGCGTCCGGCCCTGGTTCAGGTCATGGTACGGAGCGAGAGGGCATGGGCAGCCGTCACCTCCTTCTGCGAAGCAGTAATGCTCGCAAAGGAGGAGGCGGGACGGTTGAGGGAAAGGCAAATTTCGCGCCCTTTCGCCCCTAGCCACTGCAGGAGAGATATCGTCAGCACAAATGTAGGGGCCCACTAGGGCCGATGCCTGCCGGGGTCGCGGGAAGGTACTAAAAGGTCACCGAGGCCCCTGGCAACACAGGCAACAGGAAGGAATCCGGGTGGGTTTTAGTCAGTAAGAGTCTGACACACCCTCCCGCTTCGCCCAGAGCGGGAGAAGTTATTTGATGAAATACCACCCAAAAAAAAAAAAATCCGCCATTTTTGTTCGATATTAGTATTGCAACAATTTATTACTTTGTTGTTTACAAAAATGAATGATACAAGCTTTGATAACACCACCGGATGTTTCTAATGCAGCAAAGGACATTTCAAACCAATTCATACCAGAAACTTTCCATGAATTTACATAGTTCTTACAACACTGTACAACGCCCTATGGTTTCAGAACCTTTTATAGAGGATTCATATCACGTGTGTAGATAAAGTCTCGTATGCAACTATTGATAATTAGGTATTAAAACACTCATGTGATACTATTATCACACTCTGCTTCGCCTGGTTTGATATTATACAACAGTTGCATAAATAACTATAATATTTTTTCCGCTATCACAAACTATACAGATTTTGCATTTTTTTTTCTTAAGAGAAGCCTGTTTTGGTCATTTTTTCAAAACAGGCTTCTCTTAAGAAAAAAAATTGCCAAATCTGTATAGTTTGTGATAGCGTGCTGACAAAAGGCAAATGACCAAAACAGGCTTCTCTTAAGAAAAAAAATTGCCAAATCTGTATAGTTTGTGATAGCGGAAAAAATATATGTTAATTTTGAACATATTTCTCAGAACTTGGTTGTTACCAAAACACGTTTTGAAAAGAAAATCTCGATACAAACTAACGTTAAACTAACGTCTTACCTTGAGTTGTAATCCAAAATATCTGTATTAAATGTTAACATACGTTACGTATTTAATTAGTAACAAGAACGTCTTAATTGAACGCAGAACTTGGTTGTTTTTTATTTTCGATTACTGAACTCATTTTTGAGTAAATAGATAATTGCTTCATGTTTTGCAATAAATTACAAGCGTTTTGTCATCGCGCTTCTCTTTCTTTTCTATGCAGTCTGACAGTGACCGCAGTTTAGGTGTTGTCAGCATCTTAAGTTGCTGCTTATCTTATCTCGTAAACCATGGAATAGGAATTTTTACTTGGAGTGTTAAAACTTCAACTTAGTCTTGGTTGGAATATCATAATCATAAAAATCAATGGTATTTTGTAGGATGAGTTATATGTAATTACTTGGTTAGTAATGCCTCGATGCAATTTTTTTGGTTTAACTTAATTTTAGTTTAATTTAGTTAATGTTAATAATGATCTTGTAATTTGGTTATGTAAATAAATTATTTTATTGGTTAGGCCTTATTGAGATATCATTTCTTAGCTCTGTTGGAATTGATTATTTTTTGTACTCCTGGATAAATAAATAAGTTACACCTTATATTATTTATCCTAAATATTATATTTTTATCAGGTGGTCTTACACTCCTTTTCAGCAAGCGTATGTCTGTCTGTTAACCAGAACACAGGTAAAGGTAAACCAGAAAAGGTATCCGCTTCGGTAACCTTCGTGTTTCCTAATTCTTACTAAAGTCGCACTACAAAGTAACTCCCACAGAGGCAAAGCTTGTATGTTTTGTACTTCCCCGCTTTGTCGTAGTGCGCGTTTAAATTAATATTTCTCTCTGCTAGGTTATCTGCCTTCTATGATCGCACCTTGTAAACTATCACTCAAAATTTTGAAAAGAGTTTTTGGTATAGCATAGAGTTGATAATCTCTAATTTTCTAACCATGGCAAAACTAAGTACTTATCGTACTTCTGTTTCTAGCAACTCTATAGTAGATTTCGTTGTTACTATCAAAGATAGACGATGATTGCCGAACCGCATACTTTTACTGGAAGACCTGTACGATCGATAATAAAAACATGGTGTTGATTCACATTCATTTTCTTTTTCATATCGCTTTGTTTTCTGACATCAATTGAGTCCTACATGGCAGACACGGTGAGCACTTCGCTTGTTTAATATTCAACTGAATCTGGACGCTTGTCGAAATATTCACAAAGGCCTTTTTTATGGCGAAAAGCATTTTTAGTGACATGCCTGGCTAAAATGGCTCACTGGCAAAATGACGGAAAACTCGTTTATTGTAAAGAGCAGAGAATAATTTAATAGAACTATAAGTTAAAACTATGCTATACTTATGATATGAATATCGGGTTCGTACCTACGTAGAACCAAAATAAACATGTATTGAAAGCTCACAAAATTGTATAAAGTTATCCAACGTGAAAAATATGGGACACTGAATCAATTATGTTTTCTTGTAAATTTTGACGTTCAAAAGTGCCTTTTAATGACCTACTTGAAATAAATTATTGACTTTGCTTACCAATTTATTAAAGCTTACGTTTCGTCTCACGTCTTAGTTGTTTAGAAAAGCTATAAGTATCTTTTCTTTTTGGTAAAGTCAGGGGCTTTACTTACTTTCTTTTTTATGTGAACGTTTCTGTCTTTAATTATTGTAATTGGTTTTAACCGTATTAATTAAAGTGAAATAAATGAAAAGTATAGAATAGAATACTCTTTAACCTCCTTATTTTTCGTTCTTTTTCTTTCTTATTTTTTCTTTTCTTTTTACTCTTTTATTTTCTCTCCTCTTATGTTTTCGTTTTTTTCTTTTTCTCTCTAAGTACTTAGTTATTTGCGTGATTAAAAATGAACGGTTATTTTAAACCTCACCAAATGATTGTTAATGTTGATTCAAATCAGGCGGAGCCATTATAAGGTATGCCAGTATAAAAGTGTTAAAATAGGGCTACACTTTTATACTTACTACTTGGTATGTACGAGTATATGCGTTGCGTTGTTATTTTACAGCGTTTCTAATATTAGCTATTTTTCTTGAAACTGAAATTTATACATTTATTTAATACTTTAAGCACACAAATGTACAGATGCCTGACTGACTGATTGATAACTTAATGCAATAGGCATTTTCTACCAGTCAACCTTTTGGTGATGCAGAGAATATGCAAACAGTGGTAGCTGCAATAACGAAAATTGTGGAATAAATATTTATTTAAATATAGGATATGCAATAAATTCTAAGTGTGTCAGTCGACGTTATGTAAAATATTAATAGACTTCACTTAGACAAACATCGTTCGGTCCAAGGTTCTTTCTGGCAACATATACAGACAATGCTATAAATTATTCGGAAGACTCCAACATGTCTAGCCTTGGGTCTATCAAACTACAAATTCACGATGGAGAATGTTACAAAATATTACAATCCGTGTTTGGCATGTAATAAAAACTTTGGGTATGACTTTGGTATTTCAGCCTTCTGTTAATATTCAGTGTTCCTAAAAATTCGTTCTGTATTTTTTTTTATTTTGAATAGGTCGGTCAAATCTTGTTTTTAGGGTCCCGTACGTCCGAATAAAAAATAGAACCCTATAGGATCACTCGTGTCTGTCTGTCTGTCCGTTTGTCACAGCCAATTTGTTACGAAACTAATAGACTGATTAAGTTGAAATATAGTATACATAATTATGAATTTCTGTGACCCAAACACGGAATAAATGAATTTTAAATATGGGGGTCAGTTTTGGGGGAAAAATTATAAAATAAAATAAAAGGTGTTACATACTGTACCGTGTGACACATTTAAGGGTACTACAGGACCTAAACGCAACTTGTATAAGTTTTATAATGCCTTAAAGTATATGAAGTATATAAAGTCCACTGCAGTAAACACAATCAAAAAAATATATGACATTATTAAGGATATATGCTAGGTTGATAGTGTATTGAAAACATAATATAACTAATTTGATACGATAGAAATAAATCACGAAGATACCTCTAAAAAATTCCTTTAACGATTAAAAACCATACTAATATACATGCGATCATTCTGATTTTTTGTCAGATTATTTTACAAGCAACATATTAGCATAATAGTGTTTTATTTTTTTTGTACAATCTATAGCTTTTTCGTAAATCGATAATTGCTTTATATTTTGCAATAAATTACCAGCGTTGTGTCATCGCGCTTCTCTTTCTTTTCTATGGAGTCCGACACACAGTGGAACGAATGTATGGGAGCGGTTGGACGTAGACATGTCCGAAAAAAAAGAGTAAAATTATGCCAAACTAATGATGCCATCTTATTCGATTACTTAATGCCTTCATAACTTGTGGTGATGAATTTCTTCATAACTCCCATATTTCGGGAGTAATTTGAGAAAATGTGAAATTTTACTATGAAAATGAGTGTATCGAGCTCTCTCCCTCCTGATTCCGGGCTTGTTTCAAGTAGCGGTCTCTAATATCATAATGCTAATACTAAGAGCTATATTTAATACTGAGACACATAGTGCGCCAAATGTGCACTTTCTGGGATAAAGAGTGATGTTTATTTTATAACACAATTTTTTTATTTTTTGTTTATTTTGTTGATTAAAACCGTTTTTCTAAAGGTTTACCTTATTACAATAACATTTCTGAGCAGCCAATTAGAGAAGATATAAGCTAATTAGGATATATAATTAGGGACTTAAGGTTTACATATAAAACTGATGCACTAATGATTACTGATAAGAACATTGCTATTATTTAATTACTAAATGGCTCTTAATACACTAATTTAGCATGCATCATTTACTAATTATCACAATAACTAATTACCTTGCAATATTTAACAAAGGATACCTGGGATACCTGGATTTTATATAAATAGGTCACTATTAGTAACTTTAAAATCAGTGTTGATTTACACCTCGTTGTATCCAAGCTAATCTCGCAATGTATTTTCCAAATTTTAATACAAATCTTGATATTCACGTTGCTTTATGCGCACGCGCACATAAAGATTTACGCGACTTTAACTATTTGTTCAGTGTTTTAAAAGATAACAGTTGTGTTCAGTTATGTGAAAGTGCTGAAACAAGTTTAAAAGACTGGTGTCGTCGATTTTGCTACCGCATTTATGCAAAATGGACACAGTCTGGAAGAAGCACAGATAAGTTTCGGAAGAAACATGAGATTTGGCTACAGGCTGCAATTCAATGGCCGGAATTACAGAATGAAAATATGGAACCTTCTACAGAAAATATAAGTGACGTCATCGAGCCCATAATTTCTCCTGCTAAATCTGATGCTTCAACTTGTACACATCCTAGTCCTCGTAAATCTTTTGAGGACCTTAGTAACCGGCAAAAAAGAAGACGCACTGAAGATAGTCTTTCATGCAGCAGTAGCAGCGCTGAAATTATGTTTTCGGCCGAAAGGGCGCTTCAAAAGGCAGGACAAAGCGATACAGCTTATGTTATGAAATACTTGACGGAGAATCCAGAAGAGGCCTCAAAAATCAAAGCCTTCATTGAAGGTAAATCAATTCAGGTACGGGAAATATCCCCTTTGAAGGCATTGGCTCTTTATGTATCGATGAACTTATCGAAATGGCGCTATAACACTCTTCGGGATTTCAACACTCAAGAAGGAGCTCTTCAATACCCGAGTTACTACATGTTGGTTAAAGAAAAAATTAAGTGCTATCCGGCCAAAGAAGATCTCACAGTTACAGAGAGCTCTGCAAAAATCAAATTACAAGCCTTGATGGATTTAACCTCAAGAAGACTTATTAGGTCGTTAGAAACCCCTGTTGATCCCAATCAACAGCTCGTATTGACCAGCAAATGGGGTTTTGACGGATCATCTAGCCAAAGCATTTATCATCAAAGGACGAGTGAAGATGAGCAAATCGATCTTGCTAGTAATTTTATGATTAGTCTTGTACCACTGCGGCTCGTCTCAAAAGGTGTAACAATTTGGGAAAACGAGCGACCATCTTCCACTTCATTTTGCCGGCCAATATTGTTTAAGTTTATAAAGGAAACCAAAGAAAATGTGCAGAGAGAGATGGCTGAAATCGAAGCAGAGATTGAAGCCTTATCTCCATCCACCATCACTGATGGAATTAGTGTCAAACACCAACTGCTGTTGACAATGATTGATGGTAAAATTCATTCCATTATATCCAATACAGCAGCTTCAGTGTGTGACATATGCAAGGCTTGTCCTAAAGAAATGAATAATTTAGAGTTAATCAAAGATAAACACGCAAACGAGGACATGTATAAATATAGCTTAAGCACCCTTCACGCTTGGATTCGCTCAATGGAATGCTTATTACACATTTCCTACAAATTAGACATAAAATCATGGCAAGTAAGGGGTGATATAGCAAAAAGGCAAGTTGATGACAGGAAGAAAAGAGTTCAAGAGGCTGTAAGAAGAGAAACGGGCTTACTTCTCGATGTTGTGAAACAAGGCAGTGGATCCACCAACAATGGCAACTCGGCAAGGAGATTTTTTGAAAACTACACTAAATCTGCTGAACTGACCGGAATAGATGCTATGCTTTTAAGAAAAATCTGTGTGATCTTGCAGTGTATTTCATCAGGAGAGAAGATCAACGTAACTAAATTCCGAGAGTTCTGCTTTGATACTGCTAAGCTTTACGTGGAGTTATACCCATGGTATTATATGCCTTCTTCACTTCATAAAATTTTAATGCATGGGCCAGACATAGTTCAGAACATGTCAATTGTGCCCATTGGTTTTCTATCCGAAGAGGCATCTGAGGCTAGAAATAAAGATTTTAGAAAATATAGAGAGGGGCATTCTCGAAAGCATAGCAGTATCTCATGCAATGAAGATATTATGCACAATCTTTTACTGTCTTCTGATCCACTTGTTACAAGTATCCGTCCAAAAGGAAATAAGTTTGTAAAAAAATCTTCTTTTAAGGAATTTTATGAGCTTACGGATTCTGAGAAAAGTGATATCGAATTTGTTAACATAAATGATTTAGCGGACATCGATTCTGAATTTGAATTAATTGATGATGATGATGATGACGAAGATAATTAAATGATGTTATTGTTTTAAAATGTGTAACTTAGTAAATTAGAGCTTACATCTTAATTATTTATTGTACTTTTAATGAAACTAGGTAATTTATTATCAACTTACTTAAAAGTCATACTCTCATCAGTTCTTGTGAATATTTTTGTTAATATATATTTCTGTATATATATAATATATTTATAGACCTCTTAATAAGTCTGTCTGCGGTTTAAAGTAAATACAAATGGGGAAAAAACGTTTTTTTTTTTAAATTTTCATTTCCTTTTATCCCAGAAAGTGCACATTTGGCGCACTATGTGTCTTAGTATTAAATATAGCTCTTAGTAATAGCATTACGATATTAGAGACCGCTACTTGAAACAAGCCCGGAATCAGGAGGGAGAGAGCTCGATACACTCATTTTCATAGTAAAATTTCACATTTTCTCAAATTACTCCCGAAATATGGGAGTTATGAAGAAATTCATCACCACAATTTATGAAGGCATTAAGTAATCGAATAAGATGGCATCATTAGTTTGTCATAATTTTACTCTTATTTTTCGGACATGTCTACGTCCAACCGCTCCCATACATTCGTTCCACTGTGCGACAGTGACCGCGCTTTAGGTGTTGTAGGCCTCTTAATGAAAGGGCGTACTGTGAGGGTCTCAATGTTTTTAATAATTTTAAAATAAATTGATGAAAATTTACCATTTTCTTATCTCCGAAACTACTGAGCCTATTTTTTTTTTAATTCAGAAAATTGTTTTATAATTAAAGATACAGTAAAACATATGAAAAGTCTTGGTGGTCTTAAAATGGCATGGTAATTCTCTCAATGTTGTGCGTACAAAGTTACATTTGCAGTTGGAATGTATGGGAGAACATGTTTTTCAACTACGATGTTCAAAGTTTGTTCCTGGGATAAATTCATCCCAATTACGGAAACCTTTATTGTGCGTGGTCCGAAATGCACTAGGCTAGTTTTTGTTTTGATCAAATATGATGCTTGACCTATATATCTGGAAGTTATAAGAGGGATGCCTTTGCCCAGCAGTGGGATGATGCAGGCTGACAGCAGAAGCAGTAGCATGTGTTTGATGAAAACCGTACTGTTTTAATGAAAAGTAATAAAACAGCAGTGTTCAATTTAAACATTATAACATGAACAGAAGTAACAAGCTTCCCTGTTTATGAATCTTTACCAGCGTTAGTCGCTCAAACGTCTGCAATTAGTTTTACTTTTATCCTAACTATATTTAGGTCTAAATAAATAAAGTCAGTAGCGTGCTAGTTATTCGCGAGAGTCTCTCGCGTGCCTGCTTGCCGGTCGTGTCACGTACGGGAATATAAATTTTGTCAATCCCACTGCAGCTGTATAACAACTTTTCAATTAAAGTCTGGAACAATACAATTTTGCCTCTCAAATGCGCTGATGAATAAAATATTATACCAAATAAATTCTTTTGACACATTCAAAAAAAAAGTTAGCCTACCACAAAAAAGCGACAACTTTTTCCTATCCCAGTGACTTTTCAAAGGCGTTTCCTAATTGTTTTCCGGAATATCATAAAATGTTCGTAGTATTTATCAACTCATTGATTCTCAAAACATTAGAGCAGAAAACAATTAACAGATTACCTTTCCGTGAAAACTTACCTGCAAACCTTCAGAAACACAAATTTATTGAAATAACATGATGATACTGATAAATTCTACTAACAAGAATAGAATATTTGTTGCCTTTACGCTTACTTTTCATTGTGTTTCGTACCTACTCAATATTTTCTTTTTTCAATCATCGTCGTAAACAAAATGAAAAGAATACTCTTCAGGGAGTTTTATTTATTCCGTGGGCGTTGGCAAAGAAATACTGTCGAACGGATTCATAAAAATAAAAAAAATTGTACAAAAAAAAAAATGGACCACATATTTTCCATTCGCACAATGGAAGATACATACGCGTCTCACTTGTCGCGATCTCAGGCGGTAGAGTAACAGAGGCACAAAGTCTGCAGACAGACACTTGATAGAAAAGTGTAGGTGGTAGTTTTGCTTTGTTCTACGAACTAACTCCGAGCAAAAGGAAGTTGGCCCGCTCCAACGGTAATGTATATTTTTGTGTTGCTCGTGTTTTGCGGGCCTTTATTTCTTGGTATGTATTGGTTACTGTATTGAGCAGCAAATTGTTTGAAACAAGAGATTTACATACATCACAGGTAGTCACGGGTCAGTTAGAATTTTCATACTGGACCATCCTGAACTCTATTACCTACAACGGATGACACCGTTAGATTTAATATTTATTTCGATGCCAAAACTTTTATTTCTATAATCTTAAGTGGGACGCATAGAAATTAATTCCTCTTAAGTCTATACAGGGAAAGGTCAGCGATATTAATAGGAGCCTCGTGCTTGAAATTATATTTTGTACCGGGAATACATTTAAGAAACTTAATGAAAGATTAGCTACTTCTCGGAAATAACTTCGTTTTCTTCTCTCGGAACTGACTAAAGTCGAATTATTAATTCTTTAGAGTGATCTGACATGTAATAGCTGTCACTTTGTGTAATAAAATGGTCATATTTGGGTCAGGACCAAATTTTTGACGTATCGCACAACGGAAATGTATCACACCGGAAAATAAATGCAGCGCAATATAATTATACATTTCCGTTGTATTCCAGATATGTCCGACCATTTATTGTATTCCAGATTTTTACACTTTTTATCATACATTTATTTTACACTTATATAAATCGATTAAACGTAACGATCACCATTACAATAAATATGACCATTTTATTTACTCAAAATGACAGCTAGCACATGTCAGCTAGATTAATCCAGTGAATTAATATTTCGACTTTATATGAAATTTATTTGGTAACGGCGTAGTCAAAATCATTAAACATTAGGAAAAATGTTAACCATCTATATTACGTTAAAACCATTTATCTACATTTTTACTAAGGTACTCAAACTTAGTAAAAACTAAGATTGAGTACTTTAGTAGAAACGTGACGTCATGACGCAAATCTTAATGTCTTCGCTATCCCTCCTGAGACAAGACCGAAACATATTATTGCTTTACTAAATATGGATGCTTTATGAACCATAACTACGTTCCCAGATTATTAATATGTCTATTTAATTGATGCCTATCTATCATTAAAAGTTTAAATACAGTAACTAATATGTCTGTATCCAATAGTTATTGCTTCTGCGAATGTCTTTCAACAATCACACTTATTACTTATAAGTTATTTGCAGTAACACATTTCGAAGAACTAGGTACCTATTATTAGGTATTATTACTGGGATTTTCCCTTGATAACAAAATCCTAGAATTGCGATTTAGATATTGTATCATTGAAAATAATACATTTCAAAGCAAAATTCGACTTCCAATAACAGACAAAAATACCTAAACCTTCTGATGGAAGACAGCTAAAAATATAGTCATTGTTGGTCAGGTTCTTCTTCCCGGAGTTCAGATGAAAGGAACATCAAAACTTTGATGTTGTGACCGAGAAAAATACACCTTAGTACTTACCTACTTTGTGGTACGAAACGCGAGAAGTGAGATTGTTATGAAAACATGGAGTTTAACTGCAAATTTTAACTTAAGTTTGTCGACAATTACTAGTTACCTTGTAAAGCCTACTTATCTGTGATAGTTTTCCTTTTAACTTTGCTATATATACCTACACTGAAAAAAAAAATTGTTTGCTTTAATAAACATCTTGTTTAATGTGATCACACATCATGACTCCATACGAGCCTAACAAGATCTTAACTTCTGAAGCTATGAGAACTTTGTTAAATTATCATATTTCCGTCTACTAAGTAATGATTTGTTATAATCACGGGTAGATATTTAACTTAGCTAAAATGTTGGCCAGTTTAAGAATGAGACATTGTACCATTAACATACTTAAGTTGTAGATTCAACAAAGATCTTGCACGATACGTCTGTGAAACGTCATCAGATCAATGAAATTCTTATGTTGTATCAACTAATATCTTGCATCAAGTAACCGTGATATACGAATTGATTCAACTAACCTCATATTCGTCGTAGACATGAGCCGTTGTCATATGAACTACCTGTATTCGTCAATGCAAGTCAGTGTCTTTTGCACATCAACAAAGTAACTTTACTGCAATAATTATGGTTGAGTAACAATTTAAAGTATTTTATAATGTATTATTGAGATTCAAAAGTCTACCATATGTAACTATTTTAATAATCTGTATACCTACGCCTTTGTAAATAGAAGTACAATAAAGAATGTATTAACGCTGGTGCATTATTCAGCCACGGCAGCGAGTGCCGCCTATTCACTTGTGTGATAAGGGATAATTCCCAGACCCA
Organism: Atethmia centrago; assembly: GCA_905333075.3. Taxonomy (NCBI): domain Eukaryota; kingdom Metazoa; phylum Arthropoda; class Insecta; order Lepidoptera; family Noctuidae; genus Atethmia; species Atethmia centrago. The sequence goes on along the minus strand of HG995377.1, from coordinate 13,107,590 downwards.
TTGTCGTGACTGACAATGCGTACAAGCCCCGTATAACTGTTTTAATTAGAAAAAAACTTCAATATCATAAATAAATAAACACAATAATATGAATTTAAAAAATATCGCACGTGCAAAAAGGTTCTATAAAGCAATCAAACAACCATATTTGAATTTTAACTTTATTTATGCAAAACACGTTAGTCATATTGCGCATCTTAGTGTAACATATTTTTTACCATTGCTCAGAATATTTATATTGCATGGTATAGGATGCGACAACAAATTATGGAATTTAATAACATTTTCCATTGGTTCTAGTTCTTTAACTTCATAAGCCAAAAAATGTTCATCAAATTCTAATGTTTGCAATAATTGTCCCATTAGAATCAGACTATTTGAATTATAAAAGAAAACATTTAGCACTTTGAAAAAAACAGGCAGTGGATCATCAGGGCTGGTAGTTTAAACTGACACAGTACCTTTGACATATCGCGTAGTAGATACGGTGACCCAAGTCACTTGTACAAGTGACTTACTTTGACATAATACTAAACTAGATCGTATGAATTGTTCATTAGAAGGTTCAGCAAGAGTTACACGAGAAACAGGACCAGTCCTGACAGTCTCAGGCAACATGCCTTTAAAAAGAATCGTTTAATTGTAATTGATGTTTTATAGCTAAAGTTAATGTAACGTTCCTTCTGTTACATGAAGCATTTGAAGCTCTTTTAAATATTCAATGTTTGTCTTAAAATCGCATTGACCACAAGGAAACGATAGGCCCATATTTTTCTAAAGCAGTGTGATAATGAACTAAATTATGGAACTTTGGTTTCAATGAATCTTTGGTAAGTGATAAATACATAGTGTTAAGCTCCGATACTGCGGTCTGTAACAATTCTTCAGTTCCTTTGGCAAAAGCTGTAGATAAAACTATATCCAATACAATTTTTAGTTTTTTATACAATTTCCATGTTTCATCCTCTCTAGGTACAAAATCTCCCACTAAAAACCAAAATATCGCAAAAAAGTTAGCATCTCTGACGCTGTCATACGCACATTTCCGTGAACTAAATTATCCATAGCCAAAGTACATGGCTGATTTCTACAGTCAGGACCATACTCGAAGTTATGAATTCTGTTATTGAGTTCAGTCAATTAATAAAGTTTGAAACGTCTTATGTACTGAAGAAGTATAAATTGCATCACATACTTAGCAACACCTTCTAAAATGTCATGCATGCAGTCGACACCTATCTGATTGTATAAATCGAAATCTTTTACACCAAACCAAACACATTTTTCTTTAATACGTGTCTCTGAAGGATTACCGAGACGAAGGTCTGATTCGTAATCAGATAAAGTACGTAATAACTCTTTGTTTTCCAAACATTGCGTTTTCATAACTTGTTTTGGAACTTTACATACCCTGCAAGAAAAAATTGCTGAAAAACTTTCAACAAAACCTGATATAATAATAATATAATAATAATAATAATAATTTTATTTCACTCTCACAGTACAAGAAAAACTTAATCTATGAAATACAATTTTTGAAAATATGTTTAATGGTTGTACTGCAGTTCATAATAGGTGATCTACCAACTCCCAAACTAAGTCAAGCTCGTATTTTGGAAGTTGGTGGTTCTTATGATGGACTTACATAGACATAACCTTGTACCCTAGAAATTGACTTCCAATACTTAATATTAATAACAAATTGAGAACCAAATTATAACATCTACACTATCGTAAAATTACAATTTAAAAAAGAAAATAACAAAATTAAAAATTCTATTTATAATAAAGAAAAAAAAAAAAAATAAGAATAAAAATAAAAATTGAAAAATATACCTTTACATCAAATTGATTTTTATGTTTTACTTTTTTATAGTTAGCGGCATCTCAGTTTGAGCATAATCTAAACATTGCAACCAACTACTTAATTTATGTTTAACCTCTCGTTTAGTGAAGCTGTAAATGTTGATGGTTTTGTTGACTGCATTATACAATCTCGAGCTCATTGCAGCTCACAGCTTTTGCTAGTAGGCAAATTGCCTACTAGCAAAAGCTGTTCTGCAAGGTACACCAGGGCAAACAACTGCACCGGAGCGTTTTTTATTGATTTTGTCATCTAGCGGTAGTAGGGAATGCCTCCGGAGCACTGTATTTAAAATATATAATTGCCTAACAGTCATGACTTGCCTAACAGACAAGACAATAAAATTACTAGACGTTTTGTCTAGTAATTTTATTGTCTTGTTACTAAAATCTGCAACCGCATCTTCGGTTGATATACCACTTCTAAATCCGTATTGGTTGCTTGAGATGATATTATTTTTTGCCAAGTAATTAGTCAAGTAACTATTTAGGATACATTCTAGAATCTTTGACAGTGCACTTAGCTCAGATATCGGCCTGTAGTTCGCCACACAGTCTCTCTTCCCACTCTTAAAAACTGGTGTAATCTTTGCTCTTTTAAAGGCTCTTGGGAATACACCGGTGGAAATTGCTAGATTACATATATGAGTGATAGGTGGAACTAAAGCGGTTCGCGAAAGCTTAATAACTTTTGATGGTATATCATCCCAGCCAGTGGCACAATCGTCCCTTAGTGACATAATTACGGTTTCGATTCGTTCTTCGCTAACCGGAATAATACCCATCGATTTACATAGCGACTTGTCTGGAAATACTTATTAATGGGTTTATACGTTGCATCTTTAGGTATTTTTAAAGCAAGGTTTTTACCAATATTTACAAAATACTGGTTGACACAGTTTGCAGCTTTCTTGTCATTTACAGTCATTTTAAGAAGGTCAACTGGAGCTTGAGAGTGGCTCTTTCTACCAGCTATTGCATTAATCAAGCTCCAAGTGGCCTTGGGATTGTTTTTTGCTTTACTAAATTCGTTGGTTTCGTACGCCCGCTTGAGTTTCCGGAGTAATGTGTTGCAAAAGTTGCGGTATCTTTCGTATGTCACTGCAAGTGTATCATTGTCCGGACTTTTGTTTAATTTCCGATGCATGTTGTCGCGATTTCGGATGCACCGTAGTAGACCGAGGGTAATGCACGGCTTTAAAATAGTACACTTTCCGGTTTTTTTTAAAGTGTCTCTATTGTTGTTTATAACAGTTTGCATTATGGAGATAAGGCAGTCGGTAGCCTTGTTAACATCGGTTTCATCTGTGATCTTTTTAAAACTGCAATTATCGAGTTCATTTTTTATTAAAGCGTAATCAATATTAAGCCTGATTTTTGGTTTGTTGTTTTTAGTGCTAGCTCTAAGACCAAGGCATAAGACTATAGGTAGATGATCAGTGACATGAGTATTTAATACCATCGTTGTCAGCGTCGGTGTCAGTGTATGTGTCAGTGTCGGTGTCAGTGTCAGTCTCGGTGTCAGTGTAGGTGTCAGTGTCGGTGTTTGTGTCAATCTCGGTGTCGGTGTAGTAGGTGTTAGTTTCGGTGTCGGTGTGTATAGTTGACACCGACGCTGACACTGACACCGACACCGAAACTGACACCTACACCGCCACCGAAACTGACACCTACACAGCGTCGGTGTCAGTGTATGTATCAGTATCGGTGTTTGTGTCAGTCTCGGTGTCGGTGTAGGTGTCAGTTTCAGTGTCGGTGTCAGTGTATGTGTCATTGTCGATGTAAGTGTCAGACTCGGTGTCGGTGTAGGTGTCAGTTTCTGTGTCAGTAGGTCTCAGTTTCGGTGTCAGTGTCGGTGTCGGTGTCAGTGTCAGCGTCGGTGTCAGTGTAGGTATCAGTTTCGGTGTCAGTGTCGGTGTCGGTGTCAATCTCGGTGTCGGTGTAGGTGTCAGTTTCGGTGTCGTTGTCAGTGTGTGTCAGTGTCGGTGTCAGTGTCAGTCTCGGTGTCGGTGTAGGTGTAAGTTTCGGTGTCAGTGTCAGCGTCGGCGTCAGTGTATGCGTCAGTGTCGGTGTCAGTGTCAGTCTCGGTGTCAGTGTAGGTGTCAGTTTTGGTGTCGGTGTCAGTGTATGTGTCAGTGTTGGTGTCAGTGTCAGTCTCGGTGTCGGTGCAGGTGTCAGTTTCGGTGTCGGTGTCAGTGTATGTGTCAGTGTCGGTGTCAGTGTCATTCTCGGTGTCGGTGTATGTGTCAGTGTCAGTCTAGGTGTCGGTGTCGGTGTCAGTGCCAGCGTCGGTGTCAGTGTATGTGTCAGTGTCAGTGTCAGTGTCAGTCTCGGTGTCGGTGTAGTAGGTGTCAGTTTCGGTGTCGGTGTGTATAGTTGACACCGATGCTGACACTGACACCGACATTGACACTGACACCGAAACTGACACCCACACTGCCACCGAGACTGACACTGACACCGAAACTGACACCTACACAGACACCGAGACTGACACCTACACTGACACCAAGACTGACACCTACACCGACACCGAGACTGACACCTACACCGACACTGACAAATAGACTGACACCGACGCTGTGTAGGTGTCAGTTTCTGTGTCAGTAGGTCTCAGTTTCGGTGTCAGTGTCGGTGTCGGTGTCAGTGTCAGCGTCGGTGTCAGTGTAGGTGTCAGTTTCGGTGTCGTTGTCAGTGTGTGTCAGTGTTGGTGACAGTGTCCGTCTCGGTGTCGGTGTAGGTGTCAGTTTCGGTGTCAGTGTCAGTCTCGGTGTCGGTGTAGGTGTCAGTTTTGGTATCGGAGTCAGTGTATGTGTCAGTGTTGGTGTCAGTGTCAGTCTCGGTGTCGGTGTAGGTGTCAGTTTCTGTGTCAGTAGGTCTCAGTTTCGGTGTCAGTGTCGGTGTCGGTGTCAGTGTCAGCGTCGGTGTCAGTGTAGGTGTCAGTTTCGGTGTCAGTGTCGGTGTCGGTGTCAATCTCGGTGTCGGTGTAGGTGTCAGTTTCGGTGTCGTTGTCAGTGTGTGTCAGTGTCGGTGTCAGTGTCAGTCTCGGTGTCGGTGTAGGTGTAAGTTTCGGTGTCAGTGTCAGCATCGGCGTCAGTGTATGCGTCAGTGTCGGTGTCAGTGTCAGTCTCGGTGTCGGTGTAGGTGTCAGTTTTGGTGTCGGTGTCAGTGTATGTGTCAGTGTTGGTGTCAGTGTCAGTCTCGGTGTCGGTGCAGGTGTCAGTTTCGGTGTCGGTGTCAGTGTATGTGTCAGTGTCGGTGTCAGTGTCATTCTCGGTGTCGGTGTATGTGTCAGTGTCAGTCTAGGTGTCGGTGTCGGTGTCAGTGCCAGCGTCGGTGTCAGTGTATGTGTCAGTGTCAGTGTCAGTCTCGGTGTCGGTGTAGTAGGTGTCAGTTTCGGTGTCGGTGTGTATAGTTGACACCGATGCTGACACTGACACCGACATTGACACTGACACCGAAACTGACACCCACACTGCCACCGAGACTGACACTGACACCGAAACTGACACCTACACAGACACCGAGACTGACACCTACACTGACACTAAAACTGACACCTACACCGACACCGAGACTGACACCTACACCGACACTGACAAATAGACTGACACCGACGCTGTGTAGTTGTCAGTTTCTGTGTCAGTAGGTCTCAGTTTCGGTGTCAGTGTCGGTGTCAGTGTCGGTGTCGGTGTCAGTGTCAGCGTCGGTGTCAGTGTAGGTGTCAGTTTCGTTGTCGTTGTCAGTTTGTGTCAGTGTTGGTGACAGTGTCCGTCTCGGTGTCGGTGTAGGTGTCAGTTTCGGTGTCAGTGTCAGTCTCGGTGTCGGTGTAGGTGTCAGTTTTGGTATCGGAGTCAGTGTATGTGTCAGTGTTGGTGTCAGTGTCAGTCCCGGTGTCGGTGTAGGTGTCAGTTTCAGTGTCCTGTGTCGGTTTCGGTGTCAGTGTCAGCGTCGGTGTCAGTGTATGTGTCAGTGTCGGTGTTTGTTTCAGTCTCGGTGTCGGTGTCAGTTTTGGTATCGGTGTCAGTCTATTTGTCAGTGTCGGTGTCAGTGTCAGACTCGGTGTCGGTGTAGGTGTCAGTTTCAGTCTCCTGTGTCGGTGTCAGTGTCAGCGTCGTTGTCAGTGTATGTGTCAGTGTCGGTCTTTGTGTCAGTCTCGGTGTCGGTGTAGGTGTCAGTTTCGGTGTCGGTGTCAGTGTATGTGTCAGTGTCGATGTCAGTGTCAGACTCGGTGTCGGTGTCAGTGTATGTGTCAGTGTCGGTGTCAGTGTCATTCTCGGTGTCGGTGTAGCTTTCAGTGTCAGTCTAGGTGTCGGTGTCGGTGTCAGTGTCAGCGTCGGTGTCAGTGTATGTGTCAGTGTCAGTGTCAGTGTCAGTCTCGGTGTCGGTGTAGTAGGTGTCAGTTTCGGTGTCGGTGTGTATAGTATACACCGACGCTGACACTGACACCGACACCGAAACTGACACCCACACTGTCACCGAGACTGACACTGACACCGACACTGACACATACACTGACACCGACACCGAGTCTGACACTGACACCGAGACTGACACTAACACCGACACTGACACCGAAACTGACACCTACACCGACACCGTGACTGACACTGACACCGACACTGACACATACACTGACACCGACGCTGACACTGACACCGACACCGACACTGACACCGAAACTGAGACCTATGTTCTATGTTAGAGGGTTTGGTTTCCGCACTTAGTCCTTCAAGTGGACCATTGTGCGTGGGCCATGGCGGCCGTTTTTTGGTGGTTATTCCAACCAGCCCACCTCCCTCCAGAAGTTGATAACATCTCCTGGTCTGTTTAGAACCTCTGTGTAGGATCTAGGTGCCCCGAGGGTTTCTGTTCTAATGTGGGTGACGGCTGTGCATTCGAAGAGCACATGCGCAACGGTTTCCTCTGCCTCCATGCAAGCCCTGCACAGAGGGCTGTCCGTTATGCCTATTGTGTGGAAGTGTTTGTTTAGCGAGCAGTGGCCCGTGATGGTCCCCGTCAACAGGCGCAGGCCGGTCCTGTTCAGGCGTAACAGGCGCCTGGTTAACTTGCTATCCAAGGATGGCATAGCCTCCCTGGACTGTCTGCACCCCTGTACCGAGGACCACCAGCTCTCCGCTTGTGTGTGGGTGAGCTCCTGTAGCCACCTGCGTAGTTGGTTGAAGGGGATGGGCACGATTGGCTCTGGTCCGCAGACTGACGTGCCGGATGCTTTCCTGGCTAGTTCGTCAGCTGCGTCATTGCCCAGGGATCCACTGTGTCCTTTTATCCATTGCAGTGTCACTGTGTTGCGGTTCAATACCGTTATACGTTCTAGCGCATTGTGACATTCTTGTGTTAATCTCGAGGTATTATGTTTCTTCCCTAGGGATTTGAGAACTGAGGCGCTGTCGGAGAGTATACGTACATGAGTGTCAGTAACTCTCCTGGCTTCTATGGCATACGCCGCTTGTATAATGCCCACACATTCCGCCTGGTAGACGGTGTTGAACATTCCCAGCGGACAGGATATATTTATGTTAAGGTCGTGTGAGAAAACGCCAGCTCCGGTTCCGGAGTTGGTCTTTGATCCATCGGTGTATACTCTTACCTCATGCGGGCCTGAATAGTCGCACCGTTCTTCTGTGAGTATTATGTTGTAGTGCTTTTGGAAACAGTGTAGTTTTGGGGCTCTGTCGCAGGGTGATGCCATCATCGGTCTTCGTTTGATCGCATCCTCCCTTATGCGTATGTGCTTGACTCTAGAGTCTTTGCTCAGGGTCCCTGTTATGTTAAGCCTAAAGGCGGCCAGGGCCGCCTCCTCTCGCACGATGAGGTGCAGAGGCGGCAATCCAAGCATCGCCTGTAGGGCGGCGGTGGGCGTAGTTCTCATACAGCCTGTGATTGCTACACAAGCAAACCGTTGCAGTATTTCGAGATCTTTTTGGGCTGTGCTCAGGTCTGTCCTGGGCCACCAGACTAGTGAGCCATATGTGATAGTTGGCCGGATGACCGTGGTGAATAGCCAGTGGGTAATCTTGGGGTTAATTCCCCAGTTCCTGCCGAGCAGTCTTTTGCACTGCCACAGTGATATGCTGGCTTTTGTAATTATGTAGTTGGTGTGTTTTGCCCAATTCAACTGTTTGTCCAAGAAAATGCCCAGGTATTTGGTTTCAGTTGATAGGCTTAGGGTGGTTCCAAAGAATCGTGGTAGCTGTAGTAGCGGCAATTTCCTCTTCTTTGTGAAAGAACCAATTCGGTTTTTGTAGGGTTTACTGATAGTTGGTGCTTATTGCACCAAACCTCTACTATTTTTAAGGCTTGGCGCATAAGGTTGCACAGGGTATTCTCGTGGGTGCCGTTTATTATTATGGTTAAGTCATCCGCGTAGCCTACGGTGAAGTAACCTTTATCGTTGAGTGTTTTGATAAGACTGTCGACAACCAGGTTCCATAAGAGTGGCGAGAGGACGCCACCTTGTGGGCAGCTTTCGCCACTATGGCCCTGGTGGTGTCGTTCACTGTGACTTGTACCGCTCTCAGTTTAAGCATATTTGAGATCCAGCCACTTATGGTCTGGTCTATGCTGTGCCTGTCAAGGGCCGTGTTGATACTATTGAACATCGTTTTGTCAAAGGCGCCTTCGATGTCAATGAAGGCGGCCAGTGCTGAGCATTTGTGATCCACTGCGCATTCGATTTTGGAAACCACGCTGTGCAGCGCGGATTCTGTTGATCTGCCTGTGGTATACGCATGCTGTTGTTTATGAAGGGGTTTGGCTCGAAGTGGTCCGTCTCGAATGTGTCTATCGCAAAGTCTCTCGAGGGTCTTCAGTAGAAAGGATGTGAGGCTTATAGGCCTATAAGCTTTGGGTTGTGTATAGTCGGTTTTGCCAGGTTTCGGTATGAAAATGACTTTCACCTCGCGCCACGCGAGGGGTAAGTACCTGAGTGCCATGCAGGCTCGATAAATCTTCGTCAGCAATGGCACCAGATGATTTACCCCCCACTGCAGCAGGGCTGGGAAAATGCCATCCAGCCCTGCGGACTTGTACGGCTGAAAGGTGTCAATAGCCCACCTTAACCGGTCTTCTGTTATTATGTTGCGGGCTGTGGACCAGTCCTGATCCGTTGGGGTCCATTCTGGTTCAGCCTCCCACCTCCCATCCTCCAGGAGTCTACAGTCTGGGAAGTGGGTTTCGAGAAGGACCTTACTGGTGTCCTGGTCGGTTAGTGTGTATGAATTATCAGGCTTTTTCAGCGCGCCAAGAGTTCGGTCCTGGTCTGCTGCCAGGATCTTCCTTACCCTAGCGGCTTCGTTATTTGTCTCTATGGATTCACAGAATTTCCGCCAAGCAGATCTCCTGGCGGTTCTAATCTGTTTTTTGTATGCATATTGGGTTTCTTTGTATAGTTCCCAGTCGTTCGGGAGTCTGGTGTTTTTGGCTCTGTTGAATTGTTTCCGCAATGCATCTCTGAGTTTACTAAGTTCTGCGTTCCACCAGGGGTTCCTCTCGCCCTTGGTTTTTGGCGCTCTTAGTTTGCAGCATGCATGGTTTGCTTCGGTTATATATTCTGATAACTTTGTCACAGTGTATTCCAGTTGCGTTTGGTCTCTTATAGTTTGTTTAGTTGTTTAGTTACCTGTGATAGGTGTCTATCTAATAGAGAGGCTAGTAGACGTTTAAATCCGGGTACATCGGTGCGCCGCGGGTTCCGCCTTGGTGTTGGTTTCTTTGTATTGGTAGTTATTGTGAAGCGTATCCTCCTATGGTCCGAGCAACATGGCTCGTCCGATACGTGCCAGTTCATAATAAAGTTAGTCGCGTTTTCTGTAGCGAGTGTTAAGTCTATGATCGTTTGTCCTCGGACTGTGACCCAAGTGGGTTCAGAGCCGCGGTTAATGATGTTAATATTAGTAGAAAATAAATAGGTGGATAATACCTCTCCTCTGGAATTCGGTGCGTCGCTGCCCCATAGAGGGTGGTGAGCGTTCGAGTCGGTGCAGATTATCAGCTCCAGTTTGGCGTGCTCACAGTGCTGCACTAGGTCGGCCAGATGGCCGAACTAGTGCTCTGTCCTCCTGTACTGTCCTCCAAAGGAGATCCTTTGGAGGACAGTTTGCGTCCTCGCCTGGCATGTACACCGAGGCCAGTACAACATCTGGAGCGCTACCATCGCTGTGGAGCTTGACAGCTGTTAAGTCTCTGGAACAGAATTGAGTAAGTGGTGTGATAGGAATTCCTTTGGGTATGTAGACGCAGGTTCTTGGCTTGTCTGCGCTGTGTGTGTTCAGGATCAGCTTACCTCCGATGTTACCGAGGCCACATATTTTATTATTCCTGATCCAAGGCTCTTGGATCAGTGCGATGGTTCGGGGTGTTACCTCCAGCGCCCTGCGTAAACTAGCCGTGGCAGTCTGGTTATGCTGGAGGTTTGTCTGTATGATGTTGAGGGGGGGCGATGGCGACGGTGGGGTGGAGTTAGTCGGAGATGGATCCATCGGACAATCCCTCCGCTCCCTCCGCCCTATGCTGGTCGTCGTGTTGACCGCCCGGTGACGAGGCTAACAGTTGCTCGTTCCAGCCGGGCGATGTTATGGCTTCGTCTTCGTCGGCCATTGCCGCTCGGGCCATGACCTCCTCCAATCTGTCCATGTCCGTGTCCAGTGTGTCTGTCGACGTCGGTATCGTCACAGTCAGGTCCGTCATTGTTTCGGTCAGTGTGGCAGGGGGTTGGGTCGCGGTGTCAGGGGGTTGGGTCGTGGGCCAGAAGCGTACGTATATCGACCCAAGCAGGTACGATATCCGACGCTCCCGGGCTAGGACCTTCTCAACTTCCTCCGGTGGTACACCTAGGGTCAAATATGTCCCATAGTTGTCGCCACCGACGGTAGTTGCCCTTTGCAGCGACCACTTGCCTATGTCGTACCAAGTATTCTGACGAATCAGAATACTTTGGAGCCGGGCAATGTCCCCCTTGTAGCGTGGGACGAAGAGTGAGGCTCGGGCACGGGTCGGCACGTCGGTCTGTTTCATTACCGTTAGGGTAAGGTCGGTGTCTGGGAGTTGTATACGGGGCACGTTCTGAGTCAGCCAGGTCAGAGCATGGTCGTCCTCACACCACAACTGCACGGTGCCTTCCGCTACCCGAGGGTAGCCGCGGAAGGCAGGAAGCTGCGATGTGGAGTCCGTGTCCAGCATAAGGCTCTCAAGTTTGGTCTTGATGTGTATGGCCTCTTCCTTGGTCAGGTCTCTAGAGGGGGTAGGGAAGCAGATTGCTACGGCCAGCCGCGCAGGAATGTCCTTTGTGGCTCGCGCGTAGGTCCTCTGCACTCCCTGGGCGGAGTGGACCCTCACGCGTTTGGCGTCCCCCTGAAGCGTGCTCGGTGAGGCCGAGTCGTCGGGGCGCTCCCTTTTCACCGGCCCTGTACCGCTTGGTCCAGGCTGCGGATCGGAGGTACCCGTCTGGGTGCTTGTCGCCGGTAGCGGTTGGCGTGAGGATCCAGCGCGCTTACCCCTCTTCCTTTGGGGTCGAGGTCGGTCGTGGGTCAAGTCGGTGTCCTGGGGTCGGCTGGCGGCCCCGGCAGGCTCAGTCGCGTGCGGAGGTTTTTCGCGCTGGGTTTCCCTTTCGCGTACTTGCCCTCGCCCGCATAGTTCCGCGTCCGGCCGCTTTTCGCGCTGGGTTTCCCCTTCGCGTACTTGCGGCTGGTCACGTGATTCCGCGTCCGGCCGTTTTCCGCGCTGGGTTGCCCCTTCGCGTACACGTGGCTGGTCGCATACTACCTCTTCGGCGTCCGATCGCTCTTCGCGCTGGCTAGAGCCTTCGCGAGTGTTGCGCTTTCGGTCGCCTACTTTCTTCCCTCGAGCCATGATTTTTCCGCGCTTGTACAGCATGCGTACTCCATCGGCCGGGAAAGTGTTAGAGCTGCCAGGTCCGTCTTCCTTCCCCGTCACTCTCTGTCTGTGTTGTAGTTGGTCCTTGTCCGGGTTGGTGATGCTGTTACGCACAAGGCTCTGTTGCCAGAGACTTGTGGTAGGCATACACGTCGTAGTGGGTGTTGGCGCGTGAGATGCAGCTGGAGTTGAGATTGTTGGCGCACTAGTCGCAGCCGTGGTAGGGTGGGATGGCGCGTAAGTCGCAGCCTGTGTTGTGGGCGCTGAGTCAGCAGCCGGCCGCGCTGAGGAGCGCGGCACCAAAGAGCAGTCGGATGCCCCCCCCAGAATACTATGGGGGCTGACCGCCGAAGCGGTGTGGGATTCCCCGGCTCGGCCGGGACCCACCTGGGTAGATTTTTTGTCGTTCTGCATATTTTTTTTGGTTATGGAGGGTGGGCTTTTGAGGAATCGAGGTTACCCCTCCTCGTGGATCGACGGGATATAGGGATAGGAAGGAAGGCATGGTTAGGTGAGGTGGTGTGGTTTTGGGGGTCACCCTACGCCTGGGATTTGACCTAGGGATTTGGGGACCGACGGGATCTATGAATGCGGAGGGATGGTTTGTTTGGTGATAGGTGCATAGGACAAGGTAACATAGGTTTCCCTGAGCCTGGGATTTGGCCTTCGGGAGCTTCTCTTGTCCGGGGTCTCTTTCGAGATGCTCCGGGTGCGGGGTCGACATTAACAGTCGGTCCCGCAGCCGGAGTTGGGCGGTGTCAGTCTATTTGTCAGTGTCGGTGTCAGTGTCAGACTCGGAGTCGGTGTAGGTGTCAGTTTCGGTGTCCTGTGTCGGTCTCGGTGTCAGTGTCAGCGTCGGTGTCAGTATATGTGTCAGTGTCGGTGTTTGTGTCAGTCTCGGTGTCGGTGTAGGTGTCAGTTTTGGTGTCGGTGTCAGTGTATGTGTCAGTGTCGATGTCAGTGTCAGACTCGGTGTCGGTGTAGGTGTCAGTTTCTGTGTCAGTAGGTCTCAGTTTCGGTGTCAGTGTCGGTGTTGGTGTCAGTGTCAGCGACGGTGTCAGTGTATGTGTCAGTGTCGGTGTCAGTGTCAGTCTCGGTGTCGGCGTAGGTGTCAGTTTCGGTGTCAGTGTCAGTATCCGTGTCAGTGTCAACGTCGGATTCAGTTTCGGTATCGTTGTCAGTGTGTGTCAGTGTCGGTGTCAGTGTCAGACTCGGTGTCGGTGTAGGTGTCAGTTTCGGTGTCCTGTGTCGGTGTCAGTGTCAGCGTTGGCGTCAGTGTATGTGTCAGTGTCGGTGTCAGTGTCAGTCTCGGTGTCAGTGTAGGTGTCAGTTTTGGTGTCGGTGTCAGATTATGTGTCAGTGTCGGTGTCAGTGTCAGTCTCGGTGTTGGTGCAGGTGTCAGTTTCGGTGTCGGTGTCAGTGTATGTGTCAGTGTCGGTGTCAGTGTCAGACTCGGTCTCGGTGTAGGTGTCAGTTTCGGTGTACTGTGTCGGTGTCAGTGTCAGTCTCGGTGTCGGTGTAGGTGTCAGTTTCAGTGTCCTGTATCGGTGTCGGTGTCAGTGTCAGCGTCGGTGTCAGTGTATGTGTCAGTGTCGGTGTTTGTGTCAGTCTCGGTGTCGGTGTAGGTGTCAGTTTCGGTGTCGGTGTCAGTCTATTTGTCAGTGTCGGTGTCAGTGTCAGACTCGGTGTCGGTGTAGGTGTCAGTTTCAGTGTCCTGTGTCGGTGTCAGTGTCAGTGTCAGCGTCGGTGTCAGTGTATGTGTCAGTGTCGGTGTTTGTGTCAGTCTTTGTGTCGGTGTAGGTGTCAGTTTCGGTGTCGGTGTCAGTGTATGTGTCAGTGTCGATGTCAGTGTCATTCTCGGTGTCGGTGTAGGTGTCAGTGTCAGCGTCGGTGTCAGTCTATGTGTCAGTGTCGGTGTCAATGTCAGACTCGGTGTCGGTGTAGGTGTCAGTTTCGGTTTCCTGTGTCGGTGTAGGTGTCAGTGTCAGCGTCGGTGTCAGTCTATGTGTCAGTGTCGGTGTCATTGTCAGCGTTGGTGTCAAAGTATGTGTCAGTGTCGGTGTTTGTGTCAGACTCGGTGTCGGTGTATGAATCAGTTTGTGTCAGTAGGTCTTAGTTTCGGTGTCAGTGTCGGTGTCGGTATCAGTGTCAGCGTCGTTGAATCAGTGTCAGTGTCAGTGTCACCGACACCAAGGCTGACACTGACACCGACACTGACACCGAAACTGACAGTTACTCCGCCACCGAGACTGACACTGACACCGACACTGACACATACACTGACACCGATGCTGACAGTGACACCAACACCGACACTGACACTGAAACTGTCACCTACACCGACCCCGACACTGACACTTACACCGACACCAAGACTGACACCTACTCCGACACCGAGGCTGACACTGACAACGACACTGACACTGAAACTGACACTTACACGGACACCGAGACTGACACTGACACCGACACTGACACGTACACTAACACTGACGCTGACACTGACACCATCACCGATACTGACACCGAAACTGACACCGACGCTGACACTGACACATACACTGACACCGACACCAAAACTGACACCTACACCGACACCTAGACTGACACTGACACCGACACTGACACCGAAAATGACATCTACACCGACACCGAAACTGACACCTACACCGCCACCGAGACTGACACTCACACCGACACTGACACATACACTGACACCGACGCTGCTACTGACACCGTCACCGACACTGACACCGAAACTGACACCGACACTGACACCGAAACTGACACCGTCGCTGACACTGACACCGACACCGACACTGACACCGAAACTGACACCTACACCGACACCGAGACTGACACTGACACCGACACATACACTGACACCGATGCTGACACTGACACCGACACCAACACTGACACCGAAACTGACATCTACACCGACACCGAGACTGACACTGACACCGACACTGACACGTACACTAACACTGACGCTGACACTGACACCATCACCGATACTGACACCGAAACTGACACCGACGCTGACACTGACACATACACTGACACCGACACCAAAACTGACACCTACACCGACACCTAGACTGACACTGACACCGACACTGACACCGAAAATGACATCTACACCGACACCGAAACTGACACCTACACCGCCACCGAGATTGACATTGACACCGACACTGACACATACTCTGACACCGACGCTGACACTGACACCGTCACCGACACTGACACCGAAACTGAAACCGACGCTGACACTGACACCGACACCAACACTGACACCGAAACTGACACCGTCACCGACACCGACACCGAAACTGACAAGTTAACAAGTAACTGGGTTGTGGAGGCCAGATAGGGAGACGTTCCTTGTAAAATATTCTGCTGCATCTGGTTAGGCGGTTTATCCGGTACGAAGTCAACTCCAACGTGGCTAGGAAAAGGTCAGGCAGATGATGAGTAATGTCGCCGTTCACACCCTGGACAGAGCCCCCTCTATTACCTTTCTGACAAACTAGTGTAACCAGAATATGAGGCGGATATTCTTAGTAGTTCATCAATTCATACAAATACGAAAAAAATAAATTATTTGGTATATCATTTCAGCCTATAATACTGACCCACTGCAAGACAAAATGTTTTGAGGGTTCCGTACTTTTGGGTACGGAACCCTCAATGGGGTGCCAACGGGACCCTGTTACTAAGGCTCACAATTTATTGGAAGGAATTTCACTTGTAATTTGAACCTCGGTACAAGATTTGGCCGAAAAAAAAGAACGCTTCCTTTCAGACCTTCTCTAATGTCAACACGTAAATAGATATTGGATGCTTCCATGCCATGCTTGCCATGCTTGGCTGAACTGCCCAAGGTGCGCCGGATCAACATTTAGCCGACACTGATACCGACACCGACACTGACACTGACACTGACACCGAATCTGACACATACACTGACACCGACGCTGACACTGACACCGACACTGACACTGACACCGAAACTGACACCTACACCGACAACGAAACTGACACCTACACCGACACCAAGACTGACACTGACACTGACACCGACACTGACAAATACACTGATACCGACGCTGACACTGACACCGACACCGAGACTGACACTGACACCGACACTGACACATACACTAACACCGACGCTGACACTGACACCGACACCGACACTGACGTATACACTGACACTGACACCGAAACTGACACCTACACCGACACCGAGACTGACACTGACACCGACACTGACACATACACTGACACCGACGCTGACACTGACACCGACACCGACACTGACACAAAAACTGACACCTACACCGACACCAAGACTGACACTGACACCGACACTGACACATACACTGACACCAACACTGACACATACACTGACACCGACACTGAGACATATACTGACATCGACGCTGACACTGACACCGACACCGACACTGACACCGAAACTGACACCTACACCGACACCGAGACTGACACTGACACCGACACTGACACATACACTGACACTGACACCGACACCGACACTGACACCGAAACTGGCACCTACACCGACACCGAGACTGACACTGACACCGACACTGACACCGACACCGACACTGACACCGAAACTGACACCTACACCGCCACCGAGACTGACACTGACACCGACACTGACACTGACACTGACACCGACACCGACACTGACACCGACACTGACACCTACACTGCCACCGAGATTGACACCGACACCCACACTGATACCGAAACTGACACCTACACTGACACCTACATATGCCACCTGACCCAAGAATAATCCAAGTTCAAAGTGAACGACGCCTGTAAAATTTGGAAGATCAAATTCGATGCCATTTTTACTCAAATAGTAAATAGTTGAGCTCCTCAATCACACAGTTAAAAATAACATTATTGCCAAATACTACCCTATCTGATGAGTGAAAGAGAAGAAGAAGAAATATGTTGCTAAGGGCTGGAGAACGACATGGCGGTAAACAAGGAATAGATGCATAAACCGCTCCCAACTTGTGCTGTCCAGCTCGAGAACCTAATGGATTTCCAATCTCGTAGTCATCAAAAAATACAAATACAGGAATTACAATTTTACATTAGCGTTGATACATCCTATTGCGCCAAAATGACCCTTGAATGAAGTTTTCTATTGCAACATCATCTGCTCTGTTGAGACTACGCATGTAATCTATCATTTCAGAAAGAACATTCTGAAGTGAAAAAAATGATTTTAATACTTTGCAGAGTGGTATAAAATGTTGTTCACAGGTTATTGGTAAAATGCGACTGATACCTGTTCGCTTCACTCTTTCTAATCTTTCACCTACTACTATCGTTTCCGGTTGAATATATGTATTTTTGTTTCGAAAATATTCCAATCGCTTATATTCGGTATCAAGTTTGGTCAAAGGATTTGTTAACAGAGGCTCGACTGCATTTACGACAGTTTTTAGACTGCTTTGTGGGATTACGTTATTTGAAGATAAAATTTCAAGTTTCTTCCCAATCGCTAAAGCTAAAGGCTTTGCCATGAATTCACTATATCCGTTTATTACAGTTTGACCAACATTTCTCGGCAAAGATTGATTGGCATACAAACTGGCAACAAAATTTGAAAATGCGCTCTCAACTATCTCTTCACATGACGAAGGTTGTAGAGATGTTATCAAGTGACTACTGTCACTAGAAACACTTGGGTGCGACTGATCTCTAACAGGATTTACAGTTGAATAGTCAGACTCTAGCTCTTTTGTTCTACATGGCTGTAAGGCGTTGTCTGAAATGTTTATATAGAAATGTTTTTGCAAGATGTGTCTCCTAAAAGAATTGAACAACTGAAATTGGCGATAACAGTCATCTTCTACACATACATATACTCGTAACTCCTCAGCACTATGCATTAGCTCAAAGTGCGATTTAAGAATCTTTATATTTAACAATTGCATACGGCATACAAAACAAGTCACCATGATAAATAACAAATACAATAAAACTCAAATGAAGATATCAAAAACTATTACAATTTAACTTATTATAGGACTTATAATAAGCATAACCACTTTCTACTCTTTAATCGGGTACCTAATTATTATTAATCAGTCGTATAATAAAATATTCAAAAACATAAAATTGGAGTACGAACCCTTATAAATTAAAGTATTTATTTTTAAATTATTTATTAATTACTAGTAATATAACATTATTAATATATAACGTAGGTAGATAATTATTTATTTTATAAATAGTATTATTTATTTAGTATCTTGAAAGCTGCCAATTACAAGTAAATGGACACACTCGTATCACAAAGGTACTCTACATATTACAATCTGTTAAGAGAGATTCAGCTGAAGTTGAACCTCGATCGAACTGAGATGTCATTTTGTATAAGCCTCTCTGTATGAAGTACCATATTGCGTTTGAGTCAATTCCATACTCCGCATTTAAAGCCCAAATGGCCTTATAACAAGTGTCGACAGCTTGCATAATATTGACCCTGTGATATATAACCGATTTGTTGACAACTACTAAATACGTTTTGATTTCTTTTAATGACTCACCAACAATAATTATGTAAGGCTGTGATGTTGCCCCTTTATTTTGTAATGTTTAGCCTAAGTTCAACAGACTGACCGATTTCAGCGTCAGATCTTAAATGTCGGATGAAAGCATCCCGCGTTTCTGCCTTAGATGGTTTCCAGTTGCAGCTAGGCTCCACTTTTTTTTTGTTTTTTCTTCTGTTTAACAGTTGTCGTATTCAATAGGTGGGGAATTGCCAATAATGCTGCAAGATTTGTATCTTCTTCTTTAGGTGCTGAAATATAAGAAAAATCCATTTTTCAGATAGCTCAATTTTCATGTGAGAAGCACGTTAAAATAGATAAATAATTACCTATATTATCTATATGTGGTAGGTATACCGTGAAGTAGTATATTGTGGTGGCCAATAGATGAGTTCATTGAATTTCAAATTCACCATGTGTTTTTCACTGGTGTATACCGGAGAAGATATTCAGAGCGGCTCAAGCCCTCTGCGTGCAGGCCAATGCTCAGCAATGGGATGTATATACTCGTAAGCTGAATGAACAAAGAAAAATATACTTACAATCAGCTAGAGAGATTAGCTCCTGGCCAATGTTATCTTTTGATTTACTTTTTCTTAATAATTCCAAGATTTTAATTTTTGCCATAGGTAAATAAACAAACAAATTATTTGTTGGGTCTCCATAAGCCGCCTCAAAGTCAATGTTCAACTAAAAAACAAAAACCGCAATATAAATATTAACATTAAATTAACAAAATATAGCTCAAATTAAATTTATATAATTATATGCCAAACCTTACTAGAGTATAACATTGCGGTTTTCTTAGCGCCGGGTACTTGTTCATATAAGATTCCAAAGTCTGATCATTGTGATTGTTGTGAAGACGCTTAATTCGATATTTGAATGTGTTTTTCCATTTTATTTCCACCAGGCTCCAAGGTTCTGACGAATTTCGAAGCCACTGTAAATCATCTTCAAAATTTTCATCCAGTGTGTTGCTTTCGCAAAGCAGAACAGGCAATGGTCTAGGCGATGATGAAGACGAGGATGCAAGGCTTTCCTCTCTGCTTTTTTTTCCTTTAGTTGTCAGAGCCCCTAACTGCTGTAAACGTCTTCCTTTATTCAAGACCTGGTGTACAAGCTTACCTCGCGCTTGAAGAACTGCACCAGAGGCAGTTGTACATGCAGGAATGTAATAGGTCACCACCTATTACATTCCTTTCACCAGGGAAAAGTTCTTTTATCAAATTTGCCCACTTAAAATATATTGGTCCCACAGTTGGTGAGTTTGTGTGTTCATTTAGTATTTCTCTGGCAACTGTGGAAGCCAATAAATTTCTGGTACCATCTCTATCAAGAGTTCCACCTTTATATATTAACAGTGAAGATGTCTCGAGTGACTTTAGCAATATATTTTCAAGTAACTGAAAAAAATAAAACTTTCAGAAATACAACTATGTCTGTCCAGTAAATTCAGAGAAATAATCATTTAAAAATTAAAAAGGTTCAAAATAAATCAAGAGGATATGTTAATTTATGTACCTACCAGGGAGTTGAGGTACCTTCAATCGGTATTTACCCGTGGTCCCGGTGGGTCGACCCATTACCGGGTCCATGGGTAATTTTAATTACCCGTGGTTCCATGGCATTAGGGATTGTTCCCTGGACTTCTGACTATACCGATAGAAAATGTATTACAACCATGGAACCTACTTATGATTAAATACAAATCCATAATAAAAGAATATTAGGTACGTCAAAAGAGATCACATATTACAACGAGAGTAATCTTTTTTTTAATTAGTAGGATCTTTATTCATTTGTTCTCTTTGTCATTTTGACATAATTATTTTTAAGCAAGTATTAATTACTGGAAAAATATCAGTTGGATACGCATTAGAAATGTTAAGATAGTTTATGTTGTTTGTGTTTATAAGTCATTACTGTATCGGTTATGAATTCATGATTTTCAATATACCTAGTTTAGGTATGAGTATGTTTTTGTTCCCAAGAATGGAATTTTATTTGCAAAAGAATGAGTAAACTTTATTGTATATAACTGATGGTTTTCATTTTCTATCGATATATTTAGAAGTCCAGGGAACAATCCCTAATGCCATGGAACCACGGGTAATTAAAATTACCCATGGACCCGGTAATGGGTTGACCCACCGGGACCACGGGTAAATACCGCCTTCAATAAGTATTATTATTTTACAATTGCAGTTTTTTAGGTTCAGTAATGGTAGGTGCAGTACATAAGGTAATAAATGCTAGTTAGATTTTTACATGTATTTTTATGTTGACCTGCAACTTCATTCACGTGGAATGAGTCTACCTACATGCCAAATTTTATTATAACTGGTTCAGCAGTTTAGCTATGATAGTGCACCAGACAGACAGATATGAGCTTGTATTGAATTTATAATTAAGTAGGATAGTAGGTATAATAGTATGTAGTACGGATTGATTATACATTGACTATGCATCAAATAGGAATACTTATACATATGTATTCCTATTTGATGCATAGTCAATGTACTTATTTTAATATTTATGTAGTTTTAGTTCACATTTAGTTTGTTTAGTTTTACAAATGTAATTTATCTGCACTTTACTATGTAAGTAAGTATAAATTAAAAAGGTAAATTCCTATTTTATTTTAATACTTTTTCATTACATATTGTTAAATGTCACTCTTTCTACTTAGTTTATTTTTGTGCCATTAATTCAAGTTGTTCATCTCCTAAAATATGCAGCTGAATTACCAATTTGGTGATTGAAACATAAAAGCTAAAAATAAACATACCCCTCTCTGAGTTCTTTGATCGACTTCTGTACTTTTCACATTTTCTTCCATAGTGGGCACATTTTCTTTCTCCTCCACAATAGATACGTTTTGTGGGTCCCGTCCAAATTCAAAATCCGATAAATCTAGATTCTGCAAACAAAAATAAGGTCAATAAGTCACTGTAGGGTAAAATGCATATTTTTTTAGGTAGGTACTATTACAATAAATGTAAGTATAACATCGAGGTTTTATGATGTTAGTTTGTAAACATGAATGCTTAAAAGTGAACAAAATGAGTAAATTAAAAGAATACTTTGCACTATAGAAAATAGTTTGATGGAGTTTATCACTTATAATGCCAATTTAAAATAATATATAGGTCCCTATATTTACAACTGTAGCTATTTAACCATGTATACTTACCGGTAAAGATGTATTGTTGATGCATAAAAATTCAGCCTTCCAAGCTCACCAGCACCTCATAAACAGGACCCTTGGCCCTGTTTTAGGGATAATGTCTTTGACGTCGTCTGGGGTCAACGCTGATAAGGCTTGGATGTTAATCGCCTGCTCTATATTAATAGTGTAAATGTATCATTAACTGGTGTTCCTAATTAGTCAATTTCAAAACAAGTACAAGGTCTAAAAGTTTTTCTTCATAAGTTACAGATTAACTTTTGGCCGCAATGTCGCTAGAAGATAGGTACCTACGCAATATAGTGATTGAATATGAAACTATTAGAGATATAATCGGCACCAGCAGCGTAGTTTGCAGTGCGCAAAGTATTTATATTAGACAACGTTCAAAATCAATGGTGCGTTACAAATTACCTAACTACCAATACTTACAAATAGCATTCACTATTATACATAAGTACTACCCGTGCGCGATAAGTTAAGACCTGAGCGCGGTGACGTCATATTGGCGTGTTTGTACCGCCCGCAAAAAAGCGAACATAACAAGCAGCCGCCCGCGGCTTCGTCTTTGTTTTTTTTAACCTAATTTATTATGTTACTTAGGGAGGACGCTGCTTTTTATCTAATCTTTTTTACACTATTTGCATAAAATAGGACACTAGGTATTTAATTATGTATCACCGAAAGTGTTTACTATGGTTTTGTAATGAATAAAAATACAATGTTTAAGTTTATACATTTATTTTATCTATTATTTACATTATCTCATCTTCGTCACTACTTAGTGGATTTATGCCTTCTAGAGGTTGTTCTTCGTCCTCAGTCTCCCTATAATCACTTGACGAAGAGGTATCCGATAAATTTACAATTAATTGCGATTCATTCGTCTCTTGTAAGAGGTCATCATCCCAATACTTTTGTCGAAGCCTGTCCACATGGTTGACTTCTTTTTTCCAGTCACTCTCACTTATGCTGACGTAGGCCAGTACGAGACTAAAAACCCTAGTAAAAAATTGTGATGCGAACGGTACTATACGGGCGCCATCGGGGAAATGCAGGGGAAGCGGGCGGGGACTCGCATTCCTAGCAGGTCCCAACTTATCGCGCACGAGTAGTACTAAGGTTACTGCATGATTTATCTTACCTGCAAATTTTGAGATGAGATCGGGTAGCTCGTAGCTCCCATGTCTTTAATAATTCGGCCACCTCGTCCATGTGTTCAATAGTGTTTATAGCACTCACCAGTATTTAAAATATGTAAATACAAAATTAAAAATTGTCACTTAAGTAACACAACACGTACGCGTTTTGACAAGTTCGGCTAGTTTATGAGCAATTTGAGCAAGTGCGGTGCGGGAGAAGCGCGGGAGACATCACGTTTTGTTGACATTACAAAGCGTTATCAGATGCGACCACTTGTTATGTTTGATTTAACTAAGCAGGCTATTTATTCAACCATGCTCATTGTTAAAAACTATGATATAAATGATATAATGCTTACAAGTTGCTTGTTACCATGAACTTACATTATTATTTGATTTATAAAAGTGAAGAAATAAATTCAAATTAAGCATGATTGATGTAACAAAGACCGTTGATTATTTTGTACATGTGCGAATTTGTCGATATAAATAAAATGAATTTGTTCTAGCAAATATACTATCTTGTTTACAGTAAATATATACATGATAATTTTAAACATTTTAATGCCAACTAAGAGAAAATGTATCTTAGTTAGTCTGTATTTTTTTTTTTTCACGTATCCAAAACACCCGTTTAGCTAGCAGGGGGGAGGGACACATGACTCTAACAAAAAGTAGCACAATATTTTAGATCTCACTGACGCCCTAAGGCTTCGGAAAAACGACGCCTTAGGGCGGATCTGAAACGTATGGGAGTGGCGCGAGGAGGCGAAACGCCGGGGCGTAAGTCCGCTGCCGCGAGAAATCGCGGCACAGCGGACGGAGCTCCGGCGGGATCTCATGGCGTCATGGAAAGTACGGTTGTTGCAACCCAGTGCTGGGCACGCCACGATTGCGGCGATAAGTCCCCTCTTTGAGGAGTGGCTGGAGAGGCGCCACGGCGTCCTCACCTTCCGCGTGACGCAGGTCCTCACCGGACAGGGCAGCTTCGGGAGGTTCCTGTGTCGGATAAGGCGGGAGGAAACGTCCGGGTGTCACCACTGTGTGGATCGCCTGGAGGACACGGTGGAGCATACGGTGGAGGTCTGCCCGGCTTGGGCAGAGCACCGCCGTGTCCTCGTGGAGGCGATCAGCGGCAGAGACCTCTCGCGTCCGGCCCTGGTTCAGGCCATGGTACGGAGCGAGAGGGCATGGGCAGCCGTCACCTCCTTCTGCGAAGCAGTAATGCTCGCAAAGGAGGAGGCGGGACGGTTGAGGGAAAGGCAAGCTTCGCGCCCTCTCGCCCCTAGCCGCCGCAGGAGACGCCCAGGGCGTCGGGAATCCCGGGCGGATTTCCGGCCACCGTAGGCGCGGGCTTGCGGACGGTGAGCAATGGGTAGCTCACCGTCCGGTAAGGACCAGGCCCGGGTCGACGGCGCGTCGTATTCCACGCGCGCCTCAAAGAGATGTCGTCAGTACAAAAGTAGGGGTCCACTAGGGCCTATGCCAGCCGGGGTCGCGGGAAGGTACTTATGGGTCACCGAGGCCCCCGCAACACAGGCAACAGGAAGGAATACGGGTGGGTTTTAGTCAGTAAGAGTCTGACACACCCTCCCGCTCCGCCCAGAGCGGGAGAAATTATTTGATGATTTCCCACCCTAAAAAAAAAAAAAAAAAGGGCGGATCTGAAACGTTAAGGCTTAATATTACTCAAACGGATCCCTGAACCGAGAAATGGTTTTTACAAACCTGCAATATTTTTGAACGGCCTATCCAACGATACCCTACACCATGTGATAAACGAGAATAAAATATAATTCCCACTTTACGTTCAAGGGAGGTAACCTACAAAAAAAAAAAAACGTTTACAAGGTTTTTTTTTACCAATTTGTCGGCGTGATTAATATATATACTTATGCCAAATAAAAACTTTCGTAGTAAGAGTCTTGGACAGACAGACAGTCAGATAGACAGATAGACAGACAGACAGACAGAGGGACATGGCGAAACTATAAGGGTTCCTTGTTGACTACGGAACCCTTTTTTTTTTTTTTTTTGAGGATGGGAAATCATCAAATAACTTCTCCCGCTCTGGGCGGAGCGGGAGGGTGTGTCAGACTCTTACTGACTAAAACCCACCCGTATTCCTTCCTGTTGCCTGTGTTGCGGGGGCCTCGGTGACCCATAAGTACCTTCCCGCGACCCCGGCAGGAACCCTAAAAATTAAGGTAAATAGGTATGAAAGAAATTGAAATAACAGTAAAAGTGTCGTAGTTTAAAAGCTTTAGTAATACATTAATGGAGGCAAAGATTACACGTAAAATAATTTCTTTTTAGGACATCGATGATTTCAAGATACAAGATTAACATAAATTATAGCCATCATACAAACGATCTGGGCCTCAAGTCTGCTATTACAATAGTGTCAGAATGGTCTATTATTGATTTCATAATTGTTGATTTTGACAAGTTTGGTAATGTACTAATATAATGGCGTCATTAATGAGGATCGGAACATACCATTATGACACTATTGTAATAGCAGACTTGAGGCCCAGATTGACGAATTGAATTACATTGACCAAGTGTCCTAGAAAGTAAACAAAGCAATATGTATTTATATAGACTAACAATTATTGAACAGCACAGTTTTAATCAATTTACCATCATTCTCGTGTATCCATTAATATTACAAAGCCCATTCTTCGAATCAAATATGAACACGTACCTAATAACGACCATCGCCAATAATATCGAAATTGCCAATTTGTGCAGATTATCTCATACAAAAAGCCGACCATGCATGAAAGATCAAGATTACTGTATACGCTTGGTAGTCCATAATTATTATACTCCTTGACTAAGGTACTAAGCGAGTTTACTCTGAATTAACCTATATTTTATCTCTAACTTCCTTTCACTGAAAAAAATAAGGTCTAGATGAAAGGACAAACCTTTTAAGAGTCCGTCTATAGCTTTTGGTTGGTTTGTCCTTTCGATTCCTTGTGTAATTAATCAAAATTATGTAAGTATGGCTTATTTTACCGTGAATCTGAATTTCTTCCTATGATTTTTTGAAGTTATGAGGCTGACAACAGCTAAATCGCGGTCACTGTCGGACTGCATAGAAAAGAAAGAGAAGCGCGATGACACAACGCTGGTAATTTATTGCAAAATATGAAACAATTATCTATTTACAAAAAATCTATTGATTGGAGAAAAAAATTAAAACACTATTATACTAATATGTTGCCTGTCAAATAATCAGACAAAAAATTAGAATAATTGCATGTATATTAGTATGGTTTGTAATCGTTAAAAGATTTCTTTCGAGGTATCCTCGTGATTTTTTTCTATCGTATCAAATTAGTTTTATTATATTTTCAACACATTATCTACCTAGCATATATCCTGAAGAATATCATATATTTTTCTGATTTTGTTAACTGCAGTGGATTATATACTTTTACGCATTATAAAACTTACAAAATTTACGTTTAGGTCCTGTAGTCCCCTTAAAACTTCTTTAGGCGCGTTGAGTGATTTTTGGTAGCGGAATTCTTATGGGTTCGCGTAACCGACATGCTGTAAATGAAGTTAAATTGACCACGTGAAAAGTTTATACTGTGAATTGTTTAAATTGTGTGTTAGATAAATTATTATCACACAGCACTCCCATATAGCACAGAATTTACTAAAAGGAGACGGAAATATATAGCTTGTCCTCATAAAAGTACAAAACATGCTTTCACAGCACTCTAATTAGTAATTTTATTTTATATGTACTCTAATTAGTAATTTTATATGTTGTAAGTACCTCGGACCGCTACTCTATCAGGCTAAGTGAAAAAGGAAACAACTACTCCTTAAATCATAGTAACTGCAAGAAAATCCTTAAGGAAACTCTTAAAACTATATCCTATGAAGATACAGAGAAGTTATTACTAGCGCTAAAGTAAATATTGTTTGTATTAAGGCTTTTCCAGACAGAGGCGACATCGAGGCCGCGACACGCATATTACTGCCTGTCGCGCCCGCGATATCGCCTCAGTATTCAGGAGCCTTAATCGTTATTTTGTTTTTTAATTATTTAGTTAGGATAAGACACTATATTTTTATACACCTTTTTACATACTATGTACCAATATGATTAATATCATATCAGCTCATCTAGTTTTTTTTTCTAAATATGATTGACGTGTAAAAGTGTTTGTACAAACCTACTTACAGAAAATAAAAGATAAAATCATTTCATTTCATTTCATGATATGTGATTATTTAATCAATTAATGTTCCTCCAATTGCCTGAAACACAGGATTACCTAGTTCCGGAACAAGTCACGGGCGAACTTGACATAGATTTAAGAAAAACAGGATTTAGCGTTATACCTTATATTTTTTATTTTTATTATTTTATTGAAGTGAAAACATCTTAGTCGCGTTAAGCGCTAAGTTTTCGCTTTTGTCGGCAGTCCCCATGGCTGCCTAAGTTTTTTTATATTATCATGGTTCGTTATAGGTTAGGGGTATCGTGTTGCCCAGTAACTGGGTTGTGGAGGTCAGATAGGCAGTCACTCCATGTAAAATACTGGTATTCAGCTGCATTCGGTTAGACTGGAAGCCGACCTCAACATAGTTTGAAAAAGGCTAGGCAGAAGAAGATCGTGGTTCGTTGTACTTGTAAGAACTGCTATTTCCTCGTTGATCTACAGCAGTTGTGCTGTAGCAAAAGCAGTTGTTTGGAGCTTGAGCTTCCAAGTTCGATTCCCAGGTCAGGACTTTTTTAAAGGCTTTTCTGTCAAAAAACTTACTAGCAGGCCATAGTTTGGAGCCATACCCGTTAAATGGCAATAGCCCTCCTACTTCAAAGTTACCACTGAAGTATACGAAACATACGAAATCTATTTGGTGAACTAAAATCAAAAAGGTATACACTTAAAATATCTAGTATACCACATAGAACTGCTCTTCTGGGCAAAAGTTTTTTTGGAATGGCATCTAAAATTTACAATAAAATACCTGTAGACATTTTAAACACCAAGGTACTCCCGCTATTCAAATATAAATTGCGATTTTTTTTAATTAACAAAGCCTACTACACGATCCAAGATTTTCTTAATAATTAGTGCTTGCTACAATCTGTCACCAAACTATAATCTGTCACTAATTCTTTTTGTAGAATTTGCTTTAAAAATGATAACTCAATTTTTTATACTGCAATTTATTATTGTATGCTTACTAGGCAGGACATAATGGATCTGTAATTTACCTAACATCTGTACCGTAAAACGGGGTGAATAGAAATGCAGGGGTGAATCGGGACGAAACTTTAAAATGCATTTTAACGTTCAAATAATACAGTTTGCTGCCAACAAGGACAGTTAGTCGTTAATTATTGTACAATAAACACATTAGAGCCCTTTTTGGCAACAAATTATATTAAATCAACGTTAAAATCCATTTTAAAGTTTCGTCCCGATTCACCCCTGCATTTCTATTCACCCCGTTTTACCGTTATGTATAACCTATGCCCACAACAAAAAGATTTGATTTGATTTGACATAGGTCATAAGTTCCTAGTTCCTTAACTTATGTTTTTGCATGCACTTGTTTCTGTGACAAATAAACCTATTTTTCTTTCTTTCTTTCTTTCTTTCTTTCTCTGCCAATCCTTTTGGGAAGAAACTGTGTCTTTGAATTGTAAGTCAATTCCGGGTTCTTTAATGCAATCATTTTCTCATCAAAACTATTCAAACACACTCACGCATAATGAACTTAACATCTCATATGACTAAGTTGTGTCCCCACGAACTTCAGCATTTGTACTGATGCCCACACAAATGCATGGTAACGAGATACGAGTATGCCAAATAGAACATTAAAGCAAAATGAACGTGGTTGAAATATGAACGTTCTAGAATATACAGCTTGTATCAGAAAGTTGTTGTCAAATTTAAAAATGTGGCACAGACCATCAAACTTAAAAACTTTATCCATAGAACAAGAACAACGTAATCGCGAAAACACGAGACGTCCCATACATTTGGGTCGAGTAGGCACATTGAATTTGACCGCATCGTTTTGAACCTGCTGTATAGTCAAGCCTAGTCGATTTCAGAAATAGAATCATCGATACGATTTTGGATTTTGACAAGGAAATTGGTTGTGGTCAAAACTAGAATAGAATATTAGGCGTTCGTTCGTGCTCGACATAATAATATCGACTAGGAGCATTGAAACGAGGAGAATAGAAATGGTTGCGATTAATCTGTCCGGTGCATTCAATTTTGTTGTAGCTATTCAGCCTGTTTACATAATCAGATGTAGCATGTAGCCTGTATTGTTCCCACTGCTGGGACACAGGCCTCCTCTCTGTGAGAGGGAGTGGGCCGTAATCCACCACGCGGGCCCAGTGCGGGTTGGTAGATATCACATGTCTTCGAATTTTTGGTTCTAGGACATGCTGGTTTCCTCACGATGTTTTCCTTCAACGTTTTGAGAGCAGTGGTGATGAAATAATTTACACAAAGTAAAGCGCCGCACTATGGGACCAACCGGTATTTTCCATCTCAAAAATCGATAACTCTGTTGTTTTGTGATTTATCTCCTTGATTTTTTTTTTTCACGTATTTGTGAATATCTAGGCAATAAAAGAAATCAAACATCATCATTCTAAAAAAAATATTTTTTCCGAAAAAAAATGACAAAGATAAAGTTATACGAAATTTCATACAAAAAATCATACAGTTATATTAAAATAGCAATAAAAGTTACACTTATGCTTAAAATAAGTTTAAAACTAAATTATTATTATTAAACAAACAGTTACATGACAAAAAAAAAATATTACTTAAACTTATCCTACTCATCACTTTCTATTTCCAACAATTCTTTAGCTTCGTCAAATAATTCTTTGGATATTAGAAAACTTGGTTTATTTAAGCTAGATATATAAGGATCAGATGTATATAACAAAATATGCAGAACGTCTTCGTTTGTTGCTGATCTGGAACACTTCCTAGCGTGATGTAACCTATATTTCTTATAATCTTTATTTCGAGCTTCCTGGGCATCTTCGGATAATTGTCCTATAGGCAAAACTGCATAATGCTCTATTATTTTAGCACCATGTATAAGTACTTTATGGACCGAAGATGGCATGTAGTACCAGTTATATTTGCTTACATATAATTGCGCGGTTACCAATGTATACTGACCAAATTTTTCTGCGTTTATAGGAAATCCCGATGACATAGTTTGAAGAATTACATATAGTCTCTTGATTAATTCTTCATCAATTCCGGTTATCTCTGCAGAACATTGGTAATTTTGGAAAAATCTCCTTGCCGTATTACCGTCATTGCTATTACCGGGACCTTGACGTGGTTTATCAATATGCAAGCCAAGCACTTCTCGGAAACGTTTTTGGACAAATTTTTTCTTGTCTTCTTTAAGTTGCTTGTTTTCTGGAGTTGTTGCAGACCACTTCTCAAAACCTAAATTGTAAGAAATATGGAGGATCATTTCCATAAATCTTATCCATGCGTGTAGCGTCGACAATCCGTATTTAAACGCATTTTCATTTTCAACTCTCGTTGTAACTTTTAAAAGATCATTCATTTGTCTGGGAGTTGCTCCACAAACAGTGCAGGTAGCACTGGATGATGTGTTTGTCAACACGTGAGCAACTTTCCCATCAATCATTGTCATAAACAGTTGATGTTTAACTTCGATGACTTTGTCTTCTATTGACACAAGAGTTGGAATCAATTGATTAATTTTGGCTTCAATTTCACAGACAACCGCTGTAGTTTTTTCGGGAGTTTCTTTTGCAAATTCTAATGAAATTGGTCTGCAATATCTAATAGATGAGCAAGTAGGGTTTTTCCATATGACCGTAGAAGTTTCTTCGTCTACTAGTCGCAGTGGTACAAGGGACACTATAAACAAATTAGCGTCCGATATTTGTTCGTTTTCTTCCGGTAGAGTTTGTTTATACTCACTTTGCCCGGAGGATCCATCACATCCCCATTTAGTGAAAAGCTTGAGACGATTGTAAGTCGATCCTGACTTTATCCTTATAATACGGCAGACTGTATGGTCTAAGAGATCTTGCAGGTTGATTTTTGCGCTTATATTTGTCACCGTAATGCTGGATGCAGGCGGATAGCAAGCCTTTTTTGCTTCACTTAGTGTTTGATACGAAGGCAATACAGAACTTAAATTCTTATCAACGAGCCTTTTTCTTAGGTACGCATATTGTGCTTTGGTTAAATTAGTTTCAATGCATATACTCAATGCTTCCTCTTTTGTAAAGGAAAGTGCGTTATCTGGATTGAGTATGTTTTGTAGAATAACTTTTTTCTCTTCTTTTTCCTTATTTCTGATAATAGTCGCAATCGACGCTTCGTCATTTTCCCCCATGGATCTTAAACCTTGCACATAAGCGTTACGGACATGTCCCATTCCATACTCCTGGACCAGCTCCATATTTTTTCGTTTCTTTGTGTTTTCCGAGCACTCGTCATATTGTTTTGTTGGTCTTCCACGTTCACCAGAAGTATTCAAACCAGAATTTACAGTGGTTGAGGTACTGCAAAAATTCAATGATACTTTAAACTCACCATTTAACCAATTTGAGTATAGGCTCTCGAACCGGTCCGGCTTTCTTTGAGCTTTGGTCCATTTCTGGTTGCAACTCGATGTTAGATTTTTTTGAATACTCTCTATTACAGTATTAACGTCAGTTTCCGATAGTTGAAAATTTTCCAATAAATATTTTTTGAGGTCTGAAGTACTTTTCCCTTTTATTATTTGATCACAAAGATCGCGTCGAACACAAACGAATTCACTCATTGTTAGATAATAATGTTATTTATGCGTTAATTGTTATTGAAAAGAAGTATCTGAACACTTTGATGAATCGTATGCTGAACATACACGGGTATTTAAAGGACTAATATTTTAGTGCCTTGTGCAAAAACCATGGGACAATTGATTATAACAGTTCTCATCGAAATAGTGTAATCAGTACTGATTGTAATTATTTACCACAACAGATAAATAGAACTTCCGCAGCAATATAGTTTATCATACTTGTGGTTAAGGTGACCACCCCAAACAAAATTGCCATGGGAAGATTCTTTCAAATATAATAGCAGTTTTTTAATTTGCAAATGTATGTTTTTATCATAGAAATAGAAAAAAACAATATAGACATCAAAGGATAATAACTAAATATAATATTTCATAATAAAAAAGAAGAACCGTAATTTTCGAGGATTTTTCCCCGATTGACATTATTGCTTCAAAATCACCTCTGGCGCAAAAAACGCGCAAGTTTTTTTTAAATCCTCATATTACTGAGTAGATAAGGTCTCTAATAGAGTAATTAACTTGACACCGGCTGCTTTTGGCAACAACGAAAACTCCAATTGAAATTAACAAAAACTAAATTTTCTTTACTTCACTAAAAAAATATTAAAAAATTAAATAAAAATATTTTTTTTACAAAAACTGAACGTGGTTGCAAAGTGTATATTCTAAGCTATCTAATGATGTATAACACTAATATGTTTCCCTGGAAAACTTCCGAGTAATTATGTGTTGAACTCCCTTAACGGTAATTTAATTGGCATGAAAATATTTATGCCCAATGTTTGAGGTTCATTTTATAAACGTAAAACTTTATATTTTTTTATATTTTGTAATTCATTCGTAAGTTCCATCTTTTGAGAGTATAAAACCATAAAACAATCTATGGATTTACGACTTTCGACAAAACCATTTTTGAGATGGAAAATACTGTTTGGTCCCATAGTGCGCCGGTCTGGGTTCGAACCTACGACCTACAACTCGTTAGTTGCGGCTGTTTACACTGGGCCACCACTGCAGCCTCTTTAGTCATTAATATTTGCAAGAACGACTGCTAAGCTTGGTTTCTATGTTACTTCATCGAGTCGGGCTGTGTTGGTGGGCTTACGCATTAGGGAATTCTCCGAAGCAGCCTGGACTCTGGATTTGAAGATACAAAACTGACGAAAAATTAGTGTAAACCTACTTATTTTTATTTTTATATTATTATATACATCAGCATCAGGTTTAATCCGCGATATCTTTACCCGGAATGAAAGTAAAGCGTTTAAGTTACAAAATAAAATAATAGTACTTTAATAAAATAGTAGTTGCCTTTGTTTGGAGGAATGAAGGATTGTGGCTAGATTTTGTTCTTCAACACTTAGATACTCATACAGGCTACATTTCTCTCCAACAACAAGAACCTATCACAGAGATAGGTATACATAAATCTGTCATCCCACCACACAATAGAACACACAGCACAAACTATTCTCCAGCTGATACTAAACCTTCATTTATTTTAACTGTGTTACCTGCATGAGTGAGATAGTGCGTATAATCCTATGATTTAGTGAGCATTCCGCTTCGTTAGTTGGCAAGCCGAGATCAATACATATGTGAGTACTGTGACATTCTGTGGCTTTGCTCGGTTGTATAAATAGTACATTTTATTATTTTTAGGAGATTCACACCACATTTTCTTTTGATTGATGTTTGAAAAGAACTATTTATCTCTGTTTCTTGAATAATATGAATATAATAAAATAATATAAATAATGATTTTGAACGTCAGTGATATTACAATATCTCATTCATATTATATAATATAACTACACGCCTATTTTCCACTAAGGATTAAGCAGGGGTGACTTATGCCTTTATTAATAATACTAAATTGAAATTATTATGCAGGCTGTTAAAATATGTTTGTGGAACTACTATGTAAGCAGCAAAACTTTGAAAGTCTGCAGACCCATGAGATGCAGGCTCCGGAGGTGATCGAGGTAGAAATGAGAATGGTGGTACGCAGGCTGAATGCTAAAAATACCACCCCAGGACCCGACGGCTTACCTGTGAAAGCCTGGGTCCTGGCCTTGAAGGCTCTCGGGCCTCAACTAAGGGGGCTCCTAAGCGCATACTTGGAGAGGGGCCAGTTCCCGCTTCGTGGGAAGACGGAGAAACTGGTTCTCATAAAGAAGACGGGGCGCCCTGTGGACTCTCCGTCCGATTATCAGCCCATCATGCTGCTCGACGAGGTGGGCAAGCTCTTTGAAAGAGTCATTGCAGACCGCCGCGTCGGATGGCTGGTGCGAATGGGACCGGATTTGGCGGAGAGCCAGTAATAGTCAACAGGATCTGGCAATTGGGACTCGAGGCGGACCTGCACAAGTCCGAGGCCATGTGTTTTCATGGTCCTCGAAACGCGCCACCGTCGGGGTCCCAAATAACGGTAGGCGGGGTTCATATTGGCGTCGAGTCGACGATGAAGTACCTGGGTCTCGTCCTCGACAGCCGGTGGAACTTCGTGGAGCAATTCCGACGTTTGGCTCCCAAACTGGAGCGGGCCGGGGCTGCTTTGAAGCGGCTTCTGCTCAATCTAAGGGGTCCAAACGCCTCCTGTCGGAGGCTCTACGTGGGGGTCGTGCGGTCCATGGCCCTTTACGGGGCACCTGTGTGGGCACTTTCCCTGGCGCAGCGGCCAGCCCACCGGTTGAGCGCAGTCCAAAGGGTCAAGACCATCCGGCTCGTCCGGGGATACCGCACGGTCTTTGGTGAGGCGGTGGGCCTTCTTGCCGGATTTCCGCCATGGGATCTGGAGGCAAAAGTCCTCGCGCTCGTATGAGACCGGCGCGAGGAGGCGAAACGTTGGGGCGTAACTCCGCTGCCGCGAGAAATCACGGCACGGTGGACAGAGCTCCTACATTATTCACTCCACAGAAAAAAAATATTAGAATTTTAATAAACATTAAAGACCTAAAGATATTAACCCTGCCCTGCCTATACATACTTGAAATTTGTAAATTTGTACGAAAGTATCCGCAATTCTAAACCAAAAGAGGAGATATCCAAACAAAAATTGCACTTAGACATGAAAGCAGATTAAACATACCCACTTCACGATTAAAATGCACTCTTCTAGTGCATTTGTTATGTCCATTAAAATATTCAATAAGTTACCGGAATACATCAAAATAAAAATAAAAATAATATATTTATCAACAAATTAAAACAATTTCTGATAAACAAAAGCTACTTACTACACATATGACGAATATTTAAGCGATAAATTTCAACAACAATGAAAACTATTTTAACATAATAACTACCTACATTTCTTTTAAAATTTCACTCCGAACATAAATTTATTTTAAAACTTTATTAAAAACACTATTATTTTCAAATGAATATGCTTATCAGTGCATAATTAATAATAATAACATTCTACAAGACTCAATAAAATTGTAAATATTTAGTCTATTATAAAAATCGTGCATAATACATAAATATAACTTTAAACCTAATATACAAATACTTGTATAAAATATAAATACCATAAAAGCAAATGTTACTATTTTAATTTAATTATTATTATTATTTTGTTTTTTCTTAACAAAAAGCGCCTCCATCCTCTCTCCTATTAAAAATCAACTTTGCTGTGCCCGACAGGGTCCATAATTGATTCGATGTTTCAACATACCAACTATCATATGTACACATTATGGAATGCAATAAAGTATTGAGTATTGAGCTCCGGCAGGATCACATGGCGACATGCGGAGAGTGTAGTTGTCGTAACTCAATGTTAGGGACGCCACAATTACGTGATTAGTCCCCTCTTGGAGGAGTGGCTAGAAAGGTGCCACGGCATCCTCACCTTCCGCCTGACGCAGGTCCTCACCGGACACGGCAGCTTCGGGAGGTTCCTGTGTCGGATGAGGCGGGAGGAAACGCTCAGGTGTCACCACTGTGTGGATCGCCCGGAAGACATCGTGAAGCATACGGTGGAGGTCTGCCCGGCTTAGGCAGAGCACCGCCGTGTTCTCGTGGAGGCGATTGGCTATGGAGATCTTTCGCGTCCGGCCCTGGTTCAGGCCATGGTACGGAGCGAGAGGTCATGGGCAGCCGTCACCTCCATCTGCGAAGCAGTAATGCTCGCGAAGGAGGAGGCGGCACGGTTGAGGGAAAGGCAAATTTCGTACCCTCTCACCCCTATCCGCCGCAGGAGACGTCCTGGGCGTCGGAAATCCTGGTTGAATTTCTGGCCACCATAGGCGCAGGGTTGCGGACGATGAGCAATGCGAAGCTCGCTGTCCGATAAGGACCAGGCCCGGGTCGACGGCGCGTTTTGTTTCACGCGCGCCCCAAAGTGATGTCGTCAGCACAAGTCCACTAGGGATGATGCCTGCCGGGGTTGCGGTTGGGTCTGACACACCCACCCGCTCCGCGCAGAGCGGGAGAATTTATATGATATTTTCCCACCAAAACAAAAAATAAAATCCCATAACATAGCCCAGTGTAATTTTTGAGGTAGCTTAGCGAGTATTTTTAATGCGGCATTTTAAACCAATACCAGATTGAAATTCATTGTAAAAAAACCTTTTTATATGGGAGAAAACTTTACTTAACAAATGTACAAAAATATAATAAAAAATACTTTGCAAATCAATTTCTTAACCAACTCCGTTCATTCATTGTAGGTACATATATATACAATTAAAGAAACACTTACAACTAATATAAACACATTTTTTTTAAATAAAGTCAAAAACCTTAACAATAAGCATTTTAAACCAAAGTAATTTTAAAATCGTTTTTAAAAAAATAATAAGGAAAATATCTGTACATATTTTATGTGTGTACAAAAATATAATAAAATGGCTTTTCAAAATAATGTTTTCACCCAACTCCGTTCGTTCATTCATTACATTATAATAAAAAAATAGCTTACAATTATTATAAAACAATAATTTTAAAACAAAGTCAAAAACCTTAACAAGAAACAATTTATTTTATAATACCTAAATATTTGTCAAGTACGAAATACTATATGGCTAAAAAGGGTGATTACCGACATGACGACTAAAGACTCCCGCAAACAGGCGCGGCACGACGGTTCGACGCGACTCTGGTGGAATAATTACTATGAAAACTTCACGGAAACTGTTTTACCGGTGTCGTGTCACATCTGTCTACACAAGCCTTAACAGAGAAGTACGGAAGAAAAATAAATGTTACGCTGACCCCAAATAAATCGGGATTAGGAAAGGAGAATGATGGTGACCTATTTATCAAGTTTCAACAAATATTTCCTAGCTCCTAGAATGTAATCTCTAATACAAGTTTCCCAGTTAATTGTATGCACGTCGAAGTTAAAAGTTTCTTTGTCTACAGAAGACATAGTTTTCAAAAGATTTCTTATATTGTTATCAGAAAACCTCCATTCGTTGAGCATGAAGAACTGTACGGCATTCATTTGTTTCTTTAGCCGGCTCTGTACTTTCATTTGTCTGGAAAATAAAAAGGTTTAAATTAAAATAAAATATAGTTTGATAACTGTAACTAAAGCCCCATTTACACGATACAAGTTTCTTACCTGTGGCATACAATAAAATTGAAGGAACTGCTTGACTCGATTTGAATTGACTTGCATTGTATAGACACTGTTTGGTTAGACGGAGCAACTTTTATTGTGACTTTAACTTACAGCTTTCCACAGGCAATTAAATCGCACTGTGTAAATCAGGCTAAGGTTTTATTACTTATTTCAATAGTGAAGTTAGTATGGGCCGCATTAGATACTTATCTCAATTTAAGGCTTGTGCAGACTAGCGCGATATCGCGGGTGCGACAAGCAGAAATATGCCTGTTGCGCTCGCGACATCGCCCCAGTCTGCACGAGCCTTTATGAGTACCTACACATAATACAAAAAAACTAGACAAGTGCGAGTTGAACTCGCGTGGTGCGGGTTCCATACAATGATTAAGTTATCTACCACGTTTTTGTCCGAAGATAATTTATCCCAAGAACAAACTTAACATTGTGGTTGAAAAACATGTTCTCCCACACATTCCAACTGCAAATGTAAGTTTGTACGCACAATATTGAGAGATTTATCTATGGTGTTAAAATAACATGGTAAATCTCTCAATATTGTGCGTATGAACTTACGTCCCGTGGTTTCCTTTTGTGGTACAGAACTCTAAAAACTCGCACAACGATTTAGATTGGACACCTAAGCATGTTAGGTAGGCATGGCAGATAGGCTTTTATCGAAAACAGCTTATTTCTTTCAGGTTACACGTCTACCAATTTTCCAAATAACCGGCCTAGGCCTAGAAAATGGGGTGCTTGCAGAAAACCTCCTCGTGTGCCTGATAGCTGCTCGTTCCCAGCGAATACGTTCGCGGGACAGTTTTCAGGCCGGTGCACCTTGGGCACCGCCAATAGTCTCTCCATGTTTCGAAGAGGGTATTGACTGTGGTGATTTTCTGCGTGGCGGGGAGCTTCTTGCTCGATCGTCGGTCGTCCACTTCTCTGCTTATAGAGGGCAGGTCGAGTGGGCGCAGAGTGGCGGTGCTCGCTGTGCACTCACCTTGTCAGCGAGCTAGCAGCTCACTTCACAGCTCAGATCATAGTCATGTTTTGTGACTTGGAACGGGACGAGGATCTTGGCTTGGTCGCCCAGATCGCGAGGAACATAACCTCTATTAAAAATCCTGTAATATCATGTTTTGGTGCGCGGCGAGGATATAAATGGCTGAGGAGTAGTGTCATCTGCAACTTTTTAGTTGTAGGTGGCGCACTAGTCGCGCTCGCACCCCCAGACAGGGTACCAGTGGAACCCCTGGTTGGGTTACAAATATACACTTGCCTAGGGACAGGGGTTGAGCCTAGGTGTACTTTTCACATACCACACACTCGTGTGATTAAATATGGATTTTTTTTTTAAAACAAAAACAGTAAACAAGAATTCAAGGGGAGGAGAGTGACGTGGGTTCGGATTCCAACGCTGCATCCGGCGCAAAGGGCTCAGGTCGGAGCTCGGTAAGGTGGAGCGCGAGGAGGAAAAGCGGCGGATAAAGGGCCCACCACCAGGGAGGCCGGTGAGCCGAGCCGAGTCAGCCGAGCCGAGCCAGCCCAGCGAGCCAAGAGACTCAACATGGAGGTGCCCCTCTCCGAGGTTTCTGGTGGTGGGCCGGACGCCGCTGGCTCTAATTAACATTGCTGTGGTCGCTGAGCCGTATTTTGACTTGGATGACTGGGTGGAGGACCTGAGCGGCTCAGTGACTCTAATTTCGTCGGCCGCCGCTCAAGAGAGGATGGCGTTGCGTAGCAGCACGGTTCGGGGAAGTTGTCGTGGTAGGGGCCTACTTCTCCCCGAACCTAACTCTTGCCGAGTTCGACAACTCCCTTGTCATCATCGTGAGAGTCATCGTAATCGGATTTGGTTCCTTCCCCGTGTTCATCCTTGGGGACTTCAATGCCAAGAATTTGGCTTGGACTTCCCGGTATACGGACACACGGGGCAGGATGGTGGAGGACTGAGACAGGCCTGGTCGGCCTAAACCGGGATTCTGTCCCCACGTGTGTGCGGATGCGGGGACATCTCGTTTGCCAGCCCCGCTCTGTCGCCGCGTGTAGTTGACTGGCGCATCATGGAGGGGGTGGATACCTATTCCGATCACCGGTACATCCGGTTTGACGTCTCTACCCAGACCTCGAGCGCGCTGTTCCGACAGACTCCGAGTGGTCCGCGGTGAGCTGAGCGCTCACCGCGGACCACTCACACCAGCTGGACCGGGAACCTGGAAGTCTCGATCGTGCAGGTCTGGGTGTCATCACCGGACAGGTTTGCTGACATCAACGACAAGGCGGAGTGGTTCCGGGAGGCCATGTTCAAAATATGTCATGTGGCAATGCCCCGGATCCAGCCTTGACGTGCCTCGCGCCAGGTGTAGTGGTGGTCGCTGGAGCTGACGGCACTGCGCACTATGTGCGTGCAAAGTGGTGCGGGCAAACTCCGCTCATGGGCTTCCCCTGCTGACGCAGAATCTCCGGCCCCAGCTTGTTAAGGACGTGGTGAGCGCTCTGCTCCCTTCGAGAGGAATGCTCCCACACAACACGATCTACTGTCAACTGCGGTGCCCGATGCGGACCACACTGCCGACGACGACGATGACGATGCTCCAGAGGTGACCGAAGTAGAGATGAAAGTAGCGGTACGTAGGCTGATTGCGAAAATACCGCCCCAGGACCCGACAACCCGACAGCTTACCTAGAAAAGCCTGGGCCTTGGCCTTGGAGGCTCTCGGGCTTCGGCTAAGGGGGCTTCTAAGCGCATGCTTGGAGAGGGGCCGGTTCCCACTTCGTTGGAAGATGGAGAAACTGGTCCTCATAAAGAAGCCGGGGCACCCTGCGGTCTCTCCGTCCGCCTATCGGCCCATCATGCTGCTCGACGAGGTGGGCAAGCTCTTTGAAAGAGTCATTGCAGACCGCCTCGTCGGGCGGCCAGTGCGGGTGGGGCCGGATTTGACGGAGAGCCAGTTTGGTTTCGCGGGGGTGCTCTACGAAGGACGCCATCATGCACGTGCGGGCCCTCATGACGGGGAGCCCAGGGTGGGGTCATCTTGGCGGTGTCTCTAGACATCGCCAATGCCTTTAATACCCTGCGGTGGAGGCCTATCTGATGGACAGGGCCGTCATTTACCCCGGTCACCAGGGAATGTGGAACTGGCTAGAGATCTCGTGCGGTGTCTCACAGGGATCGGTCCTGGGGCCGCATCTGTGGGACAATGACTGGGTGCCACGCGCCGATCTTCCTAGCGGCGTCAGCGTAGTGTGTTTTCCAATCTAGGAGGTCTTATCGTCTCCTAACGGAGGCTCTACGCGGCGGTCATGCGGTCCATGGCCCTTTTCGGGGCACCGGTGTGGGCGCGTTCCCTGGCGCGGTGGCCAGCCTGTCGTTGAACGCGGCCCAAAGGGTCATGGCCATCCGGCTGGTCCGGGGATACCATCTCCTGTGAGCGGCGAGCCTCCTTGCCGGATTGCCACCATGGGATCTGGAGGCAAATGTTTTCGCGCACGTGTGAAACGCCGCGGCGTAACTCTGCTGCAGCGAGAAGTCACGGCACAGCCAACAGGGCTCCGGGCGGGATCTCATGGCGACATGGAGAGTGTGATTTTCGCTACCCAGTGCTGGGCACGCCACGATTACAGCAAAAAGTCCTCTTTGAGGAGTGGCTAGAAAGACACCACGGCATCCTCACCTTCCACCTGACGCAGGTCTTTACCGGACACGGCAGCTTCGGGAGGTTCCTGTACTGGATAAGGTGCAAGAAAACGGAGTAGAGGTCTGCCCGGCTTGGGCAGAGCACCGCCGTTTCCACGTGGAGGCAGTTTGTGGCGGAGATCTCTCGAGTCCTGCCCTGGTCCAGGCCATGGTACGGAGCGAGAGGGCATGGACAGCCGTCACTTCCTTCTGCGTGTTCGCGTGCTCGCGGAACGGTTGAGGGAGGGCAAATTTAGCGCCCTCACGCCCCTAGCCGCCGCAGTAGACGTCCTGGGCGTCGGAAATCCCAGGAGGATTTCCGACCACCATAGGCGCGGGCTTGCGGACGGTGAGCAATGGGTAGCTCACCGTCCCCTACACTTGTGCTGACGACATCTCTTTGAGGCGCGCGTGAAAAACAACACGCCGTCGACCTGGACCTGGTCCTTATCGGACGGTGAGCTACCCATTGTTCACCGTCCGCA
The DNA here is from genome assembly GCA_905333075.3 of Atethmia centrago. Taxonomy (NCBI): domain Eukaryota; kingdom Metazoa; phylum Arthropoda; class Insecta; order Lepidoptera; family Noctuidae; genus Atethmia; species Atethmia centrago. The sequence goes on along the minus strand of HG995377.1, from coordinate 13,066,301 downwards.
AGCCCGCGCCTACGGTGGTCAGAAATCCTCCTGGGATCCGTTAGGGCCGATGCCTGCTGAGGTCGCGGGAAAGTCCGAAAGGGATACCGAGGTCCTGGAAACACAGGGAACGGAAGGAACACGGGTAGGTTTTAGTCAGTAAGAGACTGACACACGCTCCCGCTCCGCCCAGAGCTGGAGAAGTTATTTGATTATTTACCATCCAAAAAAAAAACGGCCTGTAAGATAGTTCCCAATGTCTTTATCAAAGGTAAAATAAAAATAAGGGTAACTTACGTTGCTTTCTTTCCAGTTAATAAACACCATAAATCAATCAAGAAAGCCGGTATAATTTGCAGGGCGAAGGTTATTAAATAGTATAAAAGCTTTTTCGGGGTGAATATCATAAAGGGCCACGGGAGTTCATCTGAAAATAAGGAAAACACTATTATATTCAGTGTAGTGTATCTGTAGCAATAGGTATTTCTATGGGAAAAGTAGTTAGATACTTATTATCTGGATATAATATATATATCTTTTAAGAATCTAAGATATAAATTATATATCTTAGATTCTTAAATATAAAAAATCCCCTTAACAATATTAAATATTATAAAACAGTCTAGTATAGTAGTATAGTCAAATATCTATACATATGATAAAACAGTAAGATCTGGTGTCTGACAGAAGAGAATTAATCAAAATAGAAAGGGGTAACTAAAGAAGAGTAATAGAACATAAACCAATTGGGTTTTTAAATTCTTATCTGTCAGTCTGTTTATTTGTTCGTGCACATCTTCGGAACTACTGGACGGATTTTCATGTAATTTTCACAGGTAGACAGAAATTAATTTGGAGCAGAATATAGGCTTTGTTTCATCAACATCGGATGTTGCAAAAAACAGTTATCGACATTTTTAGGGCTCCGTAGTAAACAAGGAAGCCATGGAGTGGGAGTTTCGCCATGTCCATCTGTCTGTCTGTCTGTCTATCCCCGCTATAGCTCAGATACGCTTAGTACTAGAAAGATGTAATTTGGCATGGGTATACATATTAATCACGCTGACAAAGAGGTACCTAAAACAAAATCTTGAAAAAAGGGTACTTCCCTTGCACACAATGTGGATCTCACTGTGGTTTCTGTAAGCCGTTTAAGCACGAGCGAACAAAACATGGTGATCACTTATGGTTCGTACGTGTGGACGTAAATTAGCAAAGCGAACACGTACACCATATTCTCTGAACACCGTTCACACAGAAAAACGACATTGGATCGCCGCGGACAATTTTGACGAATAGAGTGTTCGATGTTTGTTAGTGGTACGCACATGCGAACAAAGTGTTCATAGTTCGTTTGTGCGTACACGCCTTAACAACGATTTGGTTAGGGTCTTATTAATTTTAACAAAAAATGTTGCGAATAATCGACTAATGAATAAATTTCAAATATTAATTATAAAATATATACCTTCTGAAACTTGCTATGAATACGGATGATTTCGATTTTGCTTTGTGATTTGGTTTATTTAAATTGACTTGGATTTAAGTAGGTTTAAAATTAAAGTTGATTTTACTTGCTAAGGACACAGATAATTATGATTTTGCTTTGCGGTTTTGTTTATTTGATCTGGATTTACTTTACAAAAACTGAATTGGCTAGGATAACACGGACCTATTGATTTTACTGTAACCAGAAATAGCTTTTTCTTCAATTTCTTCTTATTTTGAAATAAAATGGGTTTAAGTTTCCGATTTTAGATTCAAATTTATAAAATACTCGAAAAAGGTCTAATCTGTCCTCTAATACTAGAGCAACAAAAAGAGTGAGAACGGTTAGATCTTAATAATCTAATGATGAAAAGGAAGTACGACTAAGCTTTCAACGGGAACATCAGTTGTCTTGCGCGTCAGAGACTCTCAATGAAAGAGTTTCGATTAACCACAGTTCGTGAGCGACAAAGACTATCTCGCTCATTGGAATCATCTACTGAAAGAAAATCTCGACTGAGCGCTGATCGTGAACGCCACACATATTGCGCCTCAGAGACCTTTACTTATAATGAACTATGCTACATTTGCTTCAATCGTAAACGGTTTCGTAAGGCCACGAAATGGCAAAAAGAAACAAGTGGGATGTGTTTCTCAAATGGAAAAGTGCAAATAGAAATTTTGGACGACTCATGAGATCTTGAAAGCACTACTAATAGTTAGTATCCACAAACACGACACTTTTTAGAAAATGAACTGTCAAAATGAAACAATGGATTTAATTTTGACAGTTCAACAACATTAATTGCGTTTTTTACGTTGTTGAGCAGATAAATTTTTCGAACATTATTAGGTATGCATTATTAAGTAATGGATTACAAATATACTTCCAAATCATTCAGAGATTCAGAGAATTTATTTGTAAACATAGGTTACAGATACACAGATGTGTGAGATGTTACATATTTGTGGTTTCTCTATGCTTTGCCATTAGGCGTACAAATGTTAGTTTACAGTTATTTAATTATTCATTTCACAATATCAAATAACAATTATAGAAAAAGCTAGTATTGGATAAATCAATATAATATTCCCCTGACAATGAATTAAATTTCAAATAAAAAAACTACAATGCCAAAATAAGTACCTACCAAATAAATAATATATTTCAAAAACGTCAACAATTAAAATTTAAGTTAAAACAGAAATGTAAAAAATAAAAATAGGATAATGTCAATTAAGACGCTGACAACACCTAAACCGCGGTCACTGTCATATTGCATAGAAAAGAAAGAGAAGCGCGATGATACAACGCTTGAAATTTATTGCAAAATATGAAGCAATTATATATTTACTCAAAATTGAGTTGAGTAATCGAAAATAAAAAACAACTAAGTTCTGCATTCAAATAAGACGTTCTTGTTATTAATTAAATACGTAACGTATGTTGATATTTAATACAGATATTTTGAATTAGAACTCAAGGTAAGAGGTTAGTTTAACGTTAGTTTGTATCGAGATTTTTTTTCAAAACGTGTTTTGGTAACAACCAACTTCTGGGAAATATGTTCAAAATTAACATATATTTTTTCCGCTACCACAAACTATACAGATTTGGCAATTTTTTTTCTTAAGAGAAGCCTATTTTGTTCAATTGGTCTTGTCAGCGCCTTATTCAAATTAGCACAAGAGTGTCAAACAATGCTATATGCATTGTTTGACACTCTTGTGAAGGAGGGATTATAGAACAGGGGGGTAACCATCACCTCTTATAGCAGTATTATTTCAATATTACTTCAACGTTAGAAAGAGATGGAGCTATAAGTCCTGTACAGCTCCATCACTTTCCCACTGTGAAGTAATAATATAATAATACTGCTATATGGGGTGATGGTTACCCCCTGTCATCTAAATAGTCATTTAATGATTAGTAACATTTATCGATTAAAATTTTCATAAGTACACCTTTGAGATTGTAATTGATAGAGTGTTACGCAAAAGGGAAAATGATTGTAATTTTATTTTCTCTATATCAATAATATACAGGAATATAAACCCAAGATAAGTATTAAAAGTTAAATTCAACTACTGCTTGTTACTCAAATAAATTATGAAAATCCAACATTTTTCTCTACAATTCAAACTGTTCAGACTGTTTCTGGCGCGGGCATGATGTGACGTCATTTGCCGCAAAACTTCTTTGCTTACATCTGTTTGTAGCCCCAAATCATATAAATTATATTATTTGTTGTGCATTATTCAAGCAGAAATCGCACTTTCTTACTTACCTTAGTGAGATTTCAAGCACTTTGCTAAGAATAGATTTTTATTAACATAGTTTATTTCGTCGCTTCCGGCATTGTCGAAGACGACGCGTTAAAAAACGCAACATAAATGAATGAATTGTAAAATTAGTAATGCATTAAAAAAGGTAAAAAGAATAGGAATTTGTTTCTTGACACTCCTACACAATGTATATTTAAACAATGGATAAGTTTTGAATTACTTGGATATTCCCTATTACCCCGGTGTATATGTCTGGGTGGACATTATGTTACACCTCGTGCCGACAAGAGTAAATAAAAAGAGAAAAAGCACAATATGAGAGCGTTTACTCATGGCGCCGCAGCGGCAGAGTTATCAGCCGCCGCGGTATCAAGGCCGCCGCGCGGACTTATCTCTCTATTATCGTGAATAATGTAACTTCAGTAACTTACTTAGTGAGTGCTTAAGAGCCACTCTTCTGGTGATGGCACTTGCTCCATCACACGTGATGGGGTTCGTTCCTCCGGTACAGCAGTTGTACACTTTAATTTGTTTTGATCTGTAATCAAAAGAACGGCAAAATTTTAATTTAGAAAAGATTAAGACTTGCAGAAAGTTTATTCAACTGCCACTTAAACACCTAAACCTAATTATTTCCTAAAGTCGAATTATTTATTCACTGGAGTAATCAGACATGTGCTAGCTGCCACTTTGTGTAATAAAATTGTCATATTTATTGCAATGGTGATCGTTTAGTTCAATCAATTTATACAAGGTGTTGTTTTGGACCTGCAAAACATTTTAGGGGGTAATTATGTTAGTGATTCTCGACCCGCATCAACAAAAAAAAATAAAATAAAAAGAAAAGATAAAATTTTAAAATCTAAAATAGAAAGTATTATTGACTTGGTATCGTATTGTTATATGATTATTTACGAGTTTCATAACAACCTCCTGAAATGTTTTGGAGGTTCAAAACTTCATCTTGTATAAGTGTAAAAGAAATGTATAACTGTGTGCGTTCTATACAAAGTGACATTTCATTTCTCCATTTTTGACATCTCACCGTAGAAATCCTTCTACAATCTATCATTTTGTCTTTTCTTTCTAACGATCTTTGTCTAGGTCCTATTTAAGGGTTCCGTAGTAAAGAAGGAACCCTTATAGTTTCGTCATGTCCGTCTGTGTGTCTGTCTATCTGTCCCCGCTGTAGCTCAGAAACGCTTGGTACTAGAAAGCTGTAATTTGGCATGGGTATACATATAATATATATAATTAATGTATATAATTTGTATACTTATGCCAAATAGTCTAGTCTTTCTAGTCTCTGCTAAAATAAAATCTTGAAAAAAAAATGTTTTTAGAGCAAAAAATGTCTGTCCCTCCCTTGCACGTAATGTGGGCACACATTACGTGCAAGGGAGGGGGTACCCTTGCAGGTAATGTGGGGATGATATTTTTTTTTCTCGTCTACCCCATGATGTGGGGTATCGTTGGATAGGCCGTTCAAAAATATTGCGGGTCTGTGAACACCACTTTTCGTTTCAACGATCCGCTTGCGTAATATTAACGAGTGATAGTCGATCAACTTAAAGGGAATTGTTCATTATTGGCTTAACGTGGACAAGCTGTTCTGTAAAAAGTATTTTTATGAAAAAATATAATTAAAACTAAAATTAATATTTTTTTTATTCTCGTTGCAGGAAAGTAAATGTAAAAACATGTCGTTTAATAAGTATTTAAGCCGATTGACTTCAAAAAGCCTCGCCATTTTATGGTTGGAGGCTGATTCTGTGTTGCCACATTAATAATAATTGTGATTTCAGTCTTATAGATAATAATCGATTTCTAAATCTGAGTAAAAGTATGTATTTTCTTGAAAATCTGTAATCAAGTGATTTTTCAAAAGGTTTTATATTTATTTTCCTTTAATTACATTAAAAACAAACAAAACACTCATCGTTTTTGGCCATCAAATCATTTTACATCCGATTATAATATTATTTCGGTTGTTGTCAAATCGATATTTTTTTTATTACCTGGCAACACTAACTGTCAATAATGACAAATCTAGACAACGAAATGAAATTAAAAACGGATTCTCGCCACGGTGTCCTTGGATAGCACGTGTGTTTAGAATTTTTAGCTGTTTCTTGATTGATTGTTGATACTCTTATTGACTTGTTTCTTTTTAAGTGTGTTGTTCTTGTGTTTGTTACGGTTTGTATTGTGATTGTCTTGTTTGAAGTCTCGTTTCATCCAAGATGGATGAGAATAAACCCCCTGACCCTGATCCCCCAGATATTCCAGGTTCCTTAACTCTGTTTTCTCCGAATCCTCTAGCTGTATTTGCGGATGTTGTCTGCAGCGTTACAGAGATGGATGTTACACAATCCCAACAGAGCTCACGCAAACGTCCGAGTGATGAAGAAACCTTGACACCTTCCCTTCCGAGTAAGCAACAAAAAAGCCAAATCGGACGTATTAAATACTCCGTTTTGGATAAGGCCCCTTACGTTGTCCACGTTTCTCGTATAGAGACTCAACCAAATGCTGGTACCACCCTACATCCTGTTAATTTTGGTAAGTTCCTTATGAACAACAACATTGCGAACATTGTTCGTGGTGGTGTTAACAGAGTTGGTAGAAACCGTGTGTCTGTAGAGTTTGCCTCCCCTCAGGATGCTAACTCCTTCTTAGTAAACAGTTTGTTATCCAAATACAGTTATACTGCATCAATCCCTACATTTAATATCACACGTATGGGCGTTGTTACCGGTGTTCCCTCAGATATTACGGAAGAAGAAGCTATTACATACTTAACTGTGCCTTCAGGCTGCGGGAAAATACTGAAAGTCCGCCGTATTAATAGAAAAATTCAAAGAGACGGGATTAATGAGTGGAAACCCACTGAAACATGTGTTCTGACTTTTGACGGACAAGTTCTACCAAATAGGATCTACTGCTGTTACACATCCCTCCCTGTTGAGCAGTACATATACCCGACAATTCAATGCCGCAAGTGTTGCAGATTTGGACATGTGGCTAACGTTTGCAGGTCAACACCACGCTGCAGTAAATGTGGCCACGATCACCCTGGTGATGGTTGCAACATTTCTGAGGGCGAGGCCTTCTGTGTGCTTTGCTCGGGTAATCATTTCGCTAACAGCAAGTCATGCCCCGAGCATGGTAGACAGAAAGCCATTAAAACTGTAATGGCTGAAAAATGCATTCCTTATGTTGAGGCTAGCAAAATTATTCCTACAGCTTCCCGTAACTATGCCAATGTCACCAAGACTCCAATCTCTCAGTCATATCGCAAAACTGTGACACTTAAACCCAGGACCCATACCCCCCTTTCCCCATCTTATGACAAAGCTGCTCATCAGCAGATAGTTAGTTCTCCTCAACCTTCACAGCATAATGGCTGCGCTCTTAAGTACAACAATGTCCCTTCAAATAATACCGGTTCTATTATCGAACTCCTTATAAAACTTTTACCTACTGTTATTTCTTCTTCTTCTTCCAATTCCCAAACACCGTCCAACGTTGCCGATCAACTTATTTCTTTACTTCTTCAAATTAAAAATGGCGTCTCGCCAAGTATTCCTTCAGTGAAATGTGAGGAGCGTGTGGCATAAAAAGCACGACCTCATATCCCTTTTAAATAAATACAAGCCACTGGCTTGTTCCATAGCTGAGACTTGGCTCACCCCAAGTCTTAGCTTTCGTATGCCACACTTTAACATTCTCAGATGTGACAGATCTGATGGCTATGGAGGATCGGCTCTCCTAGTCAACAATCGGGTCCCTCTTTTGCCCTTCCCTTTACCTTCGCTCACAGGTGACATGAGTATTGTAGCGGGACGTGTGGAAGGTATTACAGTGTTCTCAATATACATTGCTCACCCTCATCATGATTTTTTTGCTGTTTTAAAAAACCTATTTTCTAATATACATGGACCAATTTTGGTCATGGGTGATTTCAACTGCCACCATTACAGGTGGGGGTCAGAACGCTGTGATGCCTTTGGTGCAGCTTTGGTTGAGATCTTGGATGACTTGGATCTCTGCATTCTCAATAATGGTTGCCCAACACGTAGATCTCCTCCCGGTCAACAAAAAAGTTGTGTTGATTTAACATTTTGTTCGGTTGAGTTGGCAACTTCGACCCATTGGGAATGTACGTCCTTGTCGCATGGTAGTGACCATTACCCTATTGTCATATCTTTGGTTAATAAGACATATTTAGAGAAAACTTCCCCTCCACTTCTGAAATATAACTTGTCTAAACCAGATTGGGCAAAATTTCGATCATTACTGGAGGATAAAATTGATGCTCTTCCAAATTTAAATTCATGTTTATCAGATCCTTCTGGTCACTACCATGCCAAAGGCTGTTATGAGGGATTTGTTACAGCCATCACCTCCAGCGCGGATTCCTGCTTTCCGCTGAAAAACAGTGCTCGTGATAAAATTCCTTCCCCTCCATGGTGGGATCCAGAGTGCACTTCTGCAATCAGGGATAGAGATGAGGCCGAGGAGTGCTACAATGCAAATATGAGCACCGAAAATTTATTAACATATTTACGACTTAATGCCAGAACTAAACGTCACCTTTGCAAGAAGAAACGTACTGGTTGGGTTAAGTTCTGTACCTCCCTATCTCCCTCTACTCCAGTCTCGGTGGTCTGGAAAAGCATCAACAGGTTTAGACGCGGGTGCTCCTCATCAGTCTCTTCACCAATCACCAGGGAAACAGCTGACCTTTTTTTTGACAAAATTGCTCCGCCATTCGTTCCTCTTTCTTCTGAATGTTCCAATATCCCCTTGCAAAATGTTTCGGAGGATCCTTCTGATGTGCCATTTACTTTGGAAGAACTGAGTGTGGTACTCAGACATGTCCGGGACTCAGCCCCTGGTATTGACGGTGTACCATATTCTTTTATAGTTAATTCTGGAGACAAAGCTAAATTCTACTTCCTTGAAATCATTAATTTTTGTTACAGCCATGGTTGGGTTCCAGATCAGTGGAAGTTACAGATAATTATTCCTCTATTGAAGCCAGGCAAACATGTAGATGATCCGAATGGCTTTAGACCAATTGCTTTGTCCTCTGTCTTAGTCAAACTAATGGAACACTTGATTAAAAATCGTCTTGAATGGATAGTCGAATCGAGAGATTTACTGCCGAATTTTCAATTTGGTTTCAGGAAGGGGCTCGGCACCATGGATAGTGTTGGTGTTTTAATTGCGGATATTCGCTTAGCGTTTTCCAGAAACGAATCCGTTGTAGCCGCTTTCCTAGATATCTCCTCTGCATACGACAACGTTCTTCTTCCCGTACTCAGGCAGAAACTGCATCAGCTGAGTCTCCCGGTTAAGATGATCGAAAGCACCTGTGGACTTCTTTTGTCTCGCTCCTTGGTTCTGAGGGTCCAGGGCGAGGATTTCGATGAAAGGCAGACTTGGAAGGGTCTCCCACAAGGCTCCGTTCTGAGCCCCCTTCTTTATAATTTATATACAGTGGACATTGGCACCTGCCTAAATAATAACTGTCACATCCTCCAGTATGCCGATGACTTAGTCTTGTATGTGACAGATTTATCCATCGTAGACGCTGCGTCATCTCTATGCCTCTCTCTGGACTCTTTGAATCAGTGGCTTTTAAGCCACGGTTTGTCGTTATCCGCATCAAAAAGTTCGGCAGTAATTTTCTCTCGCAAAAGACTGATCCCGCATATCTCAATAGACATTTTGGGTCATAATATCCCGTTAGTTAATAAAGTAAAATTTTTAGGCGTCTTTCTAGATTCAAAATTAAATGGCAAACAACATGTAAATTTATTGATTAAAAAATGTGAAAAAGTTATTTCAATTTTAAAAGCTCTCGCGGGTGTTTGGTGGGGTGCCCACCCGTATACAATGAAATTGGTATATAATGCTTTAATTCGTAGTGTTTTAGACTATGGTACGTTCCATCTAGTTCCATGCAACAAGGGTGCTTTGGCTGGCCTGGATAGAGTTCAGTCAAAATGCCTTCGGATCATCTCTGGTTGTATGAAGTCTTCTCCCATTAACGCGTTGCAGGTTGAGTGTGCTGAACCTCCCTTGTCCCTAAGACGGCAGTATCTGGCCTCACGTTTTGTGGCTAGGCTGATATCTAGATCTTCTCATCCTCTTGTAGCAAAACTGACCGAGCTAGATGCCATTTGTAGAAGCTCAAATTTCTGGAAAAACAAAGAAATACCCTTAATTTTAAAAGCATTTCGTCAATTTCAAAATTTAGTTTGTCCAATAGAACAGTTTCCCAGATTACCACTTTTTAACTTCTCCTATGAAGTATTATGTTTCACTCCAAAAATTTCCTTTGACATTGGTATTTCCAAAAAGTCCCCTTCAGCAAATTCGGCTTTCAATGCGGTGGTGGGAGAACGATGGATTGGCTTTCAACGGTTTTTTACAGATGCTTCAAAATTTAATGACCTCAGTAGCACTGGTGCTGCAGTTTACTACCAAAGCTCCAGTATTATTTTGCAATTTAAATGTCCTAAAGAGTCTTCTGTGTTCACGGGCGAGTGTGTGGCTTTATTGGAAGCTTGTCTTTTTATAGAGTCTCACCACAATATTGACAAAGCCGTAATCTTCACAGATTCTCTTAGCTGTTTGCAAGCTCTAGTACAGAACCCCTTCAAAAGTAAATTGCACAGCTCCCTAGTTTTAAAAATTAAAAAATCCCTATTATCTTGTACTAGCAATCAAAAAGAGGTTCAGTTAGTTTGGATACCTGGTCATTGTGGCATTAAGGGCAATGAGTGCGCTGATGCTCTGGCCAAAGATGCTTGCTCATCAGCAGTAGCTGATCTCACCCACAATACTCATCAGGGGTATGACTTGCTAAGCCTTCCACAAGTTAATCTCCAATCTTCATGGCAGGAACAGTGGAATAACTCTGGTAGAATAAAGGGCAGGTTTTATTATGCAGTTCAACCAACCATAAAGTCAAAACCTTGGTTCTACGGCTACAAAAAAGTTTCCAAAACTGTTATATCCGTCCTTTGTCGTATTCGCCTGGGGTTTTGTTGTACCCCTGTGTTCTTGGAAAAAATCCGGGTTAGGGACTCCTCCCTCTGCGAGTGCGGGTTGGAGGAGGGCACTCTGGATCACATCTTCTTTGAATGCTCAAACAACGTTCCACCTCTAGATCTCTATAGCCGTCTTCCTAAATTTAAAATCCCTCTTCCGACTAACTTTCCCGCTTTGTTAACACATTCCTCTCCTGAACTGCTCGTGGCGCTGATGACTTTCATCCGCCACAATAACATAAAACTGTAAATTATGTGTGTGTGGTATGCGTACATTTTATGTTTTAACAATTATAATATGTATTTATTTTATATTTTTTTTTTTTTTTGTTTGTTTCAGTCCCGTACTAACCCAACAAGATCTACATTGTGTTCAACTGTATCAATCAAAGAATTTTACTTGTCTTCAGTTATTGTTTTTTTTTTTTTTTTTTTATTTTACTTCATGCACACTTGTTTTTCCAATGCACTCTAGACATTGGCAGAATAGTCGACATCGGCTTTGCTTGCCATTTAATAAAAATAGAATAGAATAGAAATTAAAAACATTCACTTTGCCTCCGTGCATTGTGAATGTTATTTCGGTTACTTTTGCGAAGTTTTTGGTTTTTGTTATAATGGACTCCGATACCGCTTCAATTGACATTGAATCTACTCATGACGCTGACCCTGGCGCTATTTTGTAAAACATGGAACCGGCTTTAAATGACAACCTTGGCATGAATTCACACGCTCCTGCGCGCGATCTGGTTGTCCCTAGTGGGAATGAGGAACCAATGCGATTCAAAGTAAGAGAATATAATTATTATAAAGGCAAATGATTTATTTTGGAAAATAAATAATCATGATTGTAACTTTTCAGCAACAAGTTTTACCATTAGACATGCTAAATATGAACCATTTTTACACTCTCTTGCAACCTTATTACTATAATTCATTTCTTTGAGGCATAAACTATTAAAAACCCTAGTCATTAAATATTATACTTAATGTTCACGTTAAGCCAAATTGCCCTAACAAACTGAGCAATTCCCTTTGCAGTTGGAGAATTGACCGTGACATATATCGATGTATGGGAGAATATGTTTTTCAAGTTTGTTTTTGGAATAAATTCTTACCAAATTCCCAACTACGGAAACCTTCATTGTGCGCGGTCCGACACGCACTAGGCCGGATTTTATGTAAAATTATTTCTACGGTGCGATGTCAAAAATGGAGACACGAAATGTCACTTTGTATAGAAAGAACTTTGTCTATTCTTCGTAGAAATAGAAAGCCTCATGCTAAGCCTGCAGTAAACTCAATCGAAGAACTAAGGGGGAGAATAACAGTCACAAAATCTATATTATTTTGAAGTATATTGCTAATCCATTGTTTCAAATGTTCGGAAAATTTGTCTGCTCAACAACGTAAATAACGCAATGAATGTTGTTGAACTGTCAAAATGAAACCCATTGCTACTGATAGTGTGATACGCAATTACCCCGCTGTTCATGCAGATCCTTCGTAGATAATACTAAAGGGAATGAAATAAGACAGTACTTACTTCTGACATTCCGTAGCAACGACTATAATAAGGTTTGTAACAATATCAACCGGTACCAAATCTGTCACGTTGCTACCTCTGCCCTTAGCCACTTTCAGGACTCCAGCAGATATCCCGATGAACAGTCCAGTTGAACCGTTCCACGTGTCTATCCATCCAGGGCGTGGTTCTTTGAGGGCTGACAGCACTGGAAAACACGGAAATAAGAAGTTAGCCCATCAACCTTTAAAGAAAGAATGAACATCTTTAAGGTACGCTTGTTACATCGTAGACCTTACCCGCTGGTTTCCACAGGACGAGGACGAAGTAAAAAATGGGGGTTGAAGAAGATTGTATACAGGATTTGGTATAACAAGAAACCTATTTTTTTTTTTTGGGAGGTAAATTATCGAATAACTTCTCCCGCTCTGGGTGGAGTGGGGGGGGGGGGGTGGGTCAGACTCTTACTGACTAAAACCCACTCGTGTTACCATTTCCTGCCACCCTGCCGGGGTGGCAGGAAATGGCCCTAGCGGACCCCTATAGTTGTGCTGAAATCTCTTTGAGGCGCGCGTGGAAGACAAAGCACCGTCGACCCAGGCCTGGTCCTTATCGGACGGCGAGCTACCGAAGCCTGATAGTCTGACAACCAGTCTTACCAAGAGGAATCGTGTTACCCAGTAACTGGGTTGTGGAGGTCAGATAGGCAGTCCTCCATCTAAAATACTGATATTCAACTGCATCCGGGTAGACTGGAAGCTGACCTCAACATAATTGGGAAAAGGCTAGGTAGATTGATTGACTTATTATTGAAAAGTTGTGAAAGCGTAGTGCAGCGTAATTACTCTGCTGTAAATACTTTTTACTCGCAAAGTGGTTAAACACTTTTTGCTCGCTAAACGGTCAACTTATTGTTATTGAAAAAAAATCAAAGATTAAATTGATAATCAAATTTTAGGCAACCCCGACAAAAAGCTAACGCAGAAACGTTTCAATCAATTTCATTAACAATATAACTTCATTTCATCAGGGAAACAACAATTTTGCTAAGAAAACATAATATTTTAGTGTCAAACTCATTAAGATTAAATTATACTTGGAAATGAACCATGAGGTTAATACCTATAGATGGTCTGACGATCGCGGCCGGCAAGTCTTCGCATTGTTTCATAACTTGCTCTTCCGCAAAAGCTTTTGAGAAAGTGTACGTATTGGGCTTCTTTCCTGCAATTAATAATAATTTTGTTAATGGGAATTTCATTTTCTGACTGCTGCACAGTGGAACGAATGTATGGGAGCGGTTGGACGTAGACATGTCCGAAAAAAAAGAGTAAAATTATGCCAAACTAATGATGCCATCTTATTCGATTACTTAATGCCTTCATAACTTGTGGTGATGAATTTCTTCATAACTCCCATATTTCGGGAGTAATTTGAGAAAATGTGAAATTTTACTATGAAAATGAGTGTATCGAGCTCTCTCCCTCCTGATTCCGGGCTTGTTTCAAGTAGCGGTCTCTAATATCATAATGCTAATACTAAGAGCTATATTTAATACTAAGACACATAGTGCGCCAAATGTGCACTTTCTGGGATAAAGAGTGATGTTTATTTTATAACACATTTTTTTTATTTTTTGTTTATTTTGTTGATTAAAACCGTTTTTCTAAAGGTTTACCTTATTACAATAACATTTCTGAGCAGCCAATTAGGGAAGATATAAGCTAATTAGGATATATAATTAGGGACTTAAGGTTTACATATAAAACTGATGCACTAATGATTACTGATAAGAACATTGCTATTATTTAATTACTAAATGGCTCTTAATACACTAATTTAGCATGCATCATTTACTAATTATCACAATAACTAATTACCTTGCAATATTTAACAAAGGATACCTGGGATACCTGGATTTTATATAAATAGGTCACTATTAGTAACTTTAAAATCAGTGTTGATTTACACCTCGTTGTATCCAAGCTAATCTCGCAATGTATTTTCCAAATTTTAATACAAATCTTGATATTCACGTTGCTTTATGCGCACGCGCACATAAAGATTTACGCGACTTTAACTATTTGTTCAGTGTTTTAAAAGATAACAGTTGTGTTCAGTTATGTGAAAGTGCTGAAACAAGTTTAAAAGACTGGTGTCGTCGATTTTGCTACCGCATTTATGCAAAATGGACACAGTCTGGAAGAAGCACAGATAAGTTTCGGAAGAAACATGAGATTTGGCTACAGGCTGCAATTCAATGGCCGGAATTACAGAATGAAAATATGGAACCTTCTACAGAAAATATAAGTGACGTCATCGAGCCCATAATTTCTCCTGCTAAATCTGATGCTTCAACTTGTACACATCCTAGTCCTCGTAAATCTTTTGAGGACCTTAGTAACCGGCAAAAAAGAAGACGCACTGAAGATAGTCTTTCATGCAGCAGTAGCAGCGCTGAAATTATGTTTTCGGCCGAAAGGGCGCTTCAAAAGGCAGGACAAAGCGATACAGCTTATGTTATGAAATACTTGACGGAGAATCCAGAAGAGGCCTCAAAAATCAAAGCCTTCATTGAAGGTAAATCAATTCAGGTACGGGAAATATCCCCTTTGAAGGCATTGGCTCTTTATGTATCGATGAACTTATCGAAATGGCGCTATAACACTCTTCGGGATTTCAACACTCAAGAAGGAGCTCTTCAATACCCGAGTTACTACATGTTGGTTAAAGAAAAAATTAAGTGCTATCCGGCCAAAGAAGATCTCACAGTTACAGAGAGCTCTGCAAAAATCAAATTACAAGCCTTGATGGATTTAACCTCAAGAAGACTTATTAGGTCGTTAGAAACCCCTGTTGATCCCAATCAACAGCTCGTATTGACCAGCAAATGGGGTTTTGACGGATCATCTAGCCAAAGCATTTATCATCAAAGGACGAGTGAAGATGAGCAAATCGATCTTGCTAGTAATTTTATGATTAGTCTTGTACCACTGCGGCTCGTCTCAAAAGGTGTAACAATTTGGGAAAACGAGCGACCATCTTCCACTTCATTTTGCCGGCCAATATTGTTTAAGTTTATAAAGGAAACCAAAGAAAATGTGCAGAGAGAGATGGCTGAAATCGAAGCAGAGATTGAAGCCTTAACTCCATCCACCATCACTGATGGAATTAGTGTCAAACACCAACTGCTGTTGACAATGATTGATGGTAAAATTCATTCCATTATATCCAATACAGCAGCTTCAGTGTGTGACATATGCAAGGCTTGTCCTAAAGAAATGAATAATTTAGAGTTAATCAAAGATAAACACGCAAACGAGGACATGTATAAATATAGCTTAAGCACCCTTCACGCTTGGATTCGCTCAATGGAATGCTTATTACACATTTCCTACAAATTAGACATAAAATCATGGCAAGTAAGGGGTGATATAGCAAAAAGGCAAGTTGATGACAGGAAGAAAAGAGTTCAAGAGGCTGTAAGAAGAGAAACGGGCTTACTTCTCGATGTTGTGAAACAAGGCAGTGGATCCACCAACAATGGCAACTCGGCAAGGAGATTTTTTGAAAACTACACTAAATCTGCTGAACTGACCGGAATAGATGCTATGCTTTTAAGAAAAATCTGTGTGATCTTGCAGTGTATTTCATCAGGAGAGAAGATCAACGTAACTAAATTCCGAGAGTTCTGCTTTGATACTGCTAAGCTTTACGTGGAGTTATACCCATGGTATTATATGCCTTCTTCACTTCATAAAATTTTAATGCATGGGCCAGACATAGTTCAGAACATGTCAATTGTGCCCATTGGTTTTCTATCCGAAGAGGCATCTGAGGCTAGAAATAAAGATTTTAGAAAATATAGAGAGGGGCATTCTCGAAAGCATAGCAGTATCTCATGCAATGAAGATATTATGCACAATCTTTTACTGTCTTCTGATTCACTTGTTACAAGTATCCGTCCAAAAGGAAATAAGTTTGTAAAAAAATCTTCTTTTAAGGAATTTTATGAGCTTACGGATTCTGAGAAAAGTGATATCGAATTTGTTAACATAAATGATTTAGCGGACATCGATTCTGAATTTGAATTAATTGATGATGATGATGATGACGAAGATAATTAAATGATGTTATTGTTTTAAAATGTGTAACTTAGTAAATTAGAGCTTACATCTTAATTATTTATTGTACTTTTAATGAAACTAGGTAATTTATTATCAACTTACTTAAAAGTCATACTCTCATCAGTTCTTGTGAATATTTTTGTTAATATATATTTCTGTATATATATAATATATTTATAGACCTCTTAATAAGTCTGTCTGCGGTTTAAAGTAAATACAAATGGGGAAATAACGTTTTTTTTTTTAAATTTTCATTTCCTTTTATCCCAGAAAGTGCACATTTGGCGCACTATGTGTCTTAGTATTAAATATAGCTCTTAGTAATAGCATTACAATATTAGAGACCGCTACTTGAAACAAGCCCGGAATCAGGAGGGAGAGAGCTCGATACACTCATTTTCATAGTAAAATTTCACATTTTCTCAAATTACTCCCGAAATATGGGAGTTATGAAGAAATTCATCACCACAATTTATGAAGGCATTAAGTAATCGAATAAGATGGCATCATTAGTTTGGCATAATTTTACTCTTATTTTTCGGACATGTCTACGTCCAACCGCTCCCATACATTCGTTCCACTGTGTGCTGGTGTAGTGGTTGCAAGTCTACTGCAGTGCATGAGGTCCTGATTTGGAATCCCAGGTAGTGTTATTGGGATTTTCTATCTAAAATTTCTAAGTATAATTGCCCGGAGTTTGGATTTGTACCCGGTTGATGGCAATAGGCTGGCCTCCTATTACATGAGTCTTAAACATACCTGGTGAAATGTGGATGTACGAAGGAAAAATGAAAATTTGAATGAAATGTGAATGTGGATCCTTCAGCAAATACAGGCTTGTTGTTATATTATGAAATTCTTTTTTTACTGCGGCTTTCAGATTTTAGAGGAAAATCATACTTTGATGACTTCAATACCCCGCAGCGCTGAATTAACTACTCTACAAATAAAAAGTGAAAAAAAAAAAACGCAACTGACATGGCTATAGGTGCAGCGTTATCTTTGAAGGTTCCTAAGTTTGAAATTGAGAGTAAAAAAAATCCATCACGTAAGATTTATCAGATTTAGAGTTACGTCAAAATGAAGGTTTTTCAAGAAAGGTATGAAAAATGCTCTATTGGCGATATCTCTATGATGACATAGTTTAAAAATAACAAATAATGTTTTATTTTATATAAGATTTTTATTTTCAAGGTAACGAAAGGATATGCACATGTAACTGTTATAACTGTTTTGTTGATTTCTTTTTTGTTAATGGGATTTTTTTCTTGTATTCTGTATCTGAAACCCAAAATACTTGAGATATGCTAATTGTGTTACTTAAGTTATTGTGCTAGCATGTGATTTAGGTGTATACGAGCCACAAACATAACACAATTAATCCACTGATGTAATACAACCACGTTTTTGTATGTTAGACATTTTTATCAAAAAATATTACTTCCTGCAGCTCTCACAACAAATTTACAACTACCTTCAAGTTTTGAATTGATGAACAACTAAGCTTAAAGACTAGACACTTGAAATTTGTTATCGTAAAATACCCACGATTAAGAAATAATTTAATATACATATCGAATCGTAGCGAATTGAAAAACAAAATTATACGGTACTCGTAAAAAAATAATTTAGAATATCTCAAAAATCTTACGTAGTATGAAATTTTTAATGATGAACTGATATCTAATACATATTAATTAATATAAAAATACCAATAGCCAATCAGTTGCATATTGCTTGTAGACTAGTAATTTGCTAATGCACTTTGTGGCAACCGCTAACCCATTATTGACTGGTTGAACAAATACCTGACTGACAGCCGATATTAGTACCTACCCCTATAGAATAGCTACAGTCCCAAATTATCAATTTACTATTATAAGCGTGTAAGTGAGTCTGTTTGTTACACTTTCACGCTAAAACTGCTGAACGGATTTGTATGAAATGTGGCACATGGTTTACAACATGACCTGGATTATGACCCGGGTGAAACCGCGGAGCGCAGCTAGTGAATAATAATTTTATTCAAGCACAGATTATATACTTACTTACTACAGTAGGCAACTCCAGTACAAAATATTAAATCTATAACCACTTACCCATAAATTTGGTGACAATCCCGTCATTATGTGAGTACATTTCAGCAAAAAGTCTGGCGGCTTCTAACTTCATAGGCATCGGATACACCACTTCATCTATGTCCTTTCGATCTGAATTAGTAAACGCTGTCGATACGTGCACAAAAGCCTGCGTAAAAATGAAATTACTTAACAATATAAATACGAACTGTCAAGATCAGACAACTCTGTAATAAAGCGTGGTCATACATAAACATATATATGTATATATATATTAACATTGACTTGAGAACCTCCTCTTTTTTATCGTCGGTTAAAAAGTAGATCAAGGCTTTCGTCAAACGTATACCCTGCGACAATACGACGTTATCGCAGCGTTTACGCAACGGCTACGACAGTCAACGCCTGTTACAAAAGCTCTATTGCAGTCTTTTCCAAATGAGTATCATCTATTGTACCTATTCTGAGAAAAACAGTTAATATTGGCAATAAATAACACGATTAAAAAATATATATTACGTATGTACGTACGTATACAATGTTTATCGTCACATCATAAATAAAAGAATTACCTAGCTTTGCGTAATGTTTTTTTTTTCATGATATATCCTCTGAAAGAAAATTTAAATATTTAGTGAACAATGGACTTCAAACTAATACCTACAGAAACGTCATGATTTTATTTGTTCATCATTCAATGGTAGGTTTCAACCTACCATTGAATGATGAACAAATGAAATCATAGCTTTGGTATACTTTTTATAATCAATATGAAACCAAATGAAAACATCGTGATGACCTTATCGTAAAAAGGAACACGGTTTTCTGAAAGTTTTTCGATTTAATACACTTTATTGATCGTTTCTTATAGGGAAGAGCCGACAAGAAACTCCACGTGGTTAGAAGCTTAGATATAATTTTTATACGAGTAATCATTATGAAACCAAATGAAAACATCGTGATGACCTTATCGTAACAAAAGAACACGGTTTTTCTGAAAGTTTTTCGATTTAATTCAAACTATTGCTCGTTTCCTATGGGGAAAACCCGGCAAGAAACTCCAGGGTTATTGTGTGGCGGCATCGACAATGCCACCCAAATCCTGCATCACGCAAGCAGAGTTTACCGCGCGACTTGTATGTATACAACATCCCGACATCAACCATCGGGCAGTTGCCCATTAGAGACAACACCCATCTGGTAGGAGAATCCTCTCTTTTCTATGGAGGATGAGTGAACTTTACACCCTCATACCTCTATAACTATTTTAAAAATAATTGACTTTTACAATGTTTTCAAATTACAGTATTAATAGGTATGGGAGAAGAGTGAAGGCCTGTCAACAAGTACCAGGTACTTAACAAAATAGGAAATGATCAACATTCCGTTTTCGGCAGGAAACCCCATAATATTTAAGCGAAAATCTCTCACCTCTAATTTTTTCATCCGGCGACATAATTCGATGACATTTTCCGTGCCGTTAATATTGATCCTCATGGCATCTTTGAGAGGCAGCTCGAATGCAACCGTGGCGGCCAAATGAAATACTACTGATACCTGAAAAAAAAAAAAATTAAAAAAAAAAATTCTACAGTTAGGTTAGGTCATCATCATCATCAGCCCAGTATTCCACTGCTGGACATAGGCCTCTCCAATCGCACGCCATTCGACTCGATTATCAGCAACTCACATTCAGCTGCTACCAGCCACCCTACGAATTTCGTCACTTCACCTAACCTGAGGGCGTCCCACGTTTCGTTTGCCGATTGATGGTTTCGACTAACCCATCACAACACCCGACTAAAACATCTGCATAGTTTCCATTTGGCAGTGTTTCTATTCAGTTATATCATAATGGTACCTACCCAGTTGAATAAAATATCATGAAAAAAATAAAACACAAAATTCTGTTTGTAATGCTACGGCTACACTGTCGTGACAACGGGAACTCCACTTCGCGTCCTCTCTCTCGCACACCGGTCGACGTCTCGCTGTATAACAGAGAGCGCGCGAAATTTAGTTTGCGTTATCACGACAGTGTAGCCGTAGCATTAAAAACACGTCTATCCCAACGTTAGGTAGGTCTTATGCTACGGCTACATTGTCGCGATAACGCGAACTTCACTTCGTGCACTCTCTCTCGCACACCGCTCGACGTGTCGCTGTACAACAGAGAGCGCGCGAAATGTAGTTCGCGTTGTTGCGACAGTGTAGCCGTAGCATTACAAAGAGAATTTAAAAGTTTTATTTTTTCATGATATTTTATTCAACTGGGTAGGTACCATTATGATATAACTGAATAGAAACACTGCCAAATGGAAACTATGCAGATGTTTTATCTCCATAAAAGTCTAACTAGGCAATTGTTCATACATCGGGAAATTTTACATCATGTTTTGGATCTGTTTACTAAGCCCAAAAACAAATACTTTTGGAATTGGACATTTGAATGAAACAGAAGGATATAAAATACCTAAAGCCTCTTAGTTTATTTACATACCTACCTCGTCCTCCAATATTTTTAAAACATCATCCGGCAATCCAAGACATTCGCGGGTAATGTCCCCACCGATGAGCGTAATTTTTTTCAGCTCCTCATTTCGGCTTCCTTTTAATCTGTCGAAAGCCTGAAAACACGAATTTATTATTTTAATTAATACTTAAGAGTCGCTTAGAACTTATTTCGCTGAAAAAGGCCTCAACATTTATTTTAAGATATCACTTTCATTGCCTTAAAGAAAACATTAGATAGCCGGGTACCCGATGGAATTTAAAAAATAAACTTCCATATAAACTATCAACCCCTATTCCCCTATTCAACCCCTTTAGAATAAAATTCTTAAAAAATCCTTCCATAGTACTCACTTTCGCCATAATTTAAGAAAATCGTGTGCAAAATCTCATAGTTCTAAAATTGTACAACCCACGGTTGAGATTGTGCACTGTATGACAGTGAGTTTATGATTGATGGCAGGGACCTCCGTGATACATTTAATGATTTGTATTACTCTCATAACACACACTTCGAGGTTCTAGGATAACTGCTATAGTAATTGGCCACGCTATAGTAACTGGCCACTCATAACAAAAGCGGTAGAAAAACCGTAATGCAAGCAAGCCCATGAATGAAAACGACAAAAAATATTCCTTTATCTATTGTATTTTCGCTTTAGTTCATATTACCTTGTTTCTACATCTTTTGTTATGAGTGGCCAGTTACTATATCGTAGCTAATTACTATGCAACACAGGCAACAGGAAGGAATACAAACTTGAGGGTGTGTCAGATTCTTACTGACTAAAACCCACCCGGGGTTTTAGTCAGTAAGAATCTGACACACCCTCAAGTCATTTGATGATTTCTCATCCAAAAAAAAAAAGCTAATTACTATAGCAGTTAGCCTACCACGGCAATAATGAGACATAAGTAAGTACAATTAAATCATCAAAAGAAACAAACTTAGGCCATATGATGTAAAATTGAAACCCGAACTACTGACTCTTATTTAAAATTTCTGTAACAAAATAATAAATGCTCGTTTAAAACCCATACTTACTGGTGAGCTAGTGATACACGCCAGTCGTTCACTCGCCTGCTTGCCATACTTATCACGTACTAGGACATAAATTTTGTCAATCCCACTGCAGCTGTACAGCAACTTTTCTATTAAAGTCTGGAATTATTAAACATGCTGTTTTGAATACTATTTAGAAGCCAACTACGTGCACTTATGCTTATTATATTAGAAGGGGTAGACTGAGGGGGTACGAAGTCAGAGATGTTGGCTCACGATTCACTCTAGCAAATACATAATACCTAATATAAAATCTCGTAGGTAACTATAACAAAACAAAATTTGGCTATGGGTAGTTTGATAGTGTGAGACTATCGGGAATCACTTTACATCTAAACTACAACTTTGTTTTTTTTTCGATTTTTATCATTATCTGCCTAGCCTTTTCCCAACTATCTTGGAGTCGGCTTCCAGTGTATCCGAATGCGGCTGAATACCAGTACTTTACATGGAGTGACTGCCTGTCTGACCTCCACAACCCAGTTACACGATAGCACGATTCCCCTTGGTAAGACTGACTTGGATTTATATATCAGCGATAATGCACTGATTATTTATATCACATTTTTTTACTCCAGAAATAAAAAAATACAGTCTTACCTTGCCAACAAATCCCGTACCGCCAGTTACAAACACAGATTTTCCAGAATAAAAGGATGCCACCTTTGACCCATTGACATTGGCCATTATGAATTATATGCTGAATCAGAATGATCTAAGAACAAAAGATGAAACTTTAATAATAAATAAAAAATCCAGCATTTATGTAACGTCTACCACTTCACAATGACAACTGACAATAGATCTAATAGAAATCAATTAATATCACTTCCCTTATAAAACAATTGAATATCGATAATGGCGGTGGGCTGTTGATATAAAACCCAGGGAATCATCCATTCATGACATAAGTAATATTTTTCACAATGAAAGTTTACATCGCTAACCTTAAGAAAGGATGTTTTCTAGAAAAATCCAGAAGACAACGAGGTTTTTCTTAGTTAACAATTATAG
This sequence comes from Atethmia centrago, assembly GCA_905333075.3. Lineage (NCBI taxonomy): Eukaryota > Metazoa > Arthropoda > Insecta > Lepidoptera > Noctuidae > Atethmia > Atethmia centrago. Next base: position 13,043,166 of record HG995377.1, on the reverse strand, counting down.
CAATAGCGTTTTTAACTTAAAAAAAAAACGTTAGTACTCTTCAAAATCGTTTCAAACAGTAAGCTGAAAAAAATGTTTCGTAACAATTTATACCTACTGTTCATCATGTATTTATAATTTGTCCATTTGCTGAATACGTACTAATGTTATAACGTAACTCTGTCTGTTGGTTACTTTTTCACGCCTACGTCACCGATTATTAAGAAATTTGACAGATACCTGGGATCTGAAGTAAGACAGGCTACTTGTCATCCTGGATATTTTTATTAAAAATCTAGTTGATCGGACACACATTGTCCTGTCAAAATTTTAATATATTCCTATTGGCAAAGAGAAAGTTCGGTTTTACCGGAATTTGAAAATTATTCGGGAATCTTTTTCTAGTTCTCTTTCCATAAAAACATAATTCAGACTTTATCAAACATTTTAAAACAAAAAATAACGAATTCGTTCCAGCCGTTCTCATGTGATGCGCTTACCAACGAACAACATATCGTTTTTATAAGGGTCCCGTAGTAAACAAGGAACCCTTATAGTTTCGCCATGTACGTCTGTCTGTCTGTCTTTGGCTTAGATATACATATTAATCACGCCGACAAATTGCTATAATAAAATATTGAAAAAAAAAATTTTTACCGTACCTCTCTTGCACGTAATGTGGGGATGATATTTTTTTTTCTCTTCTAACCCATGGTGTGGGGTAACGATGGATAGGCCGTTCAAAAATAGTGCAGGTCTATGAACGCCACTTTTCGATTCAAGGATCCACTTGCGTAATATTAAGCATTAAAGTGTTAATTTTTGTTAGAGTTGAGTATCCGTCCCTGCCAGCTAAACGGTTGCTTATGGAGATGTGAAAAAAATCATGGCAGTAGTACAAATAATGAAATGAAAAGAAAAACTATCACGGCTAAGTAGGCTTTACAAGTTAACGAGTTGTAGTCGACCAACTTAAATTTGCACTTGGAGAATTGACCGTGGCATATGCCGATGTATGGGAGAACAGGTTTTTCAACAACAATGTTAAATTTGTTTTTGGAATAAAGTCGTCCTAAGTAATCCCAACTACGGAACCCTTCATTGTGCGTGGTCTGACACGCACCGGGCCAGTTTTTTTTTAAAAGAAGATATATAGAAGATAAAATACAGAATACACGCAGTTGAAGTCGTGGGCAACAGCTAGTGGTAATAAATATATATTTAGAATTTATTTAATCTCATTACTGTTATCATTCTTCAATGTCATACCTACTCAGATGGTACTTATTAAAAAGGACATGCCATTTTATTTTGTGAACACGGTAATTGTCACTTTGTTTTTAATAAAACGCGGCATACCTATATTTCTGACGTCATAATTGACATTCTCAATTCATTTATTATTAGCACATGATCGCTAGAAAGCCAGAGTAAGAAAAACTTGAATTTTAAACTGGATTTGTATCTGCCAGACTGTCAGTGCAATTGAGGCTTAAACTTCGTTTTAGAATCAGTAGCCCAGGGCTAGGATTTTTTGCCAAATTTAGTCCGAATAAGGTTCTTACGAAAAGAAGACATTGAAAAGTTGCCGGGAAAATGGGAATGTTAGGGTAAACTGAAAGTGAATTTTCTATGGGAATTTTGTACGAACTCAGGACAACGTCGGTCGATTCAGCTAGTCAATTAATAATGTTGGTTTAATTAATTAAACAAACTGCACATTTTTAAGTTAACACCTTGCGGGACACGCTAAACGCCAACAGTTGTAATAACAATAAAGCTTCTATTCTATCTCTCTATTCAGTGTCCTTCAACCGATTAAGTAATTGTATTACGAAAGATACTTTTATTAGTACAGACTAAAAGGTACACTATATGTTAAAAAGCAGATTAAAGTGTAAAGATGTAAAGTGCGATATAATAAATTAGCAGGAATATGTGCCACGGCTGCGCCAAAAAGGCCCAGTTCAGCAAAAATGCCAGACAACTAGTACCTGTCGCTTCTTTTCAACTGACGATATGGGATAAGCCTTCTCGTGCTGATCCATGTAAGAGAAACTTCCACCCCTGTCATACAGGATATCCTATTTCAGGGGTCGACACCTGTGGAGGCGATCGGCGGCAGAGATCTCTCGCGTCCGGCCCTGGTTCAGGCCATGATACGGAGCGAAAGGGCATGGGCAGCCGTCATCTCCTTCTGCGAAGCAGTAATGCTCGCGAAGGAGGAGGCGGGACGGTTGAGGGAAAGGCAAATTTCGCGCCCTCTCGCCCCTAGCCGCCGCAGGAATCACGGTCGGATTTCCGGCCACCTTAGGCGCGGGCTTGCGGACGGTGGGCAATGGGTAGCTAACCGTCCGGTAAGGACCAGGCCCGGGTCGACGGCGCGTTGTATTCTACGCGCGCCTCAAAGAGATGTCGTCAGCACAAATATAGGGGTCCACTAGGGCCAATGCCTGCCGGGGTCGCGGGAAGGTACTAAAGGGTCACCGAGGCCCCTGGCAACACAGGCAACGGAAGGAATACGGGTGGGTTTTAGTAAGTTAGTGTCTGACACACTCTCCCGCTCCGCCCAGAGCGGGAGAAGTTATTTGATGATTTCCCACACAAAAAAAAGGGATCGACACCTCATTGATGTAACGTGTACTGAACTTTTGGAAATAAATGACTATAATTATCACAAAAAAAAAAAAACTAGCAGATAGATCCGTTTGTTTAAAAATCTATTTATTTATTGGATCTCCAACAGAGGCTACACAATTACATACAAATTTACATAGAACAGGGACAAGTACAAGTGTGCGCTTCCAATTATAGGAGACCACATCATTTAAATATAATCTAGTTTAACAAGGTAAAAATATTAATATTATTTAAAATACTTAACACAAAAAATCATACAAAGGATTGTTTCCTTTGTATGACTTTTTGTGTAAAGTGAATTACATAACCAATTAATAATTAAAAAAAAAGAATAACCATAAAAGACAAGAGAAAAAATATTACCTACGACTTGGATGTGATGATTTTTATGTCTTTTATTGTTTAGTTTAAATTGCTAGGTGTGGGAACGATTCTGATGCCAAAAATATAGTTGGTTAAAAATTCTAAAAAACTATATTTTTGAATGGTGTAAAACCTACTAAATTGAAGCTGGTCAAATTTTGAACAAATTAGGCTTTATATTATCACACTATTTGCTATGGGGGATTAGCAATATTGCATATTCTTCCGTATATGTATATCCATATTCTTCAACAGACGAAAAAAAAAAATTGCAGATAAAATATGGATTTAACCTCTGAAATGAATTTCATCACGCTATCTTCAAGGAGCTACAACAAGGAGTAGTCAATCTTGATATTTATTAGAACGGATATTTTGGTTACATTGTCAACGAAGTAAACACACGATTTGTTAGTTCGAACCCCGATATTGTTCACTTTTCGTGATTGTTTATATTATTTTTTTTAAAGATGCTGTAAGATTTCCTAATAATAATTAAGTTTAATTTAACATCGTTTGTATTTCTATTTTCTATTATTTTGTCAATATTTCTCCAGAAAGTAATAATAGTGAATAGAAGTCTGATAATTTAATAAATCGCTGCTGTGTCTGCGTCTTTTACTTTCTTTCTCTTTGTCGCGGAAAAAAAAACAGTTATCACTGAGAGCTTTAAGAGTAAGCAAGCATCAGTAAATAGATCTTACTGTGCTTACCGAAATAACGATGGTGCCATTCGGTATCTAATCAAGGATTTGTCTGCACATAGTAAAGCCGCAGATAGTTAAGAAGTCGCGAGATGAACCCCAGCAGCTAAACATACCGACGAAACTGAACGCTGTTTAAAACAATCTGTTTCGACGTATCTCTGAAAACCATGACAAGCTCTCTGAAGTTAAAAACGACAGCTCTTATAATTCATGAATAAAGTACAACGATAAGCTGATAATATTCGGATATTAGCGTTCACATTCAGTTCAGTTGGCTATGTCAGAAGTTTAAGTATAACTTGTGGGTAAACCCTTGAAGGAAGATTTTCAGTTGAACTTCGGAGTTGTATATTACACTCGCGGTCAAATAATACGGATCGATGACGAAAATCCCTGTAACTTGCAAATTAATAATAGTACATGCATGAAACTAACTTTATATAACAGAAAATTTTAATAGCGTATGAAATAAAACCTTAAATGATTTACAAATTTTGCTTGTTTTCTCACTTTTGTTTTCAATCTGTCTAATCAAAATGATAAAAGGCGATCATTATCGTCTTTCACAATAATTATTGTATTACTATCAGTACAGGAAGAATGTACACGTATCGTCACTATGCTAGAAGAAGGCAGAAGTCAGCGAAGTACAGCAAGAACAATAGGCGTGTCACTTTCTACAGTGCAGCGAATCCTCCAACGTGTTCGAGAAAGTGGGCAGAACATAAGATGATAAGGAACCGGCAGACCGAGATGTACTACGGGTCGAGAGGATCAATTTATTTTTACGACCCTGCTCCGAAATCGGTTACCTCACGACAGTTGAAGTAATAAATCAACTTCGGGGGACCTGTAGAGACGACGTAAGCGAGCAGACTGTAAGTCGGCGACTCCTTGAAGCTAATTTGACCCCACATAGACCAGCAAATGGTATACCATTTGAAAGGGAACATAGGGTAGCAAGATTACGATACACCCGCGAACACGCACTATGGGGAAACGAAGAATGGGCAGGAGTAATGTTTTCTGACGAATCCAGATTTATGCTGTATACACATGATGAGCGGCGAAGAGTCAACCGACGGCCAGGGGTACGTTTTATTCCAGCTTGTTTTGAGGACAATGGCCGTTCGGCTGGAATCTCTTCACGGAGTTAGTACTGATAGAAAATCATACGCTAGCTAGTGCAAGATATGTGGAAGAAACTCTTAATGTGCACGGCCCATATTTAATTAATATGGGAGAACATTCAGTATTCATGCATGACAACACCAGGCTACATACAGCTAAAAATATTAATGAGTATTTTCAGGACGTTGGCATAAATCGCATGGACTTGCCCGCAAGGAGCGGACCTGAATCCAATTGAACACGCTGGAGATGAGCTTGGGAGGTGTGCAAGAAATCTAAACCCCGCCCCAGCTACACTTCGAGATCTGAAACATACGTTAGTGGAAGAAGGGACCAATATCCCGCAACATCGCTTATGAGACTTAATAAACAGCATACCCAATCGCATGACAGTGAGAAAAGAAACAAAATATCCATAATATTTACGTTGAAAAAAAAATGTATTGCCTCCACGCAACGACTCTTTCGTTGCGTGAGGTCACCATTATTATTGTGAGGTCAACCATTATTTTTTCAACGTAAATATTATTGATATTTTTGTTTTTTTTATGTAATTTTGAAAATTAAACTAATGTTGCCAACATTTGGTGTTGTTTTATTAACTAGTAAATTATCTACAACATACAGTTTCATTCAGCAGTCTCTCCATGTAAAATTCTGGTATTCAGCTGCATCCGGTTAGACTGGAAGCCGACCCCAACGAAGTTGGGAAAAGGCTAGGCAGATGATGATACAGTTTCATTCATGCCGCTAGCTCTATTATTGAAGACGGTGATATCACTTAAATTCTAAGTGATATCTACGTCTACGGTTAAACATTTTTTTGCCCGTCCTAATACTTCCGTAAACTACACTGCCCAGAAAAACTCACACTCATCACTCTTTTAAAATTGCAATAACTTTTAAGTACATAAGATATTCTTTCGGAACAAAAAGGATTCGAAAAATAGTTTAATTTTGTACATAAAAACTTCATAGTCGGTAACCTTCTTTTAAGAAATGGCTGAAAAAAACTTTAAAATAAAAAAAACCTGTTGTTTTAAATTTTTTTCATGATCGATGAGTTGTAACAAAGTTGTCTTGTTACAAAAGCTAAGTTAGACAACAGCACATAAACTTATTTATCATGCCTCTTTCACCTGAAGAATGTGCTAGGAGGAACTAGGCATCAGTATGCGTCGTACTGCAATAATGGTGGGTGTGATGTTACGAACGGTCCAGAAGGCGAAGCGAAGGTATGAAGAGACTGGAAACCATTTGAGGAGACCTGGTAATGACAGACCCAGGTGCCCGGGAAGACCGTTATATTGTTTCCACTGTGTTCAGAAATCGCCACCTAAATGCAGTTGAAGTCCAGCAACAGCTTCTTCAGACCCGAAGGAAGCAACAGCTTCTTCATTAGTGAAAGTACAGTGAGAACAAGACTGGCTGAAGCAAACCTGAAACCCCGAAGCAATGCGAGTGGCCCCAAACTCGAGAGAGAGCATCGAGTAGCGAGACTGCGATACGCCCGTGAACACATACAGTGGGATCAATAAGAATGGTCAAGAATTTTGTTTACAGATGAGTCTCGATTCTCACTTTACACTTCTGATGGAAGGCGAAGTGTCTACAGGCGACCTGGTGAGCGATACCTTCAACCCTGCTTTTCAGAAAGAGTCCAGTACGGTGGAGGCAGTGTACATGTATGGGCTGGCATATCTTCAGAAGGTCGCACAGAGTTAGTGGCCATAGAAAATGGCACTCTGACTGGGGAAAGATATGCCCAGGAGATTCTCAATGATTATGCAGGGCCGTATTTAGTAAATATGGGTGATGGATCGATGTTGATTCATGATAATGCCCGGCCACACATGGCTCGGGTCGTGCAAGAGTATATTCAGGAGGTTGGTATCAGCGTGATGGCTTGGCCATCAAGAAGTCCTGATCTTGACCCGATTAAGCACGCTTGGGATGAGCTAGAGAGGCTAGTCAGAAGCCGCAGACCACCACCACCCACCCTTAGGGCACTAAAACAGGCCGTGATAGAAGAATGGGAGAATATACCCCAACATCGGCTCCGAAACCTCGTGTTCAGTATGCCAAATCGACTCGATGCTGTAAGCAGAGTCCGAGGAGGCAATACCAGTTATTAAAAAATAAATAACATGTAAAACATACATACTTGTAAATGTTAATTGAGTTTTATGACACAAAGCTAAAAATAGCCTTTTTTATTGTTTTATCTTGTTTTAGATTTAAAAATGTTACTAATGTATAATTTACTATAGTTTCAAAAAAGCTGATAAAAATTGCTATAAAACGTTTATTATTTTAAATCTCTAACTTCTACAGATTACAAAAAAAAAAAAATTAAAAGTGTAGTACTTAGTTTTGCAGGCCAGTGTATTTGGATATGCTCCATTAATTTGGTTATAATGTGGAGGACAGATAGCAGTTGCTCTGATTACGAGATGTATCTCTAGAGGCACAAAGGTTATCATATATGAACGCCGATATGAATGCCGGATACTAGACTGATAGTTTGTTATAATACAAACATTTTTAAGTTTATGCTTATAGTGGTTTAAAAACAATTAAAAAAAGGAGAGAAATATAACGAGACATCAAATTTTGCATCAAACCTCGATAAATTTACGCCTGTATTACCCAAAATGAAGGAGTGCGGGGTGTATAAAATCCATTGTACAATCCACCTTTCGCCAGATAAATGTATTAATTCCAGATAGGGCAAGCCTTTTTCCAAAGGAGACATAAGATCCAGTCTTTGGGCATCTACTGAGTTTCTTATGGAAACACCCAAAAAACCTTCAATTATTTTCGCAGCAGTCGCTGGCAACCTTTCTAAATACATAGGTACATACTCCCAGGAAAACTATGCGCTTCGGCAATCGTGCGATAGGAATGTTGTTATAACCATAAAAGTACTTGTCTATTTTTAGGGTTCCGTAGTCAGCAAGGAACCCTTATAGTTTTGCCATGTCCATCTGTCTGTCCTCGGCTTAGCCCACAGACCCTTTGCACTAGAAAGCTGTAATTTAGTATAAGTATACATATTAGTCACGCCAAAAAAGTGGTATAATAAAATCTTAAAAAAAAAATAAGGTACCTGCCTCACACGTAAAGTACCCACTTTACGTATCTTTGGCTATTTATTATAACAAAAAAAAATATCATCCCCATAATATATTTTTTCTCGTATATCCCATGGCGTTCGGTATCGTTGGATAGGCCCTTAATAACTATTGCGGGTCTGTGAACGCCATTTTTCGATTCAGCGATCCGTTTGCGTAATATTAATCTTTAAACTGCTATTTTTTGTTAGTCAAGTGTGCCAGCCTCTGCCAGCTAAATGGTTGTTTTTGGATATGTGAAAAAATCATGGCAGTAGCACGAAATTAAAGAGAAAACTATTACAGCTGCGTAGGCTTTACTAGTTAACGAGTAATAGTCGACCAATTTACATTTGCAGTTGGAGAATTGACCGTGACGTACTCGTACCTATATCGTTGTATGGGAGAACATGTTTTTCAACTACAATATTAAGTTTGTTTTTGGGATAAATTCATCTTAGCTACGGAACACTTCATTATGCGTGGTCCAACACGCACGTGGCCGGTTTTTTTTTTTATTACCGTGGTTAGAAAATTAAAGATTTACGAATCTATGCGATTCCAAAAAACTTTTTCAAAACTTTTGAGTGACAAATGACAAGAAGCAACCAATGTAGGTGAACTGACGTAGAAGAAGCTTTTAGAAGCTGTGCCTCTGTGGGAGTTATTAAACTGAGGCGCGACGTTCGTGTTAATTCAGAAACACGAAGATTTTCCACGCACACACCTTTCTGGTTTAACTGTATTAATTAATTACATTAAATTCAAGCGATTACAGTATTTTCAGTATTATAATACGCGTATTTTTGCATAGTCTTAACTTAGCTAACCTTTGTTCTTTAATCGGCTGATCAAGATCTCAACGAAGGGAATGAATTTGCAGTTTTTTTTTTATATGAACGCTTTTTACAGGAGTGATCATGAATTATAACTATTTTCTTTCGTTTAAATACTTAAACCAAACACAAGTTTTAGTTTATAATAACAAAATTAACCGATGTTGTAGTTGACTTCACGCCCCGATTACCTTAAAATTCCAATAGAATACACAGTCAGGTGAGCGAAGCCGCGGGCACAGCTAGTTTATTATAAGTCAAAGATTCCTATTTCCATTAATTTAATCTTAGGGTCAATTTTTCCAACAACTAATATGTTTATACAAAGAAAAAAATTGAATTTTCATCAGTTTTACCAAAGAAAAACTGCCATACATTTTATTCCAAGGATTTAGGTCAAACCTCCATATTTATACCTCAGATAACTTTAACTTTAAAAATAACAAGTATAGCCATCTATGTTGTCAGGTGTGAAAGTGAGGGAAATGGAGGGAAAGCGTTGGGCTATACACGGCTACAAGGTGCTACTCTGAAAGGAAACGAGTTCTCGAACCCGCCGGTAGATGTTGCTATTAAAGACTGATGGAAAATTTTCTTGAACTGATGAATAGCATTGGAAGCTGTAAGTTTTTTACTAAAACTACGAATACCCGTTTTCAATAACACATGGCGAAACGTAAACGAATGCCTAAATAAAAGCGTGCTGTTCGATGTGCAATGCTCGGTTCGGGACCGAAAGTTGAAAATCAGATTATTTTTCTTGCAAAGTAAAATGTCATTTATGGCGGCCTGTTCCAAACGAAAAGTCCGCTGTCAAAACGACACTTAGTGTATTTGGAGGAGAATCCAACGCTCTTCCAATTTTACGAACCATTTATTTATATTTATGACGAGAATTAGTATTTTTTTGTCATTTACCTACTTAATTATTCGAGGTTGGGTTTGACAAGAGGTGCCGCGACACCCCGCGACATATAGCGCAACTTTATTCCCTTGTGATAATACGGCTTAAGGTTTTTGAAAAATGTTAATTGTTGTTATTCTTAACTAGAAATTACTTTTGATCATATTGAATTACGTGTGTACAATAATCTATAGGAAGTATTTTTATTTATTTATTTAACCATTTATGTACATATAAAAACAGAAAAGAAGAACAGAACAGAAAAATACGTACAAAGGTGATGCTTATTTCTAAAGAAATCTCTTCCAGCATACCTGTGATAGGAAAGTAAAAAAAGAGATGTAGGCACCAGACATATAGCCAGACAGTATCATATAGACCGATCCTGTGCTTCTCGCATACAGCGAATTCCCGCGACTTCCACATGCAATGGACTTCAGATGGCTATTATTACTAAAACGCGATCGTTTGTTATCGTTTTCCTTGGTCAGTCACCAGGACAGATAATATTATGACCAATTGCATGTCCAGGGACTTCCAAATATTACTTCACAGTTATTTCCATCGATTCATATCGATGATTAATAACTGGTTATTTCTCAAAACTACATGAAACATTCATCGCATAGAATACCACCAGGATCTTACTATAAAAAAAAAAACGCTTTTATGCACTACACTTTTCATCACCATTTCAGCCGAAAGAGTACGTATACTGCTGGACATAGAACCTACCCAAGCATCACCACTTCGACCTTTCTCTTCTCGCATCAGGGAGATTCCTCCGGTTTTCATTAGGTCATCGGTCCACATCGTGGGAGGCCTTTTAGCGCTACCTCTTTCGGTACGCGGTCGCCACTCTAGAACCTTTGGCCCCATCGGGCATCTGTTCTGCGAGCGGGTTGCTAAATGGGAAGCGTCATCCGGAATGGTGAGTGTATGGCTTGGTCGGCGAATCCTACTGATGTGGGGATCATATCGGGCACACGCCGCAACCTTGGAGTGCTTTATGGCAGAAAATGTATTTCTAAAAATTATTTTGTTTTTGCGATGGCTGAAATATACTAATACGTATACTAATTTAATTAAGTAGTAGCGCGTCATTTCAGCCTCGACGAGCTCTACTTTTTACCCATTACCCAACTGCCCCAGAAGGAGGGTTATGTTTTTCAAGTGTATGTATGAGTGTATGTAAATGATGTCTATTTCTTTGGCACACTCTGTAGTCTTAACGGCTTGATGGATTTTATCATAAATGAGGTATCATTAGATTAGTTTTAATTGCGAGAGTGACATATGGTATTACAATTTGAATATGGCATCTACGAATTAAAAAGAGAGGGGGAATAAAAAAAGAATAATTGTGAGTTTATTTTCTAAAGATATTGTACTTCGTTACTGTATTTACTTATCAATACTTAAATGAACAATTTGTTCATTAATAACACTAAAAAGCTTAAAATAAAACAAATGATTAAAATAACAAAAAAACCGACTGCAAAAAAACGAACTGAAGAGATGCAAGCAAGATGAAAAATAAAACCTGATGTGAGAACAATAGACGTACGATAGGATTTGTGTTGAAAGGTACAACATTGATTGGTAGTCTCTGGCACAATGTCGCAGTGTTAATTATTGATCTACTAAATTAGTAGAATTAAGGCATTTTTTATGTATACACATAAAAAAATTGGAAATGAAAATCGACTACATACCTACGACTGTCAAAGTAAATATTAATAATAATCTTTATTGGAACAAAAAACAGTACAATTACAATTTATTGCGTACGATAATAGGCACATTAGTTATAAACTGTGTCACAGCTATTAACACCCACCTCCGTGAGGAAGATGGCAGTGTTCCAGATATTTAATGCTATACCTACTAGAATTTTTGTTTACAAAATAAAATAAAACTAAACTAAAAACTGAACTAAATAAAACTAAAGAGTGAGTAAGTAGAGTTTGTATGAGCAGTGTGAGTGCGTGTATGATGTGTAGATGGAAGGTATGTACCTAGGTGTGGTGTGTGTGGGCGTGTGTATGTGCATGAAGCGTGAGTTTGTGCGGAGGTGTGTGTGATGTGCATATCTATTACGGAAGAAAAGTCTAACACAGGAACTTCTTATGGCTTAACTAAAGTCTCCAACTCGTCGTAGGTGAGGGTGCGAAGCCAATCATTAGTTAATTTCTTGCAATCCCGGGAAGAGGAAAAATAAATATTGAGTTGTTCATTTACTCGATTGTATAATACAGGACCAAAGAAAATGTATTGTCGCCGGACAATTTCAAGTCAAGCCGTAACTGTTTGGCAGACTCTGGCAGTCCTGTGTCGTTGTCTGCTCCAATCACGGTTAAACAGCAGGTCAGAATGTTTCCGTAATACCGTGCTCAATACGAAAGAGTGTCCAACAGAAGGTTATTTTCAAAGCTGATATAAGTCATGTGTAGGGAAACGAATGGGTTTGTATGCCATGACCTTCAGCACGGCGCTTTGCGCTCTCTCCAAGCGCAATAGCAAACACTTTCCAGCTCCATCCCATGACGATATATAGTAAGTTAAATTGGAGTGAGCAAGAGCAAAGTAAACTGTTCTCAGGGTAGAAAAATTGACGGAGGTTCTAAGATTTTTAAAATAAAAATTAACTTTCTTACTCTAGAGACCAGCGAATATATCTGCTCACTCCATGTAAGCGCACTGTCAATAAGAACTCCAAGGTATTTTATGGAGGCTCCTGTATGGGCGCGCTCTCTGGCGCTGCGGCCCGCCCGCCGGTTGAGGGCGGCCCAAAGGGTCATGGCCATCCGGATGGTCCGGGGATACCGCACGGTCTCCTGTGAGGCAGCGAGCCTCCTTGCCGGATTGCCGCCATGGGATCTGGAGGCAAAAGTCCTCGCGCACGCATGGGAGTGGCGCGAGGAGGCGAAACGCCGGGGCGTTAGTCCACTGCCGCGAGAAATCGCGGCACAGCGGACGGAGCTCCGGCGGGATCTCATGGCGTCATGGAAAGTACGGTTGTCGCAACCCAGTGCTGGGCACGCCACGATTGCGGCGATAAGTCCCCTCTTTGAGGAGTGGCTGGAGAGGCGCCACGGCGTCCTCACCTTCCGCCTGACGCAGGTCCTCACCGGACACGGCAGCTTCGGGAGGTTCCTGTGTCGGATAAGGCGGGAGGAAACGTCCGGGTGTCACCACTGTGTGGATCGCCCGGAGGACACGGTGGAGCATACGGTGGAGGTCTGCCCGGCTTGGGCAGAGCACCGCCGTGTCCCGATCTCTGCCGCCGATCGCCTCCACGAAGGCGATCGGCGGCAGAGACCTCTCGCGTCCGGCCCTGGTTCAGGCCATGGTACGGAGCGAGAGGGCATGGGCAGCCGTCACCTCCTTCTGCGAAGCAGTAATGCTCGCGAAGGAGGAGGCGGGACGGTTGAGGAAAAGGCAAGTTTCGCGCCCTCTCGCCCCTAGCCACCGCAGGAGACGCCCAGGGCGTCGGGAATCCCGGGCGGATTTCCGGCCACCGTAGGCGCGGGCTTGCGGACGGTGAGCAATGGGTAGCTCACCGTCCGGTAAGGACCAGGCCCGGGTCGACGGCGCGTCGTATTCCACGCGCGCCTCAAAGAGATGTCGTCAGCACATATAGTAGGGGTCCACTAGGGCCGATGCCTGCTGGGGTCGCGGGAAGGTACTTATGGGTCACCGAGGCCCCCGCAACACAGGCAACAGGAAGGAATACGGGTGGGTTTTAGGTTTTAGTCAGTAAGAGTCTGACACACCCTCTCACTCCGGCCAGACCGGAAGAAGTTATTTGATGATTTCCCACCCTCAAAAAAAAAAAAAAAAGGTATTTTATGGAATCCGTGCGAATTACTTTGGTACAATCACAACCAATATTATTTATTGTACCGCATACATGAGCAGTCAGACTGTAGGTTGGAGCTTTTTTTTTTTTTTGAGCGTGGGAAATCCTGTTGCCTTTGTTGCGGGGGCCTCGGTGACCCATAAGTACCTTCCCGCGACCCCAGCAGGCATCGGCCCTAGTGGACCCCTACTGTATGTGCTGATGACATCTCTTTGAGGCGCGCGTGGAATACAACGCGCCGTCGACCCGGGCCTGGTCCTTACCGGACGGTGAGCTACCCATTGCTCACCGTCCGCAAGCCCGCGCCTATGGTGGCCGGAAATCCGCCGGGGATTCCCGACGCCCTGGGCGTCTCCCGCGGCGGCTAGGGGCGAGAGGGCGCGAAACTTGCCTTTTCCTCAACCGTCCCGCCTCCTCCTTCGCGAGCATTACTGCTTCGCAGAAGGAGGTGACGGCTGCCCATGCCCTCTCGCTCCGTACCATGGCCTGAACCAGGGCCGGACGCGAGAGGTCTCTGCCGCCGATCGCCTCCACGAGGACACGGCGGTGCTCTGCCCAAGCCGGGCAGACCTCCACCGTATGTTCCACCGTGTCCTCCGGGCGATCCACACAGTGGTGACACCCGGGCGTTTCCTCCCGCCTTATCCGACACAGGAACCTCCCGAAGCTGCCGTGTCCGGTGAGGACCTGCGTCAGGCGGAAGGTGAGGACGCCGTGGCGCCTCTCCAGCCACTCCTCAAAGAGGGGACTTATCGCCGCAATCGTGGCGTGCCCAGCACTGGGTTGCGACAACCGTAAAACGGATCCCTGAATCGAAATATGGTTTAGTCAGACCCGCAATATTTTTGAACGGCCTATGTAACCATACCCCACACCATGGGATAGACGTGAAAAAAATATTATCCCCCACATAGGGTGCAAGGGAACCTGCCAGGGTCGCGGGAAGGTACTAAAGGGTAGTGATGCAAGGGAACTGGCATAACGGAAGCAGAAACGGAAACAGATGTCAAAAGTAAATCTTAACGGAAGCGGAAACGGAAACGGAAGCGGAAACGGAAGCGTTAACACTATGAAAAAAAAAGCACAATTGTACATTTAAAACTTTTTTTATTAAATTTGTATTTTAGTAGTCAAAATTAAACAGCGGCAAGTTATATTTAATAAAGAGTAACTTGGCCGCTTTTTCACCTTTCAGCCTATTTCGATGTTCTTCATATATTAAACCAGCTCCGCTAAATAATTGCTCGCTGGCTACACTGGTGGGGGGAGCTGATAAGTATTGGCGAACTATTGGCAAAATATGGGGGTATTTGTGCGCATTTCCATTCCACCACGTAAGGGTCCCCGCTTCCGTTCAGAGTTCTGTTATAAAGTTTGCGGAACCAGAAGCAGAAACGGAAGTGAAAAAAAATGCGGAACTTCTGCAGTTGCGGAAGCGGAAGCAGAGTTCTGTTGCAACACTACTAAAGGGTCACCGAGGCCCCTGGCAACACAGGCAATGGAAGAAATACGGGTGGGTTTTAGTCAGTAAGAGACTGACACACCAAAAAATATTTTTCAGGACTTTATTTCAGCACTTTGTCGGCGTGATTATTATGTGTGCCCATGCCGAATTAGTTATGCCATCCAGCCATGCCATCCATGCCAGTCAACCATGCCAAGTGAGTCTCTGAGCTAAACCGGGGACAGACAGCCAGACAGACGGACATGACGAAACTGGGATCCTGCCGTTTTGCCGAAAAGATTTTGCCAAAATTTCACTACCCAAACAAATTTAAGCAACCTTTTTTTATACCAATGCAATGTTTGGAATGATTTTATTAAGCACATTTTCATTTGGTCAAATTTTTACTTGGCAGAATATTATGAAGGATAATGTAATTTAGGCATTTGGTCATTAATCAAATGATTTATTACAGCAAACAATCTTCAGACAATAAACCTTAGAGAATGTGATGTGTGAATGAGATGTGCTTGAATTTGTCTGAAACAAGTCAAATTTATAGTTACTTATGGAACTAGTTACGAGTAGGTTAATTATTTTAAATAATGGTTAGGTTAGGTTAAAACTGTGACCTCCTACGCACGAGCCGAGCGAGCGAAGCAAGCGGTGCCGCGGCAGCGGCCGGCGAGTGCCAGAAACGAATAGATTATATAGAAAAAAGAACCGAACTAGTTAGGCGAGGTAGAAATTTTATTTTGCGAAAAATGAATAAATGTAATAATAAATGAATTCCAACTGAAATATTTGACTACATAAAAATTGGTAAAAGTACTAGTTGGTAAACAAGTTATTGTTTAAACGTTCACTTGCCAAACATTAGGTTTGCGTGTCAATTATTTGTAAAGAGATTATTTGCTAAGTAATAATTTGGCAAACGAAATTATGCGGAACATTGTTTGGGAAATGATAATTTGGCTATTTCTTTTCGATGAAACAAGGGAGACCCGACGAAACTATTTACAAAGGTTCCTTGTCGACTACGAAACCCTAAAAACTTAATATTTCGCTGATATATACTCATATTTCGAGGAACATAAACCACAAGTTTCTAAAAAACTGTCAACTAGCCTATTGCAGTGCTGTTGCAGCCAGAATGACGCAATGCCATCAATACGAACACGATACGACGTCATTATCATTGATAGCTACGTTGGTATCGATTCAAGTACAAACGGGCGACGATATCACAATATTTTATTGTTACGGCCACATTAACATCAATGCAGTCGGGTAACTGCTACTCTTGTTACTAACTTAGTGTTATTTGGGCACACGAATACGGCTATAAACACTGCAGACCTTGAGCAGTCAGTCCCGTAATCACCTTACTGACTGCTTTATATTTTTACCACGACGTGCCCAATACGATACATGTCGTGCCCTCGAAAGAAGATGCGAAAGATGCACAATTACGTATGCGTCTTTATAAAAATCAGTTTCTTAAAAAAAAAATCGTTCTGGCATAGATCAGACAAGATCTGACATTAATCTGATTTACTATTAGGCACTTACTTGAAAATGACTTGCCTTTCTTGTGAGTAACGGAAGTGACACTTGTTTCGATCCACCAGAGATTCCGGAGTCCGGACGCCTCTTGTACTGAGGACGGCCAAGACGGTCACATTGCGGTACTAGAGTAGAACTCAATGGTATTTGAGGATTCTGAATTAGGTACCTGTGGGATAAACGTATCAAAATTAGAGAATCGCACGGCAAACTAAACTACACTGGCTTGCAGTCTCCGGCCGTTAGCAGACGGCATTAATTGTACCTACCTATGCTCTACCTATGCTCTACCTATGCTCTAACTATGCTCTACCTTTGCTCTACCTATGCTCTACCTATGCTCTAACTATGCTCTACCTATGCTCTATGTCTATTGTTACTCAAATTAACCTAAGCGTCAGGCTACTTCACCACTGCCGGGGTCGCGGTAAACTGCCGGGGTCGCGGGAAACTGCCGGGGTCGCGGGAAACTACCGGGGTCGCGGGAAAGTGCCGTGGTCGCGGGAAACTGCCGGGGTCGCGGGAACGTCCGAAGCGGGAAAAGTTATTTGATAATTTCCCATTAAAAAAAAAAGGCTACTTCACTAACGTACCTTTGACAACTAAGTACAAACTAACTAAAGGGAAAAAGGCCATGTTCAGCCTTTGCAGAATGGTCAGCCTGGAAATTATTTCGGTACCTATAATTAATTGTAATTTTATTCCAACCTTCAGACGGAAGACAACAATTTTCACATTGCCTCTTTACTGTACTTATCATTAACAATTCATGGTCATTATTGGGCATATTTTTTTCTAAAGCTTATAGCTGGCATGGTTTTTAAAGTGTATGATTACATTTTAAACACATGCACGTGCCAACTATAATTTCAGATTTATTATGGGATATCAAGCGAAAATGGAGACGTCATACATTATTTAAAGTAACGTCATCTCCGAATGATTACGAAGTGTTTTCTCGGTACCGGTCAATAGTTAAACGAAAAATAACTTCAGCGTATACAGCTTACCAAAATAAAATACAAATTAATTTTATGGATGATCCCAAATCATTCTGGAGCAGACGTAATAAGCCCCAAATCAAAAAGTGTTGATGGAGGAGGAGGCTGCTGAGTGTTTTGCTTCCTATTTCCACTCGTTTATGTGCATTTTTCTTTCATCCCTAGGTTACATGTATGGGGATAGGGAGAACCACCCCTAATTACATTTTTCTTAATTTCACTACACTATTGTGCCAAAAGGTTCCGAATAAAATCCGGACTGTCGGACAACAGACCGACATCGACATGATAAAATTATAAATGCGGAACTTTTTTGCCATTTGCCTACGGAATCCTAAAAATATACCTTTAAAAGTTATGGGTGGCACAACAAAATTGCAAAAAAAAAACTAACTAAGTACCTGTACTTACTAGTTTTGTTTTTATTTTTGCAATAACATAATTATATCGTAGAGAACAAAATTGATTGACAGTCTTGCGCTACTAAACAAGAAACACACAACTAAAAACCCAGTTTTAGTTTGCCGGTCAGTTGTAAGAGTAACCCCCAGGCGATAACTCATAAACTAAAATCTCAGTTTTAGTTAGCCGGTCAGTAGTAAGAGTGACCCCCAGGCGATAACTCATAAACTAAAAACTCAGTTTTAGTTAGCCGGTCAGTTGTAAGAGTAACCCCCAGGCGATAACTCATAAACTAAAAACTCAGTTTTAGTTTGCCGGTCAGTTGTAAGAGTAACCCCCAAGCGATAACTCATAAACTAAAAACTCATTTTTAGTTTGCCGGTCAGTTGTAAGAGTAACCCCCAGGCGATAACTCATAAACTAAAAACTCAATTTTAGCTAGCCGGTCAGTTGTACGAGTAACCCCCAGGCGATAACTCATAAACTCTGGGTTAAGATAAAATTATTATACAAAAAGTAAACTATCATGCGATTTTGTACATAATGTTATTACATAGTTGAGAAAAGCTAGGCAGATTGATAGAGTAATTTAGTAATTACTCTATTAAGGGGACTACAGGACCAAAATGCAACTTTTATAAGTTTTATAATGCCTTAAAGTATATGATCCACTACAGTAAACAAAATCAGAAAAATATATGATATTTTTAAGGATATATGCTAGGTAGATAGTGTGTTGAAAACATAATATAACTAATTTGATACGATAGAAAAAAATCACGAAGATACCTCTAAAACTTTCTTTTAACGATTAAAAACCATACTAATATAATTATGTAAATGCAATCATTCTGATTTTTTGTCAGATTATTCTACAAGCAACATATTAGCATAATAGTGTTTTATTTTTTTTATACCTATAATTGCTTCATATTTTGCAATAAATTCCCAGCGTTGTGTCCTCGCGCTTCTCTTTCTATTCTATGCAGTCCGACAGAGACCGCGCTTTAGGTGTTGTCGGCCTCTTAATCTGCCTATCTTTTCCCAACTATGTTGGGGCCAGCTTCCAGTCTACCCTAATTCATGTGAATACCAGTATTTTACATGGAGCGACTGCCTATCTGACTTGCACAACTCTATCTAACCTAACTGGGTAATACGATACCCCTTGGTTAGACTGGTTGTCAGACTTTCGGGCTTCTGACGACCCGTAACGACTGTCAAAGATCCACTAATGACAACCAGGGCCAACGGCTTAGCGAGTTTTAGCCGAGGAGTCTCGGTATGTATAAAAAACCGGCCAAGTGCGTGTCGCACACTGAAGTTGGGATTACATGGGATGAATTTATCCCAAAAACAACCTTATCATTGTAATTGAAAAACATGTTCTCCCATGCATCGATATACGTCACGGTCAATTCGCCAACTGCAAATTAGAGTTGGTCGACTATTAGCTGTGATAGTTTCCCTTTTAATTTAATTACATGTATTACCGCCATGAAAACTTCACATCTCCATAAATAACCATTTAGCTGACACGGGGACACTTGACACTAATAAAAATTTGCACTTTAAAGCCTAATATTAGGCAAACGGATATTTAAAACGAAAAATAGTGTTTACAGAGCTACACTAATATTTTTGAATGGCCTATCCAACGATACCCTACACCAAGGGATAGACGAGAAAAAAAAAATGTCGTCCCCACATTAAGTGCAAGGTACCCTAAAACAAAAAATATTTTCAAGACATTATTTTAGCACTTTATCGGCGTGATTAATATGTACCTACACCTATGCTAAATAATAGCTTTCTAGTACTAAGCGTCTCTGAGCTACAGCGGGGACAGACAGACAGACGGACATGGCGAAACTATAAGTGTTCCTTGTTTACTACCGAACCCTAAAAATGGCCACCCATCCATGGACCAACCCTGGCAAGCGTAGCTTAACCCGATGGATCAACCCGTGCGGCTGTTATTGCTTAGCTACAAGCTCCTTACTGGTGCCAAATTACTCTGAGGTGCCAAAATTAATTAATGTAAACTATCAAGATTGCATGACCTGCCCTGCACGTCACCAGCCCTGCAAACGATTATAGTAGGGCCCCAAGACATCAACACCCTGCTTCAGTGCTGTTTCAAAAGTAAGTTTGATATCGAGTACAGAGTAACCGAGCTGTTCGTGTGTCTGCGTGACAAAACGCCTGACTGATTTGTGTGGCAAGTTGACGATGCAGGTTTTTTTGAAACTTCCAAGTGATCTTGCAGGCGCAGGAGTAGTGCCGCTAAAATATTGCAATTTTCTGGGATGTCATTCTTAACTACATAACCCTGATAAGAATTCGTGAAATTCGTAATCCTTGTCTATTGAAAAAACCCGCAGAAAAAATGGATCAAGTGCATGTTGGAATCGTTCATCCGGTTCCAAAACTGTAGGATTTTTTTTATTTTTTTTTTAATATTTATGAAACAAAAAACCCGTCTGCAAAAGCATATAAATGAAAAGAGAAAAACAAGCATTATAATCTATAGAATTTTGGTATCACTAGGGGGGACAAACAAAAGTTAGATTATAATGCTTGTTTTTCTTTTTTCAGTTATGCGCTTTTGTAGTCGGGTTTTTTGTTTTTTTTAAATAATTTGTTTTGTTTCCAGCTTTTTAGTTTTATTAATATATGGAAAAGACTCATTACTAGATTTTCTTTTATGTCAATATTGTAGAATTTATTAAAAAAAACCTTCCTCTCCTTTTTTTGTATTTGCAGATGCAATATATAAATATTATATAGCCTATTACTCCCACAATTAAGACGAATCTAATGACACCTCTTATGTTGAAATCCATCAAGCCGTTTAGGCTACAGAGCGAGCCAAAGAAATAGGACATACCATAACATACTCTCGAAAAACATTACCCTCCTCAGTCGGGTAAAACGTTAATAGGTTAATTTTAGTGTCGCAATTTTATTTCTTGTAACCACAAAATCTTAATTATTAACGTATTAATTCAAATATTATTAACTATGGTGTAAAAAATGGCCTTCTTTTGTAATCCTGTAAAAATATATAATACCTCTCATACTTGGCTATTTCGCTGTAAAAACAAGAAATCCTTACAGATCGCCTGGTTGTCTGGTTGAAAAAACAGATTTAATAATAATATTAGAATACCGCTCATAAGCGAACTGCCTAAAAAGTCAGATATTCCATCTTCCATTGATAACTACCCGTAGGTATCCTACCCTATTTTTATGACTCCTTGTCATTAATTTAAGTTACTGCTTTGTTGGTGGACGTCCTGGGTTCGATTCCCAGGTCGGGAAAAAGTTTTCGGGTTTTTCTATTTGGAATTTCTCAGTTGCAGCCCGGAGTCTGGATTTGTCCGGTTCATAGCAATAAGCTCGCCCCTATTACATGGGACTTAAACATAACTGGTGAAATGTGGGTGTAATATAGGTACACCTCTGCCCAACCCTACGGGGAAACTAGGCGTGATGTTAAGTTATGTTATGTAATTAAATTTTTTCTAGTTTCTAGACAGTCGATATTTCTATGCTGCTCTAAAACAGACTACTCTGAAATCAAAATCAAAAGTCATTTATTCAAACTAGGCTGAGAATCAGCATTTTCGAACGTCAAAATTACATAAGACAGTCCCCCAACAAAACACCCACCCTTCACCACTTCCTAGTGCTGGGAAGAAGAAGTGGCCAACAAACTCCCCAGCAGCACAGTTGTCTGTTCAGTTATGAAAAAAATGGATTCTATACAACAGTATGCAAAACAATTTACATTACGTGCAACACAAAACATTAAATTATTAGCCTTATGTCAGCTAGCACACCACTATACCAACAAAAAAAAGAAAAGAAAAAAGTGTGTCCATCAACCCAATAAAAAAACGTGTCAGAGTAAAAGAATGTCCACGAAACGTGTCAGAGAATTGGCACTGCTGTCACCTACTGACCTTATTCGAACGCTGCAACAACTGGCCATTACAATGTCAATTATAAGATCGATCTCATGCGAACGCAGTTTGCTATGTAAATTTATTTGTGTACGTTATATGTTGTACACACGGCTAAACATCAAGCTATACGTATCCAATATAAGCTGATCTCGCATTGTATAGGATTTCCGTACAATGCGAGGTCAGCGTAAACTGGAAATGTATAGCTTGATGTGTAGCCGTGAGTACGAGAATCATTGCGGCCTATCGCACTTTATGATGCAGATGATATCATAGTAGCGTAGGAGCGTAGCAGGTGGCGTTCTATAGTTTCTGCCTACCCCCATGGGAAGAAGGCGTGAGTTTATGTGTGTGTATGTTGTGTGAAATCATAGTTTTAGTAAATTGCAGTTAGTTGAAGTAGCTAAAACACTTTATACAACATTAGTTTTTGTTTACACTAAACCCGAATAGGGGTCATTGTACTCATCATTTTGAACATTTTTTTCTATGGGACCAACCTTGAAATCGCGAAAAAAATATCAGCTGTTCCATACATTTGTGTTCACTTAAATCGACAAAATCTATGGAACAGCAGATTTTTTTTGCGTGTCGGACCACGCACAATGAAGGGTTCCGTAGTTGGTTATCCTAAGAAGTTTGTTCTTGTTTGTTTTTAACATTGTCGTTGAAACACATGTTCCCATACATTCCAACTGCAAATGTCAGTTTGTACGCACAATATTGAGAGATTTACCATGTTATTTTAAGACCATAGACTTCATATAGGTTTTCCTGTAATCTACATATAAGTATAGAACTGTTTTCTGTATTTTTTTTACAAAGAGGCTTAGTAGTTTCGGAGATAACGGCCGGAATGGTCAATTTTCATACATTTTCTTAAATAACTTTAAAAATGTTTATTTTAAAATAAATTCCCCTATTTTTTAAACGGGTTTGGGTCACGGAAATTCGTATGTATACCCAACTTAATCGGTTAGGTAGATTTGAAGCAGATCAGCTGCGACAGACGGACAGACACGAATGATCATTTATGGGTTCCGTTTTTACCTTTTGAGGTACCTACGGCACCCTTAAAAGCCTTATTGTTGCTTTATACACAATCTCAAATCGAAGAACTTCCGAAAAATGGAAGGTATTGTCTTAAAAAAAGACAAATCCCTAAGACTTTTTTCATATTATATCTATGTAGATAAAACGCATATCATTTAAACCCATCGACACCATTTAAAACAAAACAGCCACAGCATCTAGCATTCAAAACAAACAATGCAGATTGTAGACGAGCGTCGTGGCCTGAAAACGCAGGCAGAAATGCTGAATACAATCTCGACTCGCTGCCGACGTGACACGGATACGTAGAGCGTCAAACATTCAACAAGACACTAGACACTGACCAATGTATTGCAGATCAAAGATAGCCACGAACATCCCGAATCCGGAATCTTATCAGGAATTCCGTACCGATATTCTGTTTATATTTCCGGATAGTGCTATGATGCTGTCTATTGTTTTGCGAGTGAATATTCCGTGTCAAATGCATGGCTTCTGTTGTGTAATTTAAATGACATTGGAGAAAAAGTATAAATAAGTTAACGCATATTTGTGATATTTTATTAGTTAATAGCTTTTACTGAGACTTTCTTTCACTTGGCACTTTGCGATGCAATCTATGTAGGTATAATTTCGTTCCGTACCTATTCGCAGATGAAATTTTCTCATTTGGCATCACTTCATCTGCACCTAACTTTGTTCTTTAAGTAAGTATTGTGTATATGGTATAAGTTAAACAGTGATTGATTAGTGTAGTTTGATTGCTATCGAGATGCACTTCTGATTTTCTGGCTTTTCCGACTTCAGAAAGTCTACATTGTAGACTTTCTGAAGTCCAAAAACCTCTGTCAATATTTTTTATTATTGTAGACTGTACAATAATAAAAAAAAATGATAGAGCTCCATAAATAATTTTGCATCTATACCCCTGTCCCTGCGTAGGGAGTCTAGGGAGGTAAGTATAGAATAGTATTTATATTTAGATATAGTATTTTATCAGTTTCGGTAGAACCTATTTTCTGAAACTGAAAAAAATACATGCTAACTATATTTCTATCAGAGAGCACCAAACCAAGTGACACTTAATGGAACTAATAGATAAAAATGTTAGCATTTTCTGAAATAAAGTGGAAGACAAATTAAATGGTAATGATGAATGACGGCGTTAATTAACTAAACGCCGCATCTTTATAGCGTGAACGCGGAATATATATTTTTATTGTTTATGTTCGTACATGGTACATTTGTAGATCTTTGACAATCGTTGCGGGTGAACTTGGCTACCATAAGTCTTCCAATATTTCTGTTACCTACACGGTGTTTAGGTACAACAACGTACTTGTCAATAATATTTAAAGGAGGTACATACAATATTAACTTTCGTGGCTGTAAACGATCTTTTACTAAAAACTCTTGGCATTTTTGTTTTATCCAATCGTATATGTGTTAAGTTTCCTCTACAAATTGTGAAAAAAAAAACAAAATCGGTCCACGAATGACGAAAATATCGACGAACATACATAAAAAATACACACACAGAACCTCCTCCTTTTTTTGTAAGTCGGTTACAAATCATTTGCCACATGTATGAAAGATCATCACTTGGGAACGGGACCGATTTGGCAGATTTTTTTTTGTTGTGTTCGTTATTGTCAGGACAAAGTCTACATACATAATCAGCCTATAATGTTCCCACTGCTGGGACACAGGGCTCCTCTCTGTGAGAGGGAGGTCTACATAAAAATATCAAATTCCACCGGAAAAGTCGGAAGTTTGGATGGTTACACCTATAGACTAAACCACTATATATAGAGAGATAGAGAAATGAAATTCACCTGGACCACGCCGGGCAGTGGGCACGAACAGCTAGTATTCTTATAAATTATAAGTATAATAGAAAACTAAATTTGCCTCAAACTTGTTACTACAACTTTATCTAGTCTATGTACTTAATAGGCTTTTTAAGAGACCAGAATTTTTCACATTTTTTTTATTTAACATCAATTAAGTGGGATATTAAAAACTCGCAGCAGATTTGAAAATTCCATTATTTTGATTGTTATCTGTGACTGGATTTAGCAAAACCTTGAAATCATTCAACAGAGTTTCAATAGTGTGTCGAATGAACAGATTATGGCAGTTGGTATTCTGCCAGTTATTAAACTTCCTGAATGTTCATTGAATTGTCATTCTACTGCTATTTCAAAATCAAAATCAAAAT
Organism: Atethmia centrago; assembly: GCA_905333075.3. NCBI lineage: Eukaryota > Metazoa > Arthropoda > Insecta > Lepidoptera > Noctuidae > Atethmia > Atethmia centrago. Next base: position 13,017,973 of record HG995377.1, on the reverse strand, counting down.
TCAAAATCAAAAGTCATTTATTCAAACTAGGCTGAGAATCATTCAATTCATCAATTTTCCTAGGGTATATTTTTTTGTTTACTGGACTTTTCAAAGATGTTTATCCAATTATATAAATCAAATTTTACTCATAAATAGCACCGAGTGTTTTATTATAATTGTTGTACTCCTTGGGATGAGATAGCTGAAAATTATGTGTATAAGAATGTATTAATGTTTCTTAGGAGTAAACAAACTAAGACGCGTAAGCTCGCATGATAATACTCGTATAAATTCATATACCTGTGTATATACCTGGTGTAGCAACATTGCCACAGTTGACCTCAATTCAGTTATAGGGTCGCTGAAACCCATCCTGCTGTCAAATTTCCATTTACTTCGGTGACAGGCTACGATGTCAAATCCGTCTCTACTCAACATTAAGAGCACTCTCGTCTCTAATTAGAGATTAATTGAATCAGGGAGCGACGCAACGGAGGGCCCTTTGTCGGTTACTCGCTTAAAACGCCCTCTCCATCAAACGAACCTCCTAAAAAGAACTTTTCAATTGTAGTTAAATGAATAAAGTTTAATTGATTTCTGACATGGAGGTAAAGAATCTATTTGGGATTATGAATTTCGAACGTCTTTACACACAGAAGCAGCGGAGTTTGGTTGATATATCAGTCAGTTAGCCGCCACGCGTAGTCGGCGTCGCACGTAGCGCCATGTTTCGCACTGTGACAGACGGCTGGAAGCGATATTGGTGGGGAACAGGTACGGAACAAAATAATAACGACTACCTCAATGAACTTCTAAATTATTTATTAACATGTGAAAAGAAAAAAGTGCCAACATCATATATTTTTTATTATTTTACCCGCGCAAATTTTCTCTCAATACCTAATCGAAGAAAATAACGGGTAAATGAAGAAGTGAAGGCGTCTTGTTAACATTCTGTCAGGTGTCCTTAATGTGCTATTGTCACGACAGATTATTGTTTGTGAAAACTAAGACGTCGCTTCTTGTTGCTGCAAAAGAAAAGTCTGGTTGTGTAAAGGGTGCTAGCCGGTTCGAAGTACAAAACACCTCGGAAGTTCAAAACTATTTGCGTCTGCGTTCGTTCAACTTCGCGCGCGCTCGTGCGTTTCCGGAGCACGTGGTAAAGACACCGTGTTGACAGGTGTTGCAAACAAAACCGATAACAACATTCGCTTTCCGGTTTTTTGGAAAGATAGTGCCCGTGTATTATTGACAACAAAACAATTTATTGTTTGCAGCAATTTACAATGGTTTGTGATAATTACATTAAATACTATAATTATTCCATTTAATTAATTTTCAATCTAATTATCCTGATTCCTCAAAGCAGTGATTAGATAACCGACATTTATAAACCGGTTTTATTTTATTTTATTATGTACAAGTAATTACAGGCTCTTGAGCAATACTAAGAAAGAATACTAAGAAATACTAAGAAAATTAAATTGTGCAATTATTATTGTGAACGTTTCAAGTTCCTTCATGACACACATAATAGATCATTCTTAGGGCATCGGAAAACTTAAGACTAGAGATGCCGATACATTCCACCAGCTTTTATGATAAGTATTTTACAGTTCAAGCAGTACGGTTATGGAAAGCCTTGCCCGTGTCGATAAGGCGTGCTCAATCTTTATCCACTTTTAAAATTCAGGTAAAAAAAAAACACTCTCCTTAAACATAATCATAGTTCTTGCTCTTGTATCCTGTTTATTATTGTATATCCTACTAATATTATAAACGCGAAAGTTTGTGAGTATGTATGTATAGATGTTTGTTACTCTTTCACGCAAAAACCGCTGAACGGATTGGGACGAAATTTGGCACACAGATAGTTTATAATCTGGATTAACACGTAGAACATTTTTATCCCGATATTCTCAAGGGATCGAGACTTATGCGGGTGAAACCGCGGGGCGCAGCTAGTGTATATATATTTATGTAGATAAGTATATGCTTTATGTATATACGTATTTATTGTATACATAAGTAAATAGTACACCACTGACTACCTGCAGTATTGTATCTCCTTTTCCCTTTAATCCATCGAAAGGTTGTCTGTCCTGCCGGGGTCGCGGGAAGGTACTTATGGGTCACCGAGGCCCCTGGCAATACAGGCAACAGGAAGGAATACGGGTGGGTTTTAGTCAGTAAGAGTCTGACACACCTTCCCGCTCCGCCCAGAGCGGGAGAAGTTATTTGATGATTTCCCACCCAAAAAAAAAAAGGTTGTCTGAAAAAAGATCGCTTTTAGCGATAAGACCGCCTATGGTGTCATCCCTTGTAAAATTTCAACAATTGTATCTGTAATTTTTATGGTGTACATAATAAAGCGTATTACATTCTATTCTATTGTAAAAATAAAATAATATTTTTTTTTTAGATGATGTTAAGCAAAGGAAGCGAAGGTTTTTCAAATGGATTGCCAATTTAAAACGTGTTTTATGAATGCAAATGATCTACCTTAGATACTGATTTATCACGTGCGTATACAATTACTATACTCCATTGGTTTAGGTACCTAATTAAATAAAGGTAAACAAAGTTTAAAAAGGGTTTTTATAGATGACACTTTCTTGTTTAAAAATACGTTGTAACTTATATTATAACCAAATTAAAATTATTTTTGATTTTTACGATAGTTTCCTCTTTTATTAATATACAGGTTGAAATTGAAAACTTGCGACAAACTGAAATGGCACATTGTATACATCATTATTAACAACTTTTACTAAGGGACCAAAGCTGTAATCCCAAAAAAAAAATCTGCTTTTCCTACATTTTGATGAGGTATTGCGAACATAAATGTAGGGGACAGCAGTTTTTTTTTTTTGGGATTGCAGCTTTGGTCCCTTAGTAAAAGTTGTTCATAATGATGAGTACAATCTCCCATTTCGATTTGTCGCATGTTTTCAATGTCACCCTGTATGTTATACTTTATCATTTCTTCCTAAACTACTCTTCGTAGATATGCTTGAGCGCATTTTTTTAATTAGTTTTATAATAATACTATAATATTTTGTAATCTGTCTATTGTAAAGAACCCAAAAAAACAGGTTCTCTAAACGTCAAAGAATTATTTATAACGTTGCTAAATTGAAGAGTACAACTGTGAGGTAACATGACTACTGAAGTGACAGGTATTACGTTTAGTCGGTTACTTGACAGCTCTCTCATCACGTGGCTTTTCTTGTTTACGTTTATTTAACTACCTAAACCAACGGAGTATAGCTACTATATGATCAATATATAATTATTTCCCTGACCTTGACAGGACAGAGTAAGCAATTTCAACAATAAGGTCATTTAAAATCTACATTGTTATTTTGGAGTAATGTTTTCAGCATCTGAAATTATAGTCATGCTTCCATATTCATAATCATTAAAAGCACGTGCAGACTGGCGCGATATCGCGGGCGCGACAGGTAGGTATATTTGCTGCCTGACGCGCCCGCGATATCGCGCTGGTCTGCACTAGCCTTAAGGCGCATGTATATGATTTTAGTGACTTTAAATATGTTATTACGCCTTAATATAATGCAAAAAATGTATGTTAAACTAGAACGCATACAGATCAATTCTACCTGTGAATATTTAAGTATTGTACAAGGGCGTCGCCAAGGGGAGCAGGGAGGGGCAGCTGCCCCCCATAGAGATAAAAAAGTACCCAAATGCAAAGCAACCAAAGCACCCACTCACTTGAATTCGTCCAATTTTATGATTTACCGAACATAAAAAATTAAATCAAAATTTGTATATAAATCTAAACGTAGTTGATGTTCTAAAAGAAGCAACACCTTTCTGGAAACGCGAAAAACGTTGAAAATTTTGATCGCCCTACCGTGCACAACGTGTACCTACAATTCATACTTTTCCCATCCTCTTTCAACTTGCCCTCCCCTGGATCGTCGGCTGGCGACGCCCGTGGTATTGTAGTAAAATACTTTACGAAATAAATTTAGGAAGTATCGCCTACCCAAAGCATAAAAAACGATATTACTTTCAAACTACATGATAAGAACTTCAACATATTTTCATGTTTTTTTGTTTGTATGAAATTTTATTATCTATAATTACATCTGTATTTTTTTAAATATTCATATTTTCTAAGTTCCTAAAAATAAAAATATTCTCTATGAAACCGAAAGGTGGCGTGGTGTGTATTTGTATGGCCAAGGTCAACGATTACCCGACCCTTAAATCAACTTTTTAATTTAAAAAAATACCAATATTTGTAGTCATAGCTAGCTCGCTTCGGAAGTTTTTATTAGTAATCCCAATTAGAGAAGAAGTACTTCGTGCTTCGAAACTGTTTTATTTCATGATCCGTTGCGATACCCATCCCTTCATCTCTAGTAGGTACCTATCTATCTAGATTAATGCTTTCTATAATCTTTTATTTATTATACCTAAAAGGACTTCCAACGGACTTCCAACGGATTAATCTGCGAATAAATTTTGAATTTTTGACAGGTTTTCCATACAAAAACTTGGATGTCAATTTTATCCCACTGAAAAAAAAAATCTGACTTTGGTAAAATCAGCTCTTAAATACTTTTAAATCACTCAGTACCTTTTATAAATAAAAAAGCCTGGTTTTCTTCACTGTTCCAGCCAGTGCAGCGGTAAATCTATTCATATCTATGAATAATTAATTAATTATCAAAATCACTCAACTTATTAACATCATCTCTATATCCTACTAATATAACAAATGCGAAAGTTTTTAAGAATGGATGGATGGATGTATGTTACTCTTTCACGCAAAAAGTACTGAACGGATTTGGATGAAATTTGGCAAACAGATAGTTTATAACCAGGAATAACACATACTTTTTATCCCGATATACCCACGGGATCAAAACTTATGCGGGTAAAACCGCGAAGCGAATCTAGTCTCAAATATAGCCGCTATTGCTCAATGAAATTCCCAACTTATGTATAAATTATACAATAACTGCTCCAAATGAGAGTATAATAGGAAAACATTTGGGTAAACCTAGCTATCAATCGACGATTGCGTTATACCGTTGTGAGGCAAAGTCAATATTTTCCTTATACAGGGTCAACTTAAACTAGCTAGCCAAACTCCGCAGATTTAATGGGTCAAAACTAAAAATGAAAAATGTTTTTTTGGGGTCAACGACCGCTGCTAATGTTGTTACTGGAAGTATAAGTTGAAAAAAAAAACTGTTTAATTTATTGTGTTTATTTGAGTCTGTGAAGTTTACACAAAAAAAAACTTGTTTTTAGGGTTCCGTTTAAGTTTTGGCAACTACCGTTTGACAAATAAAAGAAAGGACTTGTTGATTTCAAATATATTTATATTATTATTTTAAAATAATACATTTTAAAGTTATTCAAGAATATTGATGAAAATTGACCATTCCCCTTATCTCCGTAACCGCAGAGCCTGAATTTTTTAAAAATACAGAGAATTGTTCTATACTTGATCTATTCTACAATGGTAAATCACTCAATATTGTACGTACAGAATTACATTTGCAGTTGGAACCGAATGTATGGGGGGACATGTTTTTCACCTACAATGTTAAGTTTGTCCTTGGGATAAATTCATCCGAACTCCGTAGTTCGGATTAATTTTATTCCACCATATTCCATTTTTTGCTGGTGTCGGACCACGCACAATGAAGGGTTCCGTAACCTTTCATTGCACGTGGTCCGACAACGGCCGACAGTTGGCCGGTTTTTTAAACTGATATAAAGTAGGTACAGTACCAGCGGATGATACGCAAAAAAAAAAAAAAACCTCAAGTCTATTTATTTTTCGTCTGCAATTTATTTATTTTTCGTCTACCAAGTTTCCCTAGCAAATTTAAGTTCATCCTGTATAAGTAGGTAAAGTGGGCCTCGTAGTTACTATACCATTCGGTTGCACTTGCACGTCATAAAACAACAATGTGTATTGTCTATAAGACAGTTACACAGTTTCAACCTTAGTGAAGTTTGAATAATTATCATCTGCCTAGCCTTTTTCGAACTATGTTAGAGTCGGCTTGCAATCTAATCGGATGTAGCGGAATACCAGTATTTTACATGGAGTGACTGCCTCTCTGACCTCCACAATCCAGTTACTGGGTAACACGATACCTATTGGTAAGACTGGTTGTCAGACTTCGGGGGTTCTGTCTGGTCAGACCCGTAACAACAGTCGAAGATCTACATATGACGCCTGGGACCGAGGTACGGAGGAGTAAAGTGTCAATAATATAATATGTACTTACATAGTTAATCACTTCAATAAAACGATGTACAGCCAGTACATCAGGTTACACTAAACTGTCAAATTTCTCCAAGTGATTTTAAACCTTAAAATGTTGGTGGTTAAGTTCAAAACCGAATGAGAAGATTTGACAGTTTGTGGTAACTTTATGAGCTGGCGACTGTACTACAACTACTACTTTAAAACTGCAAAAGGCTTGCTTACCTTGAAGTGTCAGTATCGTTGTACTCGCTCCAATGCGTAATGTATTTATTTTAAATACTTGTTGAATAAATAGTAAAACCGTTTCTTTTATTAGGTACTGCTTGTTAGTTTTTTGTAATATAGTTAACTAAAATTTGCCAAATATTATTGCGGTTTGAACAAATAACATTTAGCCACTACATGATTTTAAAGCAAAAACATAAATACATATGTCTAAATGTTTTGCAATTTTGCAAAACAAGGACCAATGAGTGTTTAATTTAATCAAAACCGACAAGGAACAATATATGTAAGTGTTGCTTATGGCTATTCACGATGGTAACATTGAATAAACTATAAATCAATTTGATAAAAAAACGAGTTCTTAACGCCATTCTGAAGTTTAAAATTAAAACTAAAAAAGACGAGCAGTCACTATGATGATTGTTCTGTAATTTAATTACGTTTGATAAAAATCAATTGAATGAACGTAATTAATGTCTTGGTGTTAAAATGTACGTATAGAAATTAAGATAAAACGTTGACGTCGAAAACGTATTTTGGTAGAAATTTATATCAGCTACAACCCTCAACTAGCAAAATAGATTTGATCAAGTTTATAATATTCCAACAGACAATACTTACATCGAAATAATATTTCAACGCAGCTGTGTAAAAAAAAGCAAATAGTTAAGTATCTACAACAGTTAACGTTTAGCCTTCACAAAGAACTTGTCACGTAAAGGCTCCTACATACTGGCGCGACTTGTCGCGCGACGCGACGCGACACAAAGACACCGCGTGTAGCGCTACAAGTGGTGCCTATGTGTCGCGACGCGTCGCGCGACAAGTCGCGCCAGTATGTAGAAGCCTTTAAGCCATTGTAAGAATCATAGAGTTCTAAACAGATACACAAACCATCCATCATATTTTTTAAATAAAATAACGGTTATGTAATGGTTACGATATATTTTTCTATTTAATTAAATGAAGTGGAGGTGTAATCTTAAAAATAAGGGAAAAAAGAACAACATTTTACTTAAATAACATCACGCCTGTTTTGCTCGAAGAGGTATAAAGAGGTGTACTTACATAAAAATCCATAGTGCATAAGAAACCCAATGTAAAAAATAGAGGGCGAGCCAATTGAAATAAACTGGGTACAGCTCACAACTGTTATTTAGAAACCCTTGAATAACCCAACAAAACTGCCCAATCAGCGGATTAAACACAGGACCTCAAGCGCAACACAGGCAACGGAAGGAATACGGGTGGTGGTGGTTTAGTCAGTAAGAGTCTGACACACCCACGGAATAGATAAATTTATCTATTCCGTGGACACACCCTCCCGCTCCGCCGTGAGCGGGAGAAGTTATTTGATGACTTCCAATCCAAAAAAAAAAAAAAGCAGTCCCACTTGCGAGCACTAGACAAACGAAATGGTTCATTAATTCTCGTCAATATTCCACAAATTAAAGCTCACAAATTCCTAAATTAGTCAAATATACTATAATGATTAGTTTAGAAATTTGTGGGCTTTTGAAAACTAATTGCAAGTTGATTTTTTTTTAAAGAGAAACTATCAGTATATGAAGCAAAAGATGGCCATTTGTCAAAAAGTGGGTGATTCCGGACAGAAATGATGAGGATGTTTTTTCATATTGATTAAAATAATCAAGATCAAAACAAAGAAAAGTTAGCTGATTTTAGATTCCCAGCACTTATCGATTGTGGATAATTTATGTTGTTCCGATGGACGAAATCAGAAGTTCTCCAGACTTATCCTCAATAAAATTAAAGTCCAATGGATAGCTAATCGAAAAGAATCCCGTTGTTTACTTCACAGTCATAAACCTACATGTTCACATGCTCATAAATAAAACATATAAATAGAAGTACTCGTATAAATATAGCATGCGTCTTATATCAACATTTTTAACGGCACGCACGTAATTAACCGGTTCAGGGAGCTCATATGGTTTCATTGCTTTAATAACCGGTCCCATTGCACAACGAGTAACGAGTCGTAGCTAGTAACCGGTACAGGAACCCAGACTTGAGTCATTCTGATAAAGTATGGACAATCTCTTTAAACTACGTAGTTTATGTGGCCGTAAATTAGATGGCCGGCCGTTTAAATTGAAATGACACAGTAATTTAAAATCTTATCGCTAGAGTTCGATGTCAGTGAATGAAGGAGGTTCTTGTTTCATAACTTTCAAAGCAGAATAATATAAAGATCATGATTTAGATACATAATCAGTCTATAACGTTCCCACTGCTGAGACACAGGCCTCCTCTCTGTGAGAGGGAGTGGGCCGTAATCCACCTCGCGGGCTCAGTGCGGGTTGGTACATGTCACATGTCTTCGAATTGTTGGTTCTCGGACGTGCCGGTTTCCTCACGATGTTTTCGTTCACCGTTTTGAGAGCAGTGGTGATGAAATAATTACACAAAGTAAAGCGCCTGTCTGGGTTCGACAACTCGTAAGTCGCGGACGTTACCACTGGGCCACCACTGCTCTCTGATTTAGATAATAGTAGTAAAATATTCTTTGAGACCTTTAATGGACTTGTTCTAGAAACTGGTAACGTTACATTGAACATAAAAATGCAGTTAACATAAAAATGCGTTATAAGAACAAAATTATTACGATAACAAAATAAAAACATGTCGTGAGAAAAACTCAAAACGAAAAAAACAGTTACGTTTTCCCAAACACAATCTTAGAACTGCCATAAAACAACTTCTGAGTTGTCACTAATATACCCTTAGATGACAATCAAGATTATAAAGGTACAGAGTCACGCAGGTAGTGTTTACAGCCAGCAAACGAGTATTTCTGGTGTCTTGGGTATCATAGTCCGACAAATATCAGGGTTATGAATATCTGGGTTACTTGTTCCTTGTTTTCTTTTTTTTATTTAAGATAGTTTTAGGGTTCCATATCTCAAAAGTAAAAAACGGAACCCTTAATCACACGTGTGTCTGTCTGTCTGTCCGTCTGTGAGAGCCGATTTTCTCCGACTCTACTGGACCGATTAAATTGAAATTTGGTACACATGAATTTCTGTGACCCAAACACGGGCGTGTAACGTAAATAATTGAATGTTGAATGTAAGGGTCGCTTCTGGGGGAAAAACACAAAATTAAAAAAAAATGCACACTGTACCATATGACACATCAAATGACAGGGCTTGTTGTGAGGATCTCAAATATATTTTTTTAATAATTTTAAAATAAATTGTTTTGAAGTTATTAAAAAAAAAATGGTTTAAGTTGACCATTCCAACTCTTTATCTTCGAAACTACTTAGCCTAAAATTTTGAAAAAAAAATACAGAATATAGTCATTTACTTATAGAATAGGAAAACCTTTAAAAAGTCTATGGTGTTAAAATAACATGGTAAATCTCTGAATATTGTACGTACAAACTTACGTTTGCAGTTGGAATGTGTGAGAGAAAATGTTTTTCAATTACAATGTTTTTTTTTCTTGGGATTGTACGAAACCCTAACCACGCGAGTTCAACTCGCACTTGTCCGGTTTTTTTTATATAGATAGTCATTTCATCATCATTGTCTTGCCCTTATCCCAATTTATTTGGGGTCAGCACAACATATCCCTTTCTTCCATACTTCTCTATTAGTTGTCATCTGGGTAGTCACCCCTTTTTGACATGGTACTCGTAGTATGGTAGAGAAATACCATTGTATTAGAAAACAAAAAAAACATAGCATCGGTATTTTTCTTAGAATTTTTATAAGACCGCGACAGAATCGATTTGTTCATCATAAGAGTTTGATTATAGGTAATAACTGTTGTTTATTCTCCAGCATGAGCAGTGGTAGCCCAGTCGTAACGGCCGCGACTTGTAGGTCGTAGGTTCGAACCCAGACAGGCGCTTTACTTTGTGTAATTATTTCATCACCACTGCTCTCAAAACGGTGAACGAAAACATCGTGAGGAAACCGGCACGTCCGAGAACCAACAATTCGAAGACATGTGACATCTACCAACCCGCACTGAGCCCGCGAGGTGGATTACGGCCCACTCCCTCTCATAGAGAGGAGGCCTGTGTCTCAGCAGTTAGAACATTATAGGCTTATTATGTAATTCTCCAGCATTACCTTTTGTCCTAGAGTTCCTCATATTTTTTATATTTTGTTTTTATATACTGGCCTTGTCTTTTATTTATTTATTTATTTAAATACTCTTACAAATGTATGCTTATATTCTCTATGAATTCCTTTTCCTTAAATTAGTTCTATTTACTGAAAATAGCACAGTATTTATTATCAGTTAACCACGGCTGTGACTGAAGTTAACATATTAATGATCCATTCATTACAATAACAACAAGAGCCCCTGAATATTCGTACCTACTCAATAAAATGATTGTCACAAGTTTCTGAATTATTTCAAAAATACGCATACTCATATATAACAAACACAATTTAGCGTTGGCTGATCAATTAGTTGACGCTTATTTATTAGAGATCGCAAAAGATATGAATTAATCGTTATTATCAATCAGCTTATTATATCCCTTCGTGATATTCTGCGGGTCGATACCAATCAAATGATTACACCAGTCTGTAGGGAATGTTCAATACTTCGATAGAATTAATTAATTAAGTAAGGCCTTGGATCGAACTTACGCAAGAAAGTGAAAATGCAATATAATTGATACTGACATGAATTTTTCACATAGTTTTTATCGTCACGCCCTAAAAGTCATTGACAATATAAATATAACCTGTTTTTGCATTTTTTTTCTATATACTCGATAACGAAATGCAACTGTTATCGTTGCAGGATTTTACAGGGTTACAGTAATATAGGTCAGTAGCCACAGTACAGAACTCAAATCAGAATTTAAAACTGAATATAAAATACACATAGCAGGGGCATAGCTAATGCCGTATCAGCCGTATCACATCGTCTCGTATCGTATCGTATCATCGTTTTTGCTTACATTTTTGTAAGAAAAAATTCGTACAATATTATCCAATACCTCAAGTTCTTATAGATGAGGAGCCCGTATGAATGAATATCCAATGAAAGTATGAAAATTAATGTTATTTGTTTCTGGCCTACTAAGGTTTCAAGCTACAGGCACGGTCCAACTCTCAAGCTCTAACCTATAAGTTAGGATGCTCCAATTTTCGAACTCGCTTCGCTCGCTCTTGCATTGTCTTAGTGAATACCAAATAACTTCGAGCGCGGAGCGGGAGGGTGTGTCAGACTCTTACTGACTAAAACCCACCCGTATTCCTTCCGTTGCTTGTGTTGCCTGGGGCCTCGGTAACCTTTTGTATCTTTCCGCGCGGGCATCTGCCCTAGTATACACTTGTGCTGACGACATCTCTTTGAGGCACGCGTGGGATACAACGCGCCACGCCGTAGACCCGGGCCTGGTCCTTAGAGGACGGTGAGCTACCCATTGCTCACCGTCCACAAGCCCGCGCCTACGGTGGCCCGAAATCCGCCCGGGATTCCCGACGCCCAGGGCGTCTCCTGCGGCGGCTAGGGGCGAAAGGGCGTGAAATTTGCCTTTCCCTCAACAGTCCCGCCTCCTCCTTCGCGAGCATTTCTGCTTCGCAGAAGGTGGTGACGGCTGCCCATGCCCTCTCGCTCCGTACCATGGCCTGAACCAGGGCCGGACGCTAGAGATCTCTGCCGCCGATCGCCTCCACACGGACACGGCGGTGCTCTGCCCAAGCCGGGCAGACCTCCACCATATGCTCCACCGTGTCCTCCGGGCGATCTACACAGTGGTGATACCCGGTTCTTAGTAAGGTTACAATGACAACTTAAGGTCTCGACTCAGGATGCTACGAGATTTATTTTGAAAAAATATAATACCCTCTTTCGCTACAGTCAGAGCTTCCAACATATGCCACTGACATATACACAAATCTATACAGATATATTTACTGTATTAATAATAGATAATGATAAGACCACGTAATCGTGATAAAATTGAATAGCAAATGATTACCTACGGTACTACTACCTGCTTCTATATTAAAAGCTTTGACGATTCTATGCCTAAAGACCAAAGAAATCCAATTCTCTATAGAAGGATATTATTATTTCCCCACTTTTCTCAAATACTCAAAATCAGCCTATAATGTTCCCACTGCTGGGACACAGGTTTCTTATCTTCGAGGAGTGGGTTGTAATCTACCACGCGGGCCCAATGCGGGTTGGTAGTCTTCTACATTTTGGTTCTAAGACATGCCGGTTTCCTCACGATGTTTTCCTTCACCGCTTTGATAACAGTGGTGATGAAATTATTTGCACAAAGTAAAGCACCTGCCTCAAGACCCATCACTGAAATTCTCCGGGATCCCTTTTGAAGATCAAAAAAATCTCTTAACATAACAACACATAATCTACGCAACAGAACCAAGATGACATATGAATATGTTTATGGGACAAACAAATTGAGAGGAACAATCATTCCTATCAAATCGATTGCGGTCGAGTGTAGATTGATTGAACCAATTTACTGCATTCTTCTGTCTATTATATGTATGTTCGTGTAAGGAAAGCTGTTGATGGATGAAATGAATACGTTTTTAAATTAAAGTATGCTTAAAAATATCCTATTTATTTTCGAATGTCATTGATAATGCCGTGGTTCATTTATAAATTAAGATGGACACACTTCGTCCATCGATCAGCCCTTTCTGGGTTAGCGAGTTCATAATCAACATTATTTTAATGATACACGTAACATTACACCTTTATTTCCCGAAGGGTTTGGCAGAGATACACCCACATATGATGTAGTTTTTGTTTTTAGTTAGCCTACACTGTCTCGCTTCTGAGTAAAGGCTGCATCCAAATCCTTCCAGGCATACTTTTCCAGAGCCACCTCGAAAGTCAAAATATTGGTACATAACAACTGAAAGGCACTGCCCAGTGCCTGGTTAACCCTATAATCAAACTTAATAAAAATTATTCTAATCAATTTACTTAGAGGATATCTTTTTAGAGGACCTAATATTTCCGTTGGTATTCAAACCAACAACTGAATTAAGAATTTTATATCAAGATGTTGCCAGCTATTTAATTATTTACATTCCCTTAGTTGCACAATTGAATAATATAATTAATAATATAGCATTTAAAGCATACCAATCCCCTAACAACAATAACAGTACGTGATTACGTGATGTATTATTAAATACTATTAATAATGCTTCCGCTTTTAAACAATACTCTTATTCTTGAACGGTCCCGGAGAGTTCTAAAATATTGCAGATCCATTTTGGCCCTTTGGTACATCTCTGCATTTAGTTAATGCAACGTAGATTGGTGAAACGGTTTATACATTATGCTTGGACTTTTACAGCAGTTTTAGCCAGTACCAAATAGTGCACAACTAAATTACGTTTTTTTTAAAGAAACTTCTATCAATAGCTTTACGAATATCAAGAATAATCATTAATTATTTACTCAAATTTATTTATATTTATTTATTATTATTAATTTAAAATTTTGAGTACAAGACACAACAAAAATAATAAAAATCTAAAACACGACTGCCCTGCCAAAAAATGAACTAAAAAGTAAAAAACAAGTTGTATTATACAAAGCGAAAGGTCACCTATTTACTCACTGACTAAACAGATAAATAAAGTTGTCATTGCTATCGGGGGACCGGTCTGAGGTAGGTATACTTTTTTAATCTAAGAGGTCCCCCCGACTGCAATGATAAATTCAAAAATCTATAAGGTGGCAGTATGGCTCCAACCATACTGCTGCAGCGCCGCACACTGGTCCCGAATGATAAAAAAGTGGACATTAAGAAATTTTTGACAGAAGGTCAACGGATTCGGCTGATTTTTTTTTTGTAGACAGCTGATGCAATTACAAATCACTTTTATAGATTGAGTTTTTGCCAAATAAGCCGTATTTTCAGAGAAAAAAAATATTCAAATATTTTTTGTATGAAAGAAATCCTAATTTTGTCTTTATCTTCCAAGATTCAAACGTATTCAAAATAAAACTTAGCGCAGCTTGTAGAGGTGCTAATTGCTCACCACTTTGTCATAGACACTCTTCTGCGATTTTGTGCTCCTTTTGAGTTACAGGCACTTTAAATATTTTTTGTATGAAAAAATCCTAATTTTCTCTTTATCTTCCAAGATTCAAACGTATTCAAAATAAAACTTAGCGCAGCTTGTAGAAGAGCTAATTGCTCACCACTTTGTCATAGACACTCTTCTGCGATTTTGTGCTCCTTTTGAGTTACATGCACTTTAAATATTTTTTGTATGAAAAAATCCTAATTTTGTCTTTATCTTCCAAGATTCAAACGTATTCAAAATAAAACTTAAAGCAGCTTGTAGAGATGCTAATTGCTCACTACTTTGTCATAGACACTCTTCTGCGATTTTGTGCTTCTTTTGAGTTACAGGCACTTTAAATATTTTTTGTATAAAAAAATTCTAATTTTGTCTTTATCTTCCAAGATTCAAACGTATTCAAAATAAAACTTAGCGCAGCTTGTAGAGTAACTCTTACAAATATATGAAATTATCAGTATCAAATAAACAAACAAGGAAATCTCAAAACGTGTTCAGACATGTTTATGTACAGGTAAGTTATTGTGTGTTTTGTTGTGGAACTATAATTAAAAGACTGTTAATAGTGCAAGTGCCGTTTATTATTGAAGAAAGTGACCAAAACAGATAAGCACGCCAAGATCCCTGCCCTAAATCAAATACATATTAAGTGATAAAGTATAAAATAAATAAATAAACAAAACATGCATGTAAAGATAAATTAAGCGTTAGGGTTACAGGTAGTTCAAATTTTTTAAGTACGCCTTAATACAATACCTATATTATTATATAGGTTTGTATTTTGACGGTCCTAAGCCCGTTAAAGTACGAAGGAAAAGTTTTAATTGCAATTTATACCTTTTTATCATTCAGCGTTTCCGACGCATTCACTAGCGTTAGATGACCAAATATAGCCCAAATTGTAAGTAATCGGCTAATTAAGCAATGACTCATTACCAAAAAATGCTTATAATCTGAATATGAGTCACACAATAAATTACCTGTACCTGAACATGTCTGTACACGTTTTGAGATATCCAAGTTGTTTATTTGATATATTTAAAATAAGACTTTTTTTAATAGAAAGACATTTATAAGAGTTACTTATTAATAAAGAAAATGTTATTACATCTTAGTCTATCTTTAACAAGATTATTTCTAATCCGCCTGAATTAATTTTTTAACTCTGAAAATACGGCTTATTTAACAAAAAATACATCTTTAAAAGTTACTTGTAATTGTATCAGCTGTCTACAAAAAACTAGTAAAGCTCATCCGACAACGAAAAATTTAAAGTGCCTGTAACTGAAAAGGAGCACAAAATCGCAATTGAGTGTCTATGGCAAAGTGATGAACAATTAACCCCTCTACAAGCTGCGCTAAGTTTTATTTTGAATACGTTTGAATCTTGGAAGATAAAGACAAAATTAGGATTTTTTCATACAAAAAATATTTAAAGTGCATGTAACTCAAAAGGAGCACAAAATCGCAGTTGAGTGTCTATGACAAAGTAGTGAGAAATTAGCCCCTCTACAAGCTGCGCTAAGTTTTATTTTGAATACGTTTGAATCTTGGAAGATAAAGACAAAATTAGGATTTCTTTCATACAAAAATATTTGAATATTTTTTTTCTCTGAAAATACGGCTTTTTTGGCAAAAACTCAATGTACAAAAGTGATTTGTAATTGCATCAGCTGTCTACAAAAAAAAAATAAGCTGAATCGGTTGACCTTTTGTCAAAAATTTCTTAATGTCCCCTTTTTTATCATTTGGGACCAGTGTGCGCCGTATAGATTTTTTCAAAAATATTTATAGGCTATGTCGCTCGGGGTGATGTACGACGACATTCTAACGATACCCCAAACATCTAAATCTGTTCAGGCAAATAAAAGTTATGGTGGAACACAAATAAACTCACATAGATACATACATGCATCCTAAATAAACACATTTACACTCGTTTTGGGCAGTCGTGTAAAAACAGATCATCAGATCAACGTTTGCCTTGGAAATATTAATAAAATAAAATCATTAATAAATCCAAAAAAGTAAAAAAAGAGTAAAGTAAAGTGTTATTGGGTTTTTCTATCTGGAATTTCTCAGTAGCAGCCCGGAGTCTGGATTTGTGCCCGGTTGATGGCAATAGGCTCGCCCCATATTACATGGGACTTAAACATAACTGTCGAAATATGGGTGTACTACAGGTACACCTCTGCCCAACCCTTCAGCGAAACAAGGCGTGATGTTATGTTATTAATAAATCCAATCGTAAAATTTCTTGAAAACTGGTTTACATTCCACCAGTATTTAGATTGCCCTTTATATATTTCAACGCAGCGCAGCCCTATACAACCCCAGTAAGGCTTCAATAGTAATAATAAAGCCCTTAATTTACACGAGCAAAGCTGTGGGCCACAGGCTATTAGCATGTGTGAATGACAAGTGGGAGAAAAAATCATGTATGCGACCGCAGTAATTTAAAATTCATACGTCACGAATTGTGAGTAGAGCTATAAGCATAAAGCAATGCTATTGTCACAGTGTATCTGCTTACAGTAGTGCAACGTTTATACATTGGACAGGACCTGAGACCGAAGAATGACATGAAATTTGACATTTCTCCATACCTCAGTAAAGTCAGGGAAATTAATTGTTTATCAAATTGACAAGCAAATTAAATTGTCCGTAAATCATCATCTGCCTAGCCTTTTCCCAACTATGTTAGGGTCGACAACCAGTCTAACCGGATACAGCTGAATATCAGTATTTTACATGGAGCGACTGCCTATCTGACCTCCACAACCCATTTACTGGGTAACACGATACCCCTTGATAAGACTGGGTTGTCAGACTTTCGGGCTTCTACAGTCGGCTTTGACAGTATAAATGACAGCCGGGACCAACGGCTTAACGTGCTTTCCGATGCACGAAGGGGTCTTGGTATGTAAAGATAGTCACCCATCCACGGACCGACCGTGGCAAGCGTAGCTTAACCTAATCGATCGAACCGTGCGGCTGTTATTACTTGGCCACAAGCCCTAAATTGTCCGTAAATACAAACCATAAATACTGTTATTCTTTGGAGTTGTATGCAATGGCTATAACACGAAAAATTGGCGTAGTGTGCAATTTCATAAACAATTAATTTCCCTGACTATACATTTCACCTACTTAGGTTCCGATCTGCAGTATGACAGTTCGGAATATGCACTCCGCCCACTTGCCCCACCCGACTCCCGCACGATTGCTCTACAAAAACGCTTCCATTGAACTACTGCAAGTAGTTACACTGTGCTATTGCTGTTATACAGTGTGTTATCTTATACTTACGTATATTGGATTGGAATGCAACACCAGTATGTCGTCTTTGCTTTGCGTTTAATATTAAACGAGACAGCGGCAGCGTCGTAAGACGATGTAATGCCTATCATAAATATGATTCAGAGCATTATCAATGACTTATAAAGATAAAATGCAAGTCACAAGTAAATTAAGTTTTCAATGTCATATAGATAATGTTTTGGTACAAGATCTTAATCATTTGTCTTCTAATTTTATTCGTAGTTAGTCCCCTAAATCGAGAATTCTGTGCAAATGACAACTGAATTTTCTTCTCGAGGGTTTTGATGTCCATTGCCCCGTAAATAATTATATTGTTTAGATATATGTAGGTATATGTGTATTTGTATTTAGTCCTGTGTTTTATAGTTATTTTCGTGCTTTATATCTCTCATTTTGCACCTGCCATGTATTGTCTCTGCATGACCCTACGGTTGACTGGTAGAAAATGACTCAAGCATTAAAGGCTCCTACATACTGGCGCGACTTGTCGCGCGACGCGTCGCGACACAAAGGCACCGCTTGTAGCGCTACACGCGGTGCCTTTGTGTCGCGTCGCGTCGCGCCAGTATGTAGGAGCCTTAAAGCCGCCTTTGTCAGTATTTTTTTGCTTATGCGTAAAGTTTTAATAAATAACTCTTGAAACCGTATAGGGTACATACAGGTCCAAAACTGCAAAGACAGGAATCCGACTGTAACATTGAATGAAGAAGTCTACATTATTTGCTCTTTGAATAAATATTCCCTATACATACCATGCACGGTCTAATGGATGCGAGAACCTTCACAAGCTACCATAAATAAAAACATAACTAATGCATTTATAATTATTGATAGGAATGTAAAACACAATATAAATCGCGCTCAGCATGTAATTAGTATGGAAACTTCGTTTAAATGTGTGAAACCATACATGTATGACATGTATCAAGACTGACGATAATGTTTTTAGACGAAGTCACGTCAGTCTTGGCACACGTCAAGGCTATGTTATAGCCTCGTTTATCATTGAACGTGTAGGTCTGGTACATAGATAACAAGTTATTAGTATCGACATTGTTAGGTAGGTAAATAAAAACAGTATATTTCAGTTTGTTGCAAAAAATGATAAGGTTTTAATTGATAACTTATCAATTAATTATGGTAGTCTATAGACCTTTGGCATATAAAATGCCTAAGATAAGACATATTTTTTTGATTACCCATGTTATTTAGACCCACTAACAAACAGTTCATGGATTCTTTATGTAATGATAGGTAACTATTGCTAAATCTGCTTTAAGTAGAAAGCACGGGTTGATCGAGGGTTAACCCTTTGACCGCCACGTCAAAAATGCAAAAACGTGCCCTCGGCGCCGAGCTACTTATTATTCCATATAAATCTGTCATGTAGTCGTGACCGTGGCGTGCTGGGCACATTTTGGTTTGTCATCTATACATGACTGTGACGGTCAAAAGGTTAAGCTACGCTTGCCGCGGTCGATTCGTGGATGGGTGTCCATTCACTATATATCGAGACACCTCCGTGCCTCGAAAAGCCGTCGGTCCCGGCTGTCATTCATAGATCTTTGACAGTCGTTACGGGTAGTCAGAAGCTCGAAAGTCTGACAACCAGTCTTACCAAGGGGTATCGTGTTACCCAGTAACTGGGTTGTAGAGGTCAGATAGGCAGTCGGTCCATGTAAAATACTGGTATTCAGCTACATACAGTTAGACTGGAAGCCGGAACCAAAATGATCTGGGGGGTAACTATCACCTCTTATAGTAGTATTGTTATAATATTACTTCAGCGTGAGGAAGAGATGGAGCTATAAGTCCTGTATAGCTCCATCACTTTCCCACTGTGAAGTAATATTATAACAATACTACTGTAAGAGGTGATAGTTACCCCCCAGAAAGTTATATCAAGCTAGCTAGAATTTGCTTCAATTAACATTGTAAGATGTACTAAAATTACTGACATTCATGTGGGTTGAAACGTCAGGAATAGTTAGACGTTAACTACCAAACATGGTGAATGCAAACGTCATTTGGTTTAAATGGGTTTTTATTTTTATTAATATTTCACACAGATTTTTGTGTACCTTGTGAATGTGAGAACGTTGTAGGCTTAATAGACTAGATATTTTGTAGATCTTTTTTTTTGTTAAGTACCTGGTACGTCTCGACAGGCCTACACTGTCCTCCCATACCTATAAACACTGTAATTTGAAATCATTGTAAAAGCCAATTATTTTTAAAAGAGTAACCGTGGAGTTTCTTGCCGGCTCTTCTCTATAGGAAACGACCAATTGGAACCGTGCACCTAGCTTCTGACGTTTCCTACGTGCCCATGTAGGTTTATGTGAAATAAAAATATTTTGATATCGATTTTGATTTTGAATGCTGATTGGTTCAGACATAAAGGTTACCGCAGACAGGCGCGACGCGACAGCGAGGCACGACACCAGTAGCACAATTTTTATGAAAACTTCATGGAAAGTGTCGCACTATGCCGGTTGCGCCCGCGATATCGGTCTGTACGAGCCTTAATCGTGTTGCACTTCTAGGGTTTAATCATTATCAATGTAAATAACGGGAACAGAAAACTATGCTAATGTAATAATAATAATAACAGGTACTATTTTTAACAGACTTAAAAAAAACGATGAGGTTCTCAATTCGTTTGTATGTTTTTTTGAACAGTCACATAACTGCAGCTGTCCAAATACAGACTGTTTAACACCTTAATCGGTCAAAGACAGCTAATGAGGCACAATTGATTTTCCATTGTTTTGCACCACTTGGGGTACGCGCCGGGCTTCAAAAGGGTGTTTTGACACCCTTTTGATCTGTAATTTTCACCAGTATTTGTACTGGTGAAAATTACAGATTTTCATGACGGCCTATATAATATGACGGAACCGCTCTTCTAGCACTGCTCTCCAAACGGTGAAGGAAAACATCCTGATGAAAACGGGATGTCATAGAATCAAAAATTTGAAGACATGTGACATCTACCAACCCGCACTGGGCCCGCGTGGTGGATTACGGCCCACTCCCTTTCACAAAGACGAGGCCTGTTTCCCAGCAGTGGGGACATTATAGGCTGATTAGATTATGCTCTTCTAGGAAACCGTAGCTTAAGTATGCAGAATGTTATCGCTTTTAATCATGTTTAAATTAACTTTCAAGCAAGATTTCTGCGCCATGGCCTCTGCGATCAGTTGTTTATTTATTTCATTTTTGTTTTTAAATCTTGCTTTCTCACATTGGTAACATCGTGGGTACTTACATCGCTATCTGTCTTATACTAAAAATCGAAAGCATTCCCATTTTATTTACCATGAAATCACATTTTTTTCACAGCGACGTTTTATTTCTTTGCATAATCTCAAGGAAGTAGCCGATCTGAGATAATAATTATTATCTCACACCTTTGATCTCACAATACACTCGTGGGTACATTGTTTCTTATCTCAAAAACTCCAATTATCTACTTCGAGAGAGATAGGCAGGCGTGTTTTTATTTTTTTTAATTAATTTATTTAACCATTTAAGTAAACTACATTTATACAGACAAGAAGCAAAGAACAGAAAAATACAAAGGTGGTGTGGTAATGTGGTGAAGTAAATTAATTATTTTTTACCATCTACTGCATGCTGACAAATTGTGTTGTATGTCTTGTACTCATGTTTGTGTAAATAATATAATTAATGATTATTCTTGATATTCGTAAAGTTATTATTAGAAGTTCCTATAAAAAACTCGTAATTTAGTTGTGCACTAATTGAGACTGGCTAAAATGCTGTAAAAGTCCTAGCAAAATATATAAACCGTTTCAGCAATCTACGTTGCATAAACTAAAGGCAGAGATGTAGAGAAGGGCCAAAATTGATCTACAGTATTTATAGCACGTTTTGAGAATAGACCTCCCCGAGACCTTTCAAGAATAAGTGTGTAGCTTAAGACGCTGACAACACCTAAACCGCGGTCACTGTCAGATTGCATAGAAAAGAAAGAGAAGCGCGACGACAAAACGCTTGTAATTTATTGCAAAATATGAAGTAATTATCTATTTACTCAGAATTGAGTTGAGTAATCGAAAATAAAAAACAACCAAGTTCTGCATTAAAATAAGACGTACTTGTTATTAATTAAATACGTAATTTATATTGATATTTAATAGAGATATTTTGGATTAGAACTCAAGGTAAGAGGTTAGTTTAACGTTAGTTTGTATCGAGATTTTTTTTTCAAAACGTGTTTTGGTGACAACCAAGTTCTGGGAAATATGTTCAAAATTAACATATATTTTTTCCGCTACCACAAACTATACAGATTTAGCAATTTTCTTTCTTAAGAGAAGCCAATTTTGGTCAATTGGGTCTTGTCAGCGCCTTAAAGCGGAAGCATTATTAATAGTATTTAATAATACATCACGTAATCACGTACTGTTATTGTTGTTAGGGGATTGGTATGCTTTAAATGCGATTTTAAACCTTAACCATCATCATTTTAATGTTTAAAATAATTTGGAGAAATTTGACAGTTTCATATAACCTGATAATTATGCTGATGACTGTACATTTTTTATTATCTCTAAAACCCAACTTATCTACTACGAGAGAGATAGTGGTGCCGATTCCGTTGTTCACAAACTAAATTTTAGTTCAGTGCATCTTTTTATTTCTATTTCATTAAGAAAAGGACAGAAGATAAATTTTAGTTTAGTCCTGTCAAATTAATTAGCGCCTGTCACACATTTAGACGTCACAGGTTTAGACGTGATTAAAAACTTGCCTGCTAAAATTACGTCAATTTACGTCAAGCGCTGATTCATTTGATAGGACTAAACTAAAATTGATCTTCTGTCCTTTTCTTAATGAAATAGAAAGAAAAAGATGCACTGAGCTTAAAATTAGTTTAGTTTGTGAACAAGGGAATCGGCGCCAGTATTAGTCATTATAATGTTTATGTCAGCGTGAAACTGTGGAATCCGTTATGACACAGATTGGCGAAACGCCCGCCCTGTGATTCTCATAGGACGTGGTAGTTTGTAGCCTCGGTTTGCCAATTATAGTATGTAATTACATAACATGTCATCATGAGGTGTGAACCGTGTACACATAGTACACCAACATTTCACCAGTTATGTTAGTCCTATGCACTAGGGGGCGAGCCTATGGCTATGAACCGGGCACAAATCCGGACTCAGGGCTGCCACTGAGAAATTCCAGATGGAAAAACCCTAAAACACTTTGCCTGACCCGGGAAATGAACCCATGACCTCACGCTCAGGCCACTAGACCATTGAGGCAGTGTATAGTGTTTATATTACCGTAAAACTGTGGAATCAGTTATGACACGGATTGACGTCACGCCCTGTGATTCTCAAAGGTGGTTATATTCTGTAGCCTCGGTTTGCTAATTTAATTGGTTTAATGTATTTAATTAATTGAACATAAAGTACATGCCATTGCGATGAGTGATGAATGGACGATTATAATAGAGCTTCAATTAAGATTTCAAACAATAAACTAGAATAACATCATACCGCACTTGAATTAGAATTAAACTCGGTAAGCTTATATTTATAATAAAGGCTTCTGCAGATTGGGGCGACATGACATCGCGGGCGCGAGAAGCAGCAATATGCCTGTGGCGCCCGCGATATCGCCCTAGTCTGCACGAGCTTTAATGCAGTTGTATTAAATTATCTGTGGGCTGGGCCTTGCCTAAAGTAAACATAACGTAAATTCTTCTAAATTAAAATTAAAAACTAAAAACGTTGCTTAAATAAAAACTCGTCCTTTTACGAAATAAACAGCCGAAGAGCCTTTTTTTCGGTGCGGAAATCCTCATGGATACCCTCCGTCTGGGAAGAACGAAGGGTTATGTCGGACTCCTACTGACTAAAACCCCAACTGCGTGACGACGAGTACTGTCAGCACATAACACACACGCACACACACTTCCAACTTTGCCATTGTCTCGGACGGTACCGACTTACCGAGTGCTCCCTCGCTTACACACACATCCACAGCGTGTTTGTACACTTGGTAACCACAAGTAAAGCGCGCGTCGCTTCGTGAGATAAAAATACCATAATTATTATCT
This sequence comes from Atethmia centrago, assembly GCA_905333075.3. Classification (NCBI taxonomy): domain Eukaryota; kingdom Metazoa; phylum Arthropoda; class Insecta; order Lepidoptera; family Noctuidae; genus Atethmia; species Atethmia centrago. Next base: position 12,994,005 of record HG995377.1, on the reverse strand, counting down.
TTACAATTATCACGGATGCAGACGCATGGTACAGTCAGCGACAACGTCGATTCAGATAATATTTAGTGAGAGTTAATGAGTGAGTGAAACTAAAAGTACATTACGGTATAAAGTACATAATGTAATATGAGTTTTGCCTGATTTTTTAAAATTTTATTTTTTTAACTCTTAGGTAATACTTATATGAAATGCTGGAATCCAAATGTATCTTAAAATGTTGTGTCAATTTAGACATGTAAATGTAGCAGTGTTAAGGCGCTGACAAGACCCAATTCACCAAAATAGGCTTCGCTTAAGAAAAAATATTGCCAAATCTGTATAGTTTGTGGTAGCGGAAAAAATATATGTTAATTTTGAACATATTTTCCAGAACTTGGTTGTTACCAAAACACGTTTTGAAAACAAAATCTCGATACAAACTAACGTTAAACTAACCTCTTACTTTGAGTTCTAATCCAAAATATCTGTATCAAATATTAACATACGTTACGTATTTAATTATTAAAAAAAACGTCTTATTTGAATGCAGAACTTGGTTGTTTTTATTTTCGATTACTTAACTCAATTTTGAGTAAATAGATAATTACTTCATATTTTGCAATAAATTACAAGCGTTGTGTCATCGCGCTTCTCTTTCTTTTCTATGGAATTTGACAGTGACCGCGGTTTAGGTGTTATCAGCGTCTTAAGGCACAGATATATGATTTTAGTGACTTTTATTACGCCTTCATCTCGTATAATGCAAGTAAGTTAAGCAAAAAATGTATAATGTTAAACTAGAACGCATACACATCAATTCCTGCCGCAACACAGGCAACAGAAGGAATACGGGTGGGTTTTAGTCAGTAAGAGTCTGACATACCCTCCCGCTCCACCCAGAGCGGGAGAAGTTATTTGATGATGTCCCATCCATGAAAAAAAAAATACTCATCAATTCTATATGTGAATATTTATGTATTGTATTAAAATATTTTTATGAAAAAAAAACAGGAAATAATGTCTACTCAAAGCAAAAAAATAGACCCAGCTAGATGGACCGACGACCTTAAAAAGGTGGCTGGGACAGACTGGATGCGGAAAGCGGAGGACAGGGTGTTGTGGCGCAGCCTGGGAGAGGCCTATGTCCAGCAGTGGACTGTTATAGGCTGAGTTGATTGATTGATTGAAAGCAAAAAAAAACGATATTACTGTCAAACTACTAAATAATCCCTATGAAACCGAACGCGGCGTGAGCGCGACGCGCACCGTACGTATCGCATTTCGACTTCCAAACAATGCTTGACATGACATGAGATCAATTGATAACATGGGGATCACTGATAACGGTATTGTCATGTCAATGACGCTGACGTTGAAAAGGGTTTTTTTTTTGTGGAGGATGTTTTGAAGTTGTTATATTCCACTGGTTCATATAAGATAATCAATATTATGATTTAACCCGTTCTCAGTACTATGACCCACGCATGCAAACTAAAACTCAAGGCATTTATTTCAAACCTTTTACAGGCACTTTTGAATTGTCAAGGCGTCGGTTAGTTAGAAATATGAAGCTAGTTGCCCATTCCAAAGCGTAGTAGGTACCTATGGAGAAGAACGGGCAAGAAACTCCATGGAAACTAAATTAAATTATATTGTTACTTAAATAATGTTGAATTTGGGGGCTTGTGGCTAAGTAATAACAGCCGCTCGGGTCGATCGATCAGGTTAAGCTACGCTTGCCGCGGTTGGTCCGTGGATGGGTGACCATCTTTACATACCAAGACCCCTTCGTGCCTCGGAAAGCACGTTAAGCCGTTGGTCCCGGCTGTCATTTAGTAGATCTTTGACAGTCGTTACGTGTCGTCAGAAGCCCGAAAGTCTGACAACCAGTCTTACCAAGGGGTATCGTGTGTTGCCCAGTAACTGGGTTGTGGAGGTCAGATAGGCAGTCGCTCCATGTAAAATACTGGTATTCAGCTGCATCCGGTTAGACTGGAAGCCGATCCCAACATAGTTGGGAAAAGACTAGGCAGATGATGATAAATAATGTTGAATTTATAACTAAATATGAGGACGATAGAAAAAAAAAACACGTCCATAGTTCGGCAAAATAAACAAAAAAGAAAAACAATATAAAAATAAAATAATTAAAAATAAGCCATGGCTGCTAAGAGAACACCAGACCCAAAAAAAAAAAAACAAACGACTTCCAAGAAACAGTTCACAGATCACAAAAAACACTACAAAGTAAAAATAACTTTAATTTCGCAAAACGAAAATACAAAACCAAAGACACCGACTTCCAAAATGAAAGTTATTTTTCACTTTGTAGTGTTTTTTTGTGATCTGTGAATCTATTAACAGCAAAGCCTCTTGCGTATGCTGTTAATAGTTTCTTATGTTGCTTGCTAAGTAGTTTTACATAACTTACTAAAGTCTGTCAATCTGTACTCTTGTACAGATTGACAGACTTTAGTAAAGTTAGCTACGCTATGCTACGTAGTTAGTGTTGCTACTTGGCAAGCCACATAGACTATATTCATATTCATTGTTTATTTGCATTTCATAAAGGATCCCGCAGTCAGGCGCGACGCGATTCTTGTATGTGGAAAAGTTTCTATAAAACTTCATGGAGATTGTAGCCTTAAATATTAAAGATCTTACAAATAAACGTATTACCAATCTAAACTACGATACCTAAAGCAGGGACTTTTATATTATTAGAAACACAAAAGTATCCTTCATTTTGATGATGTAAAATATTATAATAAATAGTCATAACTTAATTAATCGAAAAATAGAAGAGATACTCTGTTTTAAGCCAATTTATTTAGTAATAGGTTCTATTTTTTCCGTGTGTAGTTTATTTATTATAATCATATACAAATCTTTATTTATCTCAACGTCATATTACATGCTAGGCTAATAGAGACATATCGATGTATATATATCGATACTTTTTGGCGATATGTAAAATTTCGATACATCAATATATCGATATAAAATGTGAAGTATCGAAAATGTAACAAATACGATATATTCCATAGCAACACTGTTGTCGCCAGGTCGCCGGTCGCCCCTAACTAAAACCACTGGAATTCAGAGCCGTAAAAAAGTAGACTTATTTTATGTTCCTTATTTGGTGTTGTGTTTTTTTATGTTTTATTAATTTAAGATTTTACATCAGAAATTATGTTCCTAGTTGGGTATTTGTATGATTAAAAAACAAACACAATAGTATAAAAGAGTAGTAGTTTAATCAAGTACAAATATTTTCTAGAAAAAGTTCGCCGATATATCGATATATCGATGTTTTTTTTTCGATAAATGGAAATCGATATCAATATTTTTTTTAAATATCATTACGATATAAATCGATAGGTACTTTTGGCACTTCTTGCACCCCTATTACAGGCACTAGTAAATAAAATGCTATTAGTTAAATAGAGAAAGATTTCAGAGCCCTGAGCACCCCACTCTCTTAGATAGGACATTTTAATTTACAAAACGGTTAGAGTCAACATATTATACAGGGTGATTGGAAGATGGGTGCAAAGCTTTAAGGTGAAGATAGTATAGACAATTTAGAAGCATTTAAGCCATGGTTGTCTTAGACGAAGTCTTACCAAATTTTTTTAACCAAATTTTTAAGTTTTTTTTCGGAAATTCTCAAAATTTAATGTAAACTGCATAATTATGGCCAAATTGAATGATAAATGAATTAATTTTTTATTTATTTAATTAAAGTAATGTGTAAGCAACCAAGCAAAACATGTTTTAGGCTTCTGTGTCATTAGACATTTTTTTTACAGATATTTAAAGCTCAGAAAAAATAAAAAAATTGTACAATACGTCTTTTAAACCTTATTAAAAAAAAAAACGGAGGGTGCTTTTTTTGTTCAAACCTTTTTGAAGACATGCTTGATAATCGCTCTTTCTTTTGAGGTATCATTTATGCGGATATCTTACAAATTATTGAAATTAGGACCTACAAACCAATTCGAGGGAGAAATTTTAAATTTTAGGCAGTCTAACAAAACACAAAATTTTTACTTAAAAGAATACTTTATGTGCTCGAAATGATAACATTGTTCAATTCTAAGAATTTTTGGCACATGCAGGAACCAATTGAGGGGAACCCATTGAGGGGATTCTCTAAACAATCCACCGAGCGCGGTGCGACGGTAGAACGCCCAATGAATAGCAAAAAGCGATAAGAGTTGGTTTTTACAGCAAAATGGTCTTAGTTACTGAGGCAACAAAGTCGTTTTTCTTTAGTCAGGGTCAGTCGGTCTGTGATGAAGCCGTTACATCTTTTACTTATTAGTCAAACTACTGCCCTTGTGAGTGGACGTTGTCGTGTTGATTCACAATTTACCGTGTTCAGTTGTAGCCCTTTGCGTTCCTGCACGTGTTGTTTGCGTTAGTTTTGAACTTTTTTGTTTCACCGTGTCCAGTCGTAGCCTCGCGCTCCTGCACGTGTTGATTTTTGACTTAATTGTGTTGAGTTGACATTTAGTGCGCTCCTACGCCGTTTTTCTTAATTGTTAAGTGACTATGGCTACTTTTTCCAATCAAGAATATGCGGATATCATATTTATGTACGGTAGAGCAGACGGCAATGGATCTTTGGCGCGACGGATGTATCAAGAGCGCTATCCGAATCGCAGGATACCGAATGTCCGAGTGTTTTACAACACGTTTCGTCGTCTTGCCCAAGATGGGTTTCACCGCGTGGAACCTGGAGTCAACCCGGGCAGACACGAAACTGCCGTCGACGAAGACATTTTAGCAGCATTTCAAGCGGATCCTACTACCAGTACTAGAGCAGTAGCTCGAAATTTAAACATTTCTCAATGGAAGGTGTGGCATACAATGCACCAAAATGATAACTATCCGTTCCATGGCAGGAGTGTGCAAGGTCTAGTAGAGCAAGATCCTCAAAGAAGAATTCAGTTCTGCCGTTTCCTCCTCAACAGAGACATCGAAGATGCGTGGTTTCTGAAATCAATCTTGTGGACGGATGAAAGTAAATTTTCAAGGGAAGGTATTACAAACTTTCACAACATCCATAAATGGGCCGACGCAGACAACAATCCACATTTTAAGAAGCAGGTGTCATTTCAGATGAAATTCTCTGTGAATGTATGGGCTGGAATAATTGGCAGAACATTGATTGGGCCCCACTTTTTGCCTGATCCATTGAATGGCGAAAATTATTTGCAATTTCTATAAATTGATTTACCACTGCTGGTAGAGGAATCAGGTGTCCCGATCTTCGAAAGAGACCGAACAGTCATCTTTCAGCAAGACGGCTGTCCAGCGCATTGAACTTTAAATGTAAGGGAACACCTCAACAATTGCTTTCCTGATAGCTGGATCGGCAGGGATAGACCCATCCCTTGGCCCGCTCGCTCCCCAGATCTGACCCCGTTGGACTTTTTCGTGTGGGGCCGGGCCAAGGAACTGGTGTATAACAACATAGAAATAAACACTAGAGAAGAATTGATACAAAGAATAAATTCAGCGTTTGAGACAATGAAGCAGGAGATGATGTTGAAAATAACGACTACAGAAGTTAGAAGACGGGGCCGTGCTTGTATTAGGAATCACGGCCGTCATTTTGAACATGAAAAATAAATAATTTTAATTCAAATGTTGTTTTAATTAGTCTGCCTAAAATAAAAAATTTCTCCCTCAAATTGGTTTGTAGGCCCTAATTTCAATAATTTGTAAGATATCCGCATAAATGATACCTCAAAGGAAAGAGCGATTATCAAGCATGTCTTCAAAAAGGTTTGAACAAAAAAAGCACCCTCCGTTTTTTTTTTAATAAGGTTTAAAAGACGTATTGTACAATTTTTTTTGTTTTTTCTGAGCTTTAAATGTCTGTAAAAAAAATGTCTAATGACACAGAAGCCTAAAACATGTTTTGCTTGATTGCTTACACATTACTTTAATTAAATAAATAAAAAATGAATTCATTTATCATTCAATTTGGCCATAATTATGCAGTTTACATTAAATTTTGAGAATTTCGGAAAAAAACTTAAAAATTTGGTTAAACATATTTGGTAAGACTTCGTCTAAGACAACCATGGCTTAAATGGTTCTAAATTGTCTGTACTATCTTCGCCTTAAAGCTTTGCACCCATCTTCCAATCACCCTGTATAATACTCGTGTAAGTCTGAAATCACATCCCTATTATCCCTACTAATATTATATATATATATATAATGCGAAAGTTTGTAAGTATGAATGGATGGATGGCTGTTTGTTACTCTTTCACGCAAAAAGTACTGAACGGATTTGGATGAAATTTGGGACACAGATAGTTTATAACCAGGAATAACACATAGGATTTTTATCTTTTTATCCCGATATACCCACGGGGTCAAAACTTATGCGGGTGAAACCGCGGGGCGCACCTAGTATATTATAATATTAACACTTTTTAATATAAAGAAACTATTTATATTTCTATATTATGACGCATTCGGTTCTAAGTTACCTGGACTAGAATCCTAAGTCGTTAGCCTTGAAACACGCTACTTTGTTTGGGTATATCAGTTCTTGACAGGTATCTAGGCAAATCACGTCACTGCTCTGCGGGGTAATTGCATAACACACAAACAGTAGCAATGGGTTTAATTTTATCAGTTCAATAACATTAATTGTGTTATTTACGTTGCTGGGCAGGGTGAAAGTTTTCGAACATAATGAAGGAATGGATCAGGAATATCCTTCACATTGTGATTGATAGTGTGTATAGAGAGATAGCGCAATTAGGGTGCTGGTTACACAAACGACTAGCATTTGGCCGGTTAAGGAAATACCTACCTTATAATGGTGCCGATTCCCTTGTTCACAAACTAAACTAAATTTAAGTTCGGTGCATCTTTTTCTTTCTATTTCATTAAGAAAAGGACAGAAGATAAATTTTAGTTTAGTCCTGTCAAATTAATTAGCGCCTGTCACTACTCCATGCAAGTTTAGTGATTAAAAACTTGCCTACTAAAATTACGTCATTTTATGTCAAGTGCTATAGCGCTATAGCTATAGCGCGGGCGGACGAAGTCGCGGGCTAAAGCTAGTATTTTATATTCATTGTCGAAATGGCAGACCTCTTGTCAAAATGGCGCCAACTAGTGGCGAGAATTTTCATGAAAAAACCTCATTGCCTAATACTTGTTTTAAACTTGGGTTAAATCTTGATTTGATATGTATATCTTACCTGTGGGACTGATTATCAGAGTTAGCTTTACCCAGGAACAAAGGACCCACGTTCTTCATTTCAATGGTGACTTCCCAACTTCACCCATTGATGTCGTATCGTCACTGGCTAGCAACCAACACAGTCCTATCTAGTGTCAGCCTCGATATGTTGTGGTTATCGATCTATTAAGTAAACATCATTACAGGATTGAGGAGTCACAAGTAGGCAAAATACGAGAGTGTTCACTAGGCGAGTTTAATATTACCTGAGGAGCTCGTGGCTAAGTAATAAAAGCCGCACGGGTCGATGCGTCAGGATAGGCTACGTTTGCCGGGTCTGGTCCGTGGATGGGTGACCGTCTTTACATACCGATTTTCCTTTGTGACTCGGAAAGCACGTCAATCAAGCCGTTGGTCCCGGCTGTTATTTGTAGATCTGTGACAGTTGTTACGGGTCGTCAGAAGCCCGAAAGTCTGAAAGGGGTATCGTATTACCCAATAACTGGATTGTGGGTCAGATAGGCAGTCGTTCCATGTAAAATACTGGTATTCAGCTGCATCCGGGACTGGAAGCCGAGCGAAACATAGTTGGGAAAAGTCTAGGCAGATTTTGTGGTTAATATTACCTATGCTTACTCTGTGAGCAGTGGTGGCCCAGTGGTAACGGCCGCGACTTACGAGTTGTAGGTCGTAGGTTCGAACCCAGACAGGCGCTTTACTTTGTGTAAATTATTTCATCACCACTGCTCTCAAAACGGTGAAGGAAAACATCGTGAGGAAACCGGCATGTCCTAGAACCAAAAATTCGAAGACATGTGTCATCTACCAACCCGCACTGGGCCCGCGTGGTGGATTACGGCCCGCTCCCTCTCACAGAGAGGAGGCCTGTGTCCCAGCAGTGGGAACATTATAGGCTGATTATGTATGCTTACTCTTTGATAGACCTTGTACGAGCTAACCACGAAAGCTATGCCCTGTTAAAAGTTTCAGCTGATTACCAAGATTATTGGTAAATCTAGACCTGAGGGCCTAGATAGAGTAACATTCTATCAGCAATATTGATAATGGAAAAGTCGAAAATGTATGGGATTGACATAAGTTTCCGAAACGCTAATGTAAAACGTAATTTAAAAAAAAAACACCATAAAACGTAAACTAAAAAGTAAAAAACAAGTTGTACTAGTTAATTAGTATATACGAAGCGAAAGATCACTCATTTACTCGCTGACTAAACAGAGAAATATAAAATTGTCATTGCTGTCGGGGGACCGTTCTGTAGAATACTTTTTAATCTAAAAGGTTCTTCGACTTGGATGTATGGGGTTCTAACGAAACAGCAAATATGCAAATCTGTTCAGGCATTTAAAAGTTGTGTTGAAACAAAGAAATTCACATAGATACATACATGGACCCTGAAAAAATTACACGCTTTTTTGGGCAGTTGTGTAAAAATACGATACGCTTTGAAAGCGATTTCCAGTTGTCCAAGCCCTCTATACTTCTTCTATCGTGTCACCACGAGCCATCGGCGAAAGTCAGTTAGATTTATCAGTATTCAATTAAATGTAATGTTAATCTAATGTTTTGTGTTTCACAATGTTAATTACTTTGCATACGATTGTTTGCATAGAATCAAGTTTATATAACTAAACAGACAGATGTGCTGCTGGGGAGTTTGTTCCGCCACTTCTTCTTTCCAACTAAAGCACTAGGAAGTGGTGAAGGGCGGGCATTTTTGGGGCCTGTCTTATGTAACTTTGACGTTCGAAAAGTGCTGATTTTCTGCTTAGTTTAAATAAATGACTTTTAATTTTGATATTGATTTTGATTTTGTGGGGTTCACTACCCAGAAGGCGTTGTAACAAGGCCTTGTTTCGGACAATAATTGAGTTCTTGATAAAATGTATGTGAAGAGTTATCGAGTCAAGTTACGAGTAAGTACTACAACATAACATAATACCGTGCCTGTATTACCTGATGGGTTAGGCAGAGGTTTACCTATAGGTACACCACATTTCACCAGTTATGTTTAAGTCCCATGTAAAACAGGGTGAGCCTACAAACCGGGCACACATCCAGACTTCGGGCTGATACTGAGAAAATCCATATGGAAAAACCCAATTACAATTTTTCCGACCTGGGAGTCGAATTCAGGACCTCAGGCTCAGCAGTAGCGCTTGCGACCACTAGACCAGCGAGACAATAGGTACTTAGTTTTCTGAAATGTCGTAGTAACTAGTCGAGGTTCTTTTAATTTCATAAATATCGATTACTATCGTAGCATTCCTAGTTAGCAAAGAACGGCACACTCTATTAAATTAACAGTAGGTACATTATTCACCGAGGGAAAAAAGTGACCGATAACTAACGAGGGTGTCGTTTGAGTTCGTTCGTTTATACTACACCTACATGGAAAATAAAAGACATTTTTTTTAAGTTTTATGTTGATATTGTTACAGTTATTAAAACTCAATGTAATATTTTGCCAGGGAGACTAAAATATTGGTTTGTCTTTTTTTTTTGTAATCAATGCTTTAGTACGAGTGTGGCCAGTATCATTTTACGTTTGGTGATATTTTTTTATCTTTTGGCATTAAGTATACTATATTTAATTAGGTTAGCTACTACGCAATGAATTTTCATTAACTTTTTCTGCCGGTCAGTCAGCACGTCAAGAGTCGGGGAATCGTCGTTGACCTTGGCCATATAAATGCGCGTACCGCTCACGCCACGCGACTGTTCGGTTTCGTAGAGAATATTTATTTTTGGTAACGAAAATATGAATAATTGAAAAACATCGCAGATAGAATTATAGATAATAAAATAGTCTGTTTATATAAAACAAAATATAAAAATATCTAAAGTAGTTTGAAAAAATATCGTTTTTTTTATGCTTGGTGTAAACAGTCTGGGTGGCACACTGTTACCACAGTGTGTGGATCGCCCGGAGGACACGGTGGAGCATACGATGGAGGTCTGCCCGGCTTGGGCAGAGCACCGCCGTGTCCTCGTGGAGGCGATCGGCGGCGGAGATCTCTCGCGTCTGGCTCTGGTCCAGGCCGTGGTATGGAGCGAGAGGGCATGGGCAGACGAAGCAGTAATGCTCGAGAATGAAGAGGCGAGACGGTTGAGGGAAAGGCAAATTTCGCGTCCTCTCGCCAAAAACCATCTCCAAATCCCATGCAGATTTCCGGCTATTGTAGGCGCGGGCTTGCGGATGGTGAGAAATGGGTAGCTCGCCGTTCGATAAGGACCCAACCCGGAACGATGGCGCGTTGTGTTCCACGTGCGCCTCGAAGATATGTCAGCACAAGTGTAGGGGTCCACTAGGGCCGATTCCTGCCGGGGTTGCGGGAAAGTACGAAAGAGTTACCGAGGCCCCTGGCAATACAGGCAACGAAAGGAACATGGGTTGGATTTAGTCAGTAAGAGTCTAACACACCCTCCCGCTCCGCCCAGAGCGGGAGAAGTTATCTGATAATTTCCCACCCAAAAAAAAAAAAACATCGGTAAACAGTACTTCACGAATTTATCACATTGATAAAATATTTTACTATAATACTTAAATATATTCATATATAGAATTGATAATGTATGCGTTCTAGTTTAACATACATTTTTGTATAATGTAAGTTATACAAAAATGTATGTTAAACTAGAACGCATTATATGAAGGCGTAATAAAAGTCATTAAAATCATATATCTGCGCCTTAACAATGGATTTTCGTACACTTTTTTGACCTGCACATTTGTACAACAGTATGACGTACATTCTGCCTCTTTTTTTAAAAAGTAATAAGTCACTTTCCGAGTAGGTATAATATAAACTATTTTATGGTCGTGTGTGCTAATGCTGACGCTATGAGCAATGAATATTTATTACTTTTGTAATAAATAACTAAGTATTTTAATATCAGACGTTTTAAAGGTAAACTGTTTTGCTTTGATATCGAATGTCATTTAAACCCAAAGTCAAGCTATTTAAAACTTTAAATTAGGTACTTCTTTCATTCAGCTGTCTTGTTCCCATGTGAGTTATAAAATCGCCTTCGTTTTATTTTAATAAATAGGAAAGACTACTTGACTTACTTGTCGCTGTGGGCTTGTTCTCGTAACTGTAAATATCTATAGTCTTCATTTATTTTCGTTGCTTATACATTTAATATGTATGTATTTATGTATATATTATTTAGGATATTGTATCAATTTTAGTGTATTGTATTTATTTATTTTTTTACACCAACGACAGCCCCACTTTATATCCAGGCAAATCAATGTCCATCCCATGGTTGCCTGGAAGAGATCGCAGAAAGCGATAAGGCCGCCATTTGTATATTTTGCAGTGTTTGATTTATTTTTGTTATGTATTTTTGTGGTGTACAATAAAGTATATATAAATGAATAAATAAAGACATGTAAATATTTTTATTTAGATCATACTCAAAACCGAATTTACACCATTTTTTTTAATTGGAGCGGGTTAGTTTTTTTTTAAGTTATCTAGACAGGGCAACTAATAATGTCCGTAAACTTTAACATAAACTCCCAAAGCTTTATTTTAATGAACTTCCATTTAATCCACGAACTAATATCCACCCCTAATCACCGATACTAAACTTAAACAGCGAAAAATATTTACACCGTATTAAACGTTTAGTTCTAAATATCAATGGAAGATTGATGTTTCATGAATCTTTAATGGGACGATCCGGGTCAGCTGGCCCTAGAACCTCGGGTCGGCCCGTGTCGTGTCACGTCGACACGACCTATTCACGTGAGTGTGTACTTATGCGTGTGTGTCGCGGGAACGGTTACAAACCGGATTTTTCGAATTCTTTCTAAAGATTAACCACTATAAGGCGATCAATATTCGGATTCAGAATAAGTGGGTCTGCAAGTTTATGGTAAACTTCACGCCTTGTTTCCCCGAACGGTTGGTCAGAGGTGTACCTGTAGTACACCCACATTTCGCCAGTTATGTTTTAAGTCCCATGTAATAGGGGAATAGGGGGCGAGCCTATTGCCATCAACCGGGCACAAATCCAGACTCCGGGCTGCGAATGAGAAATTCCAGATAGAAAAACACAATAACACTTTGCTCGACCCGGGAATCGAACACAGGACCTCATGCTCAGCAGTAGCACTTGCGACCACTAGACCAACGAGGCAGTTCAGCTGGCCCTAGTACCTCTGGTCGGCCCCGTGTCATGTCACGTTGACACGACAGCTCATTCATATGAATGTGTAGCTACTACCGCATGTCATTGTGTGTCGCAGGAAATTTTATAAAGGATCCCGCAGACAGGCGCGACGCGACAGCGCGACGCGATACTAGTAGCACAATTTCTATGAAAACTTCATGGAAAATATCGCGCTGCGGGTCGCGCTGCCTGCCCGCGATATCGCCCCATTCTACACAAGCCTTAAAGGCTCCTACATACTGGCGCGACTTGTCGCGCGACGCGACGCGACACAAAGACACCGCGTGTAGCGCTACAAGCGGTGCCTTTGTGTCGCGACGCGTCGCGCGACAAGTCGCGCCAGTATGTAGAAGCCTTAAACCTAAACCTTTTTATTTGTAAAGATGAACCACTAATTAGAGAATAAGATTTTGATAGTGTCGTTCTTGTATTACAGATTGCAGTATTTTTGTTAGTGACAATGTCACAATCACTGCGGAACTTTTAGTGAAAAGCTCTACAAAGAAGTTAATATTTATGACTCTGAACTTCCCATCACATACATTGCGTAAATACGTGATAACATTTTATTATTAATACATACATACTATTCAAAGTAGATATGAAACTTGTTATACTTATTCGCCCAAAAACTACTTAAATCGCCCGTGAACGAATTGCTATAAATCTGACTCGATCTTAATAAACTTGGTCACCTAAATAATAAAAGTACCTATTTCAGAAACAATAAACCCTTGAATTTTCCGGGAAACTTAATTCCGTTTCAGCACTTAATATGAAGAAAGCCCTTAAAGTAACTTAATATCGGTAACACACCTGTTACCTCATGTGACGTATTACAACTAAGTTAAAACGAGTAAAAGTTAGGGAAATACAACCTTTTCCATATCGAGGCACAAGAAAATTGAATCGTCTTTAAAAAAAAAATCAACTGTCTTATACAAAACTTCAATACATATACATACTCGACCCAAATGTATGGGACAGCTGATTATTTTTTCGCGATTACAATGTTGGTGGAGAAAGTTGTTCAATTTACTGATCTGTACCACACCCTTAAATATGACCACACATCTGATACACACTGTAGATATATAACATACATAGCCTATAATGTTCCCACTGCTGGGACACAGGCTTCCTCTCTGTGAGAGGGAGTGGGCCGTAATCCACCACGCGGGCCCAGTGCGGGTTAGTAGATGTCACATGTCTTTGAATTCGGTTCTAGGACATGCCGGTTTCCTCACGATGTTTTCCTTCATCGTTTTGAGAGCAGTGGTGATGTAATAATTTACACAAAGTAAAGCGCCTGTCTGGGTTCGAACCTACAACATACAACTCGTAAGTTGCGGCCGTTACCACTGGGCACTCTAGGTGTCATAGGCATATTGATAAAAAATCTACTTCGCAAAGAGCCTGTGGCATTTCAGTTAGCTAGTTAACAAGTAGGTACTGAATAAATTTATAAATCTACAGCGTATTTTCCATGATGCGCGTTTAAAACGCAATCTAAAAAGAATATTTACGAAATCTTTATGTTATCTATTATATGTATAATAAAATAGTAACGAAATCAAAACTGTACACACGGCTACATGTCAAGTTATACATTTCCAGCATAAGCCGACCTCTCGTTGTTATACGGAAGTTCTATAACATGCGAGATCAGCTTATACTGGAAATGTATAGCTTGATATGTAGCTGTGAGTACATTGAATATTTTTGAAAAAAGGAATTTTGACGAGATGTGGGAACGAGTCTGATGCAAAAAATATAGTTTTTAGAGTTCCGTACCTCAAAAGGAAAAAAACGGACACCTTATAGGATCACTCGTGTGTCTGTCTGTCTGTCACAGCCGATTTGCTCCGAATCTACTGGACTGATTAAGTTGAAATTTGGTACACATTTGAATTTCCGTGACCCAAACACGGATGTGTAACGTAAATAAATGAATTTTGAATATGGGGTTTACTTTTGGGGGAAAAATTAGAACATTAAAAAAAAAAAAGTTTTGTATGTAATAGTGTAACATATCTAATCAAAGGACTTATTATGAGGATTTTAAATACTTTTTAAAATAATTTTAAAATAATTAGTTTTTAAAGTTATTAAAGAAAATCGATGAGGATTGACTATTCCCTAACGGCTTTTTTTTTTTTTTGGGTGGGAAATCATCAAATAACTTCTCCCGCTCTGGGCGGAGCGGGAGGGTGTGTCAGACTCTTACTGACTAAAACCCACCCGTATTCCTTCTTGTTGCCTGTGTTGCGGGGGCCTCGGTGACCCATAAGTACCTTCCCGCGACCCCAGCAGGCATCGGCCCTAGTGGACCCCTACTATGTGCTGACGACATCTCTTTGAGGCCCGCGTGGAATACAACGCGCCGTCGACCCGGGCCTGGTCCTTACCGGACGGTGAGCTACCCATTGCTCACCGTCCGCAAGCCCGCGCCTACGGTGGCCGGAAATCCGCCCGGGATTCCCGACGCCCTGGGCGTCTCCTGCGGCGGCTAGGGGCGAGAGGGCGCGAAACTTGCCTTTCCCTCAACCGTCCCGCCTCCTCCTTCGCGAGCATTACTGCTTCGCAGAAGGAGGTGACGGCTGCCCATGCCCTCTCGCTCCGTACCATGGCCTGAACCAGGGCCGGACGCGAGAGGTCTCTGCCGCCGATCGCCTCCAAGAGGACACGGCGGTGCTCTGCCCAAGCCGGGCAGACCTCCACCGTATGCTCCACCGTGTCCTCCGGGCGATCCACACAGTGGTGACACCCGGACGTTTCCTCCCGCCTTATCCGACACAGGAACCTCCCGAAGCTGCCGTGTCCGATGAGGACCTGCGTCAGGCGGAAAGTGAGGACGCCGTGGCGCCTCTCCAGCCACTCCTCAAAGAGGGGACTTATCGCCGCAATCGTGGCGTGCCCAGCACTGGGTTGCGACAACCGTACTTTCCATGACGCCATGAGATCCCGCCGGAGCTCCGTCCGCTGTGCCGCGATTTCTCGCGGCAGCGGACTTACGCCCCGGCGTTTCGCCTCCTCGCGCCACTCCCATACGTGCGCGAGGACTTTTGCCTCCAGATCCCATGGCGGCAATCCGGCAAGGAGGCTCGCTGCCTCACAGGAGACCGTGCGGTATCCTCGGACCATCCGGATGGCCATGACCCTTTGGGCCGCGCTCAACCGGCGGGCTGGCCGCAGCGCCAGAGAGCGCGCCCATACAGGAGCCCCGTATAGGGCCATGGACCGCACGACCCCCGCGTAGAGCCTCCGGCAGGAGGCGTTTGGACCCCCTAGATTGGGCAGGAGCCGCTTCAATGCAGCGCCCGCCCGCTCCAGTTTGGGAGCCAAA
The DNA here is from genome assembly GCA_905333075.3 of Atethmia centrago. Lineage (NCBI taxonomy): Eukaryota > Metazoa > Arthropoda > Insecta > Lepidoptera > Noctuidae > Atethmia > Atethmia centrago. Next base: position 12,978,262 of record HG995377.1, on the reverse strand, counting down.
CGTCGGAAATGCTCCACGAAGTTCCACCGGCTGTCGAGGACGAGTCCCAGGTCTCCCTAACGGCTGAGCTTAAAATTTTGTAAAAAAATACAGGGAATAGTTCTATACTTATGGATCTGGAAAACCTCTATGGTCTTGGTAAATTACTCAAACTTATTCGTACAAACTTACGTTTACAGTTAGAATGTATGGGGAACACGTTTTTCAACTGTAGTTCAAAAACATTTTCTCCCATACATTCCAGTTGATTAAGTGTTCTTGGGATAAATTCATCCCAACTACGGAGCCCTTCATTGTGCGTGATCCAACACGTAGTTGGCCGGTTTTTTTTAATTTTTGTCCGTTTGCGTGTTTGACGGATGTATCCGGATTGGCGCAAAAACCTCTGAACAGATTTGGACGTTTTTATCCTTTTTGTGAGTTTATAACCTGGATTAACAGATAGAACTGGATTAACAGGTCCTTTAACCCCGGTAGTACGTTCCAGTGGGATATTGCCCGATATCCACGCGGGTGAAGCCGCGGAATAGCCATGCTGTTTATCTTCATTCCAGTAGCGTTTGACTGAGGCAACTTGAGCATTCAGACGTCTGTGAGGTAAACTAATCCAAACAAAGCTGTCATTTTCTGAACAACTGCGTTCTATAAATTCATTAAATTGCAACATCATTCAACAATAAGTACCCACTGGAATAAAATTGCATGCTATTGTATTCAAATTTTCCTATCGCACATATAACAGTACGTTCATGCCATTTTGTTTTCAGTTTTTCCGTGATATCGCAATAAAGAGCAACCCAATTTTTGTCCCTGAAACCAAAAGTTATTCTCAGTAAAACCAGTTTTCAGTAATAAAATAAAATCTTTATATTGCTACATTCAAAAGAAGTAGGCCGAAGTGGAACGCTTACAATGTTTTCTAAGAATATCGTTTATTTATTTTTAATATTGTACGGTGTAACGGAAATAGCTGCCGGTATTGTGACGAAGAGTTCAGTCAATGCTATTACTGGCGACGGTAATGCCTAGATACTTCTAAATTATTCTCCGTGCCCCGGAAACCACGTAAAGCCGTTGGTCCCGGCTGTCATTCGTGGATCTTTGACAGTCGTTACGGGTCGTCAGAAGCCCGCAAGTCTGAGAACCAGACTTATCAAGGGTTAAAAAGAGTATTACATAGCATATTTCTATGGCTAAATTTGTGCCTTATCAAGTAAAACCGTGTGGGTTATGTTTTGACTATAACGAGCTTAATGGTTGCTTTGACTACGTTTCAAAATAGTTTTTATTTTTGACAAAGATATATCTTACCTTAAATTCTTATATAGCGAGAAAATACGTGATTGTGAAGAATATCTGTGTACATAGTTAGAAGACAGCATAAAAAAACTTTAAGAAAAAAACTATCTCAAACTAAGCACAGTTTGAAAAGTATTTTATTTTTTTCTCGGAAGTTCAAGAATTTTAATTTTTTTTTCAGGAATTTTGCCAGACAGGATAAACCGAATAGAAGATATTTATCTAAGATATTATAATGGGTGAGTATTTTTTTAATAGATACTCTTTAAATGAAAAGAAGGACTCTATCTTTTCCCTCCTTCCATTCTAATAAAAATATTCCACCATAAAAACTTAGTCCCTATCTAATAGAGAAACATTATGGTTTTATTAACCTCGTTTAGTTTAAAAAAACGAGAGAAAATGTAATCATGGCTCAATCTCAACAAGTCGGTTAAGGAAAATTGAATGCTTATTGGAAAACGCAGCGAATTGTTCTTTGTCATGCGATGAAAAGTCATTGCTAACTAGTCTAGGAAAGTGTATTACATTTAAAAAACATCAACTTTATCTATTTATTTGTACTTTTTGATAAAATGGAGTAGAAATGATTCAACTGATTTCCCCTCCTTTTTATATACTTGTTTATATTATTATTATTTAAGTCTGTTAGTTTTAAATGATGAGTCGCCAGTACATCAAGTTACTACAAACTGTCAAATTTTATCATTTGATTTTAAGGTCTAAAATCATTTGGAGAAATTTGACAGTTTGTGATAACTTGATGTGCTGGTGTCTGTACCTTTTCTTATAGTTTCCATGACTAATGCATCTTTATTCAAATCCGTCATCATCATCATCATCGTCATTGGCAGCCTTGTTCCACCCACAGCTGAGGATAGGCCGCCTCCCTTTTGTGCCATGCTTCCCTGGTCTGTCATCATCATCATCGTCATTCAAGCCGAAAGACGTCCACTGCTGGACATAGGCCTCCCCCAATATTGGGGGGTTTGCCATAATCGCCACGCTTGGCAGGCGGGTTGGTGATCGCAGTATGGTGTTAAAATGCATAGAGAACGCTGCTGCCCATTCTCTAGTAAGTCCCTTAGTCGCCTTTTACGACACCCATGGGAAGAAATGGGACCCTGGTCTGTGCAAGTCTCAAATTCGTCATGACAGTAGGCAATTGCCACCTTGGGTCTTACTTAAAATTGTTTCTATATTTAACAGACAAACAGCCGAAGACTACGTGGACATTCCTCTCAGTCAAGCCAGTCGGTTATTCGAAATCAAAGGATTTGACAAGAACAACCCCACCGTCCTCTACATCCATGGCTTTATTGAACTAGCTCAGCAGGAAAGTATCCAGGTGAGTTGTAAATCACAGAGTTCTAAAACCAGCGCTGGCTATCAAATGGCTGTAGTCGGAATATTAGATGTGGTTAGAGCAAAACCCTAATAGGTATCATCTATAGTTAGAAAAGCACTGAGAAGATTAGGTTCAGAAAGAGATATTTCATTTTGTTTCATGTCTACTTGAAATTCTACTAAGATACTCTTCTGTTTGGTAACTGGTACTCTTTTGTATGTAACTAATTTAAAAAATGACTGTCCATACAACGGTCTATTTTCAGATATATTATTATCTGGTTCGAATCAAAGCTCAACATACTCAAATATGATAAACGATATGTTAGTAATGTTATCTCATGATGAATAGTTCCTGTAAACATCGAGATATGGCTATCCTAATAAAACTAATTAACACTATACATGAGTAAGTAAGACTACCGAAATTAACTAATTACATTAGTATGTAGTGATCGCAATCTTTACTGTTTGAAAGATCCTTCACTTCCCCGATAGGTTTTGGGGCTTAATAAAGGTTAGATTCCATGAGTAAAACCATATTCTGTCTGTAGGTAAGTGACATCTTTAGGGTTTTCTTCTCCAACAACACCCTTATTCCGGCTTATAACCCTGTTCAGGCGGCGTTGTATAATTTTGGGATCACGATACAGGCCCGTCCGAATGTAGTTGATCCGTCAAAACATGTGACAAATTCAATTTTTAGAATGGACAAAAACACATTGCGAATAGAGACAACTGTTAAATCGTGTTGTCATTCATTTTCAGTTCGGGCTCCGAAGTAATCTTATGTCCATAGGTGATACGGCGTAAGAAGCGCCCGTAACTTCGGCCGAAACTACAGATTTAATGCTTAGGGAGTAGGTCCCCTGCACCGTGTGAACGGTCGCCATTTGCGGTATGCGTAGAATATCTTCATCTCCACCATGTTGTATGATTTTCTCCACTCATAAATTTTATTCAAATTGTAAAAAAAACTATAATACCTTCAATACCATCAGTTCAAACATATTCCCCAATTGATTACTCAACATACTTTTTAACATTAATATGCGAAGTGAATCATGCTCTTGGAATTCCGTGATGTGCAAAAGCTGCACTCTACGAAATGCATACAAACTCATGAATAATATTAACGAAATTATTAATTCATATTCCGATGCACTCGCAAGCTCTACAGGCTGTGGTTTTAATAAAGTTTAGAATCACTTAACACATAAATGTACGTTTCAAGGATGCATTGAAGCATCGACTACATAACAACATGGCTGCAATGTAATTCCCCGAAGTACCTTAGAATGTACAAATCACATTTCGCCAGTTTTGTTTAAGTCCTATGTAGTAGGGGCGAGCCTATTGCCATCAAGCGGGCACAAATTCGGAATCCGACACCCTAATTGCGTAACAAAGTTTGAATCACAATCCGAGAGTTTTGAAGGATATTTCTAACCCATTGCTTCATAGGTTTGAAAAACTCGTTTGCTCAACAACGTAAATTATGCAATGGACGTGGGTGAACTGTCAAAATGGAATCCATTGTGATCAATTGTCATTTTGTGTGTTACGCAATTGTCTCGTAGGCTGCTACTGGAAAATTCCTGAAACAAAAACCCAATAACTCTTTTACAACATCTATTAGAACTTTAAAACAATCTTTACCTTAACTTACTGATAATTGCCATCAAATTATATATTCATATCTTTACTTTCTATTCCATTTCTCAGGCTATATATCACCCATATGAGGATTTGGCTTTATCCATTTTGTCACAAATATTCGCCATAACGCCCCAAGCCTTTATGTTTCCTATACGCATGTGTGTTATCTCGCCATTAACCCTTCAACAGGAAGACATCTGTCTTCCATTACGCTATCTCCTGCCATAGGAAAACGTAGCACAATTACGGAGGAAGATTGATGACCGTGAAATAGTGTTCAAATATACATAATACTGCTAATGTTGACATTGAAGTCAATTTAGATTAACACTCACATTCTATAGGAACAACTAACTTAAAATTTTTGAGCCTTCACAGAAAGCGTTTGAATACCAAATCAGGCTGTCAGTGCGATTAAAAAATTTAATATCATTGATTCTACTATTTTGCTCACTATGTACCTACGCTACAAGTAATACAGAAATATAGATTTTACCTCGTCAAAGGATAATTTGCAATTACTAAAAGAGAGATTATTTATCGCAGTTTTTTATATGAGTAGACAGGAAGATGCCAGAAATCATGATTTTAAGAACCCAAGGGATGGAGCAGTAATGTTGGGTTAGGTAATTCCCAGAAACCAAGTAACATATTTTTTCTAGATCATTTTTAGATTTTGTATTTTAATAATTTCCTTTTCTTCCTCCAGGTCGTGGTGAGCTCATACTTGGAAGCAAGACCGGATACAAACGTTATATTATTGGACTGGTCCAATATGGCCCATGGTTCTTACTTAGTCAATGCCGCACGAAACACGAAAAAGGTAAGATTTAATATTAGAGAAGACTATTAGACACCCACTATAATTTTACTTTAAAAGGCTTTATGGCATTTGTCCGCCTAATAATAATGCACAGACCCGAGGCCACAGGTAGCGATGTGTCTGAGTTTAGGTAAATTCTTTTTCACCATAAACTGCCCTTGGTAAATTTTAAATGTCAGTAGTAAGATTTTATTTACCAATTATATAAAAAAATAAATTTGTGATATTTGCCGATAATTAGGTATTTCAACGTTTATATGTCAACATTCTGATAAAGTCTAAAATACATTTATTTTATTTATTACAACAATTGATTACACAACACATTTTACATTATTTCCTTAAGGCGCTGACAAGACCCAATTGACCAAAATAGGCTTCTCTTAAGAAAGAAAATTGCCAAATCTGTATAGTTTCTGGTAGCGAAAAAAATATATGTTAATTTTGAACATATTTCCCAGAACTTGGTTGTCCCCAAAACACGTTTTGAAAAAAAAATCTCGATACAAACTAACATTAAACTAACCTCTTACCTTGAGTTCTAATCCAAAATATCTGTATTAAATATCAACATACATTACGTATTTAATTAATAACAAGTACGTCTTATTCTAATGCAGAACTTGGTTGTTTTTTATTTTCGATTACTCAACTCAATTCTGAGTAAATAGATAATTACTTCATATTTTGCAATAAATTACAAGCGTTTTGTCGTCGCGCTTCTCTTTCTTTTCTATGCAATCTGACAGTGACCGCGGATTAGGTGTTGTCAGCGTCTTAATAAAACGTTACAAGTGCAACAATTACTTACAGGTTAACACAATATGCACTATTTATGGTTTTACAAAATATTATAAAGCCAAAACAGATATGTAACACAATAAAATATTTTTTTTTTTTTTTTTTATTAATTCACACGTAACAATAATAATAACAAAAATTGTATTCTAAATATATTCTAATAATAAAAAAAAACAGATTGATAACAGTAACAAGTACAAATAATAAAATCTCATTATTTAATATTATACAAAGATTTAGTTGTTATATAAGTTACAACTAACAAACAAACAATAAATAAATGCTTATGATTTTATTTTACTGGTAAACCAGTAAAAGTTTTAATACTTTAGTCAAAACAGTTGAGTTATTTTAATATTTTCTTGTATCGAATGTTCGGCATTTGTACCGAATTTCGGCTGAGTTGTAGGTCATTGGTTCGATCCCAGACAGGCACTTCACTTTGTGTTAATAATTACATCACCACTGCTCTCAAAGCGGTGAAGGAAAACATCGTGAGGAAACCGGCTTGTCTTAGAACCAAAATGTAAAAGACTCTACCAACCCGCACTGGACCCGCGTGGTAGATCACTCCTTTTCGAAGAGAGGAGGCCTGTGTCCCGCCAGTGGGAACATAATACGCTGATTATACCGTAGTTCGGTTCAAACCGCTGAAGTTCGGTTAAACTGAATGGTAAACGAATTTCGGCCCATCCCTACTATCAACACTTCGTACTTTTAATCTGCTCAAAGAAAATAAAACCTTAAGCAAGGGCCCCGGCGCGCACTAGAGCCTAAATCAGTCTATAGGTTGATCCAGTAAGTACCTATCGTCACGTCGCGCATGATCGCAATAAGGTAGGAAATTCACGATCGACGTAAAACCATTACTAAGTCATTGCAATGTAACTCTTATCTCGGTAAGTTAATGTTTAATTTGAATGATTGCCGGCCTTATATCAAGCTCACGGCAATCTTTCTAATTTAGACCTAATCACAATGAGATAGGAGTTGCAATGCAATGACATTACGTCATCCATATTTGATCGTGAATGCGCTGCTTCAAGACGCTGACAACACCTAAACCACGGTCACTGTCACATTGCATAGAAAAGAAAGAGAAGCGCGATGACGCAACGCTTGTAATTTACTGCAAAATATGAAGTAATTATCTATTTACTCAAAATTGAATTGAGTAATCGAAAATAAAAAACAACCAAGTTCTGCAATCAAATAAGACGTTCTTGTTATTAATTAAATACGTAACGTATGTTGATATTTAATGCAGATATTTTGGATTAGAACTCAAAGTAAGAGGTTAGTTTAACGTAAGTTTGTATCGAGATTTTTTCATCAAAACGTGTTTTGGTAACAACCAAGTTCTGGGAAATATGTTCAAAATTAACATATAGTTTTTCCGCTACCACAAACTATACAGATTTGGCAATTTTTTTTCTTAAGAGAAACCCATTTTAGTCAATTGGGTCTTGTCAGCGCCTCGAAGTGCGAAGTGAGCAAAATAACCACTAATAGATTTTATCTACACCCATGCTATAAATCCTCTATAAAAGTTTCTGAAACAGTTAGCTTTTTGCCAATATTAAAACAGCCAGTGTCATAATAACCATAATATCATCCAAACGAGTGTTATAATGTTGTACTAAACATTATGCAACTCCTTTTAAAAAAAAGAACATTGTCGTGCACGCGCGATACACTACCACAGCGCCGTAATTAAAAAAGAAACTTATAGATTATTCGAATTCACGTAGGTAGTATCTCGACATTTTTGTTACAACACGTTGATACAAGCTTTGATAACACACCACCAGATATTTCTAATGCAGCAAAGGACATTTCTATCCAATTATTATCAGAAACTTTCCTTGAATTGACATAGTTCTTACAACACTGTACCCCCCCCCCCCCCCCTTATGGTTTCAGATCTTTTTATGTGGGTAGAGATAAAGTCTTGGCTTCGCCTCGTGTGATAAACCCACATTCGTGTTTTAATACCCCTTATAATACAACAGTTGCATAAATAACTATTGTATGTCCTTCATTCACACAATCCTCACCTTTAAAAACTTAATGAAAATCAATTTTGTGAACGCCAAAAAATAGACAAGAAATAGTCATAAATACCACGGTTAAAAAAATAGTCGCATTAATATTCCGAAGTTATAGCTACAAGTTCGTGAGGATGGGGTGAACGCCTCCACACAACCCTCACCTCAGTGCAAGCAGCTCAGTATCGCCTTGTTTTCGATTCCAAGAAGTGGCCAACAAATAGTCGTAACGTTATGCCAAATCTCAAATAGTCATTAAGGGATTCCAGAGATATAAAAGTGTCTTGGTGAGGATTACGTGGTGAACCTTTCTTGCCACAATTCTCACCTACCGCGGAACGCTTACGTTTTTGAATTTGAATATTGTGTCAAAAAATAGTCAAGAAATAGTCGTCTCCAACCAAGATAATTTCGACCTGGGTTACTATGTAGAAGTATATTAAACTTCCATGTAAACTTCTACATTTACATGAAGTTTTCGAAGGTGAGGATTGTGTGATGAAGGACACGATTCTATGTGTAAAAATAAAAACATTTGAATGTGTAGTGTATACATAGGTCTACTCGCGTAATAAAAACGTTTTATTCGTCGTACCTTTTATCAGAAAGAAAAGAAAGAAAGAAAAATATTTTGATTGGGACACGCACAAGAAATACAAAAAGTAAAAAAGGAACATTTAAAACTAACAAGATTTACGTATTTGTCCGAATAAACAAAAACACAACAAAGAAAATCTATATGAACGACTTGTGCGACGCTTAAAAAGCTCCTATCTCAGCATAATGCTGCGACATTTAAAGAATAAATACAGCAGCGCTGGTATTCTCATTGGGCCCGCTGTGTTGACAATTTATAATAAACAAAAGACAGAAATAATTGAAAAATACTAGAATAATCGAACGATAAATAATTGAAACCGACCTTCATTATGTCGTCATTATTATAAAATAGTAGTAGGTAGGCACCTAATTTATGTTATTGTTGACACTATAACCTACTTTTGCATTTTTACAATAAATTAAATGTTATTGTGAATAATCTATAGAGTATACCCGTGTATACTTAGTGAATTTTATCAAACAAAGTAATTATTAATTTAAATTGTACAGTTTTATGTTGAAAAAAAAAACAAATAGAACATAACATAACATCACGACTGTAATTTCCAAGGGTTTAGGCAGATATGTACCTTTATTACCATATTTCGCTAGTTGTAGTTAAATGTAAACTTTAATTTTATTGTTTAACTAGCTACGCTTCGCGGTTTCATCCGTATAACTCTCGGTCCCGCGGGAATATCGGGATAAATATAATCATATTTCCTAACCCAGGACTTGGTCTACCGATATACCAAATTTAATCCAAATCCGTTTAACCGTTTTAGTGTGAAATCGTAACAAACAAAAAACCAAACTTTCTTTTCACCACACTTTACATTTATAATATTAATTAATCTAAACTTATCTATCCTAATCTTAACTAATATTATAAATGTTTAGAATCTGTTTAACAATTTTATTTAAACTAGATCAAAACTAATTCTGATGATAAACCATAATAGTTACTAGAACCGAAAAGGCATGTCTGTTTTATTTAATAACATAGTGTAGGTGCGACTGAATCACGCTGTTTTTACTGAAAATACGAACATAAATGATAATTATAAATAGGTAACTACTAAAACTGCGGTTTCCTAGAAGAGCGGTGGACGCTACATAATCTGGGGAGTTTATTGCGTCACTTCTTCTTCCCAGTTAAAGCACTAGGAAGTGGTGAAGGGCGGGCGTTTTTGGGGGACTGTCTTATGTAATTTTGACGATGGAAAAGTGCTGATACTCAGCCTAATTTGTAATAATAAATGATTTTTGATTTTGATTTGATTTGATTTGATAATCGCACCGGGGTTTGACTTTACGGTGTCAAAAACCGCTCTCCATAGGGAAACACACCAATTTACTTTCATAAGTAACGTTTCAGTCGCGTCATTCGTCTCAGGAAACTCTAGCTTTAGCCGGTAACACTTGTACTCTGCTTTCTAACGATGTACCTCAAAAAAATAAAGAGAAATTGCATTATTTCCTTATAATCTAACCTAACAACGACGCATAAAGGCATCAAGTCCGTCTTTATACCTGCAGTTATTTTTAAATGTACAGGCACAAACTTTTCTTTTTGGGTGGGAAATTCAAATCAAATAACTTCTCCCGCCCGGGGCAGAGTGGGAGGGTGTTTCAGACTCTTACTGACTAAAACCCACCCGTGTTCTGTCATTGCCTGTGTTGCCAGAGGCCACGGTACAGGTACAGCCTAGCATGTATCATAAATGTGTGGTCATATATGTGGTGCAGACCATCAAACTGAACAACTTTCTCCACGGAATCAACATCGTACTCGCGAAAAAATAATCAGTCTTCCATACATTTAGGTCGAGTAGGTAGTGAAGTTTTTCTAAGAGACAGTTGATAACTTTTTTGCGATTACGATGTTGGGCCCATGAAGAAAGTTGTTCAATTTGATGGTCTTATGGGGCCGCTCCCATAAATCTACCTGCTGTATAAAGTTTAAGTAAAATAAATAAAAACAAAGTTATTATCTATACTTAATAATTAATACAAACAATACTGCACACACGGCAATACGGCAACGGCAAACTATGGCAATACTGGTAGCTTCCCATTAGGGAAGCTACCAGTATTGCCGAGTGTCATATGATATTGATATATTTTATGTGAAACTAAGAAATTTCACGTGGAAGAAGTCACGGGCAGAACCTAGTGTACTGTATTATCTAGGTAAAAAGAAAGTAGGTTAGGTACCTACTTACTCTAAAAATCTAGAATTTCGTCTAAATATAGAAGCCTAGAATATTTTCCTAATAGCGGAGAACTAGGTACTTAACCTAGTTTTGCGTTACTCATAAGCCGTTATTTTCTAGACACATAGCTATAGGTAGAAAATATAGGCATAGGCAGCTTAAAATTAGACCGCTATACAGACACGTTTGAAGGACGCGTTGACGAATCTAGGTCTATTGCAGTAGAAATACGAGGTTAATCGGTGCACCGATTTTCCCAAGTATCTAATCTTAGGAAAGTCTTGGGCTGATTAACATTAAAGTTTAAGTTAAAAAAAAAAGTTCTGAATCTTTGAGTATGACAAAATTTAAAAAAAAAAATTGAGTATGACAGCAACAATACAATCCATTCACCGCTGAATACCAGGGCCGTGGAAAGCAGCGTCGCGTCCCGACCTCTGTCTAACATAGGGTCACAGCATTATGCTGAGCGATGGCCCTTTTGCGTGAATGTGACTTATTATTTTTTGTGCTCCTGTTTTTTTTTTTGGTTTTTTTTTGCGTCATTATATTTTACCGCAAATAAACGTATTTTCTTTCTTTCGTATAAGTAGGATTTCAATTTTCATATAGGTACGTAATCGCAATTAGCCTATTATTGACTAATGCCCCGTTATCAAATTCTGCGTCTGTAGGTAGGATACATAAATACTTTACGAACATTGAAGAGTCGTGTTAAAAAGAAATTATCAGGACTAAAAAGTTTCCTTGTTTTAAACGAGTATATTTTTGGAGTAATACAACAACACGGAAACTAAAATGGTGTTGATAACGAGTACCTACGTAATCATAATAGGTAATATAACAAATTATTACACACCAGGATATACAAAATTACACTACAAAACTTGGTGCTATGCCACCCTAATCCAGATTAGAATTGCGTTTTTATGTTATTGTTAAAAAATGGCAGAAAAATGGCCTCACTTTATGCCGGAATCAAACCATTAAAAAAACTGTATTAAAAAAAGTGTAATTACTTACAAAAAACTCATCAGTTAACGAATTGCTCTCGTCTTTCAGGTGGGAACAGCGGCGGCCGAACAATTGAACAAACTATTAGAATCAGGAATTCTTCTTGAGAAGTTCCACGTGATAGGCCACTCTCTAGGAAGCCATGTGGCAGGATACACTGCCAGGGAACTCAAGACTAAGTACAACAAGATAGTAAAAAGGTATCTATATTTTATAAAACTTTTTCAAATTTTTGCATCTAATTATAATTTGACCCATCCGGTGCGAGCCGATATTTTTTTAAACAAATGGAAATTTTGCCTTCTTGATAGTGTATAACTATAATATTTTTAAAATTAGAAAAGTATGTTAATGAAACTGTCCTCAGTAAAGAAACAAATTCAGTAAGAAATCTATTATCCTAAAAATAGTACTTTTTTTCTTTTCTTATTATTACAAGCAAGACATATTTACTATGAAATAATATATTCTATTCTATGAATTAAGTATTTTTCATCATAATTACTTTTGAAGTTTTGCTTATCAAACTTTTTATGACCTATTTAAAATTAAATTATCGATACCAATAACATACAAATCGATGTTGTATCGATGATATCGCGTGTGTAAAAATAGACACCTTGTTGATCTTAAATACGCTAAACTAAAAATGTACTCGCATTATGGCACGTGCAGACTGGCGCGAAATTGCGGGTGCGACAGGCAGCGCGGTGCTTTCCATGAAGTTTTCATAGAATAATAGATTATTGCGTCGCGCCTGTCTGCCTTTTTTCAGCGATTAATCGCAACAGACACTGGATTCATTTTGCCCCTGTGCAAGAATCGTTGGTATGCCGCCTCTCTTTATATTTTATTTAAATGTATAAATTATGTCAAGCAAATCGACCGAAATAAAATTTATGATAAAGCAAATTAATGTCACGAGACACATCCATTATAATACTATCAAACAATACAATCTCCGATACCTCTTCTCTCTATCTTGTTTGTACCAAAAATCAAAATATAAAAACTAGGCTGAGAATCAGCACTTTTCGAACATCAAAAACGTAGTTTCTACCTATGTGTAAAGAAATTACAAGGTCGTTTGAGCCTAACATTAACAAGAAAAGAATACCAAAAACGTTGATTGCCATTTCATAAGAAATATCTTCGAAGCTAAATTACTGTTTAAAACTCTAAGATTTTCCTAACTTTGGCAGCATTAGGTAATTTTTTCCAGCTCTTCCTGGTTGTATCTACTAAACATGTTCTATTGAAACTAGGGGTTCCCAACCTTTTAACATAATCATCCCCTTAACTTTCTTTTGAAATCACTACTCCCCCGAGTTACCTTGTTGACATATAATTCAGAAAATGTTTGCGTCTCCTCGGAAAAGTTAGAGTTTTTTTTGATCATTCAAACAGAAAAAGGTGTTAGTGAGTCTTCGCCATTAATTTCAATTCATTTGATAATCCTTCGTAATATTACCACCAAATAGAGCATATTTCTAAACCACACTAAATTAACATCAGCCTACAAACATTTCAGATTAACGGCACTAGATCCTGCTTTTCCAGCATTCTACCCTGATGGTGTGGTGATGGAACACGTCAGTGGGAAGGATGCGGAGTTCGTTGACGTCATCCATACGGATGCCGGCGGCTACGGTGCGCCGGTCAGGACCGGAACGGCTGACTTCTGGCCGAACGGTGGGAAAAGCACACAGCCTGGATGTCCACGATTTGCACCTGTTCCTCTCTCCGATGATAGTAAGTGCTTAGTGTTTTAACTAATTAGTTTATCACAATCACCTAGCACTGTTGATGCTGCATAGGTTATCATTGCAAAGATTATTGTTGAGCTCGACTGAGCTTCTTTACAATATACATAGGTAACTTTCTGTTGCTCCGTATACTGGGTATTGGGTACAAGCTACTGGCCTAATGCTTCGTTGCGTTGCTCGAACAAAACAACGTGTCTGACGGGTACGTCTTTTTCACTCAGCATTGCGCTTACGCTTCTCCTTATATTTTTATTGTGGCTATGGAGTATGGTATGGTATAATATTGTATTTCACTCATACCTCTTCTGTTAGGACATCTTCTATTATTTTAGATTTTTTTCTAAAATGTAATGATATTCAGCCTCATCTGGTAACACTGGGAGACGAGCCAAACCTTCTCGGAAAAACGCTAAAAGGATGAATAGTAGGTAGATTTTAACTTTTTTTTAGGTTTATTTTAATATGGTGTATGTCATAAATAAATCTCTGCTAAATTAATGCAAAGTTAATAATATAAGTTTTGGGACGGAACATGGCATTCCCACCATTATTTATTAGCTACAGAATTGCACCTTAACACGACCATAACAAATACATAATGTATTTACAGAATTATAATCATTAAAATCATTAATATATCTCTCTAAGTAAGATTTGTTCCAAGAACTTTCCCATAAGACATGTGTTGTTATGGAACAAATATAACTAAGAGACATGTATTAATAATTCTAATTCTGTAAATACATATTTGTTATGGTCGCGAATCATATTTTGATCAAGATACAACCAGACACTGACCTGCAAAAAAACGTAAGGAAATTTGAATTTCGCGGGCTACCACCTTAAATTTTTTGATGCGATTTCGTGCAATTATTATCCAAAACGATGTAATAAACAACTTATGAATGAAAATATACCCATTTATCGTTGAATAACACCCAAAAACTACACTAAAACTGAACAAAACCACAACAATTACACAGCACAAACTCGCAATGACAGCAAACTAAAATGTCACTTTAAACATTATTTTTTTAATGTTTTCAACGTATATTTTTGAATGGAAATGGTTTAGTTTTCGAGAATATCCTTCAGGCCATCGAGTGAAATCGCCCACAGACGATATTAGCACTTATTGTATGTTATATATAATAGACGCACAAACTGCGCGCCCGAAAGATTCAGCGGGATATTATGATTTCTTTGCGCTAGTAACAAAATAACACGACCACCATTACATTTGCCTTTCAAATTGATTATTAATTAAGGCATCACGGGGATATTAGGTAACTGTAACAAACTGGCAGTCTGCAAGATAACAAGAATACTAAGATTCTAAGAATACTAGATCTTCTACTAAGATTCTATTACTAAACTTACATAATCAGCCTATAATATTCCCACTGCTGGGACACAAGCCTCCTTTCTGTGAGAGGGAGTGGGCCGTAACGTAGTACTAAACTTACTTATGTCAAAAAAATTCCAGATTTATGCAGCCACTGGCGGTCGTGGCGGTTCTTTGCGGAATCAGTGATAAATCCTGAAGCGTTCCCAGCCTCCCCTGCCGAATCTTACTACAAATTTAGAGAAAATTCCACCCCGGAAGATGGCATGGTGTATATGGGCTTTAGCTGTGATAATAAGTAAGTTAAAAGCATAATTCCGTAAACATCGAAATAATATAAAATCTATTGAAAATAGACTCCTTTCAATAGATTTTGTATTAACTAATAGGTATTGCACAGTTTTGGAAAGCAATCTTGATTAGCAGATTATAACACAGGTGTTTGGTGTCAAAGACCAAACAAAAAACTATGACACAGCGCTGCGAACAATACAGTGAATCCATGCCAAAACTACACCTCACTCTGTGCATAAAAGCTTACACGAACACATTTACAACTCATTTCAACCAAACTACACCTCACTAAGAGCACACATGTTTATGAAACCGGCTTCACGTCACTGTTGACAGCGCTATGTCTTGGTATTTTATTTGGTCTTATAAGATATTTTAGAAATCCCAAAAATAAACTTCAGATAAGACAACTCACCATTAGCACTAAACGATTAACCGAATTAATTGGCCATGTCAATCTTACCCTCAAGCTGCTCTTAAAATCAGTTAATCAATCTGCCTAGCTTTTTCCCAACTATGTGTCGGCTTTTCTACCCGACTGCCTCAGGAGGGTAATGTTTTTTTAAACCGTATACAGCTGAATACCAGCATTACATGGAGCTTATCTAATCCAAAAGCAGATAATGGGTAAACGCTCCTTCAAACAGGCGCGATACGCGACGCGACACAAAGACACCGCGTGTAGCACTAAAAGCGGTGCCTTTGTGTCGCGTCGCGTGTCGCGCTTGTTTGTAAGAGTCTTAATATTCGATACCCCTTGGTGACCGGTTGTCAAACTTTTGGGTAAGACTGCTTATCTTGGCTAGTTGACTGACCCTTTGGTAAGACTGGTTGTCAAGCTGCGCTTTACATTGACCTAAATATTAAGGAAGAATCCAAACTAATATTATAAACTAGCTGCAACTCGCTGTTTCACACTCGCTGAAAGTCTCGATTCCGTGGGATTATCGGGATAAAAAGTATTTTATGTCCTTATCCAGTTTATGGTCTACCCATGTGCCAAAATTTCATCCAAATCCGTTCAGCCGGTTTAGCGTGAAAGCAAAACAAACAAACTAACTCACTTTCGCATTTATAATAATTAGATTAGTCTACAACCAATATGCAAATAAGTAGCTATTGGTATTTTTATATTAATTAATATGTACTAAAAATCAGTTCATAATTAAAAATTCCGTACTACGTAAGACTTTTGAGATATTCTAACTTATTTTTTGTACGAAGTACCGAATAATTTTTTGTTGTTCTATTCGCTACGAATCGAAATGTAATTTAAATTATTTGTTAATCGTGGGTTTTTATAACAAATTTCACGTGTCTAGTCTTCATTCTTTGTTGTTCATCAATTCAAGACTTGAAGGTTGTAAATTTATGGTGAGAGCTGCAGGAAGTAAGATTTTTTTATAAAAAATGTCTAAAATACAAAAACGTAGTTGTGTTACATCAATGGATTCATATTGTTATGTTTGTGGCCCGTATACACCTAAGTCACATGCCAGAAGACTAACTAAAGTGACACAATTCGCATAATATCCCAAGTACTTTGGGTTTCAGATACAGACTACAAGAAAAAATCCCCATTTGCAAAAAATAACTCAAAACAGTTATAACAGTACATTTACATATTACTACCATGAAAAAAAAATATTAAAGTTAATAATATGTATTATTAATTGAAATTTAGGGTTCCGTAGTAAACAAGGAACCCTTACAGTTTCGACATGTCCGTCTGTCCGTCTGTCCGTCTGTCCGTCTGTCCGTCTGTCTGTCTGTCTGTCTGTCTGTCTGTCTGTCTGTCTATCTGTCTATCTGTCTCTCTGTATATTTGTCTGTTCGTCAGTCCTCGCTGTAGCCCATAGACGCTGAGTACTAGAAAGCTGTAATTTGGCATAGGTTATATATATATTAATCACGCCGACAAAGTACTAAAATAAAATCTTGAAATTTTTGTTTTTTATTTTTCTCGTCTATCGTGAACACCACTTTTCAATTAAAGGATCCATTTGCGTAATATTCAGCATAAAAGTGCAAATTTTTGTTAGACTTAAAGCCAAGTGTCTCCCCCTCCCACTGCCAGCAAAATGCTCGTTTATGGAGATGTGAATAAATTCATAGCAGTAATACATATAATGAAATTAAAAGGAAATCTATCACAGCTAAGTGGGCTTTACAATTTATAGAGTAATAGTCGACCAACTTAAATTTGCAGTTGGAGAATTGACCGTGGCATATATCGATGTATGGGACATGTTTTTCAACTACAATGTTATGTTTGTTTTTGGGATAAATTCATCCCTACTCCTTAACTACGGAACCCTTCATTGTGCGTGGTCCGACACGCACTTGGCCGGTTTTTTATTTGTAGATTACTGATATTATAGTTAGAATTAGGATTAGGATGCGACAGTGAGTTTGTTTGTTACACTAAACGGCTGAACGGATTTTCATGAAGTTTGGTACATGGATAGACCACAAATCTGGGTTAGGACAAAGAATACTTTTACCCCGGTTGTACGTTCCCTTGGAATAATTTTCGACATACACGCGCGCGAAGTCGCTGGCAAAAGATAGTTAAACATAATTTTCATATTATCTACACGGATGTACACTTTCCGGCCAACAAAATCAAACCACAGAATTAAGGCTCGTGCAGACTGACGCGACGCGCGACATTTTCCATAAAGTAGCACAATTTCTATGAACACTTTAAGGCTCCTACATACTGGCGCGAAATGTCGCGCGACGCGTCGCGACACAAAGACACCGCGTGTAGCGCTACAAGCGGTGCCTTTGTGTCGCGACGCGTCGCGCGACAAGTCGCTCCAGTATGAAGGAGCCTTAAAGTGTTCATAGAAATTGTGCTACTAGTGTCGTGTCACTTACGTTTGTATTTCTTTGGATATCTATAACTTATTTTGTTTGTCTTATTCCAGTGCCCAAGGATCGTATTATTTGACGACAAACTCCGAAACACCGTTCGGAAAAGGAATGGACGGGCTGTATCCAAAGAGTAAAAAGAATTCCATTAAGAAATAAATAAAAAAGGATTCGGAATAAATCCTCGAAACAGACTCAGACTTTTTGTACCGAAAAAACCTTGAATGATAGTATGAATAAAATTTCTTGACATAATAATATCGTCAAATAAGATTGAGTACCTATTGTAAAACTCTTTGAGATCACATCACATAACAGTCCACATGATTTTTTCAGTGGATTTTATTATTAAGAATAAAAAGAAAAGACAAGTATATATGTACGATATTTATTCTACTAATAAAACATCACAGAGGCTTAGGACCTCATTTTTTTTATAATAAAAGTATCACATTATTTTATCACAGTGACTTTAAAAACACTGATACTGAAATTAATAATATGATATTGGTCCTTATTATTAATGTTGAAAAAATGGCATTGGGTGTATTATAAGGAAAGTAATACTTGATAAGTTTTTTATTAAAACAAAAGTGTTGTCTAACGTTATAGTGATGACGGTGGTGATTGAAACGTAACGTAATGTTACGTATCGTTTTGGTCTTGATTTGTGATGTTATAACATTTTAAGATAAGAAAAGAAGAAATTCTGGCCTTCTTATATTTACTAGTATATTTTATTGTAGATAATTTACTAAAATGTTGCTTGAAAAAAAAAGAAGTGAGAATCAAAACTTAAGACGATTTCATGTATATTTAATGAATGAACATTGGCCTACCTTATTTTGGCAGAAATACAATTGTATTTAATATATTTATTTTTTCTCTTCATTTTATGGTAGATAACTGTCACACATAATATTTAAAGTAAGCAAAGGGGTGATTTGTTTTTAATTAGGTAGTAGGTATTATGCTTCCCTAAATAATGGGAACTAATTCTTGTTGAATGAATACCACACGACGCGAGCCGGCGGGCGCGGGCATCGCGTGTCGCCTTTGAGAACATAATTATTACTAGATATTCTAGATGTGTAAGCTTTTACAAATAAAAAACAAAGGTAGTTCAATAAACTCACATGGCGTAGAATTTAATTAAAATAAATAGTATATTATTCACTACATTAACAAATAAGTTTTACAAAAAGATGGGTAAACCTTTATTTTTGCTCTTAGGTACCTACTGCTTGACTCTGGTTTTCGTTATAAACAAGACACTTAATTTCCTTTAAACCTAAGTACTTAAACAACAACGATATTAAATACGCTTGTTATTTATAATTCCTACCCTATTCATAATCCTATTAAATAAAAACAATTTAGAGCTCATAATTTAATTCAATCATTATCACAAATGAAAAGTTGCATTTCACAAGTTATTTCAAATTGAATTAATTTATTTCATATATTATTTATTATCTTTGGATTCGGAACGCATGCATAACAATTATTTGTACAATAGAGACATTGCTAATGATAAGTATTTAATAGACAGCATGTATCAAATAGGTGTGGCCAAATAATCCGCCGTCCCATACACTTGGGTCGAGTAGATATTGAATTTTTGTATGGGACAGTTGATAACTTTTCGTGATTACGATGGTGGTCCCATTGAGAAAATTGTTAAGTTTGATTGTCTGTACCGCACCCTTAATTTTGACCACACCTTTCCGATAATAAATATTACTATAATTATATTAATTTTGTTTGTGATATTTTTCACTAATTTGTATTAAATTAGGATATAAACCAACAATTTATTTAATAGCACCAATTAATAAAAGTGTAGTAAATAGGCTGAATAGTTGATATTATAATATTATACATTATCTAATTATTGTATGATATAAAATGTGAAGAGCCTAAGAAATAATAACACATTCAATGTTAAATGTAGTAACGCACAAAACCTAGGTACTAGTTAAGATATAAGATTGCATCGAATAGATCTTTACAAAAGTTATATTATTATAATGTAATATAACGAAATCGACAGATTTAGTGTTCAATCGGTACTTAAGGCAACAACTATTATTTTAATTTTATTGCAGGACATTGTAAAATATTATATATTTTGTTGTTGATTTGATGTAATGTCTGTTTCCAATAATAAAAAAGAAAACAATTGGAAGCGGTGTTTTTACTGAATTCCCCTTATTACGAAAATAGTCTTATTAATCTTACGAAAATTAAAATGTATGCACAAAATTAGTGATGAACATAATAAATATTGACAATGATGATATATAAAATTATATTCATTGTTTTATTTCTGTGAATATAAAGGATAAAGAATTTGAACACAGACCTACAAAATAATCTTGCAAATAGAGTAAGTTTATATGATTTAGGCGCAGAATGCCCAATTCTCAAAAGGCAAAATGGTAATTCCATACAAGACTAATTCGCGAAACGGCCAATTCTATAAATGACCAATTTTCAAAGAGGCCAATTATAGAGGAAAATATTAAAAGAGAATTTCATCGTTAATAATATTATTATGTATAAAAATTCCAAATCAAATAATTACGTTTTTTATGCACAAAGTTCGTAAACAAGCATTAGCATTAGCATTTAGATTCCAAAATAAAAACAGCCCAGTTCAGAACCAAACAAAATCAAGACGTAACAAAGATATACATTTTGATAAAAAATATTAAAAAAAATGTTGACTAGTTTAAAAAGTGGTGAAATAACCGTAAATACAATTTTGACATACGGTTATATATACATCTAGGTAATAGATTTCGTGTGATTCGACAAAATCTATCAATCAGACTCTTTTATACCTTCCTCCTTTCCTTCTTTTATACCTTCTAATTACTCTGGCGTGTCTTCACCATACTTTGGATGGCTTCGCCATTTGAGCCTATACTTTCCAATTTTCATTACTGTAGACATAGTAGTGGTGTCACTCCAGTCATCACTCACTGTATACTCCTTCGTCGAAACATCTTTCTCATGAATCATCATCATTATCTTCTTCCATCAAGTTTTTGGGACGGTCAGTATTAAATTCTTTCATGTAACTATCAATCTTTTCTTTCGCGTTCTTAACAATCAAATATATGATGTAAGCTACTGTGCCGTAGACTAAAAATCTGCAAAGATAACACAATTTACTATGTTTAGTATACAGTGTGTATCAGAAATGTGTGGTCATGTTTAATGGTTAAATTATCAGCTGTCCCATACATTTGGGTTGATTATGTATTGAAGTTTTGTATGGGACTGCTAATTAGTTTTTCGCGATAACGATGTGGTCCCCGGATACAGTTTCATGGTCTGTTCCACACCCTTAAATATGACCACACATTTGATATACGCTGCATAATTTATTAAATTAGCAAATAACTAGCTGTGTTTCGGAATTTCTGATTTGCTAATATGAAATTTGCTAATTCTCGAAATATATGGCTCAGAAAAAGTAACTGATCAAAATGTTGTAATGAGCCAATAAAATGATGTTTACACCCAAAATTGTTTGTTAAGTTTAGCACATTTTGAGTACCCTACGACTAGCTAACAGAACTAAATTTTAGTTTAGTCCTGTCAAATTAATCAGCGCCTGTCACTACTCTATACAAGTTTAGACGTGATTAAAAACTTGCTTATTAAAATTACGTCAATTTACGTCAAGCGCTCATTAATTTGACAGGACTAAACTAAAATGTATCTTCTGTCCTTTTCTTAATGAAATGGAAAGAAAAACATGCACTGAACTTAAATTTAATTTAGTTTGTGAACAAGGGAATCGGCGCCATTATCAAATAACTTCTTCCGCTCTGGGTGGAGCGCGAAGGTGTGTCAGACTCTTACTGACTAAAACCCATCCGTATTTCTTCCGTTACCTGTATTGCCAGGGGCTTCGGTAACCCTTTCGAACTTCCACGTGACCCCGGCAGGCATCGGCCCTAGTGGACCCCTACACTTGTGCTAACATCTCTTTGAGGCGCGCGTGAAACACAACGCGCCGTCGACCCGGACCTGGTCCTTATCGGACGGCGAGCTCACCCATTGCTCACCGTCCGCAAGCCCGCGCCTGTGGTGGCCGGAAATCCACCCGGGATTCCCGACGCCCAGGGCATCTCCTGCGGCGGCTAGGGGCGAGAGGGCGCGAAATTTGCCTTTCCCTCAACCGTCCCGCCTCCTCCTTGGCGAGCATTACTGCTTCGCAGAAGGAGGTGGCGGCTGCCCATGCCCTGTCGCTCCTTACAAGGGCCGGACCCGAGAGGTCTCTGTCGCCGATCGCCTCCACGAGGACACGGCGGTGCTCTGCCCAAGCCAGGCAGACCTCCACTGTATGCTCCACCGTGTCCTCCGGGCGATCTACATAGTGATGACACCCGGGCGTTTCCTCCCGCCTTATCTGACATAGGAACCTCCCTAAGCTGCCATGTCCGGTGAGGACCTGCGTCAGGCGGAAGGACGGAACGCCGTGGCGCCTCTTTAGCCACTCCTAAAAGAGGGGACTTATCGCCGCAATTGTGGCGTGCCCAGCACTGGCTTGCCACAATCGCACACTCCATGTCTGTCCGCTGTGCCGCGATTTCTCGCGGAAGCGGAGTTACGCCCCGGCGTTTCGCCTCCTCGTGCTACTCCCATACGTTTTTCCCATTTCACCCTAACAACTGTCAAAGGTCCATGAATGACAGCCGGGACCAGCGGCTTAATGTGGTTTCCAAGGCACGGAGGAGTCTCGGTATGTGAAGATGGTCTGGATGGACTCACGGACCAACCCCAGCAAGCGTGGATTACCGTGATGGATTCACCCGAGCGGCTGTTATTACTTTGCCCTGAGCTCCTCTCCCATTAGGCCTACGATGTCAAGCATAGAAAAACGCCTTTTACTCTGCCTTAATGCCCGAGATACACGAGGCGAGAGCACTGGTGGCCCAGTGGTAATGCCTGGGACTTGCGAGTTGTAGGTCGTAGGTTCGAACCCAGACAAGCGCTTCACTTTGTGTAAATTATTCCATCACCACTGCTCTCAAAACGGCAAAGGAAAACATCGTGAAGAAACCGGAATATTGTAGAACTAAAAATTTAAATAGGATGGATTTTAATAGAACGTTCTATTTTTTGAACTAGTAGCACTGCCGCCATTGATTTTACTATCCTGGTTTATTCACTAGCTGCATGTGACTGGCGAAACTAGTATTCAATTGGCTAACGTGCACTGACTACGCATTTGACCGCAACCACGTGTTGTACTGTTTTGGCTCAAACTTATCTGGCATCATGTAAACAACTACTAGCATGTGCCAAGCCAGGACAGCAAGCCAGTATAGTATACCGAGATTCTAGCTTGCTATCCTAGCTTTGAAAACTAGCCTCGTGTATCTCAGGCATAAAACACATCTACTCTATAGCACTGTGTATCTATCAATCAGTGAAAGATTTTTTAACCGGATCAGTACCTACTTTAAAGTACTCTTAGTAAATTGTTTGTTAAAAACAATTTTAATCAATAAATACCTCTTTATAATATTATTTTAAATTTATCAAAAATTCTCTTCATCTTTGAGGATTTAACATTAACAACAAATGAAGACCAAATGGTCTCCATTAAAAAAAAAATATATATATAATATTTTTTCAGCTCACCCCATTGCACCTGCCGCAATTCCGTCAAACTGTGCAATTGTGTTGTTGTTTAAATCTTTAAGACGAACATAACACAAAGGTGATGACTAAAACAGTCATTCATAAGGCTAAGTTTAGGCTTCGGCTTCGATTAAAAGTTCGTTCGTTATTTTCGTTTTTTTTCAAATCAAATGAAGTCATTTATTGGTTAGCAAACATGGGTCATTAGTACATACCTATGTAGATGTTTTATTATAATAGTCCTAAATGTTCTACCGTCACATGGGCATGCATATCATATTATTAATGAATTTCTACACATTTAAAGATATTATAATTCTAAATAGCAGTTATGAAAATCAACTAATACAAAATCCCGCCTCCTCCTTCGCGAGCATTACTGCTTCGCAGAAGGAGGTGGCGGCTACCCATGCCCTGTCCCTCCGTATCATGGCCTGAACCAGGGCCGGACGCGAGAGATCTCTGCCGCCGATCGCCTCCACGAGGACACGGCGGTGCTCTGCCCAAGCCGGGCAGACCTCCACCGTATGCTCCACCGTGTCCTCCGGGCGATCCACACAGTGGTGACACCCGGGCGTTACCTCCCGCCTTATCCGACACAGGAACCTCCCTAAGCTGCCGTGTCCGATGAGGACCCGCGTCAGGCGGAAGGTAATGACGCCGTGGCACCTCTCTAGCCACTCCTCAAAGAGGGGACTTATCGCCGCAACCGTGGTGATCTCACAAGTGTTCCTAAAAGCAGTTACTATACTATTCTAGCTATAAGGTAATATTTTAATAATTATTGTTGATTTAAAAGTTAGAGTATAATGATAAAGAAGATTGCTCAAAAGTTTTGAATGTTTTCTTCATGTTTATAAAGTCTTTGTTTTATTTTGAGTTTTGAAAAACTTACGTTAGTTTTGATAATTAGCTTGGCTAATTTTATTATTTTACTTTTATGTTTTCATTATACAATGAAAACATATAAGTAAAATAATAAAAATAGCGTTTAATGTCTATTCATACGAATAGACATTAAAAAATAATTGAATATTATTTTACAACAGTTTCGGAGATTTTTATTTGTTATTTTGAGGAAAACTTTGATATGTTTTCAGTTTTAGATAGAATTTTAGTTATTTTATCAAATTGCATGGTGATTTTTGTTGTGTTCCTAAAAAGATTTATAGTCAAACATGATTAATACAATCATTTTTTGTACTTACGGTTGTTTTATTCCATATTTAGTATATTACAAAAATATTTTTTATATTCAAAAGTACGAGTAACTTATATGCTTACATCTCCTCTAGCATTGAGTTTAGTATTAAACTACTTAACACATTTATTGCTGCTTAAAAATACGCTTCTAACGATATATAATATACATATATTTGATATAAAACATGAAAGTATTAGACAAAAAATTGTTTTTTTTTTCTTTGTTTAGCTCTCCTGCAAAAAAGTTTAAGCAGCGACATATTGTTTGCGGAATTTGTTTATTTTATTTATTTATATTTTATTTATCTTTAAAATTTATTTATTTTACTTTGCTAAAGGGACGTAAGTATTTCGATAGATTTGACGAATATGGTTTCTTTTGGATTTAAAAAACCTCAATAATTCAGCATATTAGGCATGAAAATATTTATTAGCTTATTATACATGTAATTTAAAAATAGAAAAAAAAAATTTGCTTAGATAAAAAAAAATGAGATCCGGTGTGGATTTTGAGGTTTAGTCAACGACCTGAACGGATGATTGCAACCAACCCCCTAGGTACGCTGAAGATGTAGATTAGACGAAAAATAAAAAAAATAAAACAGTTTGTGGTTACTTATCATAATTAGCCTATAATGTTCTCACTGCTGGGACACAGGCCTCCTCTCTGTGAGTTTTGATGGACAGCTACGTGGTGGCAAGTGATGTAGTGGAATTCGACCTTCAATGAGGTGGTTTCCCTAGATAAAAGGTTGTGACTGTCTGTCATGTCTTCTAATTAATAACAATTTTTTTTATTCTAAATTCTTATTTTAACATTGTCTCACGATATTAGGCTCTTACAAATACATTAAATCTCAATTTTATGGGCTGACAGCTCGAAATGTTACCGTAATTAATAACAAAATATCCTATTTCTTTGGAGTACCTTTTAGAAATGCATTCCATTTATATTCTATGGGAAACAAACTTCAGACAATTAACAACGGACGGGTCGAAAGCAATAATTCAACAAATTAGATAAAGATAAGACTAAAGTATTCGATTTCTTATCGCAGAGTACAATACTAGTGCCAACATCTGTTTGGGATAAATTGAGTTCGGGCAAAACCCAAACAGGTCCTTAAAACAATTGAGAAATTGTACAAAAAGGCAATAAACCTATTCTGAGTATTCGGTTGGCATGGGAAAAAAGACCACGCTCCGGTCGTTTTGGAGATGGAACAGAGAACGAAAAGGGTAGGGCTGAGGGGAGTCGGTGATGAGCTGCGACAGGGGTCAGACGGGATAACTAGGGAGTTAAGTTAGGGAGTTCGTGAAAAGACCACGAGAAATAGCGTTTGAATTAGGCCTGACTAGGAGAGATAGAACTAGGTCGATAATAATGACACAATGTCACTTTGGAGAGTTCGCGATAGTGAAAGTGTTATCAGTTTAATTAATACGTTAAATTGTAATAATATTATATTAGTCAAGTATAATGTAAGTTGTGTGTAAGGCGCGCGAATCTCAGTGACTGTATCTGTGAACGATTGGGTGAGTGTTTACTATTCTATTCCTCCTTATTCCTTTCTATGACGATCGAGGTATCCTACACCAGCGTTTGGTTTTAGGGACTCGGAGATAGCCTTCCATTGGGTGTGACATTTAACAAGAGACGGTAGACTACTCTACCAACAGACTACAGACAATCACAACCAAGACATGACACTTACGGCGGTCACACCGCTTATGGATGGCTGAACCGAATTAATAATCGCAACTCGTTAGGGCCAATTTGAGCTACAATGCTACTTTGTAATTGTTTACGAACACAAACAAACCAAATGCTAGTGATGGTTACCTTATCCCTATGGACTGACTAACTGCAGGATATTTTACATTGCCCTTGATGTATGCAGACTCTTAGGGAGGGGGGTAGGCCTCACCAAGTTTCCTAAACTGGATTGATAGTTCGTTCTAAGGAACGCTAGGAATTGTGTCTCGTTAAACCACATCTGGCTATCGGCCTCTCACAAATTATTAGCGAGGCACGACATTTGGATGCCCAGATAGAAACGCTCCGATGCTTGACTTAGTCGCATGGTTGCCGGTAACATTGAAAGCATCCTCTAAATGGGGGAGATTAAGAGAGTAAGAAGTGACGATTTGGAATAACCACTTCGGCGTATAGCAGGAGCAATTGTAAATAATTCTACTACCGACTGACGACGCGTTACGCTTGTGCAAGTTTGTATTGTCTTTGTAACGGGTGATTAGGCCGTTATAAGGGAATTATTATATTAGTACGCGCCCAGTGATTACTGGAACGTGTCTCGCTCAATGACAGTTGAACTTCGCAGTACTCTGCTAAGTCTTCGCAGTACTAGGATTGAGTAAGACATGACTAGAGCTTAGGGAACGTGGCTTGTTAGAATCGTAGCAGTGTCCTTAGTGGTCCTATGCGTTCCGGTTTAATAATATACGCACGACGCTGTCAGCTGCTGTAAAGCAGTCCCACGTCACTTGGGGTGGGTCTGTAGTTATTGTAAAGAAATCCATTAACGTAACTTAGAGTAATATACTCGTATTCCCCAACGCAAGCGTTACGTGTCACATACCTACCCTTTTATATTATTGATATGTCCTCTAGCTTTCATAATCAAAAGAAAAGTAGATAAATTAGATTCCTTTCCATAACCTGTGAATTCCCAACCTTATTTCATATTGACATTGTTTACATGTAATCCCTCCTTGTCCTAACTATCCAAGACGAATGCAACAAGGCGATTTAAGACCACTGAAAGATACAGACGCTCGAGTCTAGGCGAGTTAAGTTAGGAGGCTTGGTGAATATCAAGGGTCATGTCCGAGTGGGCTGTCGCTAGATAGCGAGTATGAGTTATAGTTGGGTTAAAGCCCCGATTAGACTAATTTAGTACTTAATATAGTGTGTGTGTGAGTTTCTTGCAACGACTGGATGAGCCTTTCAATTTAATATTTATCTTAGGCTGATAGTGTAGTTAAAGTTGTTGTAACTAAACAGACAGAGATGTGTTGCTGGGGAGTTTGTTGCGTCACTTCTTCTCCTCAGCTCAAACACTAGGAAGTGATGAAGGGTGGGCGCTTTGGGGCTGTCTATAGATCTTTAAGAGAGTTGATCCACAGCTCTATTAATTAATAATTCTTGAGTTTCGATTCTCAACTCTTATTATCTAGTAATTCTTGAATGTTGTATTCTTTATCACAAACCAATAATTCGGTAAGACTGATATGAACACGTGTCTTGCAGATATGCTTGTTGTGCAAAGAGTGAACTTCCAGGGGCTCGGGAAACCACATCTATCTCATATCCAGTCCAAGGACTGATAGGGACCATTCTCCTTAAGAGCATGATGCCGACGCAATGCCGCTAGAACTAGCCGCCCGTTGTTAGACAAAGACGGTCCACACGGTTGCCGCAGGGAAAGCCGCTTCGTCACGCTTATCGGTTTGAAAGAACTGCTAGGGACCATGTCTCCAAAAGAGCATGATGCCGACGTAATGCCGTTGAAAAGCCGCTTGCGTCACTTTATGGAAGTGTTGCTCTGAGTACTCCAAGTACAGATGTAAAGTATCGTGTGAGTAATGCCTGACCAAATACCTCTTACGCTAGCGTAAGAGTTACTCACAAATCCATATAATAATATACTTAGCATCCCACTATTATTTATTGTCTTCCTAAAACTACATCCAACTTGATAACTATGAATTCCTAAATCTTATTTACTATTTTATTTCAATCCTTTCCTTTTCGAACACAACAGGGCAAGAGACAAGGAGTTGGACTTCTTCATATTTGGAATTCTTTTAATCTCTGTCGGTGGGAGAGTGACCAGTCTGGAGACGAGCTCTACAGAATCGTATGGCGGTGGGGTGCGACTTTTCCTCAAAATGAGGAACCGACTGTAGTATGGTGTGAAAGAAAAAATGCGCTGTACGTGGCAATATACATATAATTTTCAAAAGCAGTGTAACAAAATACAGTTTTTAGGGAAAAAAATGGAGATCAGCTATGAAATATTAGGTCTATCAACGACCCAAAACGATTTACTATAATCAACCCCCCCAGGTGCGTTGAAGACGCTGGTTTCATAAAAAATTAAAGGAAAAAAAAGGGTGAAATTATCTGTAGAAGCTCCGGTTGGTGACTCGGCAAGATGCGTAGATGGCACGCCGTGATGGACCACGCAACAATGCTCAGGGGCGAAACCACACGTTGAAGCCCTCTGCGTGGTGGCGTGAGGTACTTTCGATGCGAAGCTACGCGTTGCCAGATGATCTTTTTGGAGTTGGCCTGATCGGAAGATGAAGGGCCGCCCAATGTTCAACTCTATGGGGTTTCCCACTGCGACGTGGGACCTGTGGCAAAACAACGCCTGCAACTAACGATAACGAACCTCACAGCTCTGCCGAGCAGGACGAATGTTCGAAAAAAATCAATGATGAAAGCTATAGAAGTGCTATATTAAAACTTTGCAACTGATTTAGAGGTTTTCTTAAACAAAATTGAAAATTACTAGAATAAAATAGTACGCTGATCTCCAATCAGAAAAATATAGAATCACACTCAACCATCTTGTCAAAAAAATCAGAATTTTTATATTAAAATTCGAACGTTTGACTCAAGTTTGCCAGTAGGGTTCTGCAAAAAAAGGTTAAGATATGAAGCATGAAGAAACCAGATCAAATACCACAAAAAAATAAATTGTAGAATTAATAATTATACAAGTACCCCCTTTCCAACACAAAAAAATAAGGAAAGAAGACAGAATAAACAAAAAGTAAAACCAAATTAACAAACCAAAAAAAATAACGAAGTGCTGCAGATACAGAATAAAATCGAAGGTCGACTCTCGGTTTACGCGTTATCTGTGCGTTCTTCATATTCAGTTTCAGTTCCAAGAGCGTCCTCCCAGTCCTATTATAACTATGGATATAATAATATAATCTAAGGAAAAAATTAATCTAATTAGCCTAGTTAAGACCTGGAATTAAACTAAATCTAATTAATCTAGACAAATGTGAAAAAGAATTAAACTAACTAGCATAATTAAAATCATTAAAACCCGGGGATCCCCATAAATATCCTAAATCTAAGAAAAAATTATGAAGAAATTACTTTAGATAAAAAATAAGAAATAGAAGGAGGGTACAGGTTAAAAATTAACCGAGAGGAGAAGAAGGGTTAGAAACACCTACTATTAATTCCATATCGTTGATAAAATATCAACTTGCTTCCATGACTGAACAAACCAACTTGTAACGCCATCTGTTTACATTAACCAGAGGCTATCAAAAACAATGACATACCAACATAGTTGTCTACGAATGAAAATAGTTCACATAATATCCGATAGATGTTACTAAATTAATAAGTTAAGTAACACATTAACGTAAAATATATTTTAAAATGAATTTTTTGTTTATGTGAACTAGGTATTTAGAAATTTAAATAGCAAGGAAAAGAATTAGAAATGAAAACAGAGTTCCGTTTTGAAACTTGAAACAGGAAAAGGTTTTTGCAATTATAAAGAATTAACTTAAGTTTGGAGAAAAAGTTCAACCAACTTAATAGTATGTAGACCTACAAAGTTATTATTAAAAGGAATAATTATATGTAAAACTATTGAAACTATTAAAATTGTATTGTTAATATTGTTGAGAAAATTAATTTAGAATTCAGGAAGGAATTATTTTAGGATATATTTTATATGATATTGACCTGAGTGAACTGAATCACAGTCCTGGAGCATGTAAGTAGTTCTTGAAATAACTCTGGTAACAAGGCATTTGATGAAGCGGGGAGCAAGCTTACCAGAAAAATAATCAATTCCAGAAGACCTAGAGAAGTTTCGTCTCCATACTGTGTCTCCAACGTTAAGAGTAATAGCTGTCCGATTTTATTATAAGTTTGTGAATTACGGAGAAAAGATAAAGAAAGATTATCAGCTACCTTAGCATAAACTTCGGAGAGGGAAGAAAGGTTCTCGGCGTGTAGGGACTGACTCGTAGCTAAATCTACGCCTTGAGTCTGTCGATTGGTACCTCTGGAATCAATAAAAATTTCACGACCAAAAATTAGAAAATTCGGTGTATAACCAGTAGCTAAATTGATTCAATAATTAAGATAAAGCTTAACCTTGGGCAACATTTTAGCCCAATTTCTTTGGTTCTCTCCAACTAGAATACTTAAACAAGTTACAACGCTTTGATTATAGCGTTCAACTGTATTAGCTTGAGGGGTATAATATGGGGTATATATCGGTGAACCGATGTGAAAGGTTCTAAGGAAGTTTAAAAAATGATTACTGCGAAAAACTGTAGCGTTGTCACAAAGAATAGTTCGTGGCACACCAAAATTGGAGAATATCTCTGATTCCAATGCTTTAGTAACCGAACTGGCATCAACCTTCTTAAGAGGTACCAGCCAGACGTATTTGGAAAAAAACGTCTACCATGGATAGAATATATCTATATCCATAGTAATCAATTGGTAACGGACCGATAATATCAATTGAAATCATTTGTAAAGGTAATGATACGTCTTTTGGAAAACACATATATCCTCGTGGTTGAGCGTTTGCGATTTTATAAGCTTTACAAACTTCGCATTGTCTCAAAGTTTCGGTAACATCACGAAACATATTAGGCCAATAAAATATCTCTTTTATTTTGAGATAAGTTTTAGTGACTCCAGGGTGTATCGAAGGAAAATTATTATGAATTTCCCAAATTGCGAGTGGTATCTTTTCAGCGGGTAAAACGATACGCCATGGTTCTAGGGACAAGGGATTAGTAACAGGCATGCGCCTTAAAAGAACACCGTTCTGGGAGGTGTATGCAGGAAACATTTGGGGTGAATTTTGAGCACCTGAATAAACTTTCTTATACCATCTATCGTTAGTATGGTCGGGACCCTGATCGAAAGTAACTGGACTTACATAAATTCTAGATAAGAAAGAAAGAAGAAAGAAAAATAGATTTATTTTTCACAGAAACACGTGCACATAAAAGATATGGGTAATTCTTTTATAATAAAACTAAACAGACTTACACAGAGAGACACAGAACATATACATATAGTCGGCAACTGCACGCCGTGACTGTGACAAGTAGGCTTCCACTCAGCATGATGCTGTGCTGTGGGGACCCACAGCAAAGCGCTGATTCAGTCCAAGTCAGGTTATGAAACTTTAACATACGTATTAGAAAAAACAGGTAATAAAGTATAACAAAATAAACAGTACTTACAAAATAATATAACCATTATGATCGATAAATAATATACAATAACAACACAAACAATAAAATAACATAAAAAAAGTATTTAAGTAGGCATCATCACCATGCTTATACAATTCCTACCTACCCATAGTACCTACACAATAATTTACAGTGATTTGTCTCGCTCCCACTCTCACCTTCGCGTCATATTATCTATGTTCGCGTCGTCTGCGCAAAAAAAAAGATAAAACATCTGGAACGACTTGTTGCGTCCCCTTGCGGTGAACGATGTCGAAGGTATATTGAGAAATGATAGTAGCCCAACGTGCTAAACGACCAGATGGGTTGTTTAGCGTAAGGAGCCATTTCAAAGCAATATGTTCCGTTATAACTGTAAACTTCATTCCATCCAAATAACAACGGAAATGTTTTATAGAATCTAGAACAGATAAAAGTTCACGTTCAGTAGTATTATAATTGCGTTCCGATTTAGAAAATAAACGGGAGTAATAAGCGATGGGATGTTCGACATTGTCAATCTTTTGTGTAAGGACTGAACCAAGGCCGACTGCTGACGCATCACACTGTAAAAAGAATGGCTTGGAAAAATCGGGACAAGCCATGACAGGAGTGTTAATTAAAGCCTCTTTTAATTTATTAAAAGCTTGATCAGCTGTGTCATTTCAAGCTGTAGGATCCCGTCCCTTCTTCTTACCAATAAGGGCGGTAAGAGGAGCTATAATGGAAGAAAATCCATGTACAAAGCGTCTATAGTAAGAACACATACCAATAAAACCGCGCAAAGATTTAGCAGTAGTTGGTGTTGGAAAATCTCTGATTGCATCGAGTTTGCTAGGATCACTTTGTAAACCTTTTTCGTTTACAATATAACCTAGATATTTTAATTCACTTCTACAGAATTCACATTTTTTTAGATTGATAGAAAGACCAGCTTCCTTAAGACGGTTAAGTACCTTTCTAAGGAGAGCGAGATGACTGTGGAAGTCTTTCGACACTAAAATTAAATCGTCGACATACCCAAAAATACAGTCATCACTGGTCGAAGTGAAATCAAAATTAACAATCATATCGGTGAGACGTTGCATTTCAGAAGCAGCATTAGTAAGACCAAATGGCATTCTAACAAATTCGAATAAACCACGTTGAGGGACAATAAAGGCGGTTTTCTCACAACTCTCTTTGCCTGCGAGTGGTATTTGCCAAAAAGCACTCCTAAAATCAAGCGAGCTTATAGGTATATCTTGCTCCTCTAAGATTATCAAGGATGTCCTGAATGCGGGGAAGAGGATACGAATCCCTGATGGTAACGCTATTTAACTTCCTGCTATCCACACAGAAACGAACTCAACCATCTTTCTTCGTAACCATAACCACAGGACTAGCCCACGGAGAACGAGATGGACGAATCACACCAATCTCTAACATATTATCGATTTCTTCGTTAAGAATTTTTAATTTGACGGGAGAGAGAGGATAAAATCTTTGTCTTATTGGCGGACCTGTAGTATTTATTTTGTGTGAAAGCCAAGTAGTTTTAACGAGACCAACCTTGTCAGACGAGATGACTTCGAACTCGTCAATAACACGTTATAAACTACGCCCTTGGTCAGGTAATAAGACATTGCGACGATGAACGTAACGTGCCTCACTAATAGAAGAAACCTGACAAGTTGTTTGACTGATACATGTTACCTTTGATGTTTTTGTTAAAAGCCTTACTAAAAACTGAGGTTAAACCAAACTTATTCCAAAATTCAATACCAAGAATAACAGAAGATGACATACAACTTGCTACTAAAAACTCGTGAACAAAAGTAGTATTATTAAACTGAACCGGGAGACAAACGGTTCCTAAAATATCTATAGGCGAATTATTAGCAGAAATAGCATGTGTTAGCGGATTGTTCGAGTTTAAAGATATTGAATTCATTGATTAAATGGTCACTAATTAGAGACATCTGAGCACCTGAATCAAGAAGAGCTTTAACTATAGGTCCACATAATAATATTTCAATAAAGGGACGGTTATCATAGCTATTAGAACTTAACACCGGCGACACTCTACGGATGGAAACGTGCTGCCGTTGGCTTAAACATTCTTTTGGATTGCATTTCGGACAATCTCGGGTTATTACTCCAGGAGTCCGACACTTGAAACATAACATACCAGGAAAATCCGGACTGTCACGATATAAATGTCCGTTTCCTTTGCATTTGTGGCATAATTGAATATTGTAGGGTAACAACCCTAGACACCGTTTTAGAAAGTTTAGGTAAAAAGCTTTCAAAATGAGATGCCATATCAATAAGCGAATTTAAATCATAAAACTTATGGACAGAGAGACAAGGATAATATTTTGGGTGCATGTTGTGGGTTATTATCTGTAGTAAATTAGTTTCCGAAATAGGACTGGCTAAAAGATCATTCAGGTATGAAACCTGCATGACGACATCTCTAACAGATTGGTCTGATTTTTGTTTCAAGTTCCTTACTTCTTGCTCAGTCTTAAACTCGTAGTCTATCGCTCCGAACGTTCTAAAGAAGGCATCCTTTAGGTCAGTGTAGGTTAAGTCGGGATGGCGAATTGACCTAAAATACTTAAGAGCTGCTCCTGAGCAAAGCTCATGAAACCTCTTAATCTAGTATTGGTCCGAGATATCATCAGCTTCTTTACGTTCCTCTACAGAAATGAAAAACTTGCGTACGCAAGAAGTGCCTGAAAAATCGATTTTCCACTTAGCAAGGGAAATCTGTTTGGCGAAATAACGTGGACATTCATCTGATTTAATAGGCGATGGTATGTCTGAAGAAACCGAAGTTCTCGAAGCCCTGGGAGGAATCGGAGGTGGCCTAGAAATTATTGGGCTACCTCGAAAAGGTGTGTCCCAAATAGAACCCTCAGGATTAGCCATGATAAAATACGAAAGTAATGCAAAAATACAGAATAACGACAAATAGAGAGCTAGAAAAATAGACACTCACCTTAGCAGAATGCACTCAAAAAAAGAAACGAATCTCCTATACTATTTGAATATGGTTAGTTAGGAGTATTTACGTAATGATGTCGAAAATGAAAATGAAAATCTTTCATACACGTTAATATCCAAATAGATGTCACGATCTAGAGTTACTAATGAAACTATATGTATACGACTTTAATGATTAAAATTGCACGTACAGCGCGTGCACCACACACAAATCACGAAAAAAAAAATTTACTGGTAATTATCAAGAATAAATCGTTATTTTAAGTTCGGGCGCCATAATGTAGTGTGGTGTGAAAGAAAAAATGCGCTGTACGTGGCAATATACATATAATTTTCAAAAGCAGTGTAACAAAATACAGTTTTTAGGGAAACAAATGGAGATCAGCTATGAAATATTAGGTCTATCAACGACCCAAAACGATTGACTATAATCAACCCCCCCAGGTGCGTTGAAGACGCCGGTTTGATAAAAATTTAAAGGAAAAAAAAAGGGTGAAATTATCTGTAGAAGCTCCGGTTGGTGACTCGGCAAGATGCGTAGATGGCACGCCGTGATGGACCACGCAACAATGCTCAGGGGCGAAACCACACGTTGAAGCCCTCTGCGTGGTGGCGTGAGGTACTTTCGATGTGAAGCTACGCGTTGCCAGATGATCTTTTTGGAGTTGGCCTGATCGGAAGATGAAGGGCCGCCCAATGTTCAACTCTATGAGGTTTCCCACTGCGACGTGGGACCTGTGGCAAAACAACGCCTGCAACTAACGATAACGAACCTCACAGCTCTGCCGAGCAGGACGAATGTTCGAAAAAAATCAATGATGAAAGCTATAGAAGTGCTATATTAAAACTTTGCAACGGATTTAGAGGTTTTCTTAAACAAAATTGAAAATTACTAGAGTGAAATAGTACGCTGATCTCCAATCAGAAAAAATATAGAATCACACTCAACCATCTTGTCAAAAAAATCAGAATTTTTATATTAAAATTCGAACGTTTGACTCAAGTTTGCCAGTAGGGTTCTGCAAAAAAAGGTTAAGATATGAAGCATGAAGAAACCAGATCAAATACCACAAAAAAATAAATTGTAGAAATAATAATTCTACTCGACCCAAAAATTAATATTAACAGAATTAGGAAAAACGAAAATTTTATCGGCCTAGGGTCATTTAGGAACAGTCACAAGGTTATGGTTAAAAATGGAAATACCAAGCAGGGACTTTCAAAAAAAGGAAATTACATACCACTGCTATAGAGGCATGAGGAACAGGGTGTAAAGTTCACTCATCCTCCATAGAAAAGGCAGGATCCTCCGACCAGACGGGTGTCGTGTCTGGTGGGCAACTGCCCGACGGTTGATGTCGGGATGTTGTATATATGCTAGTTGCGCGGTAAACTCTGCTTGCGCGATGCAGGATTTTTGCGTGACGTCAGTGTGATGCGTAGTTCGTATGTGGCGCTGTAGATGCCGCCACATCACTCCCCTCCGGAGACCGGAGGTCGATAGTGGGCTGAGTCGTGTATCTTGCGATGCTTGCCAGTGCCAGGTGGGGGTTCCAGTGGGTCGGAACCGGTTGTCGCATAGTTCGCGGTGAGTCGGAACTGTCTGCGGTGATGATGCCCCAGTGAGTCGGGGTGGCGCTGCGTTATGCTCCAGTGAGTCGGACGTGGTACAGCGCCGGGTTGAGGGCTGACTGCTGGCGTCGACCAGGAGAGCGTTGAAGAGCTCTGCTTGTTGACCGGCCGAAAGTGCAGTGTGCTGTGCCAAGGTTGCTGATGAGGCTTAGGGTGATGACCAGGTATGCGCGGTCGCTGCATGCTGGTGGTCAGGATACCCGGTGAAGTCGTGGGTGCTGGCTGGCTGTGTGACTCGCCGCTCGAAAGCTTGAGGAAGTGTTGATGATGACGTCACGCTGAAGAAGTTGCACGAAGGCTGCGCTGACGTTCATACTCGGGGTCACCAGTATAGAGGCATGAGGAACAGGGTGTAAAGTTCACTCATCCTCCATAGAAAAGGGAGGATCCTCCGACCAGACGGGTGTCGTGTCTGGTGGGCAACTGCCCGACGGTTGATGTCGGGATGTTGTATATATGCTAGTTGCGTGGTAAACTCTGCTTGCGCGATGCAGGATTTTTGCGTGACGTCAGTGTGATGCGTAGTTCGTATGTGGCGCTGTAGATGCCGCCACACTGCGACGTGGAACTCAATTCAAACGACGCCATAAACTCTTAACATCGTACGCTCTTATACGCTGCTGAGCAGGATGATACTTCTAAAATAACATTATGATTGGTAGATATAGCCAATATTATAACATCCGAGATTAAGAAAAAAATAGGCAATACGTACCGAAAATAAAGCATGAATAAAATATTCCAGGAGTTTATATCTAATCCAATAAACGTTAAATTTTGGTGTTTTATTCCGATAAAGTCTTAATGAAAAATATTTTTGTAAAAAAACGCAAACTGATCTCAAAAGAAAATATTTTATAATGACACCCTACATTCTTGTCAAAAAAATTCAAAATTTTTCATAATAATATTCGAACGATAGAAAACATGTGCACCAGTAGGAAAATATAAGAGAGGTTGAATATATTGTTGTGCTACTGGAACGTCCCAGCTACCATAGTAGCCCAGAAAAACACTTTTACGACGCGTCCGGCTACCATGGTAGCCTGGACGCTTGACTGCAAACTAAGCGATTTCGTGCCGCAATCACACTGTACGGCTTTTAAATGATTTTACGAGATGGCGCTGTATTAAATTCCGCCTCTTTACGTATGCAACACTCGGTATCAGACCAAAGAGAACATATTGAAAAAAAAAGATTTCGTCGTTCAGTTGGCTGTCATTGACATAATGAAAACATGCTCATTTTTATTTTTTTAACTTATTTAATTAGAATATAGTGAATAATCCAGTGTACGAGTGTTATATTCCATAAGAAACCTCTTTAAACAAGGTTTACGAATATCTACAAGTGTCCAAGGTTGTGAATGTGTTGTGTTGTGATAAAATCGTCAGGAAAAATATGGCGCATGGCGACACGCTGTGCTTCGGCATTTTCGTATTAATTACGTAAGTTTTACTAAATAATGTAATAGATTAGTGCTTATTTTAAGGACATATGTTCATAATTAGTATTTAAAGACGTTCACACCGTTAAAATACTACAAAAATAGTTACGATTAACCTGATTTACTTCGTCCCGCCGGACATTTTTTTATCAAATTTGTGAGGGAATGGGGGATTGTTTTGATTTACTGTGTTACTCTGAATAAACCAATTAAGGGCTTAAGGGTATCAAAAAATGCTTAGATAGTCTAGTTTAATTATAAATAGGACCTTATTGACCCAAACCAAAAAATTCTGAATAAAAATTCTGCAAGAACAAATATTTTACGGAAATTCACACACGTTCTCAAGTTTAACTTTGTTTTACGGTACTTTGGGCTATGAAGGCGTAATTAAGTTTTAACACCTATTGATTAAGTATACTTTCAGCTATACACATGATTTTTTATTAAGGAATAGCTACAGTAGTTTTCTAGTTATTACGTTTTATGCAAGACATTTGTTATAGGCGGTATTAAATTGGTGAGGGAATGGGGTGTGTGTTTTGGTTTACTGTGCTACTCTGAACAAACCAGGGTATAGACATATGGGTATGAAAAGAAAGCTTAGATAGTCTAGTTTAATTATAAATAGGTTTTACTGACCCAAACCAAAAAATTCTGAACAAAAATTCTGCAAGAACAAATATTTTACGGAAATTTCAACACGCGTTCTCAAGTTTAACATTTTTTTACGGTACTTTGGGCTATGAAGTTGTAATTTAGTTTTAACACCTATTGATTCTGCATAGTTTCAGCTATACACTTGATTTTTTATTAAGGTATAGCTGCAGTAGTTTTCTAGTTATTACGCTTTATGTTGGAGATGACCGACGCGGAAACCGCGCGTGCGCGCTCGTGAGAGTTGGGACGCGTCGGAGGGTAGTTAGGTGCAAAACTGGGACGTTCGAATGAAGAACACATACAAAACAAAACAAAATGTAGAATGTTAATTCTACAATATATACACACACACTGAACTGTAATATCCTTACCGTCTATTTAAAAACTATTATTTTGTATCTTTATGATTATGACATTTTAACGAGTTAAGCGATCATAAATGTAGGGAACAACTGATTTTTTTTCGCGATTTCACCTTTGGTCCCATAGTAAAAGTTGTTCATAATAATGATTACAATGATTCCTTAAGAGGATGCCCGTGAATTCAATTTCACCCTGTATATATATATTATTATTTATATATATGTTATTCCAAGGTTTTAAATTTCAGCCTATAATGTTCCCACTGCTGGTTGGTAGATGTCACATGTCTTCGAATTTTTGGTTCTAGGACATGTCAGTTTCTTCACGATGTTTTCCTTCACCGTTTTGAGAGCAGTGGTGAGATGGAATTCACACAAAGTAAAGCTCCTGTCTGGGTTCAAACCTACGACCTACAAGTCGTAAGTCGCGGCTGTTACCACTGCGCCACCACTGCTCTCGCTTCGTGTATCTCGGGCATTAAGGCAGAGTAAAAGGCGTTTTTCTATACTTGACATCGTAGGCCTAACAGGAGACGAGCTCGTGGCTAAGTAATAACAGCCGCACGGGTCGATCCATCAAGTTAAGCCACGCTTGCTGGGGTTGGTCCGTGGATGGATGACCATCTTTACATACCGAGACTCCTCCGTGCCTCGGAAAACATATTAAGCCCCAGCAGTCATTCGTGGATATTTGACAATCGTTAGGGACCCCTAACGACTGTCTACTAAAAAACTAAAAGTCTAAAAGTCTAAAAGACTAAAAGTCTGACAAACAGTCTTACCAAGGGTTATCGTATTACCCATCTACTGGGTTATGGAGGTCAGATAGGCATTCTCTCCATGTAAAATACTGGTACTTAGCTGCATCCGATTAGACTGCAAGCTGACCCCAACATAATTAGGAAAGCGCTAGGCAGATTGACATCGCAGGATCCATGAATTAAGAATGATGACAGCGTTTTATTAATGACAGATCGATTTCTTCTTCCTCTTCGTCATTCTAGTATTCTGTTTGTCATAATACTAATTCTTTTTCATCATTGTTAAAATGATGGGAAAAACGTATGGGAGTAGCGCGAGGAGGCGAAACGCCGGGGCGTAACTCCGCTTCCGCGAGAAATCGCGGCGCAGCGGACAGAGCTCCGGCGGGATCTCATGGCGACATGGAGAGTGCGATTGTCGCAACCCAGTGCTGGGCACGCCACAATTGCGGCGATAAGTCCCCTCTCGCCCCTAGCCACCTCCCTTCCTCTTCCTCATTCTAGTATTCTGCTTATCTTATTACTTATTCTTTTTCATCATTGTCAAAATGAATTCGTCCATAGTAATGTCAGTAGAAAAACCTGTTTGATGGTATCTACATATATTTCGGTCTCGTTTTTACCGGCACTTTATTTAAGTGTTATGTTCTGTTAGCTAGTCAAAATCAAGGGACTGATGTGATGTGATCTCAAAGAGTTTTACAATAGGTACTCAATCTTATTTTACGATATTATTGTGTCAAGCAATTTTATTCATACTATAATTAAAGATTTTTTCAGTACAAAAAGTCTGACACTTTAAATTGAGTACTTTAAGTACTCAAATTATAGTGTCAGACTTTAGAGGATTTATTGTGACTTCTTTTTTATTTATTTCTTAATGGAAATCTTTTGCTCTTTGGATACAGAAAGAAAGAAAGGAAGAAAAGAAGATTTATTTGTCACATAAACACGTGCACATAAAAGCTATGGTAATTCTTATAAATAATAAAACAAAACAGATTTAAGCTTATGAACACAAAACATATATAGTCGGCAACTGCACGCCGTGACTGTGACAAGTAGGCTTCCACTCAGCATGATGCTGTGCTATGGGGGACCAACAGCAAACCGCTGATTTTCAGTGGTCTCCCGAAAACGACGTACGGAAACAAAGTCAGGTTAAGAGATTTTAACAGATTAGACAAACACATGTAATAAAGTAAAACAAAATAAACAGTATTTATAAAATAATAAGTATTTAAGTAGGCATCACCATACACAAACAATTCCTAGCTACCCAATACATAGTACCTACACCATAATTATAATGTTCAGTGTTTTGTCTTGTTCCGACTCTCACTTCCGCGTCGTCTGCGCGCGCGCTCACAATATACATATGTATTAACGTAATTTATTAATTTAGATGCACTTCCCTACTGCGTCTATGAACATAATAACGTACTGCGGACTGTGAGCCATCTAGCGCACGAGACCTGTGTGGTGACGTGTCATGTTACAGCCCGTCCATTCCTTTTCCGAACGGTGTTTCGGAGTTTGTCGTCAAATAATACGATCCTTGGGCACTGGAATAAGAAAAACACAATAAGTTATAGGTATCCAAAGAAATACATACGTAGTTTAAAATAGTTCAGCAGAGTCTTAAAAGCGCGACACGACACTAGTAGCACAATTTATATGAAAATACGAAAACTTTATGGAAAGTATCGCGCTGCCTGTCGCGTCCGTCTGTACGAGCAACAATTCTGTGGTTTGATTTTACTGGCCGCGAAGTGGACATCCATATAGATAGTATGTGAATTATGTTCAGCGACTTCGCCCACGTGTATGTCAGAAATTATTCCACGGGAACGTACAACCGGGGTAAAAAGTATCCTTTGTCCTAACCCAGATTTATGGTCTACCCATGTGTCAAATTTCTTCAAAATCCGTTCAACCTCCTAATCCTAATTCTAATTCTAACTATAATATCACTACTCTACAAATAAAAAGTGAAGAAAACTCAACCGACATGGCTATTGTGCACCGTTATCTTTGAAGGTTAAGTTTACTAACGAAAGTAAAAAAACCCAGCACAACAGTAGTTAAAGAAGACCTAGATTCACTCACAGCGCATGAAGATATTGTTGAAGGTCCAAAATACACGCA
Organism: Atethmia centrago; assembly: GCA_905333075.3. Lineage (NCBI taxonomy): Eukaryota > Metazoa > Arthropoda > Insecta > Lepidoptera > Noctuidae > Atethmia > Atethmia centrago. Next base: position 12,936,041 of record HG995377.1, on the reverse strand, counting down.
GAACAGTTTTTTACGAAACTGTACTGAGAAAGTTTACTAACGTGCATAAATTCTAATAATCTTAAACAAGTGTTAGGTAGTGAACTGTTAATGGCACTTGGAGTCCAATCTATTTTGCCCAAATTAAAATCCCCAATTATAAAAATTGGGATATTCGTTGTCTCAAACACGTTATTACAGTGTTCTATAAAGTGCTCAATTATTTGAAGACATACAGGCAGAGGAAGATAGACTGCACAGAGAGCTAACTGTCGTGATTTATGTGCAGTCGAAATATCGACGGTAACCTAAAGATCTTCACATTTACTATGCCATTTATCAATGCACTTCGAAATGATTTTGGTTGAAACAGCAATCATTATTCCGCCTCCATCTTTATTGGTATGGAAACCTATTGTCTCCCTATCTCTTCTGTAAACAACATACCTATCATCAAATAGTTCACTACTAAGTACACTTTTAGTCAGCCAAGTTTCGGTTAAAATTAATACGTACATCATAATCCATACAACAAAGGTGTTAGTTTTCGTTCTTAAACCTCTACAATTTTGATAATAGATTGTTAAATTTTTGAATTTTACAATATAGTTAGGCACTAAGACACGATTCTACAAAACTTCTGACTGCCTCCGCCCTAAGGACAGGAATTTATGCCCGAAAACCCCCAAATCCACTTCCTCAAAGTCGACGAAGCGTGCAAATGCCCGCCAGCAGTAAGAATGCCCCTCTTATGGTTTCCACTAGGGCCACTGCCGGGGTCGCGGGAAGGTACTAATGGGTCACCGAGGCCCCCGCGACACAGGCAACGGAAGGAATACGGGTGGGTTTTAGTCAGTAAGAGTCTGACATCAAATAATTCATCAAATAACTCCTCCCACTCTGCCCAGAGCGGGAGAAGTTATTTGATGATTTCCCAACCTCAAAAAAAAAAAAAAACTATTTTAGGGTCGGCTTCCCGTCGTATGCAGCTGAATACCAGTATTTTATATGGATTGACTGCTTATTGGCCACAACCCAGTTACTGGGTAACACGATATCTCCTAAGAGATATCCTGGCTAAGCTGATAAGCCTGGTTGTCAAACTTTTCGGTAAGACTGGTTGTCTTGGCTAGTTAACTGACCCCTTGGTAAGACTGGCTGTCAAACTGCGCTTTACATTGACCTAAATATTAAGGAAGAATCCAAACTAATATTATAAACTAGCTGCCCCCCGCGGTTTTACCCGCCTAAGTCTCGATCCCGTGGGAATATCGGAATAAAAAGTCAAAATATCCTATGTCCTAATCCAGTTCATGGTCTACCCATGTGCCAAATTTCATCCAAATCTGTTCAGCCGTTTTAGCGTGAAAGCGAAACAAACAAACTCACTTTCGCATTTATAATAATTACACTAGTCAACAACCAATAAGCAACTCAGTGGCTATTGGTATTTTTATATTAATTAATATGTACTAAATATCAGTTCATATTTAAAAATTCCGTAATAAGTAAGACTTTTGAGATATTCTTTCTAACTGATTTTTTTTACGAAGTACCGAATAATTTTGTCGTTCTATTCGACCCCTCAAGCGTCAATAACCTCAATGAGGTCATTTTTTTAAATGGGCGCGTGAAATGAAAACCTCCATGAGTCTGCCTGACAGATGTTCGATAAAAGGCGCGAAACTGCCTGTTACGCGATTCTGCATTCCCCTCGCGCGTATTTAGAATGTAGAGCATAGATAAGGCAACGCAAATAATATCACATGTTAAACATCTAGCAACATTTCACGCCGGAATGTATTTTAATAAATTCTATAATAATCTATGGCCACGTACACATTTTTTTTATTCGACCGCTATCTTATTTTGTCTATTTGATTAATGTTTTTTTTAGGCAATATAGTTGTGTTGTGTTTTTCCATTAGTAAATATCATACTAGTGTAAAATGCAGAGTTACATTTAAAATAAATACAATAGGTAATATTGTATTTATTTTAAATAATGGTAATGCTGCCAGCCTTTTGGGTACTTTTCCTGTTGACAGCGATGCGGACGAATTTTTTGACGCCCTTTGATATTTTGCCCTCCCTTTTTTATAATTGTACATATAATTATTATTATTTTAAGTTTGTTAGTTTTTAAATGATGTAGATATTACCTTTTATAAAAATAATAAAAAACTGATTTGCCTCCCATAGGTAATATTTGAATTGTGTGATTCAAAGTATGAGACGGTCTTTCGTAACGGTTATTTTCAAGTGGTTTCAAGTGCTTACATTCTTGCTCAGTGTTCCTAAACTAAACATTCTTATTAGCTAAAGATTTGTTTGTGTTATGTTGTGTGCCTCTGGTGGAGATCCTGGTGCTGTTCCAGGCAGGATGTTTGGCGTTGAGATCGCCTGCTATGATAACGGAGTCACTCAGGCCAAGTAGGGTGGAAAGGTCGTCAAAGAGGGGTTGGGATAGCTCTGTTGTGGAAACGGGTGGAAAATAGGCCATTACGAAGGTGATCGGTTGGTGGTCAGACATGCTTAGTTTACAGATAGACAATTATTCTAAACGTGAGACAGGGGGCGGGTCCATTGGGATGGAGTGCAGGGATGTTTTATAATAAATTAGGGTGCCGCCCTTGTGACATATAGTCTTGTCATTGCGAACTATGTGATAGTTGGCAATTGACAGGTTTCGAAAGCTGGGCTTTAAGAAAGATTCCTGTAAGAGGTGAATGTCTACTTGATGGTCGCGGAGGAACGCAGCGATTTCATCGCATTGTCCTTGAATGCCATTGGCATTAAAGAAGCATAACTTGAGGGATCGGGGCTTGATGCATGCTTGGATTCCTTTATCCATTACTGGGTGGGTTTAGTGAAGGACTCAAGGGCTTGCGTAAACTGGGGGGACGCATGGAAAATCTTCTGGATGTGAGAGAGATCGCAGGAATTTCTGGCGGCAACGAGTTCGTTGGCCATTTTTCGCGCACGGGGCGTGAAGAAGATAGAGAAGGTCCCAGAGATCACGCTGAACGGAGTGGAGTGGAGTGGTTGAAGCGACGGGCCGTGTCGCAGCGGTAGCGGCAACGGCCTTCGGAGTGGGCGCGGGTTTCACGGGTAGGACGGGGATGGGAATGCGGATGCGGGGATCCATCAGCGGCGGAGTGGGCCTCGGTTGAGCCTTAGCAGGGAAGGCCATGGGATGGTTCAAGTAATTCCAAGGACTAGGCCTCTGGGGGCTTAGTCTCTGGGGAAGTTGGGAGAGAGTCTGAGGTAGGGGAAGAAACCATAAGAGGGGCATTCTTACTGCTGGCGGGCATTTGCACGCTTCGTCGACTTTGAGGAAGTGGATTTGGGGGTTTTCGGGCATAAATTCCTGTCCTTAGGGCGGGGGCAGTCAGAAGTTTTGTAGAATCGTGTCTTAGTGCCTAACTATATTGTAAAATTCAACAATTTAACAATCTATTATCAAAATTGTAGAGGTTTAAGAAAAGTACCTTCCCGCGACCCTGTCATAGTTGAAAAAAGGCTAGGTAGATTGATTAATTGATTGTATTGTGAAAAAAAATAAAAGAAGACGAAACCAAATTATGCTTTAGTTTGATTTCAGTTTCTTCTATTTTCTTTTCTCTATTCAATGTTCACAGGATAAGAGTGATACTAATTGATAAACTGAATTCATTGGTCATTCATGACCAATTTTAATAGTCAGTTTTTCTATCTAAGGTTTTTTTTTGGAATTTCTAAGACGTCTTGTAAGATACCCCCGAGTAAAAAAATCGTGCAGCAAACTCAGACCAAATAAAAATCCAAGACATAGCGCTGTCAACGGTGACGTGAGCCCGGTTTCGTAACCATGTGTGCTCTTAGTGAGGTGTAGTTTGGTTGAAAAGAGTTGTAAATGTGTGCGTGTAAGCGTGTATGCACAGAGTGAGGTATCTGTATTGTTCGCTAACCGCGCTATGTCTTGCATTTTATTTGGTCTTAGACAGCAAACACCTGTATTCTAATCTGCTAAGCAATGCTTTCCAAGATTGTGCGGTTCTTATTCGTTAATATAAAATCTATTCAATAGTTTTTTTTTATTTCGATGTTTACGGAATTATGTTTTTAACTTACTTATTATCACAGCTAAAGCCCATATACACCATGCCATCTTCCGGGGTGGAATTTCTTCTAAATTTGCGGTAAGATTCGGCAGGAGAGGCTGGAAACGCTTCAGGATTTATCACTGATTCCGCAAAGAATCGCCACGACCGCCAGTGGCTGCATAAATCTGGAAAAAATTTGACATGAGTAAGTTTAGTACTACGTTACGGCCCACTCCCTCTTACAGAAAGGAGGCTTGTGTCTCAGCAGTGGGAATATTATAGGCTGATTATGTAAGTTTAGTAACAGAATCTTAGTAGAAGATCTAGTATTCTTAGAATCTTAGTATTCTTGTTATCTTGCAGACTTCCAGTTTGTTACAGTTACCTAATATCCCCGTCATGCCTTAATTAATAATCAATTTGAATGGCAAATGTAATGGTGGTCGTGTTATGTTCTTACTAGCGCAAAGAAATTATCATATCCCGCTGAATGGGTATGGTTAAGATGGATCCGCAGTGATAGTCCGCGAAATTAAAATTTTCTTACGTTTTTTGCGATTTGCAGGTCAGTGTCTGGTTGTATCTTGATCAAACAATGATTCACGACCATGACAAATATGTATTAATGATTTTAATGATTATAATTCAGTAAATACATATGTATTCGTTAGTGTCAAAGTGCAATTCTGTAGCTAATAAACAATGGTGGGAATAGCATGTTCCGTCCCAAAACTTAAATTAACTTTGCATTAATTTAGCAGAGATTTATTTATAACATACACCATATTAACCTGTTAAGGCCCGCGCTACACCGATTCGGAGACAAACAATAGAAAATCAATTGTGTCTCATTAGCTGTTCATGACCAATTAAAATAAGCCTAAAAAAAAGTTAAAAACCTACTATTCATCCTTTTAGCGTTTTTTCCAAGAAGGTTGGGCTCGTCTCCCAGTGTTACCAGATGAGGCTGAATATCATTACATTTTAGAAAAATATCTAAAATAATAAAAGCTGCCCTAACATTAGAGCTGTGAGTGCTATACAATATTATATCATACCATATACACAATCAAAATATAAGGAGATGTCACACTAGCGTAGGCGTTTGAAAAGTGTAAGCCCAATGCTGCGTGAAAAACATTAACCTCCTTCTGGGGCAGTCGGGTAAAAAGACGTGCCCGTGAGATACGTTGTTTTGTTCGAGCAACGCAACGAAGCATTCGGTCAGTAGCTTGAACCCCAGTATACGGAGCATCAGAAGGTTACCTATGTATATTTTAATGAAGCTCACTCGAGCTCAACAATAATTAATCTTTGCAGTAAGCACTTACTTTTATCGGAGAGAGGAATAGGCGCAAATCGTGGACATCCAGGCTGTTTTCTTTTCCCACCGTTCGGCCAGAAGTCAGCCGTTCCGGTCCTGACGGGCGCACCGTAGCCGCCGGCATCCGTATGGATGACGTCAACGAACTCTGCATCATTCCCATTGACGTGCTCCATCACCATACCAGGGTAGAACGCTGGATATGCAGGATCTAGTGCCGTTAATCTAAAATGTTTGTAGGCTGATGTTAATTTAGTGTGGTTTAGAAATGTGCTCTATTTGGTGAATGATTAGGGATGTTGACAATTTTTGGACATGTGTTTTTCTTTTTTTACGTAATAAAAATTATTACGGCGATGCATTGAGTTAAAATGTGACATGACCACGCCTTGCTAGAATTTATACTGAATTGTGACGTAGCGAGTCCCCACTTCCCAAATTTAATGCGTTTTATCTAAGTCATGTTTTAATAATATGATAAAGCAAAAAATACGTGTCTAATATTTTTTTTTTATTATCTGACTGACGGACTAAATAGGACTTCTTTTTTTTTACACAGGCATCATCCCAATTGAAATTAATGGCGAAGACTCTCTAACACCTTTTTCTGTTTGAATGATCAAAAAAACTGTGCTCGCTTTCGGTCGTTCTTACATTCTTAGACTTTCCTGTATGTCGATTCTGTAAAAGTCCCACCGTGAAAACTTGCCTGAAGTGAGCTGTCAGTGTCATCTCACTGATGCTAGGGATTGACTAAGCATTACATTTATAATCAAATCGAGATTTTAATAAATTTATTTATCCTAATTCTATTGATCATTTTATATTATTTCAAAGCTTGAATTTAGGTGTCTAAACATTACTATTTCGTTTTTTTTAAAGAAAAACAAGTTCAGTCAGAAACACAATTTTGTTTTCATATTTAAAAAAAATCGCAACTGAAACCTTGGATTTTAATTTTTTCCACAATTTAACACCCTCGAAAACCATGAAAACGACACCCATGATGGAACATTTAAAAATCTTCGCAACCGCCATTTTGGATTTTCATTTTTACCAACTATCGCCTTTAACAAGCACCCTCGTAAACCATGAAAACGATACTTTTCGTAGCCGCCATCGTGGCTTTAAAAAAAGGCAAATTAAAACAAAAACCTATGTGATATGATATTAATAACAGGCGCCTTTTGGGCAAGCACGGCGTGATCTTATTTATTGGTGTACCCGATTCTCGTAGCCATAGCAACCAGCCGCGCCGAAGTGAATCGCTATTTGAAGTGAGTCAGAAGCGCGACGCGCGAGGATCGTGATCTTATCACTTCACTCGATTCTCGTAGCCATAGCAACCACCCGCGCTGAAGTGAATCACTGGGTGAAGTGAGTGGTAAGCGCGAGCGACGTGCGAATGTCGTGATCTTATTTATCACTTCACTCGATTCTCGTTGCCATAGCACAATACGATGATAATTATGATGAAAAAAATTTAATTTATAGAATATAAATTATTTCATTGTAAATATGTCAAGCTTTCACCAATAAGAAAAGCGAAAAAGACTATTTTTAGGATTATAGATATCTTAATGTATTCGTTTCTTTGTTGAGGACAGTTTCATTTACATACTTTTCTAATTTTAGAGATGTTATCGTCATCGGTTTTATCGTAATTATTTCAATTGCGATAAAACCTTATATGGTTCTATATGAATACCAAGAATGCAAATTGTCCATTTGTTCAAAAAGAATATCGGCTCGCGACGGATGGGTCAAATTTTAAGTACATAGATTCAAAATTTTTAAAAATTTGTCTAAAGTATAGATACCTTTTTACTATCTTATTGTACTTATTCTTGAGTTCCCTGGCAGTGTATCCTGCCACATGGCTTCCTAGAGAGTAGCCTATCACGTGGAACTTCTCAAGAAGAATTCCTGATTCTAATAGGTTGTTGAATTGGTCGGCCGCCGCTATTCCCACCTAAAAGAAGAGAGCATTTCGTTAACTGATGAGTTTTTAGTAAGTAATTATAGGTACTCTTTTAATACAGTTTTTTTAATGGTTTAATTGGATAACATGAGGCCATTTTTCAGCCATTTTTTTAACAATACTATAAAAAACGCAATTCTAATCTGGATTACGGTGGCATAGCACCAAGTTTTGTAGTGTAGTTTTGTATATCCTGGTGTGTTATATTAACTACTATGATTATGTACTCGTTATCAACACCATTTTAGTTTCCGTGTTGTTGTATTACTACAAAAATATACTCGTTTAAAACAAGGAAACTTTGTAGTCCTGATAATTTATTTTTAACACGACTCTTCAAACGCAGAATTTGATATTCATTCCTCAATAATAGGTTAATTGCGGTTACCTATATGAAAATTAAAATCCTACTTAGTTACCTAAATTATCACCAATACATATTACAAAATAAAGAAAGAAAATACGTTTATTTGCGGTAAAACATAATGAGGCAAAGAAAAAAATAAAAACAGAAGCACAAAAAAAACAAAAAGTTGAGGAAAAAATATGCGTCACATACACGCAAAACGGCTATCGCTCAGCATAATGCTGTGACCCTATGCGAGACAGAGCCACAGCCCTGGTTTTCTGCGGCGAGTGGATTGTATTGTTACTGTCATGCTCAAAAATTTAAGATTCAGAACTTTAATTTTAATCATCCCAAAACTTTCCTAAGATTACTTGGTAAAATCTGTGCATCGATTAACCTCGTATTTCTACTGGAATAGACCTACATATATTCGTCAACGCGTCCTTCATACGTGTCTGTATAGCGATCTAATTTTAAGCTGCCATCATTTCTAGAAAATCATGGTTTATGAGTAGGTAAAGCAAAACTAGGTTACCTAGTTCTCCACTATTAGGAAAATATTCTAAGCTTCTATATTTAGTCGAAGTTCTAGATTTTTAGAGTAGGTACCTAACCTATTTTCTTTTTACTTAGATAATACAGTACACTAACGTCTGCCCGTGACTTCTTCCACGTGATATTTCTTAGTTTAACATAAAATATATCATATCCTACACTCGGCAAAACTGGTATCATCCCATTAGGGAAAGAATTTTCGGAATCTGATCAGTAGTACATACAAACTCACAAATTTTACCTCTTTAGTAATATTACAAACGTAAGAACGTAGAATGTCGATTTTTTTTAAACATAAAACAAATATAAAATATTATGGACTTAAGGTGTTGTGGATATTTTTTCTAGAATTATTTAATGTAGACCAGGTTGCCATACATTGTTTTCAATTATATACAACTGTTTAGGCAGTGCATGCAAATAATTAAGTTTTAAGAGGAATTTATTTCCGACTCGCTAGACAAACATAATGACAGCTCGGCTAATATGCATGATATAAATATAATTTATACATATGTCTATAGCATTCAAGAATAATGTAACTTACTACCAGTGATTTTTTTTTACAATTTGATCATTGGTTCCGCGGATTACCCCCTACATACAAACTTACAAACAAACAAATTTTACCTCTTTATAATATTAGGTTTGATGATTATTATATTAATTTATTAATAATTATTAAGTATAGATAATATGTTTTGTATTTATTTATTTTACTTAAGCTTTATACAGCAGGTAAATTTATTTATTTATTTTTATCCTTTCAGACCCCTAAACACATCTCATGCCCCGTGGATTTTTTTCATCAACTTTTTATTAAAAAAATGCTCAATTTTTTTTAAATTAGGTAAGTTAGTTGGACCGCATTACCTACCCGATAACCTCAATGGCGATAATTATTTGGAGTTCTTTAGGGTTTAACGTCTCGTGGTTCGCGAGGTTATTAAACCCTATTTATGAGTACTGCTTCGTCTAGCCCTGGGGTCTCGGAATTTTAATAATAGACGGATCTTGGATACCGAATTTATTTCCGCGTTGAAACCTCGTGAGAGAACCGTTCGCTCGGGCCAGTGCACAGTCACTGTCCGTTCGTCCATACGTCTCGCTCACATACATTTTGCTTAACATGCACTCTGCCATACGTACTTACATGTGTCCCTACACTATTCCCCCCCAAAATTTTATACAAAAATTTTGCTTAAAACATAGTATAATTTTCTTACTCTAACTTATGTAAGAACATAACACGTTTCAATGTGCACAAGGATACATTGCTAAGAATTACACATTACGATAAGCACTGGTACACTGTGGATGTATCACATTACGCGTAGCTGGCTGCCGGTGGTTGCTGTGGAATCGCCCCGTCGCCCGTGACTCAATACGCACCGACGGCATATTTAGCCCGTCTGATGCGTTGTTGATTTCTTTGTGTATCATCTTCTTCATACGATGGCGACATTGACGAATGAACATCATCAACACGACTAGCAGCATTGCGGTTGCCACAATTGCGAAACCGACCTCGTACTTAGTTACCGTTGATTCTACGGCATTGTTTTGGGCTATGATTACTTCTTCTTTGCTATAAGACTTGCCCATGGTTATTATTTCAGAGTTTGAGCGTCAATATGTCTACTTGTGAGGCAGTGTGACTTCCGGTGACTGACGAAACTATTATCTACGTGCTTATTGTAATATGCATGACACAACTTAAGTGTAAGGAGCTGCTTCAGCGATATCAAAGTTCATTTTGTTTTTATTATAACAAAGTCGCTTAGCTAAACAATTGACGGCAGTGCGGTTTCTTATTACATTTAAACAATTTTACTGCTGTGCTTACTTTGACAATTCTAGGTACTGTTATGCAAGTTCAGTACTATTGCTATACTACTTTTACACCTGGGTGCGTACACTATTTTTCAAGCGACGACTTAAAAGTATCGTTATTGACGATACGCTACATCTTTTACCTACTAATATATTATTTAAGGGTGGTTGCCGTAACTTCCGCACTGATATATTTAAAAAAAACACCATGAAGGCCCCCTGTAGCTTCCATTACGGCAACGCCATACAAAGTAATATTACTATATATAAATAGGAGAGAAGTTCCACATTTGTAGAAAGTTGATACAAATTAATTCTAACAGGTGGTCTGATGATGCGGCCGCTTCTACTATTCTTTACTACGGGCGCGTTTTCAATTGGGCTTGGCACCGACCTTATTGGACTTCTGTCCACGTTTTTATCATACTGAGTTTTATTTGTAATAGTACCAGTTTGTTTATCATGGTATTCTTCGTTTAAAACATAAGCTGGTTTCAACCTATCGATGGATACACTAGTTTGTCTGTTTGGTAACTGAATTACAAATACTTTACTTTTCTTCTCTATTACCCGGAAAGGGCCGTCGTATGTGGCGGCGTTAGTGGTTTACGGATGGCGTCGTTACGGATAAATACATAATCACATTTCTTTAAATCACTATGAGTGAATAGTGTGCGTGAGTCCCGCAAGTCCCGTGATATTGGCTTTAATTTGTTTATTGTGTCCTTTACTTTATTTAAATATTCATGGTCGTTTCCTATTTGATTGTTAGTGACGTTGTAAAAATCTCCCGGTAACCGGAGTGTTCGGCCGTACACGTACTCTGCTGGACTGAAGCCATTATCGCTCCTGCCTACTGAACGTAACCCTAGCAGCATTGTAGACAATTCATCGCACCAGGACGCGTTGTTGATGAGACGAGCGGTTAACGCCGATTTCATGGATCTATGCCAGCGCTCTACCATACCATTACTTTGAGGGTGGTAAGGAGTAGTGCGCAGTTTTTTTATACCCATAGTTTTCATTAGTTGCGCGAATAACGAGCTCTCAAATTGCCGACCTTGGTCGCTCGTGAGTTTCTCGGGGCAACCGAATCTGCTGATCCATGTATCATAAAATACTTTGGCCACGACTTCCGTTGTTATTTCCTTTATCGGTATGGCTTCGGGCCAACGCGTACATCGGTCGATCATTGTGACGAGGTACTTGTATCCATCTTTAGACGTTGGTAAGGTACCTACGATATCAATGTGTACATGTTCAAAGCGGTCACAGTCCGAAAACTGTTGCAGGTCTGACACCGTGTGCCTGTTTACTTTAGATCTCTGACACGGTATGCATGTTTTGGCCCATCGTCCGACGTCGCGGTTTAACCCTGGCCAAAAAAATATTTGTGCGACGGATTTACGCGTTGTTCGAATCCCTGGGTGGCTAACGTCATGTACCGAATTGAATGCAATTTTCCTAAAATTCTCGGTTAAGTACGGGCTACACGAGTTAGTTGAGGTTTCACAATATATTAATGCCTTATTATTTGGGATGTGGATTTTTTTTAAACATAGGTTGTTATTCGTTTCGCACAATAGTTGTTTGAGCTCCGCGTCATTCTCTTGAGATAAGGCTAATTCCGCGTAGTCAAGTACAGTCGGGCAGTCTATAGTTTCGATACGTGATAAGGCATCCGCGACGGCATTGTTTTCACCTTGTATGTACCTCATATCAGTTGTAAACTCGCTAATGTATAATAGCTGCCGAGTGCGTGTGGGAGTTTCGTTGTTGCTATGTAATTTTGTGAATGCATAAATAAGAGGTTTATGATCTGTAAATGACGTTAGTTGATTGCCCTCAAAAAGAAATCGAAACTGTTTAATTGCCATGTATATTCCTAGCAATTCTCTATCATAGGTGGAATACTATTGTTGAGCTTTGGAAAACTTCTTAGAAAAGTATCCTAATGGCTGCCATGTGTTTTTGATTTTTTGTTGCAGCACAGCTCCCGCACAGGTGTCTGAGGCATCAGTCATTAGGGCTAACGGTACATTCGCTTTCGGGTGTGCTAGCGTGATTGCATTTTTTAAACCTTGTTTACATTGCTCGAAAGCGTCGAGTGATTGACTGTCCCATGTAATGGCGGTCTTATCTTTCTTTTTCGCGCCTTTCAAAAACTTATTTAGGTTTGACTGTTGACTCGCGGCGTTTGGTATATTTGATCTGTAAAAATTTACCATGCCTAGGAACCGTCTGAGTTGATCTACTGTTTGCAGACGAGGGTATTCTAAGATGGCATTTATTTTGTGTTCTAGTGGTCGAATTCCACTGGTGGAAACCTCGTAGCCCAAAAATTCGATGTTGGATTTACCGAATTCGCACTTGGACAGGTTTATTGTGATACCAAACTCTCTAAATCATTCGAAAACCTTTCTTAGATGCATTTTGTTTTCTTCTATCGAATCGCTCGCTATTACTACATCGTCGACGAAACTAAACAAGAAATCCAATCCTTGCAGTACGGTGTTGTTCATGTAGCGTTGAAATGTTTGACTCGCGTTTCGTAGACCGAATGTCATACGTGGGAACTCAAATAAGCTGAAAGGTGTTATAATTGCCGTTTTCTCTATATCGTTTTTTGCTACACTAACGCAATGATACGATTTATTTATGTCGAGTTTAGAAAAAAAATTCTTACCTGTCAACACATACGTAAAATCGTGCAGCCTAGGTACGGGGTATCGGTCCGGCTTTGTGATAGCGTTTAGTCGCTGTAGTCTCCGCATGGCCGGATGTCCCCATTCTTTTTTGCCACGACGTGTAGCGGGCTTGCCCACGCACTTTTGGAAGGTCTGCATATCCCCATTTCCTGCATTAACCTAAATTCTTCCTTAACTTTATGATACCTGTTTGGAGGTAGCGGCCTGGCACGCGCATGTACGGGTGGTCCCGTAGTTTCGATGTGGTGCAGTACTTTACTTATTTCGTTCTCAGCGTCATCGTCCCTGTATGGCCTGGGTTTCGTGATATCTGAAAACTCCGATAATAGTTCGCGAAAGAGATAATTGTTGTCTACAATGCTGACTGTGGTTTCCACGCATTTGACAATTTTGCCATTAATTGATAAATCGGTTTGTTTACTTATCAATTTTTGTGCATTTAAATCTACTAACAACCTGTGATGGCGTAAATATATCGTATCATTGGCGGCATACAACCTAAGATTAGTACTATCACTTATATTATACTGTTTCCTGTTTACTGGTAAGACTGATACATTGGCTCCTGTATCTATTAAAAAACGCATACCCGTGTTTATGTCCTTTACGCATAGGCGGTGGTTTGTTGCGTCGATGCAGAAATCCACCTCTTCCCGCATCACTGCTCGTTTCCTGCCTTCCGTTTTTCTGCAGCTGTTTCACCTTTTTTCCAATTACACGGTTGCTCGCATCTGGTAGCCTTATTTCCGAAACGGAAGTGGTAGAAACACACCCAGTCTTCTGGTCTCTTACTGTCACGGCGTTGTGAATAGTTATTGTTGCTGTATCTTCTCGGAAATCGCGGTTGACTTCTCTGGCTCTGTTCACCTCGCTGCATCTCGTCGAATCTCTTGTTGAGCTTTGATATCTCCGCAATGATTGTTTCCGTGCTCGATGAGGGTGAGCCGCTGGTGACCACACTTATTGCGTCGCATGGTTTGGTTGTTTCTATGATTGTGTCCGCCTGTTTCGCTAATTTATTTAAGTCGGTAACTTCGCTTATGGTCAATATAGTGCGTGCCGCGGCTGGTAAGTGGCTGATCCACATGATGCGCAGGGTGTCTTCTGGAATTTTACCCCTTGCCAGGTTTTTCATTTTGCGAAGCAAGTGCGACGGCTTTTGGTCCCCCAGCCCCCAGATCCATTTCTGTCAGCAACTTCTGCATTTTCCTCGTGTCCGACTCTTCGCACTCGCCCATCAGCCTTTCCTTTAGCGCTGTGTATGGTTTGTCTTGTGGCGGTTCCTCGATTAAGTCGGACACGTGTTGTGCGACATCTTTGCTTAGACTCCCGATTACAATGTTGAATTTAGTCTTCTCACCTCGTTTCGATTCTGCTATCAGGGCCTCGAATTGTCCAAACCATAGCCTTGGTTGGTCTGTCCAGAATTCTGGAAGCTGTGATCTGATGTTGATTTGTGCCAATTCACTGTCTTCGGTCTTTACGCCTGGTGGTACTGGGGCCTGCATATTAGCTGGTTAAAGTTCTACTTGCACTTGTGTATAAAGTCACTCGGAGTTCACACTGACGTGGCAGTCTGCTGATTACGCGTCACGTATTTTAACGTTTTTAATTCGCGTCGGGGTCACCACTTTAGGGTTTAACGTCTCGTGGTTCGCGAGGTTATTAAACCCTATTTATGAGTACTGCTTCGTCTGGCCCTGGGGTCTCGGAATTTTAATAATAGACGGATCTTGGATACCGAATTTATTTCCGCGTTGAAACCCCGTGAGAGAACCGTTCGCTCGGGCCAGTGCACAGTCACTGCCCGTTCGTCCATACGTCTCGCTCACATACATTTTGCTTAACATGCACTCTGCCATACGTACTTACATGTGTCCCTACAGTTCCTTCAAAATGACCTGTCCGAATTAGTGTCCGAGGTACTTAATAAAAATGTGTCTAAAGTATTCCAGCATGACGGCTGTCCCGCGCATTGGCGTTTGACTGTGAGGGAATATCTCGACGATGTGTTCCCCAATGCGTGGATTGATCGCGATGGCCCTATTGCATGGCCGGTACGTTCCGCAGACCTAACTCCGCTAGACTTTTATGTCTGGTAACGTAACGTGCCAAAGAGCTGGTATACGCCACTTAGGTTCCGACTAGGGAGGTACTACTTCAACGCATTGAAACAGCGTTCAAGAAAATTAAGGAGGAAATGCGACTTCGTACAACAACTGTGGAAATAGGAACTAGATGTTGGGCCTGCATTCGCAATACAGGCCAACAATTTGAGCAGAATATGTAAAAAAATATTAAATAAATGTTAAAAATGTTTTTTTTTATTTCTAGTAATCCCACCCCTCAAAAGAGAGATACGAGACAGATTTTACCTTATAAGAGTAAGATAACAGATTTAATACGTTTTTCAGGTATCATAATTATAAGCAATTTTTTTTTAAATCATATTTTGGAATTTATTTTGTGACTCGACTCACAATTCTAGCGAAGTCACAAAGTTGAAAACAGATTTTTATGGTATGTGGCATATCACTAGTAAGAGGATAGACTAGAGAACTTTTTAGGGAGTTGGAAGATCACTGTCGCTTCTGGTTTTTTTTTTTTTATAGCCATGTAAATAGCTGTAACATTAATTGAAGTCCGAAAATTTGTAGGTAAATTAAAACAAAACTAGATGGCTAATGTCACTAATTTTGAATTAAAAAATACTGTAATACAATACACATCTATATAAAATTAAAATTCTGAGTCTACGACTTGTACTTTTTTTTAAATTGTACTTGAATGTAAAATTTGAGTATTTTTTTAATAAAACAATAAAAAGTCGATGAAAAAAATCCACAGGGCATGAGAAGTGTTTAGGGGCCTGAAAGGATAGCAGATGACCCCCACAGTCGACAATTTTAATTTTGCACACGATGCACCAAACACCCTGTATAATTATATGTGAAGACGATTCACCTAGAATAAAATGACTAAATCAAAATAGGTAAAAAAAGAATTAAAAATGAAGTAATGACAGATAAATTAATTATGTGATAGGTACACGATGCTCACATATTTACAAACATTGTATAAGTATACGTTTTCCTAAAAATAATAAATAAAGTAATAGGTCAGTGTGTGAGTTAAAGTAATCACAGAATTTAAATTCAACCTTGATTGAGTTATTATTTGTATCAAATAATGAATTGTACAATTAAAATAGAAACCAGTTTGATTTTGTCTAGACTCTAGATTGTCCTATGGAGCTGGACCAGCATGTTTCCAAGCATTCTTATCTTGGATATAATCCTCTAATTTGTAATACGTTCGCTCGTTTACAAAGTGTTCTTTTAACATGAGTTCCATGTAAACTTCTACTTATATTTCCATGAAGTTTTCAAAGTTGAGGTGAAGGATACGATTTTATGCGTAAAAATAGAAACATTTGAATGTATAGTTTATTATTATAAAATAGTAGTAGGTAGGTACCTAATTCAGGTTATTGTTGACACATTTATTGTACACACGCATTTTTACAATAAATTAAATGTTAATGTGTAGTCTATGGAGTATACCCGTGTATACTTAGTGAATTTTGAGCCAAACATAGTAATTTTTCACTTGATTTGTATACTTTTATATTAAAAAAGACACAAATAGAACGTATCATAACATCACGACCGTAAATCGCAAATGTTCAGTCAGAGATGTAACTACAGTACGCCCACATTTCGCTAGTTATGTTTAATTCCCATGTAATACGCTTATTAATACAATAGCATACCTACTTTTATGTAAACTTAAATTTTATTGCTTAACTAGCTACGCCCCGCGATTTCACCCACATAAGTCTCGATCAAACCAGGTTTGGCCCATCCCTAGTTGATAGTCCGTTACAAGAAAACCATCCCTTAATACAGCATGTAGGTATCAGACAGCTGTGGTCATATTTGAGGGTGTGGTACAGACTACCAAACTGGACAACTATATTCATAGGACCAACATCGTAATCGAAAAATCATCAACTGCCCCATACAAAACTTTAATACCTATACCTCTAATACCTGCATAGGTTTAGGTAAATAAAGATAAACAAATTGTAGAAAGGGGTTTTATAGATGACACTTTCTTGTTTAAAAATACGTTGTAACTTATAACCAAATTAAATTTATTTTTGATTTTTACGTTAGTTTCCTCTTTTTTTAATGTATGCATTATCATTTCTTCTTAAACTACTCTTCGTAGATGTAACTGCTTGAGCACAATGTTTTAGTTATAGTAATACTATAAAATTTTGTAATCTGTCTATTGTAAAGAGCCCAAGAAGACAAGTTCTCTAAACGTTAACGAATTATAACGTTGCTAAATTGAAGAGTACAACTGTGACGTAGCCAGTCGTAGACAGAGAATATAGGTAGACAAGTCCTAAGCGTAAGCAGTATGAGATAGCGATAGTTCGACATATTAAGTACCTTACTACAGTTATGTGCAATTAATATTGCCATACTTAGACTTTTACCCCTATCGCGTGGGTAATGTGGTTCTTTTTCGAGAATTTTGGTTGTACTACGTCCACTTCGAGTCATTAAATTTATTGACATTAGCCTTTCAGGGAGTGGCGTATTTATAACTATTGCCAACTCTGAAATAGCAAATAAAAACATCAGTTTCATACATTTCTGTATGAAACTGCAGACATTTATTTTTATTTTGATATTTCAGTTTTAGTCACATAGCAAAACGTTATAACCAAGAGTGCTTTCAACGCCTGAAAGGTTAATAATAGTAGTGTGGCAAAGAAAATCAGGACGCGCGCGAACTGAATGCGTCCGGGTTGAAAGTGAAACGAAAAACAAATGAGTTGTAATTGTTATTTTATTACAATTTAAACATACATTTAATTTCATCTCAAGATATAAATAGTATAGTTAGATAAATCACAATTAACACATTTATTTACGCGCTTTATCTCAAGCCCGAATGCATTCAGTTCGCGCGCGTAGTTTAGACTTGCTATAATTTTATAGTTGCAATAAAAAACTGTGTTGATTAAGTATGATTTAATATTAAACTTAGAATGACAAAACTATACTTAATAAAACTATACTAAGGACTAAAGGGCAAACTAATAATTCCTTTTGATCTATGTACTGAAAATGAACGAGTCTAATTATTTGTTAAACAGGTTAATTGGGTAAACAGGTAAATTAGTTTTATTTAAAGGTCATACTTGGATCAATTAAGTAATCGTACTCCTCCATTAAAACGTTTTTCAAAATATTCTGAATGAATACTTGTAACGGAATACAATTTCCTGACGTAATGTATTTCATTTCACCATGAACTAACATTCGAAAATGCCGAATAAATCAACAGTACCGGCAGAGTTCCTAAATTCGTCTATATTGAGTTCTATATTACAAAATTCAATAGCATTTGCAAAGGATTTACTTATTACTTGGGCTGCCAACTTGACCTTCATTTTTTGTTTGTAAAAATATATGTTTGATTTATTTAATCTGTTACCTAAATGCAATCCTTCGTTGTCTTAGAGCTCTACCAGTAATTTTACGTATTCCCATGATACAACACGGCCTTGTGGATCTGTTATTGGCCCCTTTTCTCCTAAGGTATTCCTAACTAACTTTAGTACGTGTGAAGGGTCTGGAAATATAATAATATTATTATTGCCGGCGGTGAAGGAAGGATATTGATCCTTCCTTCATCGTGATCTAATCAATTGTGTCTCATTAGCTGTCCTTGACCAATTAATATTGTCTTCTTTTCCAATTTCCTAATTAACTTCTTTTTACAACGAGTCATCTCAACTTCCGGCGCTGCCACCATAGGTGACCTTTCTTGTTTCTGAAATATAACAACAAATATTTTACAAATACTTATTTACAATTTTATTACCGTAAACAATAAATATAAAAAAGAATCTCTAGCGCTTTAACGTTTTAAATCATTATGAGAAAATTAAAAATGTTTAAGTAGGTATTTATATAGGTACACACACAGCTAAAACAGCAGGAATTGTACAAAGTGACCGATTTACAAAATCAGTTTCCAAAATATATGTAGACTGATCAAGAATAAACTTACCATAGTACTTTCTATTTCTATTTCCATGGCAACTTCTGATGGTAAAGATAGGTGACCATGACTATCTGTCATGGATGAATCGTCAGGCTGAAAAATATGATTACTGTTTTCAATTTGTAACACTTATCACCCATATAAATAAGTAGGTACCTATACATAAAACACTGAATATACGACCTATAGATAATCTGAAAACATTTGAATAGGTTCCAAATAATCATTTGCTTCCATATCAATCCCCAAAGCTTCACATTTAGAGGAATATATCTAATTAATTTAATTTACCTGGATGAAAAGTGTGGGTATAGAACGTGGATTTAAAGTGATAGTATTTAATTTCTGTCGAATGTAACTAGCTTCAAAGCGTCGTGAGCAGATTCGGGAGTGATAACTTGGATGCCAGTTATCTCGGCCCGCCACTTGTTTCTTATAAATAGTTCATTCGAGAAAAAAAAAAAAAGTAAAAGTTAAATACGTGTTTACGTTTAGTGGTAAAAAAAATCAAGTGCTGGTATCCCCGTCAAGTTATTATCCGACTATTGACAAATGACACGAAGTAACATAGATAACAAACTAACTTAAAATGCCTCACACTTTGGTCGGTTAGTGCAAAATACAATTTAGGATTTTATCGTCTTTTTAGATGGAATCATCGATAAATTTTGCTTATTATTGACAGAAAATTGTCATGAGTACAATAATCCTTTCATTTTCTTGCTGTAATAAATAAAAAATGCTACTTACCGATGAAAGGTTATGTTTGATTGATTTCGTTCGCCACGGCTATTACAGCCATGTATACAGCAATTCACCGTCACTAAACACAATTTTTTTTTTTTTTAATTTTTGGAATATCAATTAAGTCACAAATTACACGAAATAAGCGTTTCACAGTTTTTATTAACGAAAATATTTTGACAGCATAACTTGTTTGCCATCAATGACTAGTGATGGCAAACAACAAAACACTGATACGCAAATAGAGATAGAAAACTTATGTTATGTCCTGCTCACACATACACATTTTGACATATGCGTCATCTCACTTTCGTAATTATTATTATTATAGTAGCATGTCTACCTCTATTATCTGTCTACGTCGCCAGTGAACGGAAAAAAAACATGGAAGCATTCCTAGCTTTAAAAAATGACCCAAAGCAGATTGCGCCGCGGTGGGCGGGGCTTACCGATTACGCCGCTCACGCTTTTAGTTCGTCCGTAGCTGTAGGCAACAGCGGTGGTCGACTATTATTTACCGGTTTTTGCGTGTTAAATATTTAAAAATGCCTTCTTGTGCAGTGAAGTGGTGTATAAATAAATCACATTTTCATAAAATGAATGCTGGAATTAGTTTTCACGTGTAAGTACATCGCTATTTATTATATTTCTATTAAAAATGAAGTCGGTTTGAATTATGACCGAAGTCTATGGGGATGATGTTAAGCCAACCAAACAATTTACTTTTCTACCTGACAATAATGACAAATTTTATTAGACATAACCTTTTTGTTCTATGGGGATGGCATTATGCAAAATATACTAAGCTTACAATAGGTACATAAAAGTTTATTTTATTAAAAGAAATTTTATGTACTTACGCACAATAGCTTAGTATATTTTTTTTTGTTTTTTTTTTGCTATTTCATGGAGAAAATAGATTATCGTTGCAGTATTTAAAAAAATTGGAACGAAGTTCTTTAACGTGGCTTGCGGTAGGAGTAGACGAACGTGAGTTTTTGGTCAAAATGAAAGTCCAAGCAAAAGTTTTCAAATGTTTCGTCATGGGTGTCGTTTTCATGGTTTTTGAGGGTATTAAAGCTGATAGTGACGTTAAAATGTAAATCCAAGATGGCGGCAGCGAAAATTATGTTTTTATTTTAAAAATACGCTAGAAGGAACTTCGTTTCTGACGGTGGTCCCCAGACCGCACACGTTTTTTTATGCATATTTATTTCACTAATTTTCTTTTAGATTTCCACAAGATCAATATCAAAGAGAAGTATGGACAAAAGCTGTTCGTTTGAAAGAAGGCGTGAGTTTATGTATGTATGTAACACTAAGCAAATAATAAGCAGTGATATAATGTTAATGTATAGATACCTAAATTGTAAATAAATAAAAATAGACCACTCATTTTCTTATTTACCTTATAATTAATTTTAGCATACACCTGCCTATTACTTCCTATACACTGCTCTATTTACAGACCTCATAACCATTTCATAAAACATATGTTTTATCATAATTCTATATTTTAATACCATCAATATCACAATTAATTCTTTGCGTTGCACCTTATTACATAAAACATCCCGAGTGACGAATGGTAGGTGAAGTGGCGTCGTAGAAATGTCGTTAGCGGCCTATACGTTACATGTCATGTTAATTTAAACCCAAACTATCAGGAAATAAGGTTCATTTGAAGTGCATTGTAAACGGTGACCGTTTACAATACCCTGACGTTTGTTCGTTCATCGTTCATTTATCATTTATTTTGTGTATGACTGGGAATTCCTCGGTATTTACTTGGGAAGGTCGCTCAGTAGTGATAGTGACGTTAAATGAATGTAAGTCTCTCTTCTCTCTTTTTCGCCCTTTTATCGACAAGTCGGGAGTGTTTTATGGTAATAAAACGACGCGGCGTAATCAGAACGGAGACATTTATTTAATATTTGCGAGATCTCTTACATTTTGCGTGGTAACGAAACCATAGCGTGAATTTAAATCGACCAATGCCATCTTTCGAAACATGAGGTAAACTTTTTATACAAAGTTGGTTTAGGTTTAGTCTAGTAAATATTATAACGTTTATTTATTATTTATTTATTATTATTATTACCACTTACATTTGTTTTTACAGGTGGGAACCCAATACAACAATGTAGTCCCAACTTAATTTAATTTAAAATAGACTCTGAGTAAAGACAAGTCATACAGAGGAATATATTAAGTGTGAGAACATCCTCTGGAATTCCGACAAATAGCAAGTAAAGATATCCAATCGCAGAGAGACGCTGTTGAGTATCTTTATCGCCCGCCCCACGGGTGCAAACTTTAATAAGTTTATACGGGCCACCGGGACTTTAAACAGCCTCTCTCTCGGCCCTTGCCGCAGCCTACTGTCTGGAACGAGCAACCCCAAAGATTCTAGTATTTGCGGATTATTCGGTAGACCGAGAAATACCATAAAAACATATTTAACCAGTGCGAATGGACAACTTCAGCGTTGTACTAAAGTCCTTGGTGTACGGAGACTAAATTATCTTAACATAAATACCGAAAACAAAATAGTTCAGGTTTTTCAACAACACACATATTTCATGTAATTACTTTTACATTTCTAAAATTAGTATGAGTGGACTGCATATTTAATAACAAAATATAACAGTTAAATTACATGTTTATCATTCATCGTTGACAGGCAAAATGCATAGCTTCGAAGTTGGGCGTTTGACTCGGGAGTCCTTACACTGAAGGGTAACTACGCGAACTAAATTGTCCTTGCCAGGGTGTAATTCGCCTACCTTCCCGTATAACCACTTAGCAGGTGGTAAATTGTCTTCTTATAAGAGGACAACATCACCAACCTTCGGATCGCGCGCACGTTTAGCCCACTTGTGTCGTTGGAAAAACATACTGACTGCAGCTACTGACTGTCACGTGCTCATAATCATAATCTGATGCTGTTACCAGTGGTTGACCGACCAAAAAATGTCCAGCAGGGCTAACATGACACACGCGACAATTACTCACTCTTGCGTGAGTAATTTTGGTCTATTTCTTTCAATTTTCTCTTTTTCTGACAGCGCTGCCGTACAAAACACTCGACTCGTTCTGTCAAACTCGATATTTTCTCGACAAACCCTAACATGGCACCTAAGTTATCTCGTATTTTGACAATTCAACACGAGATAATCTTCGATTCTGCTGTCATTTAGTCGTCCTCGATTTTGATGACGAGAAGAGTAGACAAAATTATAATACAAAAAAAAATGGCATTCATGGGGACTGGTGACAGAAGTGAAAACTTAAAACTTTGGAATAACATATATAAGTATATATATGCGTATACATGTACGTACACAGGCCGCTCCGCGACGCCAGTCTGATGCACACGTTACATTAGCATGACTTGGGTAGCATGTTGGTGACGCAAATTGCATGTCAACAAGTGCTTTCAGAATGTCGGTGACGCGGTTATCATGGCGTAAGTCGATTGGCATTTCGTAAATCTGCTAGCATTTCGGTGACGCTGCTAGCATGTCGTTGACTCTGCCAGCACGTCGGGCACGCTGCTAGCAGGTAGGGCACGCTGTTAGCATGTCGGTGACTCGGTTAGCGTGTTGGTGACGCATTGAGCATATTGATGACGCATTGAGCATGTCGGTGACTCGGTTAGCATGTCGGTGACTCGGTTAGCGTGTTGGTGATGCATTGAGCATATTGATGACGCATTGAGCATGTCGGTGACTCGGTTAGCATGTCGGTGACTCGGTTAGCATGTTGGTGACGCATTGAGCATATTGATGACGCATTGAGCATGTCGGTGACTCAGTTAGCATGTTGGTGACGCAGCTAGGATGTCGGTGACGTGGTTAGTATGTCGGTGACGCGGTTAACATATTGGTGACGCGAACCCACAGGTTTTTCCCCTAACAAAAAAGGCTCACTCATTTTCGTTTCCGTCATTTTGTATTTTAATTTCGGCATGCCATAGAAAAATATTGAATTTTAATAAAAAAGGTCGGTTACACAAAAAATTACAACATAAATTAATAGAGGTGGATGTAAAATCATTATAGTACATACTAATTCCATGCGTAAAATTTATCTAATGAGCCGATGTTGCTAAAATAAAACTGATTTGTTTTTAATAATTTGCTACATCGGTTTCTCGTCGCGAGGTAAAGAACTGTCAAAGTGCCTTTCTCGAGTTTACTCACGCTCACGTCAGAATCGTAGACAAATTTTGACAA
Source organism: Atethmia centrago (assembly GCA_905333075.3). Taxonomy (NCBI): domain Eukaryota; kingdom Metazoa; phylum Arthropoda; class Insecta; order Lepidoptera; family Noctuidae; genus Atethmia; species Atethmia centrago. Next base: position 12,912,158 of record HG995377.1, on the reverse strand, counting down.
ATCAAGAAAGAGAGCGTTCTCGCGCTTGTCATGTTAGCCCTGCTGGCGTCAATGGGTTTGGATCTGACGAGTTCACACTAGACTGTGATATAGGTCTGGAATTCAGACATGCCTCAATTTGGGATAAGATGGTACTCAGCTCCCCAAAAGTCAGTGTCGATTCGCCAATCACCCGTCTAAGGTGATGCTTGGTGCTTTGGTCCCAGCCTCCCATAGACCGCCAAAGTTAGAAGAATGAGGCGGGATGAAATGACATTCAGTTCCATTATTAGCTAATATAGCAATTTCTTGGGGAAGAGATGCGCATTCATCGTGAAACATTGCTTTAAGCTCTTTTGATGCCCCTACAAAGTTGGTGCCATTGTCGCTGTAAAGGTAAGTAGAATGACCCCGTCTAGCTAAAAAACGTTTAATTGTAGCAAGAAAGCTTTGAGAGGTCAGATCAGAGACCGGGTATATGCACAGCGCGGGTTGCCATGCATACGAACAGACAACTGTCGACTACGCGGGACCGATTCCAGTCGACAGTGTTGGCTCTGCCAACATGCCCAAAACGTTTTTAAGATTTCATTTTCTTCGACCGTAGCGTGCATGTTTAGAATTACATTGTGATAAGACATCACCTTATCTTTATCGCTGACTTCTCCCGATATGATCCAACCAAGGTTAGTATTTTGGACCATTGTTTTACCCTTAGGCTTCTTGATTGTCTTCTTTTAAGACTTTAGTATAGACTCCCGATCCTAACAAAATGTCAGTTTTGTTAGGCTTATTGAAATTTGGATCAGCCAAATGATTAATACTATTAAGCTCTGGTCAATCGACCAACGTAAATTTCCTTTCAGGTAAAATCGAAGTCACCTTACTCAGCACATTAGCTTTTATTTGAAAGATGAAGTCAGGATCCCGTAACGACCGAATGTTAACTCTAACCATAAATGACGTTAGATCGCTCTGACCTCCACACCTGACTCCTCTGACACCTGACACCTGAGACACCTGAGATAGACGTTTTAGCTGCTATCTTTTTTAACTTCAATAACTGAACAGCAGATTCCGTTATAAAGGAAGCTTGTGAACCCTGGTCTAACAGGGCTCTCAAAACTTGTGGATACCCATTTTTCGATCTAGCCTTAATAACGGCTGTAGCCAGTATGACCTGACTATGAATACGTTTTGCAAAATTGGTTGAAATATGAGGTTCAGCCGTGATCTCGTTCTGTGGCGTTTCCTTTCGCGTTAATATACTGAAGTGGTGGGCGAGATAACTAGGGGAAAAGGGCGAGTCGAGAAATGAAAAAAGGTGATCAGCGCCCTTTGTTATCTGCGCTGGCGTATGGGCAACTTTATTTTAGAAGCGACCGATGTGCAGAGACATGATCATGTACGTAGATTGAAAACGAATCGAATGTAGTTATTGAGGAGACGGTCAAGTTTGTCACGGAGATCTGCATTCAGGTCGTAGTAGCACACATCACCATAATCGATAATATGGAAAATTAAGGACTGCACATGCATTGTCTTGGTACTTGATGGTAATAAATGTTTCAGTTGGTATAGAGCCCGCAGCGTTCCAGTAATCCTCTGGCTCACCCTAGCGACTTAAGTACGCCAGTTCAGGGTAAAATCGATGTGCAAGTCTCGGTCTTTCACGTCTGTGCTGAATGGAACGATCGTACCAATGAAAAGAACTGGTGGAAAGGTTGAACCATCCACCCTACTAATACTACGATGACTCCCAATGATGATCGCCTGACACTTATTAGGGTTTACTGCTACACCAAATTTATCAGACCAGGTTTTAATGGCTGTCAAGTCCCTATTTAACTTGTTGATAGTGTCAGGTATATTATCAACCCACCCTTGACAGTACAACAGCAAGTCATCTGCATGCAGATGATACGCACACTGAAACTCAGAAGTTATAAGATTAATACAAGTAGAAAACAGAAGATGAGAAAGAATACCATCAAAAGATGAGAAGGAACGCCAGTCTCCAAATCACACCAGCATGACGAAGAATCCCCAACATGAACGGCTTGCTGACGTTGCTGAAGGTAAGAGGAGAACCATTCCAGTGCTTCAGGAGAGACCATAACATAGTAAAGAATATCTAACAGGATGTCGTGATTGACGGTATTAAAGGCATTCGTTAAATCGACCAACACTAGAGTGTTGACTTTGGTGTCTTCCTGTTCTGCCCTTATATTGCCAGTCACTTTAAGTAGGGCGGAAACAGTGCTATGCCCAGGCCTGAACCCAGATTGAAGAGAGCTAATTAGTAAATTACGATGAACAAAATTGGAGAATTGTTTGTGGACACACAGACTTCGAGCACTTTGTATAAGAAGGGAAGTATAGAAATTGGACGGAAGTCGGTAGGAAGAGAGGGATAAGATACCTTAGGTATAGACGAACAGGCTTTGTGCCACAGGGAAGGGAATACTCCAGTGTACAGGGAAAAATTTACAATGTGGGTAATCGCGGGTAGGAGATGATCCAGTATAGTTACGACCATACCACGAGTGATATTGTCACATCCCACCGCATTCGATTCGATGGAGAAAAAGAGAGAAATATCATCTTTCTGATCTCTCCCGGTTCAACTGAAATGAAACTGGAAGGATTAATACGAGGACGCGTTAGACCGGATATTAATGACGGAGTTTGTTGCTTGGTTAAACGAGCTATGATAGAAACAGTGGAGAAATGATGGTTTCGAACTAGGAAGGTCTAAGTGTCGCGGTTTGCCGATACCAAGAGTTCCCAGAAATTTCCATCAGCAGAAGAGAAAGAAGTGATAGTATCCAGAATATGGCGGCGTTTAGCATTGCGCATCATCTATTTCTTGCAGCCTTGAATAATGTCCAGTTCCCATCCCTTTTAAATTTACGAAACGCGCGGTCCCTACGTCGCATTGCCATCTGTATCCCTCTTGTCATCCATGGTGTAGGTGGGCGTTTCAACTTTACTTTTTTGACAGGAGCATGGATGTTATAAAGGTTTACTACAATATCATTGAAGATGGTAACTTTGTCATCAACTGAAGCGGCTTCCATCATAGGCTCCCAATTGACCACAGATGTATCCCTCTTGAGCTTCTCGATATTCATCCAAAACAACGCCTGTACAGAACCTTGGGTTTAAGTTTGGGAGGTTTTAGGATATATGAAAGGAAAATCATGTCGTGATGAGAAAAGCCAGGTGCGTCATGTTGACCAAGGTTGGAATCGAGGGAAGGATTCGAGATAAGGACAGATCGAGCCAGGTGTCATCGTCGACAGTGTTATGATGAGTAGGCTAGAGCGGCAACACGTGCAGACTAGCTGACTCGATAAGATGGACGAGCTTACGGGATCGAGGGGAGTTGTGGGCAAGGAGGTTTGTGCCCATGATAATGTGATGTGCATACTCCGAACCCAAAGATTCAAGTACTGATTCGAATTCTGTGAAATAATCAACAGTAGAAGGACAACCGACAACACTAATAATAGTGTTGGCTTCTTTGACACACACTCCAAGGAAAATAAACTCGGCAGAAGCAAAATAATGTGAAGAGGAAGTAGCAAGTATTTTATAAGAAAAGTCACTGCGAAGGTCACACCGTCCCCTCCTTTACCAATCCGATCATTCCGTATAAGAACGAAACCAATAAGAGGGTAAGTGGTGGACAGGAGATGCGGTTTGAGCCAAGTTTCGGAGATCAAGATAGCGTGAAGCTTGCTGTTATTAAACGCGTCGTACAGCTCGCTGTAGTGGCTTCAAACACTTTGAACGTTAATGTGACACACATTCACCAACCGATTAGACTTGTTCATGAAATTATGTTGTAAAAAGTCAACGAGGGTGTCGCTGAATGAACAAAAGCTTTCATCACTTGAAGAGGCAGTAGATTCGTTAGCAGAAAAAAAAGACTCATTGTCTGACATAAATATAAGTAGGTAGTTAATATATAATTATTTATACTATTTCTAAACACAGAGCAACCAACAGGTGCAAGACACTACACCACCCGCCAGCTAACACCACACACTTATAATAGCCTGACATACACTTACAATAGCTTGAATTCACATTTTTGCCCACTTTACTGGAAACAAAGCGAAAACTGTAATTCCTAATAATAAAAGAGAGAAAAGAAATCAAAAGTGGCACACCCAACTGCAGATTGAGCGAATGAGGTCAATTTGACAAGCTGACAAGCTGACATTCACTACTAAATGCATTTTTCACTCGAACTAGATAGCTTTAGTACTGTAGTAATCTTTAGACTTGATACTTTGAGGTTCTACAAATTCCAAAGCTCGAAAACGTTTATCCAAAAAGTCCTAAAAATCCTTAAAGGTGGGAAGTTCCTCGCAAGATTGACTTACCTGCAATTCCCACTGCTTCCGAGTCTCAACGTCCAACTTGGAGCTAATTAAATAAATAATAATAGTATTCCAAGCATCTACTTGCACCCCTAGATTTGACAATTCATATATGCAATCGGCTGTGGTATCTAAAAGCTCCTTGAGAGCAATAGATGACTCAGCCATCATTTGTTTTTGTTTTAGTAGACGCCTGAGAATACAATTTGCTAAAAAATCTCTTTATAACGACTGTTTAACAGAGTCCAACATTTCTTATAATTTGCATGCGTGATCGGTATGTACTTTATGAGTTGTGATGCTTCACCTGACAACTGAGATCTTAAATAGTGTAAACGTTGTACATCATCAAGCGATTACTTACTATCAATTAGTGACAAAAACAAATCCCTAAACGTTGACCATTCCTGATATTTACCACTAGAATGAGGAATTGTTATTTTGGGTAATTTAGCAATTGACCTCATTTACGATTGAAAATTAGTTTTTTTGGGAATTAGTTGGGGATTGTAAATTTCAGAAGACTGAGATGGTAAAGCATTTTTTAATTCTACTTTATAAGTTATAAAAGTGTCTGTAACCGCTTCAATCACATAATTTTTGATGTAACTGGTTGTACTCAATTCACTTTCTGTGTAGTTGACCAAAAGCTCTTCACATTTTCTTGTGAAATCATCAAACTGTTTATCTAACATTTCCAAACGTGAGTCCACATATGCCTGATTTATTATGTCTTTTGAAGATTTTTGAAGTTATTAAGCCATTCCTGCATGCGACCTTTAATATCTTCCAGCCTTAACTTAGCCTCCATATTTCCAAATACGGATACTTCAGTATAAGCAAATAATTTGATGCGTCTAATTTGCTAAGTGTCAGTTTGGAATTTCACTAAGTGTTTCAATGCCGTCATTTTTTAACTGTCCTTTAATTTTAGGTGAAATCGGGCATAGATTCGGGGTCTCTTCAATTTTGAAGATTTATTCTAAGTCCCAAGTTTCTTCAAATTTTTCTAAGTCCTTGCATTAACTTTAAATTTTTACAAGTCTCTGACACTTGGAACTGTTAATTAAACAAATGTACTTACAGTTTTTAAGTTGCACTTTTGATCACTTTCTTTTAACGCTCCACTTAGCTTCGTCGACTACGCTCGCTTAGCTTCAAAACTTGCACCGATTCGACCAACTAGCTGCTTCTTAACTCTCAACTCCGACACCAGAGGGCGCTTTTAACTTTTCTCAAAAACCGTTCCGGATCGTAGGACCTTATGATCATCGAAGATCTCTTTCGCCCTTTTATCGACGAGTCGGGAGTATTTTATGGCAATAAAACGGTATCACATACTCAGAACGAAGACATTTATTTAATATTTCCGAGGTCTCTTACAACGAAACCATAGCGCGAATTTAAATCGACCAACGCCATCTTTCGGGACATGAGATAAACTTTTTATACAAAGTTGGTTTAGGTTTAGTCTAAAATAAAAAGTAAATATTTTAACGTTAAACACGTACTATATTTTAGATGCACGATAAACACTATAGGCATCAACACCTCGGCTACTCTTGGTATTGATAATTCCCTAAGTTATTATTTGTATTTATTTGCTTTGACTAAAACTCAGACACATCGTTAACTGTGGCCTCGCGTCTGCGCTTTATAATATAATTAGGCGGACAAATGCCAGAAAGCCTTTTAAAGTAAAATGGTAGTGGGTGTCTAATCGTCTTCTATAATATTAAATCTTACCTTTTTCGTGTTTAGTGCGGCATTGAAGAAGTAAGAACCATGGGCCATGTTGGACCAGTCCAATAATATGACGTTTGTGTCCGGTCTTGCTTCCAAGTATGAGCTCACCACGACCTGGAGATAGAAAAGGAAATGATTAAAATACAAAATCTAAAAATTATCTAGAGAGAATATGTGAAATGATTTCTGGGAATTACCAAACCCAAAATTACTGTTCCATCCCTGGGGTTCTTAAAATCATCATTTCTAGCATCTTCCTGTCTACTCATATAAAAAACTGCGATAAATAATCCCTGTTCTTAGTCATTGTAATTTATCCTTTGACGAGGTAAAATCTTTAGTATATCTGTATTACTTATAGCGTTCATAGTAAGCAAAATAGTAGAATTAATAGTATTAATTATTTGAATCGCACTGATAGCCTCATTTCATATTCAGACGCTTTCTGTGAAGGGTCAAAAGTTTTAAGTTGGTTGTTCCTATAGAACGTGAGGGTTAATCTAAATTGACTTCAATGTCAACATTAGCACTGTACAATCTTCCTCCGTATTTGTATTACGTTTTCCTACGGCAAGAGATAGAGTAATGGAAGACAGATGTCTTCCATTACTCTATCTCTTGTTGTAGGGTTAGTGGCGAGATAACACACATGCGTATAGGAAACATAAAGGCTTGGGGCGTTATGGCGAATATTTGTGACAAAATGGCTAAAGCCAAAACCTCATATGGGTGAAATATGGCCTGAGAAATGGAATAGCAAGTAAAGATATCAATATAGAATTTGATGGCAATTTTGTATTACGAGTATCAATGGGTTAAGGTAAAGATAGTTTTAAAATTCTAATAGTTGTTGTAAAAATGTTATTGGGTTTTTCTTTCAGGAACTTTTCAGTAGCAGCCCGCGAGGCAATTGCGTTAACACACCAAATGACAATTGATCGCAATGGATTTCATTTTGACCATTCTCCCACGTACATTGCATTATTTACGTTGCTGAGCAGACCAATTTTCAAGCCTATGAAGCAATGGATTAGCAATATCCTTCAAATCCCTCTTTTTGCAATAAGGGTGCCAGATTCCGAATTTGTGACCGCTTCATAACAATAGGCTCGCCCCTACTACATGTGCCTTAAACATAACTGGCGAAATGAGAGGTGTATATTCCAAGGTACTTGGGGGAATTACATTGCAGCCATGATGTTATGTAGTTGACACTTCAATGTATCCTTGAAACGTAAATTCATGTGTTAAGTGATTCTAAACTTTATTAAAACCACATCCTGTAGAGCTTACGAGTGAATCAGAATATGAATGAATGATTTCGTTCTATGAATATTATTCATGAGTTTGTATGCAATTCGTAGAGTGCTGCTTTTGCACATCACGGAATTCCAAAAGCATGATTCACTTCGCATATTAATGTTAAAAAGTATGTTGAGTAATCAAATTCAAATTTATTTATTTGTACACATAGGTATAACGTTAGTACATTATGTAATAAAATAAAAATATTGTGTCACTATGTGCTGCCCTGCAAGGCGTACAAACACTTTTTACACTGTAGGTAATAAGTGTACTTACAGGTTGTATTTATTGCCTATAAAATAATAAAAATACTGCTAAGTAACAGACTTAAATCTTTAGCAACAAACATAAACCATTAACAAAATAATATATATTAAGGTAACAATCATATTAGCTAAACTTATCAAATACAGTAAGTAGGTAATAAATAAATCTGAGAAGATGGTATTACGTTTTTCGTTTTCTTCTAAATATTCATTTATAGTGTAATATGCTTTCTGTATTAAGAACCTATGGAGTGTTTTTTTTAAAGTGTTTAAGTCTTTTGAAGCTTTTATCGATTCCGGTAGTTTGTTAAATATTTTTGGAGCCATTCCTAGGAAGCTTTTTGAGAATAAGGCGGTTTGATGGGTTTTTGACTTAAGAGCACCTGGATGGCGTTTAGTGGATAGGATTTCAAATTGCTTATAGTTATTTTTGATAAACATGGCAACTTCATAAATGTATAGTGACAGAAATGTTAATAATTTTAAATTAATAAAAAAAGGTTTGCAACTGTCATTGTTTTTGATAAATGCATACTGCACGAAGACACTTTTTTGGGCTTTAAAGGCCAATTCCCTGTTCGTAGAATTATCCCAAAATATTACGCCGAACCGCAGTGTGGTGGAGACGTATGCATGGTATGCGGTAAGAACGGTGCTACGATTGGCAATCATGCTTAAATTGTGTAAAGCATAGCAATATTGGTTCAGTTTTTTTTACTATATGATCAATGTGTGTTTTCCATGTCATGTGCCGATCTAACCAAACCCCTAGAAATTTTGTGTTGTCTATTTTAGCAATCTTAGTATCTTCATATTTATTTTTTATATTAATAGAGTGTGTTCGCTGGTTAAAATACATGATGTGAGTTTTGCCAAAATTATTTTTTAAGTTGTTATCGGTTAGCCATTGAATGATTAAACCAAAACTATTATTTATTTCATTTTCATATCCTTCTAAGTTTTTCCCTATAAATATTGTAGTACAGTCATCGGCAAATAGAGTCATGGGGTGTTCTGTGGTTCTGGGAATATAGTTTATATAACATAGGAATAACAACGGACCGAGTACACTTCCGTGCGGTACGCCGTAATGTATAAATCTTTGTTTCAATAAGTAGGTTCGTTCTGGTTTAGTTCTATGACATATTTTTGCTATTTTAGTTATTTGTTTTCTGCTGACTAGGTACGACTCAATTAATTCTAGGACATTAATTCCAAGTTTACTTAATTTTATGAGAAGGATTCTGTGATCTACAAAATCAAACGCCTTCGTCATGTCCATGAATAACGCTGTAACTGGGATTTTTTTATCCATATTTGAAATAATTACATTTATTAATTCATAGATAGCCATATTAATATTTTTATGCTTTCTAAAACCGTACTGTTCTTTAGTTTGGATATTGTTTTTTTCTAAGAATGAGTTATAAATAACTTTTTCAATGATCTTGGAAAACACTGGGACGAGCAATAGGTCTATAATTTTTCATATTTTGTGGATCATCCTTTTTATGAAGAGGTTTTATAACAGACAGTTTTAAGTCTTCAGGGAATTTGCCGTTATCTATACAAAGGTTTACTACATAACTAAGAACTGGTAAAATTTGAGTAACTACGTTTTTGATAACATGTGTAACAATATCGTCATAGCCGGAACTATTTGTAGTTTTTAGAGCTATAATAATGTTATGTATGTCATGTGGAATAGTGGGTGCTAAGAACATGGAATTAGGGTTTGAATTGATTAATGCCGATTTATAACCGGTGTTGTGGTTATGGTTGTTTATTGGTTGAACTTGATCAATGAAATAGTTATTAAATAATTCCGCAATGTCATTTCGTTCTGTGGTACATTTATTTTTATCTGTAAGTATTTTAGAAGGGTATTCTTTTGGGTAATTAGACTTAGTTGAGTTTATTACTCTCCAAGTTGCTTTAACCTTGTTGACAGCATTGTTAATGAAGTAGCTGTTTTGTGTTTTTTGAGTCAATTTTATAATTAGTTTTAGACGTTAAGTGTACGTGTTAAATATGTTTTATTGTTTTTATTTGGTTGGCGTCTTAATTGCTATAGCATTTCACGCTTACTCTTACAACATAGTTTTATACCTTTAGTTATCCATTTCGGACTTCTGGAGCATAGATTTTTAATTCTCACTATGGGGAAGCAAAGATGGTAGAATAACTTAAACAAGCTATTAAAATCACTGAATGCATTATCTGGGTCTGCACAGTAAACATTACTAAAACTAAGGCTTTGAAGAGCATTCTTAAAATTAAGCATATTTTCTTGACAAAAATCTCGACTGAAAGTATACCAATGTGTAATTGTACAAGTTTTTTTAACAGGACATCTTATTATTTGAGCTGTATGGTCGGATATCGCCAATTCCATCACCTAGCTAGTGCTGCCTCTAATATTGTGTATTATAATTATTGTTGATACAGGTACCACTATCTAATCGCGTTGGTTGACGAACACTTAGTTTCATACGATAATTATAAAGAAGATTTTCAAGTTGCGTAGATAATTTCGTATTTTTAAAAATATTGATATTAAAGTCTCCAAAAATCGAGACTTTCTTTTTCTTAGTATAACATATCTTCTTGAGTATACCATCAAATTGGTAGAAAAAGGAGTCTAAGGTATCAATTATGAATTTGGGCGATCTATAAATACACACAACTGTTATATGATGATCAATTAATTCGATAGCACAACATTCTAAAATATTAAGACGGCAGTATTCTTTTAAATTGAGTATTTTATACTTGTGTTTATTGTTTACCTGAATACATGTACGGCTCTTCGTTTGTTTCTAACGTAATGGGTTGCAAGTGTGTAATTTGGAATATGTAAATGTATGTTATCGCCCTCTTTCATATTGTGTTCTGTTACACAAAGCACATCTACCAATTTATTATTACAAGCAAGTTCGTGTAGGTGCAAGCTCAATAGATCCGATTTACTTATTATGCCATTATTGTTTTGATGTAATACATTTATGTGATTATATAAGAAAAAAAATATTATTATTTACAGTATTAGGGGTAATAATATTATCAATATTAGACATATTATTGGTATCTGACAAATTACTCATGTCGGGGTTTGAAACAATATCAAGAGACTTTTTATGAATAATGCATTGCAGGTTTCTAAACATATTTTTATCCCATTGTTATTTATCGTACCAGTATACTTTGAAAACATGGTAAAGTCGTATTTCAAATCAAAATTAGAGTCAAATAATAATGCATAGTTGTGAGTTTCTATGTCAAGGTACAGTAAATTATTAAACATTTCTAATCTTCCATTGTACATGAGATTAGAATAATAACTGAATTTAAAAGTAGGTAAACATAGTATTATATTAATGTTATGCAGAAGCATTAATGTCTCGCGTATATTAATAATCAAATCGAAGTAATTATCGGTTTTACGAAAGTCTTCCTCGCCTATGATAATTACACAGTAATCATTCATCGTGAAGTCAGTAAGTTTTAAGTTGATGTTACTGATGAGTTCATTTACTCCACCTTATGGTGCAAGGTAGTGACATAATTAATAGTTCGGGAACGTTTCTTCAGCTACAGATAATATTTTATTTACCTTATTGGTGCTTAAAATGCATATTTTCTTTCTGTGTTCTTGAGGCACCTTGTTTATACTACGTTCTGTAGTCTGTGAAGCGATGTAATTCGGTGTTATTTGGGATGTATTCAACATTGTTTTATTTGCTGTAGTGTTAGCTAAGTTCTGTTTCTTCTTGGATGAATGCGTATTTCTATTAGGAGTAGAATGCTTAGTATATTTTCGGTGAGGAGTCTCAATGTTGTCGCTCAATAATGTTGAGACTTGTTCATGTTTGTTGTCGTTCATAGACGTGATGGTATTTTTTAAGTCTGTGTTTTCGGACGATAATTGGCTTATCACCTCACGGGCCTTTAATAAATCTGAGTTAAGTTTATCAATTTGTTTTTTAAGTTCTGGGATCTCGTCGTTCTCGTCATCCGATATTGTTGGTAAGCTATTAGTAGTGCCATCTAACGTCGATTCATTAGAGTTACATACATCGATTACAGCTTCTGCTTTTGACTGTGAACTTGTCTTGCGAGTTCGTAACGTCATATTCTCGAAGAAATTCATAGTTCTCAGCCACTGTAGGTATGTAACTAGAGAACAATATAGGTAGGTAATTTGTACTTTTAATTTGTCGGTTTATCGTCTTGAGGCATTGAAGACTTTTGTAGATCAATTATCTAGTTTAGTAGTAGTAGAGTTTTCACTTCAAGCTTTATTACTTCAAACTGTGTAAGAAAATGTTCAGAAAATATAAAAAAGAACAAATATATATATATATATATATAATATATAGGTACAAATATTGCAAAATCAAACCGCCGCGGATTGCGGGACACGAACTCGCAACCTCACACTTCGCAAGTCTGGTTATATCTGCATAGCGCTATTTCGCTGATTGAATCTTTGAACCAAATAGGTCTTCTATTTATTAAGGAAGTATAAAAGTTCGTTAAGATGCGTCTATATTCAAATTCAATTTTTTTTTGCATGCGCATGCACTTGCAATTTGTTAGTTCTGTTTTCTTGTTATTATTTGGTAATAACACAAAATTAACACTTGTTAGCACCTTTTTATGAACACTTTAATAAAATAATGCAGTGTTATTGTTTGCTGTCTTGAATTTTTTGAAAGTTTTACACTTTTTATACACAGTTTTAGTACAGTTTGAGATTATAATTTTTTAACACATTATAGCATTGTTAAATGCAAAAATTACGTTTTGATAACACTTCCACTTAATCTTTACATTTTACTGTTCATCATCGTAAATAAATATAATGGTTAGACTGACTTTTCATTTATTAATTAGTAATAAATACGGAGCTAAATGTTTACGTGACGGTAGCACCATCTGACGTCGATTAATACGTTACCGATTAACGAATACGTTTGAACTGATGGTATTGAAGGTATTATAGTTTTTTTTACAATTCGAATAAAATTTATGAGTGGATAAATCATACAACAAGGTGGAGATGAAGACATGCTACGCCTACCGCAAATAGCGACCGTTCACACGGTGCAGGGGGCCTACTCCCTAAGCATTAAATTCGTAGTTTCGGCCGAAGTTACGGGCGTTTCTTACTCCGTATCACCTACGGACATAAGATTACTTCGGAGCCCGAACTGACAATGAATGACAACACGATTTGACAGTTGTCCCTATTCGCAATGTGCTTTTGCTCGTTCGAAAAATTGAATATGTTACTTGTTTTGACGGAGCAATTACTTTCGGACGGTATCTTCCGGTCAGAGTAGTCCCCCTATCCTGTACGATATGTTAGTTGTGATGCCACTGTGATCCCAAAATTATAAAACGCCGTCATTATAAAATTATAAATTATATAAGGAATAAGGGCATAAGGGTGTTGTTGGTGATGATACCATAAAGATGTTACCTACATAGACAGAAAATGGTTCTACTCATCGAATCTAAATTTTATTAAACCCCAATACCTATCGTGGAAGTGAAGGATATCTCAAAGAGTAAAGATTGCGATCACTACATACTAAAGTAATTAGTTAATAACGGTAGTCTTACTTACTCATCTAAAGTGTTAATTAGTTTTATTAAAGTAGCCATATCACATCATGAAATAGACCGTTGTATGGACGCAGTCATTATTGAATTAGTTACTTGTTCAAACAGACTCAATTCAAACAGAATTTCAAGAAGACATGGAACAAATTGGAATATCTCTTTCTGAACCTAATCTTCCCAGTGTCTTTCTAACTATAGATGATACCTATCAGGGTTTTGCTCCAACCACATCTAATATTCCGTCTACAGCCTTTTGATTCTGTGTTTTACAACTCACCCGGATACTTTCCTGCTCAGCGACTTCAATAAAGCCAAGGATGTAGAGGACGGTAGGGTTGTTCTTGTCAAATCCTTTGATTTCCAATAACCGACTGGCTTGACTGAGAGGAAAGTCCACGTGGTCGTCCACTGTTTGTCTGAAAAATATAGAAGAAACAAGTTTAAGTAAGACCCAAGCTGGCAATTGCCTTCTATCATGACGGATTTGAGACTCACACAAAATAGTTGACAAAATCGGCGCGAACAAATTTCGTTCTCTGGTCCCCACCAGGGAACGAAATTTGTTCGCGCCGATTTTGTCAACTATTTTGTAAGAAGTTCTTACAAAATAGTTGACAAAATTGGTGGGAACAAATTTCGTTACGCACCCCGCATACTTTTATGTTCTTGATTTCGAAGTACAGTCACCAACGCATGAAGTTACCACAAACTGTCAAATTTTCTCATTCAACTTTGAATCATTTGTAGAAATTTGACAGTTTGTCGTAACTTGATGTGCTGGCGACTGTACCTTTTCTTATAAATGACCAATGATTATTCATCTTAATTTAATTCCGTCTTCATTATCACGATCATCGACAGTCTTGTCCAGCACCACAGCTGGGGATAGGGTGCCTCCTTTTTGTACCATGCAAGATTGAATATCTTCTTACTAAGAAGATATTCAATCTGATGCGAGTATTTGATTTGACGCGACTAATCACGCGTCTATACGCGTGATTTCCTTAGCATTAATTAATGATTCGCCTCAGGGTGGCTTCAAAATTGCTGAAGTTTTTAATTTCATTAAAAGTTCAGTTTACTTGAACTTGTAACAATTTTATTTTGAAAACAAAATTACATCATTTAAAACTAACAAGTACGAGTAAGTATATAAAAAAGGAGGGCAAACATTTCTATTCCATTTTATCAAAAGTACAAATAAATAGGTACAGTTGATATTTTTTTAAATGTAATAACACTTTCCTAGACTAGTTTGCAAAGACTTTTCATCGCGTGACAAAGAACAATACAGTGCGTTTTCCAATAAGCATTCAATTTTCCGCCGACTTATTGCGACAGCCATGATAACATTTTCTTTTTTTTATTGAATGTATGATTTTATTAAACTAAACTAGGTTAATACAATCATAATGTTTCTCTTTCAGATAAGGACTAAGTTTTTATGGTCGAATAATTTTATTAGTGATGGAGGGAAAATATTATTCCTACTTTTCATTTAAAGAGTATCTATTTAAATAAAATACTCACCCATTATAATATCTTAGATAAATATCTTCTACTCGGTTTGTCCTATATGGCAAATTTCCTGAAACAAAAATTAAAATTCTTGAACTTCCGAGAAAAAAATGAACACCTTTTCAAACTGTAGTTAGTTTGAGATAGTTTTTTTTTTTCTTAAAGTTGTTGTATGCTTTCCTCTATGTATCTATACTATTTGAGAATTTACGATGGCATGGTAAGATATATACGAGTATACCTTTGCGAAACTAAAAAACTGTTTTGAAACGTAGTCAAAGCAACCTTTAAGCTCGATATGGTTAAAACAAACCCACACGATTTTAGTGTATAAGACAAAAATATATCCATGGAAATACGTTACGTACTCTTTAATATTGTATATTCAAAAGTGTAGAAATGTTTCTACACTTTTGAATATACAATATTAAAGAGTACGTACCAAGTAGAGTACGTAACCCGAACAGAATTGTGAAAAGGCTAGGCAGATTATGTAATCTGCCTAGCCTTTTCACAACTCTGTTCGGGTTGGCTTCCAGTTTAACCGGATGCAGCTGAATTCCAACATTTTACATGGAGCGTCTGCCTATCTGACCTCCACAACCCAGTAACTCGGTAATACGATACCCCTTGGTAAGTCTGGTTCACAGACTTGCGGGCTTCTGAGGAACCGTAACGACTGTCCTTCATCCACGAATGACAGCCGGGACCAACGGCTTAACGAGGTTTCCTAGGTACGGAGAATAATTTAGAAATATCTAGGTATTACCGTCGCCAGTAATAGCATTGACTAATCTCTTCCTCACAAAACCGGCAGCTATTTCCGTTACACCGTACGATATTAAAAATAAATAAACGATATTCTTAGAAAACATTGTAAGCGTTCCACTTCGGACTACTTCTTTTGAATGCAGCAATATAAAGATTTTATTTTAATACTGAAAACTGGTTTTACTGAGAATAAATTTTGCTTTCAGGGACAAAACTTGGGTTGCTTTTTACTACGATATCACGGAAAAACTGAAAACAAAATGTCATGAACGTACTGTTATAATGTGCGACAGGGAAATTTGAATACAATAGCAAGCAATTTTATTCCAGTGGGAACATATTGTTGAATAATGTTGCAATTTAATCAATTTATAGAGCACAGTGGTTCAGAAAATCACAGATTTGTTTGGATTAGTTTACCTCATAGAAGTCTGAATGCTCAAGTTAGGTACTTATTTTATTGCTATGACAGTCAAACGCAACTGACATGAAGATAAACCGATTCCGATGTTGCAGTTGATACTAATGAAATTAATTTAAATGTATATTGGTAAAAAAAAATATTTCACGATTGGCTTTGAGAACTCTTAAAGCAGATATATTAAGGACGCGTTTGCAAAATTTATAGGTATAGAATCCAACTACTACATTGACACGGGTCACACACACAAGTGTACGCACGGTTAGCTACGGGAATAGTAGTCCAGTGAACTAATTTTGATACTTTGAGTTCTTTTTTCTCATTTCGTTATAATTCGTAGGTACTTACCAAAAATATTTCGTATTGCTCTTTATAATTTTACTAAATAATTCTTAGATAAATACTCCAGTGACTCCTAGGCACAAGAAGCCCTCTACTAGTAGAGAGATGTGGCCTGTGGACTTTAGGCAAGTTTTATTAGTTATGATGAGCCCACCTTCAGGTCACACCATCAAGTCCGGAGGTAAGGTCTCATCATAACTATCAAAATGAGCCCAAACTCGGCACACCTAGTTCTATTCGTCGACGAGTTCCAGTAGCAGTCACCGAAGTACACCTTCAGGTCACACTATCAAGTCCGGAGGTAAGGTCTCATCACAACTATCAAAACGAGCCCAAACTCGGCACACCTAGTTCTACTGGTCGACGAGATCCAGTAGCAGTCACCGAAGTACACCTTCAGGTCACACTATCAAGTCCGGAGGTAAGGTCTCATCATAACTATCAAAATGAGCCCAAACTCGGCACACCTAGTCCTACTCGTCGACCTGTTCCAGTACCAGTCACCGAAGTACACCTTCAGGTCACTTCATCAAGTCCGGAGGTAAGGTCTCATCATAACTATCAAAACGAGCCCAATCACGGCCAACCTAGTTCCATTCGTTGACGAGTTCCAGTAGCAGTAACTGAAGTACACCTTCAGGTCACACCATCAAGTCCGGAGGTAAGGTCTCATTATAACTATCAAAACGAGCCCAAACTCGGCACACCTAGTTCTACTGGTCGACGAGATCCAGTAGCAGTCACCGAAGTACACCATCAGGTCACTCCATCAAGTCTGAAACGAATGGGCATATATAAATCCTCTTTACAATTAGCGAAACAGAATATTTTTATAAAAACCTGTGATTTTAAAAACATCTTATCAAGTAAATTTGGTATCTCGAATACTTTGTATAAGACGAGTAGGTTGGGGAAAAAGTTTCTTCGCATTTTTTAAGAAAAATCAAAACATTTTTTAATATAGTTTATTTACACATAACTAAAGTACCTATGTAGGTACCATTTTGTTCGATAACTTTTTGCCATCTTGTAGGTAGGGACATGATCCCATTGCTATAGAAATTTTGGGACTTCTGATCAAAATACCGCGGCAAGTGGTTTTGGCAGTCCTCTCGTGATGTAACCTGACACTGCCTAAAGAATTCTGAAGAGACCGAAACAGGTGGAAATCTGAAGGTGGAAGGTCGGGACTATACGGCGGGTGCACTAACACCTCCCAGCCAAACTCTCTTAATTTTTGCTGAGTGGCTAAAGATGTGTGAGGTCTAGCGTTATCATGATGAAAAACCACACCCCTTCTGTTGATTAATTCCGGCCGCTTTCTCTCAACTTCTTGCTTTATGATGCTAAATGAAAATCACACATTTTCCTTATTTGAATTTGGAATTATGTTCTTTAAAATTTAAACTTTCAATGATACCAAAACCAGCCAGATACATATAGTATACCCAAAGAGATTTTATTTCAAGTTCATACATACTATAATGCGAAAAGACTTTTTCCCCAAATATGTACAGCGATCTTTTTCAACACGAGGCGCGGCTGACAGGCGATACAGTAACAAAAATAAAATAACCCCTAATGCAATCGATTAAGATTCATCCGTAATAGCAAAATATGTGAAAAAATATATTCAGTTTTTTATTTTTTCTGTGACTATGTGTGACATTTTGATATTTTCTTTTACTAGTTTTTGGAATTGAATATGTCTACCTACTTTAAGTATTTTTAGAAACCTTAAAATATGTTGATAATAAAACAAAAAATGTACCTAAACTCAACCCGGTATCGTTAATTTTGTGAAAAACGAGAACAGAAAATCGTTTATTACATTATAAAAACTATAATTTTCATCAAAACGGTCACTATTGTTTGAAGATGATGAACTAATTTATATATGTACCGAAAAACAGCACAATTTCGTTTGATTTGCAAACGCGCCCTTTATGACTGGATTTTCCGCGGCTTCACCCGCGTGGATATAGGGCAATATCCCACGGGAACGTACTACTGGGGTTAAAGGACCCTATCTGTTATTCCAGGTTATAAACTCACTAAAAGGATAATAACATCCAAATCCGTTCAGCGGTTTTTGCGCCAATCTGGATCATACATCCGGACAAACAAGCAAACGGACAAAACTTATAAAAACCGGCCAAGTACGTGTTGGACCACGCAGAATGAAGGGTTCCGTAGTTTGGATGAGTTTATCTCAAGAACAAACTTAATGAAATTGAATGTATTGGAGAAAATGTTTTGAACTACAGTTGAAAAACATGTTCGCCATACATTCCAACTGCAAATATAAGTTTGTACTAACAATTTTGATTTACCATATTATTTTAAGACCATAAAATTCTTAGAGGTTTTCCTGTAAACCATAAGTATAGAACTATTCTCTGTATTTTTTACAAAATTTTAGGTTTAGCCGTTTCGGAGATAAGGGAGGGAATGGTCAAATATCATGTATTTCTATTATATTATTCTTTAATAACTTTAAAACTAATTGTTTAAAATTATTAAAAAGAAGTATGTTAAAGCCTCATACTCGTAATAAGTCATTTCATTAGATATGTTACAGTGGTATCTTTAGTTGCAAAACATATTTTTTTTCTAATTTTTCCCCCAAAAGTGAACCCCATAATTATTCAAAATTCATTTATTTACGTTACACGTTCATGTTTGGTCACAGAAATTCATATGTGTACAAAATTTCAACTTATTCAGTCCAGTAGATTCGGAGCAAATCGGCTGTGACAGACAGACAGACACACGAACGATCCTACACGGGTTCCGTTTTTTTCTTTTGAGGCCCGGAATATTTTCTGCATCAAACTCGTTCACATCTTGAAGCAATAACTTTTTTTTTCAAAAAAATTCAATGTACAGTTTTGATTTCGTTACTATTTTATTTTAGGTAAATAGCTGACGTAAATTTTTGGTAAATTTTTTTTTTTAGATTACGTTCAAAACGCGGATCATGGAACTTATTCAGTATCTACTTGTTAACTAGCTAACTGAAATGCCACAGGCTGTTCGCGAAGTAGATTTTTATCAATATGTCTATGACATGTACAGTGTGTATCAGATGTGTGGTCATCATATTGATAAATATGGCTACGACACCTACAGTGTGTATCAGATGTGTGGTCATATTTAAGGGTGTGGTACAAACCAGCAAACTGAACAACTTTTTCCATCGACCTACATCGTGATCACGAATAAATAATCATCTATACCTTCGGGTCGAGTAAGTAGGTATTGAAGTTTTGTATGAGACAGTGGTTTTTCTTTTTTAAATACGATTAAATTTTCTTGTGCTTCGACATACCCAGATAAGGTTGTGTTTCCCCTAACTTTTACTCGTTTTAACTTAGTTGTAATACGTTACATGAGGTAACAGGTGTTTTACCGATATTAAGTTCAACGGAATGAAGTTACCCGGAAAATTCAAGGGTTTATTATTTCTGATATAGGTACTTTTATTATTTACGTGACCGAGTTTATTAAGATCGAGCTAGATTTATAGCAATTCGTTCACGGGCGTTTTGAGTAGTTTTTGGGCTAATATGTATAATAAGTTTGATATCTACTTTGAGTAGTATTTATTTATGTATCTATCAATACTAAAATATTAACACGTAGTTACGCAGTTTGAGGTGAGAAGTTCAGAGTCATACATTTATATCCCCTTGTTTGTAGAGCTTTTCACTTAAAAGTTCTGCAGTGATTGTGCCATTTTCACTATTGTTTGTATCTTTTCTCTAAAAACTGGTTCATCTTTAGAAATAAAAAGGTTTAGGTTTTTAACGTTCCTGCGACACACATGTAATAGTACCTACACATTCTTAAGAATGAGCTGTCGTGTCAACAAGACTCGATACGTAAACGAAAAGTAAACGAAAATCCATCGTTAACGTGCTTTGTTTTTTTTTTAAATTTAGGGCAATTCAGTAGCTCATTTAATTAAATATATATAATGTCAATATATAATGCTAAAACAGAAAAGTAAAAGTATTACATTGAGTTTTAATAACTGTAACAATTTCAATAAAAACTTTACTTTAAAAATTTCTTTTATTTTCCTCGTAGGTATGGTTTATAGCACTATATATCACTCGGAAGAAAGTGCGATTCCCAACTCGTCAAGCCTCGGGAATCAAACTGCACCGTCGTTAGTTATCGGTCACTTTTTCCCTCGGTGAACAATGTACCTACTATTAGTATAAGTATTAGTTAGTATTAGTATTAGTAATAGACAGGTTAGTAGCGCCTTCTGGGTAGTCAAACCCACACTCAATTGCATACTAATAAATCTGACTGACAATCTTGGTGTCTGACCAATATTTCTACCACATTCTCGCCGATAGCTCGTGGCGACACGATAGAATAAGTATTAGCTTAGACGACTGGAAAACGCTTTCAAAGCCTTTCGTATTTTTACCCGACTGCAAAGAATTACCCTCCTTTTTTTTGTTTTCAGGGTACTTACATGTATGTATCTATACGAGTTTCTTTGTGAACATAACTTTGTGAACAGATTTTGATGTATGGGGTAGAACCCCATAAATCCAAACCCGACTTGGATGTATAGGTTCTAACTATAGGTACCCCTTAGTTTAAAAAGGACCTCATAAAATTTCTTTTTTTTTCTTTTTCTTTTATTTACATTCATTAACATTTAAATACAGGTACTTAAAAAAAAACAAATATATCTAATTAATTAATAAAAATAACTAAAACTATACACAAACTAAAATAGGGCGTCGTAAAATTCATCCACATCGCTGTCGACTGGTAATGTACCCAAGAGACTGCGGCATTGCCACGTTGTATGGCAATGCTTAGCCTCTGGCCAAGGTAAAACCCAGTCCTTGGGTCACGGGAAGTGTCAACCAGCTGTCTGGAGATTTCCTTAAAAAGGCCATAAGCACTTGGACCCCACGGCCCGAGGGTTTCAACCCCAAATGGCTCGAAAATATAATTACCAACTAGGTTATTATACTTACGCCGCTTGAGGTTCTCTGCAGCCGCAGCAGCAGCGCTAGCATAGCACGCCGTGCCAGGAAGATAGGATGGCGCAAGAGTATCGTCACACATTGCATCCCACACTAAAGGCCTACCCACCTTCCATGGAAATAATGACATGCCGTCTGGTCTCTTGCCATTGTCGCGTGCCAGGCCGTTGGGTTCTAATACAGCGGGAACGCCGACGGTGACAAGAGCTCGTCGGATGACGATGATGATGTTCGCGTGCCGCGCTGAGCGACCCGCACTTCGGCTGCAAGACAGGCCGTGGTGTCCGAGACTGTTGACAACTTCGCCACAGTGACAGCGATGAGGAGAACAACATGGAGCTCCTAGTCATAAGGAAGCAGCGAGGCGGAAAGTAGTGTCGTTGAACAGAGTAACAATGTTCGACGACGGTAGTGCAAGAAGCCACAGACCCGACTCCCACTTACCCACAGCCAGCAGGCGCGCACGCTCCGCAGTAGTAGTAGAGGTGTTAAGTAAACCGTTCTGTACTACTCTGCAGAGCGGCTCGTCCACGTATAACGTCGACGTCACCGTCGTGCCTACTTGTGACTCCTGTAATGATGTTTACTAAGTAGATCGATAACCACACCATATCGAGGCTGACACTAGATAGGACTGTTGGTTGCTAGCCAGTGACGATACGACATCAATGTGTGAAGTTGAGAAGTCACCACTGAAATACAGAACGTGGGTCCACTGTTGTCCAGGGTAAAGCCGACGATTTGCAGCTTTACTGCCATGGGAGTGTTGATAACATTTCTGATGCGATTGACGAGCTAAACCGGGATTTAGGTGTGGTCAAAAACTGGTCTGATCGATTTGGAGTGGCGGTTAACCCTTCCAAGTGTCAGGCTATCATAATAGGGAGCCCCCACAGCATAAGGAAGCTGAATGGCTTATCTTTGCCGCCTGTAATCTTTGACAACTCCGTCATTCCGTTTAGCTCCGATGTTAAAGATCTTGGTCTGCATGTCGACATTTGTCTTGACTGGCAAAAGCAGGTGACGACTGTTAGTAAAAAAGTCACCGGAACGTTGCGGTCGCTCTATCGGTTGAGAAATCTTCTCCCATCACACATAAAGGCAATGCTTGTACAGTCCTTAATCTTTCCCATAATTGACTATGGTGATGTATGTTACTATGACCTGAATGCAGATCTCCTCAATAAACTTGACCGACTTCTCAATAATTGCATTCGATTCGTTTTCAATCTTCGTAAGTACGAGTATGACCATGTATCCGCACACCGTGTGCTTCTAAAATGGTTACCCATTCGTCAGCGCAGAGAGGTGAGGGCTTTGTCTATGTTGTTCTCTATTCTCAATAAACCCACTTCTCCTTCTTACCTGACTTCCCATATTCAATACTTGTGCTCTGCCCATAGTAAAAATCTTCGTTCCACCAACAATCGTCTTCTTCGATGTCCTTCTCACCGCTCTGGTTTCATTCGCTCTTCTTTCTTTGTCCAGGCTGTCTTTCTTTGGAATGCGCTCCCTCTGAACATCAGGACGGCGACCAGTCGGTTGTCTTTTAAACTGAAGGCACGTGAACATATACGTAAGAAGTTGGCAGAAACATCCCAGGGCTGATATTTACTGGATTCGTTTTCTCCTCTACTGATCGTTATTTCTTCACTACCGATCGTTATTTCTCCTGACAAAGTTTATTCGTTTATATGTATGTATCTACGTATCTATTCTTGTATTGTATAGTTATTTTCGTGTTATCTATCCCTTAAGTTGCACCTGCATGTGTCTTCTCTGCATCACCCTAAGGTTGACTGGTAGAAAATGCCTCAGGCATTAAGTCCGCCTTTGTACGGTATTATTTTTTTTACTTGTGCATAAAGTTTTAATAAATAAATAAATAAAGCTAACTCTGATAAATAATTAATCAGTCCCATAGTTAAGATACGCATCAAGATTTAAACCCAGGTTTAAACCACGGCAATGAGAGGTTTCATGAAAATTCACGCTACCAGTTGGCATTTCGACAATGAATATAAAATATATCGCACGCTTAAACCAATACTGTCACTATCCAAAATAGTTGACTTTTCAGGAGAGCCAAAAAACGTTTTTGGTGGTATGAATATGAGTAATACGTAAGAATCCATACACAATTTAGTTATTCTTTGATATAGAAATTATGGGTAAAGGCTGTATCTCAAATTTGAGAGCAAAAAAATCATAAATTTACTTGTATATGTTTACATTTTATCGTTTTTTGTATTAAAGTGTCAGTTTTAATTTCATAATTATTTTTTTTTCGTCTTAGTGTCACTGTGGACTTACTTTTCAATAAAAACATAGTAATAATAAATGCTTTAAAACTATTGTTTTATTGCCAAAAACTGTTTTATTTAACTTAACAGTGATAAAAATGTATAATTACTACTACAATATAAATATTTCATAATTAATTAAGAGGTATTCTCACAAGGCAAAAATAAGAAACATTTTGTTCAGATAGAAATTTATTAAAATAAATCAAGAATCAAAAACATTAAAAAAAAATCAGTTAGCTTACATTAACTAACGCAAAACAAAAAGTATTCACAACATCTTCTCTACAATCTATCTACTGCGAAATAATCAGACTTAAATCTCCAGTATTATAATCATCTTCTAAAAAAAAAAAACAAAAATAAATTCTGTTAGCTTAATTCGCTAACGCAAAACAAAAAGTATTCACAACATCTTCTCTACAATCTATCTACTGCGAAATAATCAGACTTAAATCTCCAGTATTATAATCATCTTCTAAAAAAAAAACAAAAATAAATTCTGTTAGCTTAATTCGCTAACGCAAACAAAAAGTATTCAAAAAATCAACATCCTGTCCATAATCTATGTACTTACTGTAAAATATTCAGACTTAAATATCCAGTCTTATAGTAATCATCTGTTAAAAAAGAAGCCTAGTATGCTAACAAGGCAATTCTATTCTTAGTACTTAAAATAATTAAAATCTTAAGTCAGTCTTGCATCTGTCGCCTAGAACTAGAATAATTAATCAACAATTTATACCACTTATATGTAAATCTTGCGAATCTTTGATTCTTTAGTAATGTAGGAAATTTAAAAATAAAACAAAATCCAACAAATCACATTATTGGAATCGAATATTTGAATGTAAAAATTACGAAATACCATTGTAAAACAATTCTGCATAATATCGTGGGATTAAATTGCTGTCGATTAAAGATTTTAAGTCTGCTTTTTTTCTGGTGGATAACTCTAATTTTGTATTATTAAGTGGTTTTAACGAAAATCCCATACGGTTTGCTTTGCGTCTAGAGCGAGATTGACGATTTTGTGCTATTTCATAAAAGTGGTTTTCAGTAAAGGAGTTTTTGTACAATATCTTAATTTCTCCATGGTTTTCCTTAACAAATTTAATAACTTTAATGTCGGAAAGTCTGACAGTGTCCCCACCAGTGTCTTTATTAAATTGGGTGCCACACTCATAAGCTAAATTCTTTAAATCTAAAAAATCGGAAAACAGCATTCCTTTAACATTATAAGCATTGCCTCGTTTTTTGGCCGATTTTATTAAAGTGATATACTGCTCAGGAACATAAATTGGTGACGACTTTAAAAACTTCCTAACTTGTTTTTCTATAACAGAGTGTACATTATCGTTCTCATTTTGTGTATGGCCGGATATTAAAAATTTATGTGTGATACTCTTAATCTTAAAATTAGCCAGAGCATACATGTACATAGAAAACATAAATTGGTTTTTCTGTTGACCACAGCAGTTGTCTGAATAGAAAACTATTTCTAAATTAGAGTCATCAACAGCTTGCGCTTTTTCCTTTATAAAATCTAAGACACAGGAACCGATTTCATTAGCTCCTCTTAAGCTATCCACCTCGCTCCAAACATAACAATTACATTTGTCTTTATTTAGTTCACAGATAGTAAAGTTACAAACATTAAGTTTAGATTTATAATAAAAAGCAGAAGCCTTACACATCGGAAGAGGTAACACTGCTTGTAAATCATAGCAAGCAACTATGTAATTTTCTTGAACCTTTAGCTTATCCTCATGTTTTTCAACTCGACTAAATTCTTTTTCCGTGTGATGTTCTAAATATTTTAGCTCATTTTCTTCCTTTTTAAGTACATCCATATTGTCAAAAGCAGCACAAAACTCGCACATGTCCTTTTTTGGTATGAAAAAGCTTATATTATAATCTTGTTTAAATATTTTTCGATAAGTATGTTGCTCACCCACTGGCTTTCCTTCTATTTCACACATTTCTTTGTAATCCCTATACAAATCCATTAAATTTTTGCCACCGTCAATAAACTCCCGACTTGTCTGTTGCCTTAAGTAGTGACTCTCGATACGCGGTATGGAATCAATATGATTTTTTATACTCTGTACCACTTCATCGAGAACCTTGAGTTGGTTTCCATGTTTCCCTCTCTTCTCTGATTCTACAATGCCACTATGACACATCTTCTCTAATACTGTTCTAATCGGTCTATCATTTATCCCTAGTGTATTTTTAAAAAATATTTTACAAACACGTACTTTATTTTCTGTCACTGTCAAGTGGAAACCATGCTTTGGTTTACGATTGTTATTCTCTTTTTTGTAACTGTACTTTGGTGTAACAATAGTCAAATGTTTACAAATAAAATCCCTCTGTCTAGTTACACAGCCCATTTCCCAATATTGATTGAAGATAAAATTTCGCTGATCTTCGTCAATTTTCTCCGAACATCTTAAACGACATCGTTCTGTACAAGGAGGACCCATGCGTCTTTCTGAAATGACCCTCTTAGTTTTGGATAGTGAAACGTATTGTTTTCCTGAATTACGCAACTCCTTAGCTTTTTTTTTCTTATTATGTACCACACCCTTGCGCTTTTTTTTTGTGGGGGAAACCATAGTGACTGGAATGTTATTAGCTGGTTCACTGCTAGAGCTTTCTCTGTATGTGGCTCGGTTAAGTGGCGGGACATAATCAGCGTCATCATCATCCGGGGAAAAATCACCTGCCCTTGACGATGCTATAGAAGATCTAGATCTGGATGAACAAGAACTTAATGATCTTGCTCTAGGTAATTGAAGAGGAACTGTTTCTTGAATCATACTATTTTGCAAATTAGATGTGCTTGGTGGATTTTCAACTGGTTTCGTCAAATGGTGTGTCCTAATATTGAATTCCTTAGACTTGATTGAACCTGATATATAAGAACCAATGCTAGATGAAGATGAGCTACTTGAAGAGGAAGAGCTGCATGAAGAAGATAAACTACTGCTGCTTAAACTACATGGCTTTTTATTGTTATCAACCAAGATCTGTAGTGGCTCTTCTTGAGAAAGAGTATGAAATACTGGTTGATATAAATTCGTTTTTTCATCACTACAGTCATTTTCTTTATTTTCAAGTGCAAGCTTCAGTAACTTATCACGGCGCAGCATTGTTTTGCACACCTTAAAATATAAAAACCATAAATCACTTTAAACCAAAGACAATAAGTAGTTACCTAAAGTCCAAATAATGGAATTGTCCGAAACAATATTTTGATATCTATCCAGTACACTAATCCTTAACGTAAAAATGAACAATTTAAGATGTTAACCGTAGGCCAGAGTGTCATGGTGTAACCTTGGACGAAATGATAAAAAGACACTTTGCGTCAATAATTGCTATAAGGCCGACAGCAAAATGACACTTTATGAAATAAAACATTTTAGCAATGTGTATAATACAGTTTTTTAAGAAATTAATGACAGTAAAAATGACATTATACGCAATGTAACGACTATGCTTTAACGAAAAAATGTTAAATAACTTAGGATTTGAAAGCCAACCTGACACTAAACTAAAAGTGTCACTTTGAACTCAGATTATTGAACTAATAGTATGGTAACTTGAATGCAAACGTGACACTAAGCAAAAAGTGTCAGTATGGCGTCAAACTAATGATCTAAATATGATAAAATCTTAGTGCAAATGTGAATCTAAACGCAAAATGTCACTCTTTCAATTAAAATAATGCATAACTTACCAACAATATGACTAGTAAACCGGTTCTATCACTAAAATGACACTTTTGCACTCAAAAATCGTAAATTTTGTCCTTGACGACGCGTACTATTTCGTTGAAGGTCAGTGTTGCTCTGAGGGGAGGGGAACATTTTGTTTAGTGACGAAGCGGACCACTGCCATCTAGCGATTATTTTTGTTACTTTTAGATTAGTGTAAGTGCGATTACGCGTAGTTCCACGTTGCCCAACAGATGGCATTAAAAAGTCGATTTGACAAAATTTTGGATAGTGACAGTATTGGATTAAGCGTGCGATATGATGACGTTCATCATTCGTTTTATTCATTCTTTCAACATTCGGTCCCAACTAAAGAAAATACTTTTGACAGGTGCCTGACCTGACATCTCAGTGCTGCCAGAAAACCCTCCTTGGCACACAAAATTAATTCTTTTATATTTACTCATAAACATTTGCTGGATAAAATATAAACTTGTCCAAAAATAAGTGGTACATATTAAGTAGTTTCTCGTGTACTTTTTCATAACTTTATTCATACTTTATTGCATAAAATTCAATGTGCTAATTGCCTAATACATATTTCTGGAGTTGTCGATTCTCCCACCAATAAATAAATTAACTTCCTGCAAATCACCCACAGAAAAAAGTCGATTCGCCCGTCGATGGGCGAATAAATTCGCCCGAATCAACCAATAAGCTTTTAAATTAAAAAAACTAATTCAAAATCTCGAGTCTATCTGATGTCAATAGTGTATTAAGAACTTTATCTCTGTCGGAATAAGGTTCGAACTCGTTTTGTCATAAGACAGACAAAGTTTGAGTAATGTCACACACCTACTCTGATTCATAGTTTTCAAAAAGAAAAAGATAACACATTATAAGGTAGTTTCCTTAACCGGCCAAAGGCGTTTCGTATGTGTAACCAGCACCCTAATTGCGCTATCTCTCTATACACACTCTTAATCACAATCTGAAGGATATTGCTATTCCATTCCTCCATTATGGTTGAAAACTTTCACTCTGCACATCAACGTAAATAACGCAATTAATGTTATTGAACTGATAAAATGAAACCCATTGGTACAGTTAGTGTGTTATGCAAGCTTAGAGTTCTAGTCCAGGTAACTTGGAATCGAATGCGTCATTGTATAGTAATATAAACAGATTCTTTAAATTAAAAAGTGTAGGCTATGTTTATATAATATGCGATTTCAGACTTATATTACATAATATCTTGACTCTAACCATTTTGTAAATTAACATGTCCTATCTGAGAGGGCCAGATGATCTTTAACACAGGGCCTTTTTTTTTTTTTTTTTGAGGGTGGGAAATCATCAAATAACTTCTCCCGCTCTGGGCGGAGCGGGAGGGTGTGTCAGACTCTTACTGACTAAAACCCACCCGTATTCCTTCTTGTTGCCTGTGTTGCGGGGGCCTCGGTGACCCATAAGTACCTTCCCGCGACCCCGGCAGGCATCGGCCCTAGTGGACCCCTACTATGTGCTGACGACATCTCTTTGAGGCGCGCGTGGAATACAACGCGCCGTCGACCCGGGCCTGGTCCTTACCGGACGGTGAGCTACCCATTGCTCACCGTCCGCAAGCCCGCGCCTACGGTGGCCGGAAATCCGCCCGGGATTCCCGACGCCCTGGGCGTCTCCTGCGGCGGCTAGGGGCGAGAGGGCGCGAAACTTGCCTTTCCCTCAACCGTCCCGCCTCCTCCTTCGCGAGCATTACTGCTTCGCAGAAGGAGGTGACAGCTGCCCATGCCCTCTCGCTCCGTACCATGGCCTGAACCAGGGCCGGACGCGAGAGGTCTCTGCCGCCGATCGCCTCCAAGAGGACACGGCGGTGCTCTGCCCAAGCCGGGCAGACCTCCACCGTATGCTCCACCGTGTCCTCCGGGCGATCCACACAGTGGTGACACCCGGACGTTTCCTCCCGCCTTATCCGACACAGGAACCTCCCGAAGCTGCCGTGTCCGGTGAGGACCTGCGTCAGGCGGAAGGTGAGGACGCCGTGGCGCCTCTCCAGCCACTCCTCAAAGAGGGGACTTATCGCCGAAATCGTGGCGTGCCCCGCACTGGGTTGCGACAACCGTATAACACAGGGCCTATACCTACATCTTAGACATCTTTCTCCATTTAAGCCCGTAATAGAATTTAATTAACTAGTGTGTAATAGGGGTGCAAGAAGTGCCAAAAAGTATCGATTTATATTGTATTAATTTTTAAAAAAATATTGATGTCGATTTCCATATAACGAAAAAAAAACATCGAGACATCGGTGAAATTAAAAAAAATACTTGTACTTAATGAAATACTTTTTGTGTTTGTTTTTTAATCATTTGTAAATATCAAACTAGGAACATCATTTCTGATGTAAAATCATAAATTAATAAAACGTTGATAAAAATAAGTCTAATTTTTACGGCTCTAAATTCCAACGGTTTTAGTCAGGGGTGACCTGGCGACAGCGGAGTTGCTATAGGAAATATATCGTATTTGATACATTTTCGAAGCTTGATATTTTATATCGATATGTCAATGTATCGAAATAATAGATATCGCCAAAAGTATCGATAAATCGAACAAAATATCGATATGTATACATCGATTTTCGACATTTTTCTACAAGCCTAGCATGTAATATGATGTTGAGATAAATAAAGAGTTATGTTTATGATAATAATAAATAAACTACCACCGGAAAAACCAAAACCTATTATTAAATAAATTGGCTTAAAACGGAGTATCTTTTTTATTTTTTTATTAATTAAGTTATGATTTTTTACATCATCAAAATGAAGTATACTTTTGTGTTTCTAATAATATAAAAGTCCTTGGCTACAATTTACATAAAGTTTCATAGAAACTGTTCCACATACTACAGTCGCGTCGCGCCTGACTATGAGACCCTATGCTCTTAATAGGTTCACAGATCACAAAAAAACACTACAAAATGAAAAATAACTTTAAAATCGGAAGTCGGTGTCTTTGGTTTTGTATTTTCGTTTTGCGAATTCAAAGTTATTTTTCATTTTATAGTGTTTTTTGTGATCTGTGAACTTTTTTGGAAGTCGATTGTTTTTTTTTTGTGAGTTTTATTTTTCACTTTTTAGTTGTGGTACCTACCCCACCCAAATTCGAATACCACTACCTGCTATCTAATTAACAGTGAGAGGATGTTAATTCAACATCATCCACATATGTAGATTAGGTGGGAAAAATACGTATTATTGAAGCTAACTCAAAAACGACTACTCTACTAAACGAAAAAATAATTTCCAAAATCGGTCCACAGTAGCTAAAATATCGATGAACATACATAAAAAAATAAAACAAACAGACAAACATAGAACTTTTTCCTTTTGAAGTCGGTTAAAAAGGTATAACGGTTAAACAATCAATGGCTTATACTCGTATATGGGTCATGTGTATTATAATTATAATTTAAAGTTTGTCATTCTCACTCAGATGTTTCGCTGATGGTGGCGCGTGTGTTGGATCATTCAGCTCCCTTCAAAATGGTTGAGCTAAATGTTGCTGATCCATGCGTCATGATCGTGAACGGACCCCGTCAGTTGGGACTGGTCATCTCTTCGCTGCCACGGCTTATTCATAATTATTTTATTTTTAAATAGTTTCCGTCTTTTTTGTTTATTTTGCTGTAGTACGGACGCGTTTTTTTTGTTAAATCGTTCTCAGGTTTAGTTATAAATTCAACATTATTTATGTAATAATATAATTTAAAAGAGTGTCCATGGAGTTTCTTGCCTGTTATTCTTCATAGGTACCTACTACGCTTTGGAATGGGCAATTAGCTTCATATTTCTAACTGACCGACCCCTTGACAGTTCAAAAGTGCCTGTAAATTGTTTAATTGAAATAAATGCTTTGAGTTTGAGTTTGCATGCGTGGGTCATGGGACTGAGAACGGCTTAAATCATAATATTTATTATCTTCTATGAACCAATGGAATGTAACAACTTCAAAACAACCTCCACAAAAAAAAAAAACCGTTTCAACGTCTGCGTCATTGACATGACAATACCGTTATCAGTGATCCCCATGTTATCAATTGATTTCATGTTATGTCAAGCATTGTTTGGAAGCCGAAATGCGATACGTACGGTCAGTGACAAAAGTCGATTAACAGTCGGGTAATCGCCGTTGACTTGGCCATACAAATACGCATCGCGCCCTCGCCGCGCCGCCGTTCGGATTCATAGGGACAATTTATTTTTAGTAAGGAAAATAATAATATTTAAAATAAATCACAGATAGAACTATAGGTTTTAAAATAGTCTGTTCATACAAAAAATAATCATTAAAATATTTTAAATAGTTTGACAGAAATTTCGTTTTTTATGCTTTGGGTAGACATTGGTGCCGATTCCCTTGTTAACAAACTAAACTAAATTTAAGTTCAGTGCATCTTTTTCTTTCTATTTAGTTATGAAAAGGACAGAAGATAAATTTTAGTTTAGTCCTGTCAAATTAATCAGCGCTTGACGTAAATTGACGTAATTTTAGTAGGCAAGTTTTTAATCACGTCTAAACTTGTATGGCGTAGTGACAGGCGCTGATTAACTTGACAGGACAACTTACATTTGCATCATATGAAGGCGTAACAACAGATTTAAAAGTCACTAAAATCATATATATCTTCGCCTTAATGATTATGAATATGGAAGCAACTATACTATAATGTAATTTTAAATGCTGAAAACATTACTCCAAAATAACAATTTAGATTCTAAATGACCTTAGGGTCATTTAGAATCTACATTGTCTGTCAAGCATTAGAATTTCAACAATAGTGTTGAAATTGTAATGTTTGACTCTATCTTATAAAGGTCAGTGAAATAATTATTTTTTGATTATATACTACAGTATTCACTTAGAGAATTGATGGCGTTCTAGTTTAACATTGTTTGCATAACTTTTATTTTTATTTATTATTTTTGGGGTTTTTATCCACAAGGAAACGTGAACCCCATTGTATCTTGAAACAATATCGTAACGAATCTTAAAATAAAAAATAAAATTTAAGAAAATTCGGGGCTTACTAATGCTAAACTACAAAAATGTTTTGCTAGATCCGATTTAGGGCACGACAAAATCGTCTGAACTAAACATTATATCGAATCTGTTCAATGTTTGCTCAATATCCAATTCTTCTCTTTCTTTCTTATTGTTTTCACACTTCATTAGCAAATGATGTACGTCCTCAATTTTGTTACAAGAATTACAGTTTGGCGAATCGACTTTTTTCATCAAGAACGCAAACTTTGCCGATGAATAGTGTCCAGATCGAAGTCTTAAAGCTAGCTTAACAAATTTTCTACTTGAATGGTTTTATACCAAATACCTTTTGTTTCAGATTTTTCATTAAAATAATTAGGTATTCCAAATCTTATAACATTTAATTTTGAATTTTGGAGTCAAATCTGAGTAGTCCGGTAAAAAATCGGTCTCATTTCCTTCTACTGCCGCCAATTTAGATAATTGATCAGCCACCTCGTTACCCTTCAATCCAATATGAGCCGGCACCCATTGCAATCTGAACTCAATGCCATTTTTATTAAATTTGTGGATATAATGTTCCCACTGCTGGGACACAGGCCTCCTCTTTGTGAGAGGGAGTGGGCCGTAATCCACCACGCGGGCCCAGTGCGGGTTGGTAGATGTCACATGTCTTCGAATTTTTTGTTCTAGGACATGCCGGTTTCCTCACGATGTTTTCCTTCACCGTTTTGAGAGCAGTGGTGATGAAATTATTTACACAAAGTAAAGCGCCTGTCCGGGTTCGATCCTACGACCTACAACTCGTAGATCGCGACCGTTACCACTGGGCCACCACTGCTCTTAAATTTGTGGATGATATTTATTATATCGTAGGCGTGGCTGATACCAGAGGCGCATCGAGCCACGTATTGCAAAACGCTTTTGCTATCTGAAAAGACAACAATCTTATTTAATTTTTGTTGATTCGCATAAGTCATGGCTTGAAAGATCGCAATAAGCTCCAATGTCATAGTGGAAACATAAGTTTTTATTTTACAACCAAATTTAACATTAAAATTCTGATAAAAATACCTCACCCCCTGTCCATGTGCACCCTTCGACTCATCTGTGTAGAATTTATGCCAACTACTGTACTTTGTACTTAATATTTTTACAACGTTAGGGACAGCTAATGAGACACAACTGATTTTCTATTGTCAATAATGTTCATTAGCCGTCCTTGACCAACTAATGTTAAAGTCACCACAGATACATACTGATTTAGTTCCAGTTGCAAGTTTTGCCAAAACATCTTCCATAACAGAATCAAATATCGAGTGATTTTGATATTTTGCTTTAATACAACTTTTAATTAAGATTAATGAACCACGCCGCATCGATTTTCGGTTAAAACAACTGGCCACACTATAATTCTCATAGTTAATTAACATTTCATAATCTTTTAACCAATGCTCAGTTATAAAACAATGTCACCCACATTGTTTTTCTAAAAATAATTCGATTTCCAATTGTTTGGAAGAAAAACCTTGAATATTTTGATGAAATAACTTCAAGGATTTCTGCTTAGCCCCTTTTCTACGATTAACTACCTTAGTGCTAGAAAATTCCTTTTTATTATTAGGTGTAACTATACTGTTAGTGGTACCTTCTGTTGTCTTACACACTAGTTTAAACTATTTGAGTTAACCACCTTAACATTCGTACTATTACTAATTGTGGTGCTAATTAAATATGACCTTGACATACTGGCTATGTCTGCGTTAATATTAGAACCTTATAGCCTAGCTATTTAACGTCTAAAACTAATAGGCAGATACACAGAATCCTACCTACCTTAGCTTATCAACAAAAATGTTGGTGTCAAAAAATATAAACTTGTCACTATGGTGACTAACTAAGAAATGCATGTAACATGTGAATGTAGTTCTTTTGCCTGTTTGACAAGTGCTCAAAGTATGGGAAAGCACACAAAATTATTTTCTTGCAACTTATCTTCAATAGTTCTGTGACGCTATCAGTGAGTAATATAATCTTTTTTAACATTAAAACTATTACCTATAAATACAGTAATAGAGAGTCATATTCATTCCTAGTTATTGAATGCATTATTTTTGTGTAACATTTGAAGTTTTTTTTTGTTTTGAATTAGAAGAATGACTCAGGTGGTTGCTAAGTAATTTTCCTAACCTTTTTCCAAAACTATCAGAAAACATAATGGAGTAACAAACCGTAACAAACCTAATGCTACAAGTGAGAGAACTAGCTTCTGTCTGAACTACTTGCAATCTTGTTCAATATCTGGTGTATCTTGATTGGGAATAGAGATCTGAGCACTTCCTGACTGCTACGGGTCCTCCGTTGCCTCAGGTTGGAGAGTGCTAAGATTAGATTCCCTTTGCATTGAAGATTGAAGGCTGCTGAGAATCAACGGGTCCACTTTGTCTGCATTACAGTTGCACATGCCCACTAACTCATTTGCAGCAAGGATGTGCTCCTGAATTTGTTTTTCAGACCTCATATATAGAGTGAATGTATTGCCGCTTTAAGTACCTGAATGTCAGACTGTAAGCGTTGAGTGTCAATCTTATAAATTTTGATACTGTCTTCTAATTTAATTTGATAGTTATTTAATCTATTTATAAGAAAACGATCTTTCCTTAGTTTAATATTTTTGGAACTATGTTTTTGTTGTTTCCTAAATTTATTTCATTTATCTCTGATTTTATTTACTTTTGTATATTTTTTTTATTTTATTTTAACTTACTTTGTAACTACTATTATTATGTTTTAAAATATAATCTTCAGTAAGGTCTATTGTTATTAAGGAATGAGGGTTGCAATTAGTTTGAAATAATTAATTATACAAGTTATTAGTTTCCTTAGCTTGAGTACATTCATTTTGTTTCTGTTACTTAGAAATTCGTACATTAGCATGAATTAATTCATCTTCTAGGTCCCTAACCTTACACAAAGCCTCCTCATATAAGTTACTGCAGTTGCTGAAACCATCCGTGACCACGCGCAGTTTGTCCCGTTCATCGACAACATCTAGGTATTGTTGATGTAGGCATATTAGCTCCTGTTTTAAGCTTGTGTTTTTGTAAACGACCTGCTCGACTTCCTTCGCACTTTCATCAATTTCCTGTAACAGGTGTTGACATTTACTGTCTGAGGCCTGGAGTTTTTGAAGGGCCGTTTTCAATTTAAGCTCCAATTCCTGAGCAGCAGCCTTACGGGTCATCACAGGCATGGTTTCAGGAATCAGTACTGAAAGTAGAATTGAAGGAACGGTATAAACTAATTAGAAATACAAACAAAAAATGAAAGCTAGAAATGAAAGGAAAAAATGGAAGAAGTTAGTGTTGCTTTATAGATAAATGAGTTAGGCTGCTGAATCAAATTGAAATGCAACTAATAATCATATTATGATTAGATTAAGGGCAAAGTTACATTGATTCTATTGTCTTATGAGGTTTGTTTTGCTTATGTGGGTAGGATGCCTAATTTATAAATTATAGTTTTGCATAAAGATACACTACTGCAATTGAAAATAACGATAGTTAACGTTATTGCTATTATGTACAATATATTACGAATGTCCTTTAAACCCAAAGTCATGCTGTTTAAAACTTTAAAAGAAGTACTTCTTTCATTCAGCTGTTTTGTTTTTTTTTAAAACGCCGTCGTTTTATTTGAATAAATAGGAAAGTACATGTACATATTTTTACTTAGATCAAACTCAAAACCGAGTCTACACCATTGTTTAATTGGAGCGAGTTCATTTTTTTTAAGTTATCTAGACAGGGTAACTAATAATGTCAGTAAACTTTAACATAAACTTCCAAAGCTTTATTATAATGAGCTTCCATTTAAAAATAATCCACGAACTAATATCCACCCCTAATCACCGATACTAAACTTTAACAGCGAAAAATAATTACACCATATTAAGTCAAGTCAAAGTCAAATTATTTATTTCAAATAGGCACATAAAAGGCACTTTTGAACGTCAAAATTAACAAAAAAATAAAATTGATTCTAGTTGCCCCTTCCAAAAGGTAGTTTCGTATGGAGAAGAATGGGCAAGAAACTCCACCGTTATTCTTTTAAAATGTTTTATAAAATTTTGTTTAGGCACATTTTAAAATTATATGTGAAGACGATGCCCTAGAATAAAATTACTATACCAAAATAGGTAAAAAAGAATGAAAAATAAAGCAATGACAGATAAATTCATTATGCGATAGGTACATGATGCTCACATATTTACAAACATTGTAAAAGTATACGTTTTCCTAAAAATAATAAATAGTGTAATAGGTCAATGTCTCACACATTAAAGTAATCACAGAATTTAAATTCAACATTGATTTATTATTAGTATCAAATAATAATAATAATAATAATAATAATCATCATTTAATTCGGACATAATTAAAAATCCATAATGAGTTAGTCACAGAAAAACTTACAACTATGTTAGTAACCTTAAGCAAAAATAAATTAATTAATTACAAAATCACAAAAGTTTAATTCAAAAACTTTCCCTCTGCACCGGGCCTGCAGGCATGCCTACGGGACCAGTGCGCAAGGAAAGGGCAGTCTGGTCTTTCAGCAATAACGCTTAGGATGCTGTTGGAACTCCCACCTATCCTACGCATCAAGGAGGCCGCCCTTTTACGCATGATATCCTCAAAACTATCTGTGCCTGCCTCAGCAAACATGCCCGACGCGCTACAGAACCGTGGAAGCCCCAGCAGCACCCGGAAGGCGTTATTATATTGAATTCGGAGAGCGTTGTAGGCCTTCTGCGTATACTTGATCCACAGGCTGTAGAAAGTCTGGCAGTAGGCCTTAAACAGTGTAATTTTCACTTCTTTAGTCATCATCATCATCATTCCAGCCGAAAGACGTCCACTGCTGGACATAGGCCTCCCCCAATATTAGGGGAGTTTGCCATAATCGCCACGCTTGGCAGGCTTGTTGGCGATCGCAGTATGGTGTTAAAATGCATAGATAACGCTGCTGCCCATTCTCTAGTAAGTCCCTTAGTCGCCTTTTACGACACCCATGGGAAGAAATGGGATGGTGCTATTCTTTACGTCCGACACCACACGGAACAAACAACTTCTTTAGTACACCTAGCAAACCTGCGGGCCAACATATTATATCGAACCGACAACGCTCTTCTCTCTCTTTCCAAATCATCATCATAACTCAGATCCTCATTCAAAACGTGCCCAAGGTATTTAAATTGAGACACTCTCTTAAGTGCTTCCCCATACAGAAAGACTGGAGGAACCGACTTAGGTTTTCTGGAACCAACACGAAAGACCATGACCTCACTTTTCCTAACGTTGTACAGGAGTCCATGGGCCGTGGCGTATTGTTCACACACCCCAAGCAACCATCTGAGTGCATCAATCGAAGGACTCAGCAGTACCATGTCATCAGCATAACTTATACTATTAATGACCTTGCCATCAATAGAGCATCCGACACCAGTGCTGCCGAGCTCCTCGACCAGCTGATTTATGTATCGGCTGAAAAGCCCTGGGGAGTTCAAGCCACCTTGCCTCACGCCACACTCCAGCCCATACTCACCAGACAATGCACCCTACCATCTGACCTGGTTAATTTGGTGGTTATACCAAAACTCGAGGAGGTTAACCAACTCATGAGGTATGGTGTTCTGTGTCAGTTTTGACCACAGGATATTATAATTAACCAGGTCAAATGCCTTAGAGAGATCCAGAAAAGCAGCATACACAGGAGTATTCCTATAAGTATAGTACCTAATCATGTGTTTAAGCGCCAGAATAGCAGTTTCAGTGGACAACCCGGCTCTAAAACCGAACTGAGCAGCATGTGGTTTGAGCTGGGCACTTATCCTATGCTCAAACACACGGTCAAGCACCTTAGCTGTTACAGTGGCTAACGAAATTGGTCTATAGTTGTCCTTGTCTGACGCATCCTTAGTTTTACTCTTAACTATAGGCACAACTATCGTCCTCATCAGGTCCACAGGCAGATAGGAATGCCTCACACAAAAGTTGAAAAACATGGATAGGATCCTAGGAAGATGTGGACCAGCATACTGAAAGTGTTCAATGCTTAGGCCATCATGTTCAGGGGATTTGCCTCTTGTCATGGATTTATTTATATCCTTTATCTCCCGTGCCGAAATATTGATTGGCTCTCCAGACATGATTTCCCCAGCGACACGTACCTGCTCCTCCACCTGAACTAGAGCTACCGCAAAATGCCTCCTGAACATGTCCGAAATCTCCTCAGGTTTCTCAACTCCACCCACACTGACTGGAACTGTAGGTCTTGGGTTCAATCGCTGAGTGGATTTCCAGAAGTTTTGGAAATGTTTGCGGCCATGCTCAGTCGCTAGCGTGTACATTTTGATCCTCATTATCCTGACAGTATTTCAACCTTTGCTTAAACACCTTGCGCGTCTCATTCATTTCCTCATATACCCTACCATTCCTAGGTCTTCCATGCCACACCCAGCTCAAAAAAGCCTTCCTTGCATCTCCATGCGCCTCTCTAACATACTTATTCCAGCCGATCACTACACGCCGTCTCTTACCATCACTCACCAAACCAGAACTACCCTCTGCCGCTTCCCGAAGGGATGTCAGTAACCTACCATACAAATTATCAATAATAGACCTATGACTTAAATCTTGACAAAAAAGATCACAACACTTTCCTAATTCAGAAGGAAAATCTATGTTTTTTAGTTTTTCCATACACAATCTATAATAACAATCCCTTTGTGATACATTTCTTTCCCCCCATATAGCCTTATCAATGTTTTTTTTTGTCACCAACAAAGAAGAAGCATCCCTTGGTCCCACCATCCCCAGACCAACTTGAAATGACAATGGAAAATGATCCGACCAATATATATCATGATATACTTCAACTTTTTAAGTGACTTTCACGCCATCTCAGAGACCAGGAGATGATCTAACCAACGTCTGCTTCCACACACCTCACTGAAAAAGGTATATGTATCAGAATAAATACCCAGTTTATCATAGTCGGCACAAATCCAACTTTGTTCCACATAAAAACTTAGCAATTCCCTATTAAACAATTCACCAGGGTGAGCATTAAAATCCCCAAAGATATAAACATATTCTACATTTACACTTTCCCGCTATATCACCTAAATAGCCGCTATTTCACCTAAACATTCAAAGAACTCAAATTAATAAATTGTACAATTAAAATAACAACCAGTTTGATTTTGTCTAGACTCTAGATTGTCCTATGGAGCTGGACCAGCATGTTTTCAAGCATTCTTATCTTGGATATAATCCTCTAATTTGTAATATGGTTGTTTACAAAGTGTACGTTTAACATGAGTTTTAAATTTTCTTTCATTTAATTGCAATATATCAGAAGGTATTTTGTTGTAACATTTGACACAGTACCCCATAAAAGATGTATGTACTTTAGATAATCTGAAAAATGGTTGATCTATTTTATCTTTATTTCTAGTATTAAAATTATGTATATCACTAATTTTATTAAAAAGATGTCGATTTTTTCTTACATACATAATATTTTCATAAATGAATTGGCAAGGTACTGTCATAATATTAATCTTTTTAAATTGTTCCCTAAGAGATTTACGGCGACGTAGATTATAAATGGCTCTGACAGCTCGCTTTTGCAAAATAAAGATGGAATCAATGTCAGCAGCCCGACCCCACAATAAAATGCCGTACGACATAATGCTGTGGAAGTAGCTAAAGACCAAACGCGCGGTTTCTACATCTGTCAACTGTCTTATCTTTCTAACAGCATAAGTGGCCGAGCTTAGCCGCCCCGCAAGAGTTATATGTGGTCCCCATTGTAGTTTCTCGTCTAGAGTGATTCCTAGAAAAACCGTTTGATTAATAAATTCCAGTTTTTCTCCATTCAATATGAGATCACATTCGCTACTTCTAACATTAAATCGAATGCATTTGGTTTTTTTTTCATTTAGTACCAAATTATTTACCGTAAACCAATCATGGACCTGAAGAATATATATTAAACGTATACCTCTAAATATCAATGGAAGATTGATGTTTCATGAATCTTTAATGAGACGATCCGGGTCAGCTGGCCCTAGAACCTCGGGTCGGCCCCGTGTCGTGTCACGTCGACACGACCTGTTCATGTGAGTGTGGACTTATGCGTGTTTGTCGCGGAAAACGTTACAAACTGGATTTTTCGAATTCTTTCTAAAGATTGACCACTATAAGGCGATCAATATTTTGATTCACAATAATTCTGGGTCTGCATGTTTATAGTAAATTCTTATAGTATTACTGTTTCCTTTTTTCATTAATGGGACGATCCGAGTCAGCTGGCCCTAGTACCTCTGGTTGGCCCCGTGTCGTGTCAAGTTGGCATGTGTGTCGCAGGAACGTTTATAAACCTAAACCTTTTTATTTAGATAAACCACATTTTAGAGACAAAAAAAAAAATGGTTATCTGTAAAGTCGGTTTACGGACGATAATTTTACGTGATAAGGAGAGAGAGAGATGCGTCACAAGCCAAGGCTCAGACGGAACGTGTCAATGAGTCAAGCTTTTTCATGCGTGCAGCCGGCGTTCATAGATTTTATAAGACGTTATCAGTGTTGTTTTTGTATCGCAGATTGTACTACAAACAATTTGATACTTATGACTGAACTTCTCTCCTAAAACTGCGTAACTACGTCTTAACTCCAGTTTAAGTATTAGAAAAGTATGTTAATGAAACTGTCCTCAATAATGAAACGAATACATTAAAAAATCTATTATCCTAAAAATTGTATCTTTTCTTTTCTTTTTATTACAATGAAATAATATATTCTATGAATTAGGTATTTTTCATCATAATTACTGTCGAAGTTTTGCTTAACAAACTTTTTATGACCTACCTAAAATTAAATTATCGATACCGATAACATACAAATCGATGTTGTATCGATGATATCGCGAGTGTAAAAATAGAGACCTAATTGACCTTAAATACGCAGAACTAAAAATGTACTCGCATTATGGCACGTGCAGACTGGCGCGATATTGCGGGCGCGATAGGCAGCGCGACGCGCAGCGCGATGCTTTCCATGAAGGTTTCATAGAAATTGTGCTAAGTATCGCGTCGCGTCTGTCTGCCTTTATTCAGCGATTAATCGCAACAGATTAGTTTTGCCCCTGAGCAAGAATAGTTGGTATGCCACCTCTCTTTATATTTTATTTAAATTTAAAAATTATGTCAAGCAAATCGACTGAAATAAAATTTATGATAAAGCAAATTAATGTCGCAAGACACATCCATTACAATATTATCGAACGATACAATCTCCGATATCTTGTTTGTTCCAAAAATCAAAAGTCATTTATTCAAACTAGGCTGAGAATCAGCACTTTTCGAACTTCAAAAACGTCGTTTCTACCTATGTGTAAAGAAATTACAAGGTCGTTTGAGCCTAACATTAACAAGAAAAGAATATCAAAAACGTTGATTGCCATTTAATAAGAAATATCTTCGAAGCTAAATTACTGTTTAAAACTCTTAAGATTTTGCTAACTTTGGCAGCATTAGGTAATTTTTTTCCAGCTCTTCCTCGTTGTATCTACTAAACATGTTATATTGAAACCAGGGGTTCCCAACCTTTTAACATGATCGTCCCTTTAACTTTCTTTTAAAATCACTACTCCCCCGAGTTACTTTGTTGACATAATTCAGAAAATGTTTGCGTCTCCTCGGGAAAAGTTAGAGTTTCTTTTGATGATTCAAACAGAAAAAGGTGTTGGAGAGTCTTCGCCATTAATTTCAATTCATTTGATAATCCTTCGTAATATTACCACCAAATAGAGCACATTTCTAAACCACACTAAATTAACATCGGATACAAACATTTCAGATTAACGGCACTAGATCCTGCTTTTCCAGCATTCTACCTTGATGGTGTGGTGATGGAACACGTCAATGGGAAGGATGCGGAGTTCGTTGACGTCATCCATACGGATGCCGGCGGTTACGGTGCACCCGTCAGGACCGGAACGGCTGACTTCTGGCCGAACGGTGGGAAAAGCACACAGCCTGGATGTCCACGATTTGCGCCTATTCCTCTCTCCGATGATAGTAAGTGCTTAGTGTTTTAACTAATTAGTTTATCATAATCACCTAGCACTGTTGATGCTACATAGGTTATCACTGCAAAGATTATTGTTGAGCTCGACTGAGCTTCTTTACAATATACATAGGTAACTTTCTGATGCTCCGTATACAGGGTATTGGGTACAAGCTACTGGCCTAATGCTTCGTTGCGTTGCTCGAACATAACAACGTGTCTGACGGGTACGTCTTTTTCACTCAGCATTGCGCTTATGCTACTCAATCGCCTAAGCTAGTGTGACGTCTCCTTATATTTTTATTGTGCCTATGGAGTATGGTATGGTATAATATTGTATTGCACTCATAGCTCTTCTGTTAGGACATCTTCTATTATTTTAGATATTTTTCCAAAATGTAATGATATTCAGCCTCATCTGGTAACACTGGGAGACGAGCCAAACCTTCTTGGAAAAACGCTAAAAGGATGAATAGTAGGTAGATTTTAACTTTTTTTTAGGTTTATTTTAATATGGTGTATGTCATAAATAAATCTCTGCTAAATTAATGCAAAGTTAATAATATAAGTTTTGGGACGGAACATGGCATTTCCACCATTATTTATTAGCTACAGAATTGCACCTTAACACGACCATAACAAATAGGGGAATGTGGGGGGAAATCGGATAGGGGGTAAAACCAGATAGTTGCTATTTCATTACTCCGCGTACAGCTGTCTCGTTCAAGCTAGTGGAGAAATATGCGCGAACGCTTACTCAGTGCGGTTGCAAATGGCGGGAACGGTAACATCACAGCGCGTGCGTCTGTAAACGAACGTTATAAACAAAGGTAAGTTATCTAATATTTCGATATTTTTAAAGTGTAATCATTAAGTTTAGCAGTGTGCTATCATATTCAGATGTATTTTTTAAGAAGTTATACATTATTAACCTTTTGAAACGGTGTTTTTTGTTGCTATGAGTGTAAACATAATCTGTTATTTATTAAAATTTCAAACACGGTACCTATGTGGCACAAGCGGACGGGGTGATCTCGACTATCCGGTTTCACCCGATTGATTTTATATGTAAGTATTGTGGGCGTTTGTTTTATTCCTCTTTTTAATAAATCTTTTTTTTTTACTTTATACAGAGTGCGAGCGTCAAAATGCCACGAACATATGTGAGAAAGTCAGTCAGTCATGCTTTTAGCCATAAATTCGGTGAAGGAAGGTAGACTGGCATATCTTTTAGCGTCACACACATATAATGTACCCTAAAGTTCCTTAGAAGATCGTGTAAAGAAGATCAAATGTTGGAAATCTAAAGACGAAGTGTTTCGAAAGTGTCCTGCTACTGCAAAAGGCGTCTTCACTGAAGAGCTGGAAGGTATGCTACTCGAACATATCAAAACAATGGAATCTCGACTGTTTGGATTGACTAAAACCGATCTGCAACATTTGGCATTCCTTTATTAAATAACAAGTATTTAATAAATAAACTGGACTCGCTGGCTTAGATTGGGTTAGTAGATTTCTTGAGAAATAACTTCATCCCCCGCAAGCAAGAACATCTACAGAAGGACAAAAGTTTTCAGATTCTATAATTCTTGTATCACCCTATTGAAGATGTCATGCCAATTCCTCATTTTAAAAAGAACATGCGGCCATCAGCACGTCGCGGAAAAACCGTCATTTTGATTGAATCACTA
The DNA here is from genome assembly GCA_905333075.3 of Atethmia centrago. NCBI lineage: Eukaryota > Metazoa > Arthropoda > Insecta > Lepidoptera > Noctuidae > Atethmia > Atethmia centrago. Next base: position 12,867,869 of record HG995377.1, on the reverse strand, counting down.
CATAAAAATGAACTGGCTGAGAAGGCTACATCAACAATAATTAAAATAAAAAAGGCAAAGGTAAAGGTGTCGGTAAAAAGACGAATAAAGAAAACTATCATGAGGATTCAGAGTGTTTGGTTTGTGGCGAAAAGTACAGTCAAACTCACGGATGAATGGTACCAATGCACTGCTTGTCTTAAATGGGCCCACGAAAGTTGCATCGCCTGTTCTGAGCAAGAATTATTATTTTTATGTATGCAAAAACTGCGATTAATTGGATTTTTTAGTTTTATTGTTAGTATCTGTATTCACCCCTTGAATATAAAATGCCTATCCGGTTTGACCCATAGGTATGGGTTGAATTCGGATTTATATTTTTTTATTAAAATCGTCCTATTTTTTAGTTATTAAGATTGATCTCAAACATTTTCATGCCAAAGTTATGCCTAAGGTATAGTTAAACAATTATGATATTGATTATCTCAATAAATTACATAGTGATTTATTTATTGTGTCTTTATCTTAACTATCCGGTGTTCCCCACCTTCCCCTACATAATGTATTTATTTACAGAATTATAATCATTAAAATCATTAGTACATCTCTCTAAGTTAGATTTGTTTCAAGAAATTTCCCATAAGACATTTGTTGTTATGGAACAAATGTAACTAAGAGACATGTATTAATAATTCTAATTCTGTAAATACATATTTGTTATGGTCGCGAATCATATTTTGAACAAGATACAACCAGACACTGACCTGCAAAAAAACTACCACTGCGGATCCACCTTAAATTTTATGATGCGATTTCGTGCAATTATTATCCAAAACGATGTAATAAGAACTTATGAATAAAAATATACCCATTTATCGTTAAATTACACCCAAAAACTACACTAAAACTGAACAAAACAACAACAATTACACAGCACAAAGTCGCAATGACAGCAAACTAAAATGTCACTTTAAACATTATTTTTTTAATGTTTTCAACGTATATTTTTGGTTGGAAATGGTTTAGTTTTCGAGAATATCCTTCAGACCATTGAGTGAAATCGCCCACAGACGATATTAGCACTTATTGTATGTTATAATAGACGCGCAAACTGCGCGCCCGAAAGGTTCAGCGGGATATTATGATTTCTTTGCGCTAGTAACAACTTAGCACGACCACGATTACATTTGCCTTTCAAATTGATTATTAATTAAGGCATCACGGGGATATTAGGTAACTGTAACAAACTGGCAGTCTGCAAGATAACAAGAATACTAAGATTCTAAGAATACTAGTTCTTCTACTAAGATTCTATTACTAAACTTTTATAATCAGCCTATAATATTCCCACTGCTGGGACACAATCCTCCTTTCTTTGAGAGGGAGTGGGCCGTAACGTAGTACTAAACTTACTTATGTCTAAAAAATTCCAGATTTATGCAGCCACTGGCGGTCGTGGTGGTTCTTTGCGGAATCAGTGATAAATCCTGAAGCGTTCCCAGCCTCCCCTGCCGAATCTTACTACAAATTTAGAGAAAACTCCACCCCGGAAGATGGCATGGTGTATATGGGCTTTAGCTGTGATAATAAGTAAGTTAAAAGCATAATTCCGTAAACATCAAAATAATATAAAAACTATTGAGAATAGACTCCTTTCAATAGATTTTATATTAACTAATAGGTATTGCACAGTTTTGGAAAGCAATCTTGCTTAGCAGATTATAAAACAGGTGTTTGGTGTCAAAGACCAAATAAAAAACCATGACACAGCGCTGCGAACAATACAGTGAATCCATGCCAAAACTACACCTCACTCTGTGCATAAAAGCTCACACGAACACATTTACAACTCATTTCAACCAAACTACACCTCACTAAGACCACATCTTTAGGAAACCGGCTTCACGTTGCTGTTGACAGCGCTATGTCTTGGTTTTTTTATTTGATCTGAGTTTGCTGTATGATCTTGTATCTTACAAGATGTCTTAGAAATCCAAAAAAAAAACCTTAGGTATGACAACAGACTCACTATTAGCACTAAATGAGTAACCGAATTCATTGGTCATGTCAATCTTATCCTGCTGAAGCTGAAACCAAACTGCTCAATTGATTTTTCAATTAATCAATCTGCATAGCTTTTTCCTAAATATGTTAGGGTCGGCTTTTCTTCATACCGTATGCAGCTGAATACCAGTATTTTATATGGAGTGACTGCTTATCTAACGTCTAAAACCAGATAATGGGTAATATTCGATACCCCTTGGTAAGACTGGTTGTCTTGGCTAGTTGACTGATCCTGTGGTAAGACTGGTTGTCAAGATGCGCTTTACATTGGCCTAAATATTAAGGAAGAATCCAATTAATATTATAAACTAGCTGCACCCCGCGGTTTGACCCGCCTTAGGGTGCGTTTCCACTGACGCGGAGCTGGGCGGAGTGGAGAGGAGCGGACCGCAAATGGGCCAACAGTGCTCGAAATCTCCACTCCACAGATTTTGAGCACTGTGATTGGCCAATTCACGGTCCACTCCTCTCCACTCCGCGTCAGTAGAAACGCAGCCTAAGTTTCGATCCCGTAGGATTATCGGGATAAAAAGTATTTTATGTCCTTATCCAGTTCATGGTCTACCCATGTGCCAAATTTCATCCAAATTCGTTGAGCCGTTTTAGCGTGAAAGCGGAACAAACAAACAAACCCACTTTCGCATTTATAATAATTACACTAGTCTACAACCAATATGCAATTGAGTAGCTATTGGTATTTTTATATTAATTAATATGTACTAAATATCAGTTCATAATTAAAAATTCCGTACTACGTAAGACTTTTGAGATATTCTAACTTATTTTTTGTACGAAGTACCGAATAATTTTGTTGTTCTATTCGCTACGAATCGATATGTAATTTAAATTATTGGTTAATCGTGGGTATTTCACGATAACAAATTTCACATGTTTAGTCTAGTCTTTATTCTTTGTTGTTCATCAATTCAAGACTTGAAGGTAGTTGTAAATTTATGGTGAGAGCTGCAGGAAGTAGGATTTTTTTATAAAAAATATCTAAAATACAAAAACGTAGTTGTGTTACATCAGTGGAGTCATATTGTTATGTTTGTGGCCCGTATACACCTAAGTCACATGCCAGAAGACTAACTAAAGTGACACAATTCGCATAATATCCCAAGTACTTTGGGTTTCAGATACAGACTACAAGAAAAAATCCCCATTTGCATAAAATAACTCAATACAGTTTTAACAGTACATGTACATATTACTACCATGAAAATTAAAAAATATTAAAGTTAATAATATGTATTATTAATTGAAATTTAGGGTTCCGTAGTAAACAAGGAACCCTTACAGTTTCGACATGTCCGTCTGTCTGTCTGTCTGTCTGTTTGTCTGTCTGTCTGTCTATCTTTCTGTCTTTCTGTCTGTCTGTCTGTCTATCTGTCTATCTGTCTCTCTGTTTATTTGTCTGTTCGTCAGTCCTCGCTTTAGCCCATAGACGCTGAATACTAGAAAGCTATAATTTGGCATAGGTTATATATATATTAATCGCGCCGACAAAGTACTAAAATAAAATCTTGAAATTTTGATTAATGAAATTAAAAGGAAATCTATCACAGCTAAGTGGGCTTTACAATTTAAAGAGTACCTAATAGTCGACCAACTTAAATTTGCAGTTGGAGAATTGACCGTGGCATATATCGATGTATGGGACATGTTTTTCAACTACAATGTTATGTTTGTTTTTGGGATAAATTCATCCCTACTCCTTAACCACGGAACCCTTCATTGTGCGTGGTCCGACACGCACTTGGCCGGTTTTTTATTTGTAGAGTACTGATATTATTTGTAGAATTAGGATTAGGATGCGAAAGTGAGTTTGTTTGTTACACTAAACGTCTAAACGGATTTTCATGAAATTTGACACATGGATAGACCATAAATCTGGGTTAGGATAAAGAATACTTTTTACCCCAGTGGTACGTTCTCGTGCAATAATTTCCGACATACACGCGGGCGAAGTCGCTGGCAAAAGATAGTTAAACATAATTCTCATATTATCTACACGGATGTACACTTCCCGGCCAACAAAATCAAACCACAGAATTAAGGCTCGTGCAGACTGACGCGACGCGCGACATTTTCCATAAAGTGTTCATAGAAATTGTGCTACTAGTGTCGTGTCACTTACGTTTGTATTTCTTTGGATATCTATAACTTATTTTGTTTGTCTTATTCCAGTGCCCAAGGATCGTATTATTTGACGACAAACTCCGAAACACCGTTCGGAAAAGGAATGGACGGGCTGTATCCAAAGAGCAAAAAGAATTTCATTAAGAAATAAATAAAAAATGATTCGGAATAAATCCTCAAAACAGACTCAGACTTTTTGTACCGAAAAAATCTTGAATGATAGTGTGAATAAAATTTCTTGACTTAATAATATCGTAAAATAAGATTGAGTACCTATTGTAAAACTCTTTGAGATCACGTCACATCACAGTCCACTTGATTTTTTCAGTGGATTTTATTATTAAGAATAAAAATAAAAGACAAGTATATGTACGATATTTATTATACTAATAAAACATCACAGAGGCTTAGGACCTCATTTTTTTTTAATAAAAGTATCACATTATTTTATCACAGTGACTTTAAAAACACTGATACTGAAATTAATAATATGATATTGGTCCTTATTATTAATGTTGAAAAAATGGCATTGGGTGTATTATAAGGAAAGTAATACTTGATAAGTTTTTTATTAAAACAAAAGTGTTGTCTAACGTTATAGTGATGATGGTGGTGATTGAAACGTAACGTAACGTTACGTATCGTTTTGGTCTTGATTTGTGATGTTATAACATTTTAAGATAAGAAAGGAAGAAATTCTGGCCTTCTTATATTTACTAGTATATTTTATTGTAGATAAGTTACTAGAATGTTGCTTGAAAAAAAAAAAAGTGAGAATCAAAACTTATTACGATTTTCATGTGTATTTAATGAATGAACATTGGACTACCTTATTTGGCAAAAATAAAATAGTATGTCTCGCTGATGGTGGCGCGTGTGTTGGATCATTTAGCTCCCTTCAAAATGGTTGAGCTGAATGGTGCTGATCCACGCGTCATGTTCGTGAACGGGCGCCGTCAGTAGAAACTGGTCATCTCTTAGCTGCCACGGCTTATTTTAACTTTAATTTTTGAATTGCTTTTGTTTTTGTTGTAATCTTTTTATTATGGACGCTTTTACGTTTTGCATCGTTCTCACATGTATAATTTCAAAATGAATGATGTAAACAATATTTTTCCTGTTCTTCTCCATACCATCCAGGTACCTACTACGCTTTGGAATGGGCAACTAGCTTCATCTTTCTGACTGACTGACCGAACCCTTGACAATTCAAAAGTGCCTGTAATTGGTTTATTTGAAATAAATGCTTTGAGTTTGAGTATTTAATAAATTAATTCTGAAACATTTCTCCGACATTCGTTTCGCCGTTGATCGGTTTACCGACAGAACGATTCACTTTTCATTTTTTCACCGATAGAACGTTTCAACGGCGAACGATTCGCCGACACATCTAGATGTGTAAGCTTTTACAAATAAAAAAACAAAGGTAGTTCAATAAACTCACATGGCGTAGAATTTAATTAAAATAAATAGTATATTATTCACTACATTAACAAATAAGTTTTACAAAAAAGATGGTAAACCTTTATTTTTGCACTTAGGTACCTACTGCTTGACTCTGGTTTTCGTTATAAACAAGACACTTAATTTCTTCAAAACTTAAGTACTTAAACAACAACGATGTTAAATACGCTTGTTATTTATAATTCATACATAACCTATTTAATAAAAACAATTTAAAGCTCATACTTTATTTCAATCACTATCACAAATGAAAAGTTGTATTTCACAAGTTATTTCATATATTATTTATTATCTTTGGATTCGGAACGCATGCATAACAATTATTTGTGCAATAGAGACATTGCTAATGATAAGTATTTATTATACAGCATGTATCAAAAAGGTGTGGCCAAATAATCCGCCGTCCCATACATTTGGGTCGAGTAGATATTGAATTTTTGTATGGGACAGTTGATAACATTTTCGTGATTACGATGGTGGTCCTATTAAGAAAATTGTTAAGTTTGATTGTCTGTACCGAACCCTTAATTTTGACGACACCTTTCCGATATTAAATATTACTATAATTATATTAATTTTGTTTGTGATATTTTTCACTAATTTGTCTTAAATTAGGATAGAAACCAACAATTTATATAATAGCACCAATTAATAACAGTGTAGTAAATAGGCTGAATAGGTGATATTATAATATTATACATTATCTAATTATTGTATGATATAAAATGTGAAGAGCCTAAGAAATAATAACACATTTAATGTTAAATGTAGTAACGCACAAAACATACTAGTTAAGATATAAGGTTGCATCGAATAGAACTTTACAAAAGTTATATTATTATAATGTAATATGACGAAATCGTCAGTTTTAGTAATTTATTAGTGTTCAATCGGTACTTGAGGCAACAACTATTATTTTAATTTTATTGCAGGACATTGTAAAATATTATATATTTTTTTGTTGATTTGATGTAGGTAATGTCTGTTTCCAATAATAAAAAAGAAAAAAATTGGAAGCAGTGTTTTTACTGAATTCCCCTTATTACAAAAATAGTCTTATTAATCTTACGAAAATTAAAATGTATGCACAAAATTAGTGATGAACATATATTAAATATTAAAAATGATGATATATGAAATTATATTCATTGTTTTCTTTCTTGTGAACATAAAAGATAAAGAATTTTAATACAGATCTACAAAATAATCTTGCAAATAGAGTAAGTTCAGAACCAAACAAAACAAAGACGTAACAAAGATATAATTTTTGATAAAAAAAATCAAAAAAATTGTTGACTAGTTTAAAAAGTGGTGAAATGGTAAAGTACATTTTTGACGAAATTGACATACGTTAATATATACATCTAGGTAATAGATTTGGTGTGATTTGACAAAATCTATCAATCAGACTCTTTTATACCTTCCTCCTTTCCTTCTTTTATACCTTCTAATTATTCTGGCGTGTCTTCACCATACTTTGGATGGCTTCGCCATTTGAGCCTATACTTTCCAATTTTCATTACTGTAGACATAGTAGTGGTGTCACTCCAGTCATCACTCACTGTATACTCCTTCGTCGAAACATCTTCTTCTGAATCATCATCATTATCTTCTTCCATCAAGTTTTTGGGACGGTCAGTATTAAATTCTTTCATGTAACTATCAATCTTTTCTTTCGCGTTCTTAACAATCAAATATATGATGTAAGCTACTGTGCCGTAGACTAAAAATCTGCAAAGATAACACAATTTACTATGTTTAGTATACAGCGTGTATCAGAAATGTGTGGTCATGTTTAAGGGTTAAATTATCAGCTGTCCCATACATTTGGATTTGCATGGAGAGGGGCCAGTTCCCGCTCCGTTGGAAGACGGGGAAACTGGTTCTCATAAAGAAGGCAGGGTGCCCTGCGGACTCTCCGTCCGCTTATCGGCCCATCGTGCTACTCGACAAGGTGGGCAAGCTCTTTGAAAGAGTCATTGCAGACCGCCTCGTCGGCCAGCTGGTGCGGGTGGGGCCGGATTTGGCGGAGAGCCAGTTTGGTTTTCGCAGGGGGCGCTCTACGGTGGACTCCATAATGCGCGTGTCTCTAGACATCGCCAATGCCTTTAATACCCTGCCCTGGAGTTGCATCAGGGAGGCACTCCGGTACCACCGGATGCCGACCTACCTCTGTCGTGTGGTCGAGGCCTATCTGGCGGACAGGGCCGTCATCTACCCCGGTCACCAGGGAGTGTGGAACCGGCAAGAGATGTCGTGCGGTGTCCCACAGGGATCGGTCCTGGGGCCGCATCTCTGGGACATCGGATACGACTGGGTGCTGCGCGCCGACCTCCCTAGCGGCGTCAGCGTAGTGTGCTACGATGACGACACGTTGGTCCTGGCGCAGGGGAGGTCGCACCAGGCGGCGGCCGAATTAGCGGCACGCGGGGTTGCGACAATCGTCGAAAGGATCCGGCAATTGGGACTCGAGGTCGCCCTGCACAAGTCTGAGGCCATGTGTTTTCATGGTCCTCGGAACGCGCCACCGTTGGGGTCCCAAGTAACGGTAGGAGGGGTTTCCATTGGCGTTGAGTTGATGATGAAGTACCTGGGACTCGTCCTCGACAGCCTGTGGAACTTCGTGGCGCATTTCCGACGTTTGGCTCCCAAACTGGAGCGGGCAGGCGCTGCATTGAAGCGGCTCCTGCCCAATCTAGGGGGTCCTGCCGGAAGCTCTATGCGGGGGTCGTGCGGTCCATGGCCCTCTACGGGGCTCCTGTATGGGCGCGCTCTCTGGCGCTGCGGCCAGCCCACCTGTTGAGCGCGGCCCAAAGGGTCATGGCCATCCGGATGGTCCGGGGATATCGCACCGTCTCTTGTGAGGCAGCGAGCCTCCTTGCCGGATTGCCGCCTTAGGATCTGGAGGCAAAAGTCCTCGCGCACGTATGGGAGTGGCGCGAGGAGGCGAAACGCCGGGGCGTAAGCCCACTGCCGCGAGAAATCGCGGCACAGCGGACGGAGCTCCGGCGGGATCTCATGGCGTCATGAAGAGTACGGTTGTCGCAACCCAGTGCTGGGCACGCCACAATTGCGGCGATAAGTCCCCTCTTTGAGGAGTGGCTATAGAGGCGCCACGGCGTCCTCACCTTCCGCCTGACGCAGGTCCTCACCGGACACGGCAGCTTCGGGAGGTTCCTGTGTTGGATAAGGCGAGAGGAAACGCCCGGGTGTCACCACTTTGTGGATCGCCCGGAGGACACGGTGGAGCATACGGTGGAGGTCTGCTCGGCTTGGGCAGAGCACCGCCGTGTCCTCGTGGAGGCGATCGGCGGCAGAAATCTCTCGCGTCCGGCCCTGGTTCAGGCCATGGTACGGAGCGAGAGGGCATGGGCAGCCGTCACCTCCTTCTGCGAAGCAGTAATGCTCGCGAAGAAGGAGGCGGGACGGTTGAGGAAAAGGCATGTTTCGCGCCCTCTCGCCCTTTTTTTTGAGGGTGGGAAATCATCAAATAACTTCTCCCGCTCTGGGCGGAGCGGGACGGTGTGTCAGACTCTTACTGACTAAAACCCACCCGTATTCCTTCCTGTTGCCTGTGTTGCGGGTGCCTCGGTGACCCATAAGTACCTTTCCGCGACCCCGGCAGGCATCGGCTCTAGTGGACCCCTACCTATGTGCTGACGACATCTCTTTGAGGCGCGCGTGGAATACAACGCGCCGTCGACCCGGGCCTGGTCCTTACCGGACGGTGAGCTACCCATTGCTCACCATCCGCAAGCCCGTGCCTACGGTAGCCGGAAATCCGCCCGGGATTCCTGGCCCCCAGGGCGTCTCCTGCGGCAGCTAGGATTGAGAGGGCGCGAAATTTGCCTTTCCCTCAACAGTCGGGAGCCTCCTCCTTCGCGAGCATTACTGCTTCGCAGAAGGAGGTGACGGCTGTCCATACCCTCTCGCTCCGTACCATGGCCTGAACCAGGGCCGGACGCGAGAAATCTTTGCCACCGATCGTCTCCACAAGGACTCGGTGTTGCTCTGCTCGAGCCGGGCAGACGTCCACCGTATGCTCCACCGTGTCCTCCGGGCGATCCACACAGTGGTGACACCCGGGCAATTCCTCCCATTTTATTTGACACAGGAACCTCCCGAAGCTGCCGTGTCCGGTGAGGACCTGCGTCAGGCGGAAGATGAGGACACCATGGCGCCTCTCTAGCCACTCCTGAAAGGGGGGACTTATCTCCGCAATCGTGGCGTGCCCAGCACTGGGTTGCGACAATCGCACTCTCCATGTTGCCATGAGATCCCGCCGGACATCTGTCCGCTGTACCGCGATTCCTAGCGGAAGCGGAGTTACGCCCCCGGCGTTTCGCCTCCTCGCGCCACTCCCATACGTGTTTTCCATCATTTTGACAGTGATGAAAAAGAATAAATAATAAGATAACAAGAATACTAGAATGAGGAAGAGGAAGAACAATACGACCTGTTATTAATAAAACGCTGTCATCATTCTTAATTCCCATGAATTAAGATTGTGTAGGCAGATTGACATCGCAGGATCCATATCCTGCGATGTCAATCTGCCTACACATTCTAGTAGCTGGGCAATACGATACCCCTTGGTAAGACCGAGACCCTAACGACTGTTAAAGATCCATGAATGACAGCCGGGACCAACAGCTTAATGTGGTTTCCAAGGCACGGAGGAGTCTCGGTATGTAAAGATGGTCTGGATGGGTCCACGGACCAACCCCAGCAAGCGTGGCTTAACGTGATGGATAGATCCGTGCGGCTCTTATTACTTAGCCACGAGCACCTCTGCTGTTAGGCCTTCAATCTCAAGCATAGAAAAACGCCTTTTACTCTGCCTTAATGTCCGAGATACACGAAGCGAGAGCACTGGTGGCCCAGTGGTAACGGCCGGGACTTGCGAGTTGTAGGTCCTAGGTTTGTTCACAGACTGGCGCTTCACGTTGTGTAAATTATTCCATCACTTTAGCTCTCAAAACGGCGAAGGAAAACATCGTGAAGAATCCGGGATGTACTAGAACCAAAAATTCGAATATATGTGACATCTACCAACCCGCACTGGGCCCACGTGGTGGATTACGGCGCACTCCCTCTAACAGAGAGGAGGCCTGAGTCCCAGCAGTGTGAACATTATTGGCTGATTATGTAAGCTAGTAACTCTGGCCTCTTGTATACATAACTAGCTTCATTTCTAGGCTAGTGAGAAAGCTAGTAAGTTAGCGTCTTAAGCTAGGATAGGTAAAAAGGATGGCGTTCTATTTTTTAATTAGTAGCACCAGCACCATTGATTTTACTATCCTGGCTTGTGCACTAGCTGCACGTGACCGGCGAAACTAGTTTTCAATTGGCTAACGTGCAGTGACTACGCATTTGACCGCAACCACTTGTACTGTTCTGGCTCGAATATATTTGAGTCAGAACAGTACAACACGTGGGTGCGGTCTGGCATCATCTAAACAGCTACTAGGATATGCCAAGCCAGTACAGCAAGCCAGGATAGTATACCGAGATTCTAGCTTACTATCCTAGCTTTGGAAACTAGCCTCGTGTATCTCGGGCATAAAACACATCTACTATAGAGTAGATGTGTTTAGATGTGTTTAGATAGATACACAGTGCTATAGAGCACTGTGTATCTATCAACCAGTGAAAGATTTTTTGTAACCGGATCAGTACCTACTTTCAGAGATGATAATCTCTAAAAGCACTGTTAGTAAATTGTTTGTTAAAAAACAATTTTAATCAATAAATACCTCTTTATACTATTATTTTAAATTTATCTTAAATTTTCTTCATCTTTAAGGACTTAACATCAACAAATAAAGACTTATCTCTGGTCTCGATTAAAAACAAAAAAATACAATATTGTTTCAGCTCACCCCATTGCACCTGCCGCAGTTCCATCAAACTGTGCAATTGTGTTGTTGTTCAAATCTTTAAGACGAACATAACAAAGGTGATCACTAAAACAGTTATTCATAAGCCTAGTTTACGCTTAGGCTTCGATAAAAAGTTCGTTCGTTATTTTCGTTTCTTTCAAATCAAATCAAATCATTTATTGGTTTGCAAACATGTAATTAGTAATTAGTACATATGTATGTAGATGTTTTATTATAATAGTCCTAAATGTTCTACCGTCACATGGGCATGCATATCATATTATTAATGAATTTATACAAATTTAAAGATATTATAATTCTAAATAACAGTTAAGAAAATCAACGAATACAAAATACAAATTATTGACAAATCGTTTGGATTACATTAAAAATGTCATAATAATACAAAAATGGCAATTTTCAACAAGGTTACAGTAATTTAAAAAAAACCAACTAAATAATAGCATGTCAATCAGCTAGTGGTTCATCACATGCACGTGTTTACACGTGCGATTTAAAATAACTTTATAGATCTCCCGAGGAGGACGCGTGGGCTTGCGAAAGATGGAAGGAGTGGGGGGAGGCCTTCGTCCATGAGTGGGACAAACAAAAAAAAGGCAGTCATGGGGACTGGCGACAGAAGTGAAAACTTAAAGCCTTGGAATAACATTATATATTATATAAGTAATTGCAAGCACACACATGCACGGCATGTACACAGGCCGCTGCGCGTCGCCAGTCTGGCGCAACACGTCACATTAGTATATCGGTGACGCAGGTAAGTTTTCGCTTCAAAAAATTCAGCCTTTGTGTAGTAGTAGGTATCTACTAGGATACGTCTAGCAAAATTGTGAAAACCATTTAGCAGACATTTTGACTCATTGTCGTCACCTGTGTAGCCTTTTCCTAACTACGTGGGGTTGCTTAAAGACGGTAGAAGTGTTGGTAAAATAAGTAGTAGCGGGGGCCTGGATGAAAACTCAACAGAATTTGATAGGATGGCACAGAAGGTGGTCAAAGAACTCAATTCCTCAGCTGGTAAATAGGGGTTAAAGTATGTAAAGAAAAAAATCGCAGGCAACTAGCTGCTTGAACAAAAAAATACCAACTGTATGAACCTAGCCTTACCTATAGTTACAAACAAACACACATTGTTTCACAGCTACTGCGGAATTTGTTTATATTATTTCTCTCTCGGAAAGCACCATTTGGTGGAGTGGAATTGATGATGAAGACCACAGATGGCCACCGGAACTACTTAATAAGAAGTATTTAATTAACGAGTTGCGATTCGATTAGGTACTTTATTATGGTTGCTAAGCCATTTATGCTTTTCACAATGAATATGGTGAGTGACAGTTCTTCTGGTTTTTACCAGGAGAACTCCTTAACAATTAACGTCCCTGCATCAAGAAAACCATTATTTTGTAAAAAGGTGATGAGCAGTTGAGTTGACATTGGGCTATTGCAACTTAGATAAATTACAAACTGACCCACTAAAAAGTGAAAAATAAAACACTTTTTACAAAAAGAAAGCAATCGACTTCCAAAAAAACACTAAAAAGTGAAAAATAACTTTAATTTTACGAAGTCGGGGGCTAAAAAACTAAAATACAAATCCAAAGACACCGACTTCCGAAATTAAATAACATTTTTCACTTTGTTTTTTTTTTGGAAGTAGGTTGTTTTTTTTTTGTAAAAATTTTTAATTTTCACTTTTTAGCGGGTCAGTTTGTGGTTTATCTAGGTTGTTTTTTTTTTTGGAAAAAGTTATTTATTGTTTGTTTGTTACGCTTTCACGCAACAACGGCTGAACAGATTTGTATGAAATTTGGCACGTGGGTAGACCTTGACCTAGGAAACTTTTTATTCCGGTAGTAGGCGGAAGTCATCCCACGGGACCGCCGCGGAATAACTTCCGCCTTCCACGCGGACAAAGCCTCGGGCAAGAGCGAGTAGGTAGTATAAATCAAAGTCGGTCTTCGTGCCTGTCTGTGTAATCGCTTAGATCATCTAAACCACACAATGGATTTTGGTGGTATTGCGAAAGGTTTATGTGTATAAAACATGTATATTAAACTTAAATATCTACTTAATAAAAATCTTAAATTCATTAATTTACTGACAGACAACGTACAGCCTAAACAGCTGGCTATAGAAGCATGAAATACACAAAAGTTCCTTAAATAAGAACAGAACAGTGAGCACTAAAAAGGATTTTTGAAAAGGTATCCCTTTTTTTTGTGGATGGGAAATCATCAAATAACTTCTCCCGCTCTGGAGCGGGAGGGTGTGTCAGACTCTTACTGACTAAAACCCACCCGTATTCCTTCCTGTTGCCTGTGTTGCCGGGGGCCTCGGTGACCCTTTAGTACCTTCCCGCAACCCTGCAGGAAAATGTATAAGTTTGTCATTTTTGCCGATGGAAGGTCCACACTGCTTGTAATAAATAAATCTAGATGTTTTTAAAAGTCTTAAGGGTCAGGTAAACGCCTTTGGCCTTACAAATATTGCGCGTCGTACTCATGCCGCGCTGCCGTTCTGTTTCAAAGGGAATATTTATTTTTAGTAATGAAAATATGAATATTTGAAAAAAATCACAGAAAGATAGATAGACAGATAATAGTACATTATGGTACTAGTGTGTAACATTGGTGATTACCGCTGAGGCGCCATTGAGACCCGAGCCGTAGGCGAGGGTCTTAAGAGAGCCGAGTACGGTAATCATCAATACACACGTGTATCATACGACGTTTTTTAACACACTTGTGAAAAAAAAAAAAAAAACTCATTTTATTTAGTAGGCAAATGTTTATTTAGACAAATAATTAGTGAATGTGCAGTTAGTAAAATTATAATTAACTGTTTTGATGGCATAGCAGTCTCATCAGATAGATTATTTATTGAAATATTTTCATGTTCTATTGTAATTTGAGATGGCTCATTATTCTTGTAGGTAGGTGAAATCCAATTATTGGATGTACTTGGTGTTTCGTCAGTAGGAAGCGCCTTAGAATCAAGTTTAATTTTTTTTGTGATTTTTGCACAAATATCCTTCTTGTTTTGTATGGAATCTTCTACGTATGATTCTGCTACTTTGCTAGAACGCCACCCACCATGACGCTTCAAAGTGATTATATCAGTTTCTGAATTAGCTAGCAATGTAGCAGATGTTCTTCTGAAAATATGACCAGTGTCAGCATCAGCTAAAGCTAAAAACTTAGCGATTTCTTTAGGCATAGATCCAAATTTGTTTATACCTATAGGCTGACAGGTACATTTACCATTCTGGTAATTTAGAAAGAAACGGTCAGTTTTTGCTTTTGGTGACCGCACTTCTTAACAATTTCATAGAATGGACCGTGTATGTTGAATGACCTCGGTATTTTATTTTTCGTGATAGGCATCTTCACTAAAAGCATCTGGCTCTAGTTCTCTATGTTTTTTTACGGTTATATTTGTTAATTCTTGTATCCTACAGGCACCAGTTACAACAAATATTAAAGCAACCTGAAAAAAAAAAGAAACAATAATTAAGTTCAACACACAACACAGGCTGAAGTCGCGTAGATATTTAAAATTAATTTAACCTTAGTAGCCAGATATTGGCTATCTGAAGCATCTTTTATACATTTTTCAATATCGTCAGACAATAAAACCTTTGATTTCTTGCTTCTAAATCCATCGGATAGTCTCTTTAGATAAGCTGACAAATTAGAGTATGTTTTTAAGTCCACTCCATTCTTTGTTCGGACTGTACTTTTTAACATTGAGTATAAACACCACAAATAGCTAGGTTTGTACTTAGAAGATAATTCTTTAAAGTACGCCATGAACACATTTTCTGAAAAAGACTGCGTATCCTTGCTGTTTTGCCATTTTATGAAATTTTGGTACGCTAATAAATATTTTTCCTTGGAGTTTTCAGGTAGTAAACTTTCCATAACGTTAAAGGCTTCACATCTTATATCGGGCGGTGTACCACATAAATCACTTTCTTTGTAACTAGTACTTGTAGACATTTTAATGAATATATAACTATAATTTCAACAGTGAAAACGAGTTGTGAAAAATGTTTCACTATGGCGGGAAAAATTAATCAGTTTTCCTATACGCGCGCATTGCGATAGAACACAGACTAAAGAGATAAGTTTTTTTTTTATTTTCCGCCTATTTTGCCACGTACAAAATGAGGAATTTAAAGTTTTCTTTTATTACAGAGAAAACAAAAGTTATATTTAAGTTAAAGTTTTATTTATTAAACACGTACGAGTTAAAATTATCTATTTAAATAATTTAATATAGTTGCATGAAATGAGCAAGCAATAGGAACATTAATTTATTAGCTGTGCCTCCGCTGCCGGTACCGGTTCCTAATTTATTTGTTCTATTGAACACGATCTTCTTTTTGAATTTAAACTTTTATAAGAACAAACCAACTCAACCAATAAAATTTATTTTTTTATTTTATTGGTTGAGTTGCTTTGTTCTTATAAAAGTTTTCATTCTGTGCCTAATTGCGGTGACCATAGAGCCACTTTATGAGCAAGTGTGTTGAAAAACATTATTCAGTGCACACAAAAGACAGCACAACACACAATAGCACAATTATTAATGGATAACAAATTACAGGAATATATATAAAAACAAGGTGTCAATATACAAAAAAGAAAAACATACACAAAGAAATAGAGAATAGTATTATAGATACAAAAATCTGTTCATGCAAAAAAAAAAATGTAAATATATTAAGTAGTTTGAAAGTTACATCGTTTTTAGGGTTCCGTAGCAAAAAAAGAAACCGTTATAGTTTCGCCATGCCCGTCTGTCTGTCTGTCTGTCTGAAATATGTGAAATATGTCTGAATACTGGAAAATATTAACCACGCCGACTAAGTGTTAAAAAAAATCTTGAAAAATCTTTTTTTTTTGAGGGTGGGAAATCATCTAATAACTTCTCCCGCTCTGGGCGGAGCGGGAGGGTGTGTCAGACTCTTACTGACTAAAACCCACCCGTATTCCTTCCTGTTGCCTGTGTTGCGGGGGCCTCGGTGACCCATAAGTACCTTCCCGCGAAGCTTACCTCCCTTGCGCGTAATGTGGGGATGATATTTTTTCTCTTCTACCCCTTGGTGTGGTGTATCGTTGGATAGGCCGTTCAAAAAATATTGCGGGTCTGTAAACACCACTTTTCGATTCAAGGATCCACTTGCGTAATATTAAGCATTAATTGGTCAAGGACAGCTAATGAGACACAATTGATTTTCTATTGTTTGACTCTGAATCGGTGTCACGTGGGGTTTAACAGGTTAAAGTGATCATTTTTGTTAGAGTTGAGAGTCCCTATCCCCTGCCAGCTAAACGGTTGTTTATGGAGATGTGAAAAAATTCATGGCAGTAGTACATATAATGAAATTAAAAGGAAAACTATCACGGCTAAGTAGGCTTTACAAGTTACCGAGTTATAGTCGACCAACGCAGTTGGAGAATTGACCGTGGCATATATCGATGGGAGAACAGGTTTTTCAACTACAATGTTAAGTTTGTTTTTGGAATAAATTCCCAAGTTATCCCAACCACAGAACCCTTCATTGTGCGTGGTACGACAGGCACTTGGCCGGTTTTTTTTTATGCTTGGGTAGACATTACTTCCTGAATTTATTTCATAAAATATTTTACTACAATAAGTACCTAAATATTCACATATCAATTAAAGTTATAATCAATTATGACGTGTACGCGTTCTAGTTTAACATACATTTTATGCCTAACTTACTTGCATTATTTGAGGGCGTAATAACAGATTTAAAAGTTACTGAAATCATATATCTGCGCCTTAAAAACCACGCGAAGCAGGGGCGTGATGCTAGTCCCATAAACCGATAAGGTTAGACAGAGCTTGTTGTAAGAAAACTCAATTGTGTATTAAGTATTTATTTTTTCATGATTTTAAGTTTTCCACCATTACTATCTTACCAGGCTGTCTACTAAAAAAATAATTAAACAGATAAATAAAAATCAATGCAGACCACATGATCCATACAAAAACACACAATTAAAAAAAAAAAAATTATCAATAAAATGGTACAGTACACATACATACGTAAACTTAAGCCTTTCTTCTCTTGCACAATAAAATACGGACACAACACAATACTAATAATAATACATATACGTGGCAATTTCCAACCACCGTTTGTAGGTCTTGGTAACATTATCAGGAAGTTCTTTATTTATACTGTTTCTACACGTACCCACCCTCGACATGAATTATGTATTTCTGCTTCTCTGAATGACATTGAACCCGTCCAGCTTCACCTCCGTGAACAATACAATAATACAATAAATATACAATTAATATACAATTAATATATTTAAAAATTTCATTTCCACGCCCTGTACATTTGCTAAGTAATGGTATATGCCATACCCTGCACCTAAGAAGGCTAAAACTCTGAAAAATAAATGATTAATTATTAAATAAACATTATTTTTTTTAATCACGTCACTATTCTGCGATGGAGTAGGCAGAAGTACTACCTACCCCCAGAGGTACATCTCACAATTTTTTAATTCCCTCTACTAAAAATTTTGACTTTCTTTGACTTATTTTCTTTTGTTTATTGCTGATGATGCTAAGAACGCTGCAGAAGAACAGTGGTTCATACCTAAGTACGAGACAACTCATGAGGAGAAATTGAATAGACTTTCCAACAAGGGGTATTAAAATAATGAACAAAGCAAATAAACATGTATTCTTAAATTCTATTATTGAATGCAACAGGATAGATGGGCCAGGATCGCGTAGTAGGTGCTTCAAGACGGATGCCTCATTGAGGCAGACCTAGGAAGCGCTAGCGTGACAACTAAAGGCGAATTTCACTGCGTTTAAGAGTGGTCAGTGTCAATATTCCACAGCAATCTCAACTCTTGAACGCGGTTTAGATGTGTCGATCGCGGTTTAGTTCCATTGATGACATTCGCCCTTAGGTGTCGTGCAAACGACAGATTTTTTGTGCAAAGGAATGATTAATTAAAACTTGTGAGCTAACAAAATGTAATCATATTGGTGTGTGCGGCAGATTCCTTCGCACAAAAAGTCTGTCGTCTGCGCTGAACCTTAAGTTCAAAAAGAGAGATGTGGAGTTCCACATCACTTTTTCTGCTCCCTTCTCTGGTGAGCAAAGGTCTTCCCCATGGATTTCCATGGATGACATTTGCCCAGCTGTGGGCCAGTATCCGTTACTAAAAAAAAACAATTAATTACGTAGGTTTGTGCTGAAAATCGCTAGAACCATTGCGTAGATATCTTAATTGATACATACTAATATAATTATATAGGTAGCAGTGCCGGTTGTAACACTGACGGCACCCTGGGCGAGATTTCTATGGCACCCCCTTTCTATTCTTCAATTCAACATTACGTGAAAATTTTCGAATCAAGGGCTTTAATAAAAAAAACAACCGTTTATTTCAATAAAACTTTGATTGGCAAACTCTCTTATTATGGCCTCGAAGTCTGCAGTTTTCTGCAATTTCATTTTCGATTCACAAAGTTGCCAAGTTTGTCAATCTTGATTGAGATATTGTCGATCGTAGATAGGTTAGAAAAACTCCTTTCCCCACTCGGTACCATTACAGGTATAGTGACCAATATTTTCAGTGCTACCCATACATTTGGATAAAATTCTTGTATATTGCGATTTTTTATTAAATTTAAAATATATACAGTAGTAACAACATCGTCTTCATCAGGCAAAAAGGATTTCAGGCTTATACATCCATCACACAATACATGGTTATTTGAAATTAACTATATATTTAATAATTAGATATAGATAACCATTGTGGTATTTTGCTACTCAAAGCCACATCTTTATGTTATAAATTTATAAATTTACCTTTTTTATAATTCTTGTACTACTTTCCTTGCTTCAAACATATGAAATCATAATATTTCTCTAACTTTCTTACATATGTTTGAACACCACAACTGAAAAGCAACACCACAATGAACTGTTTCTAACACTGAAGACTGTATTTTATATTATTAATTTTCTCTTGTTATAAAATAGCATATTTTTATCCATTGACATCTTCAATCATAAATTGTCATCTGTCTAATATTTTATTTCTCTATGAATCGTACCGGCTTTGATAAAGCTAGTTTCAGACTTACTTCGCTATGTACTCATGTAAACCGTTTTCATTGATCCTGGCAGGCATTCAAACTAATCATTTGAATTATGTTTCACAGAAACTTCTAGAACCTTTGCCTGGATCTATAAAAGTGGTGATCGGACCTGACAAGGGTTCAGTCAGTCAGTTCAGTTCGACTCAGTCTAATCTCAGTTCAGTCAGTTCAGTTCTATAGCTTACTTTATTTCTTCTACTAATAATTGTAACGTGTAAAAAATATAATATCCAAAGAATCTCATAGTGTGTGTGATTTGTGATTCACCTTACATAGCCCTCTCACTTCCGCCTTTGGGAGATTTCTAAGGCCGAAGGCGTAATAGTCGCGTGGCTTAGGACGCCATAGCCGACCACTCCTGTGTGTCTTAGGAGGTCCAGACACTCGTCTCGTGGAGCGTGAGGTGCTGTAGAGTGCCTCCGCAGTCGTATCGGCGAGATTCGGACTACGCCACCGTCTTACTAGCCCACTCCAGGACGGAGAGCTCTACCATTATTAGGGCATTCTATCAACGTGGCGTTGGACACTAACACCGATTACACATCATACCACCAACCACATCAACAAGACCACTAATTTAAGTACTATAGAACAAAACCTCTTGTTTTACAAGGGACGTTTTACTCCTTGGGACAGAGTTGCCGACTGACTGTGAAGGCGAGATCCTCATCTTCGTGCTCCGCCTCGTCTGTCAGCCCTGTCCCACTGCTGCCTGCCGATCCAGACCAACTACCTGCCGACCCTGTCCAGCTGCTGCTAGCCGATGCTACATCCTGCCGTCCAAGCGTCCCGTGCAATCAGACCGGAAGCATAGAATAATTTTAATATTTAGTCCAATCTTTTAAATATTTATTAGTAAGTAATATTACTTTAGTTTTCTTTTTTTTAACGTGACTTACGACTGGCCCTCCGGCCAATCGTAACGTTACACCATCTATATCTGATTTCGACCCTATAGTTAATTTTAATTGGAGACCACCACCAAAGTTTGTTTGTTTTTTAAAACGATTTCCATGTAGCTTACAACATTCATGGCACCTCTATAATGGTCTCTGCCCACTGTCTGTGTTAAGCTTGACAATTCTTCGGGCTATGTCGGCTACCTTGGTTCTTCTACGGATATCTTCGTAACAATGTCACTACCGCAATGTACCATATTTTCATACCTCATTCCTACAGAACGAGTGTGTCCGTCCAATTGTCCATCGACTAGAAAAATATTGTTGTTGTTTATGTGGTCACTCTAATGATGTAAAGGGCCAAGCCAATCATGAAGAGGGTCAACGTGTTTGACATGATATAATATGCATTCCTTACGTACGTCTTGACAGAAGATTACCCGGAAACGATTTGGATGAACAGGAAAAACCAAAATATTGCTAGGAAGTTTAAACTTCTATTCAATTTATTGACCACAGTTTCTTATTACCTATTCGATCTACACATTTTGTGTCCTCTTGTCTTTATTCCCCCAATGCCTGCAGTCGGCCCCTGTCTAGCCATATTTTCATCTTTCACACAGTTCATCCATTGTTTCTTTGGTTTTCGTCTACTCTTATAATAATCCACATTATACTCAAAACTTTTCCCATGACTTCTTCCTCATTTTCCTCACTTTAATACATTAAAGCGTGTTATGCGTTTCTTTTTATAAAAAGTAATAAAAAATCACTTGAGTCTGGTTCACTAACTTCTACTGAACTTAACGATTCTTTAATATTGTTGTCAAGACTTGGACAAACGGAATCTTTCTTCGAATTCGAAATTTCGAAAGAGTACTTAAATCAGGTAAACAGTTACCAGCAAGAAACAAACTACTTTCTGAGCAGTAACCTAACAACAAGTACTAGGCATGCATTCACGTCAGTATTCCAATCATTAGTATTATGCTGCTAATATGATTAGGGTGTTCGTTAATTTGGAATTCGCTGAAAGATGCTTACTAATAGACATTGGTCTCAATATTGGGAGAAAATCGGGAAAATAAGGCACAAATATTTTCATGGATATCATTTATTTCCTCATGATTTTCAAGTTGTACAGTACTTATAGGCTACCTACTAACATTAAGACTAATCTTATGAAATAAACGTAAACGAAGCAAGAATAGTATGTAAGGACCGTCTGCAAGTGGCCTTCTGTAATTTCTGTTTACTCCCATGGGAAGAAGGCATGAGTTTATGTTTATTTATTTATTGATATGGCACTATGACATAAGATACTAGATATGATCAAAGATACTATGACATCATCATTCATTATCATTTCAGCCGAAAGACGTCCACTGATGGACATAGACCTCTCCCCCAAGCACCGCCACTTCAACCAGTTCTGTGTTTCCCGCATCCAGCGGATTCCTGCGGCCTTCACAAGGTCATCAGTCCTCCTTGTAGGAGGCCTTCCAACGTTACGTCTTCCGATACGCGGCCGCCACTCCAGAACCTTTCAGCCCCATCCGCCATCTGTTCTGTGAGCAATGAACCCTGCCCACTGCCACTTAAGTTTGGCAATTCTTCGGGCTATGTCGCTTACCTTGGTTAGCCTGCGGATCTCTTCATTTCTGATTCGATCACGTAGGGAAACTCTCTCTCCGTTGCTCTTTAGGTGACTTTTCATTGTGAGCGACCACGTTTCAGTGCCATAGGTCATCACTGGTCAAAGACTTTCGTCTTGAGTTACTGCGGTATGTGGTACGAGAAGATATTGTGTAGCTTCCCGAACGCTGCCCAACCGAGTCGTATTCGACGATTGACCTTTTTCTCGAAGTTGGACCTACCTAACTGGACAGTTTGTCCTTGGTAAACATCACATGCCTGGCCAGGCCTGAACCACAACCTCAAGTGTAGCGTCTCCGATCTTCATGAGAGTGGGTGTTACACGGGCATTTGACATGACCTTTGTCTTGTTCGTGTTCATTTTAAGACCCACTCTTTCAGAAGCTCTACTGATCATCGAGCATTGTACTGAGATGCTCCATAGTCTCAGCCATGACTACTATATCGTCAGAAAACCGAAGGTGAGTGATGTACTCGCCATTGATGTTGATGCCTAGCCTACTAAGACATACACAAACCAAAATCACATACAATTTTAGGTATTATGAATTCGAAACTTACAGAAGTGCAAAACACTAGCAGAGACCTTAATAAAAAAATAACGTGTAAGATACCGTTGTTGAATTACATATAAGTTACAAAATAAAATAAACTGAAAATGAGCTACGTTCACAAATACGATGGGAAATTTATCTTTAACAAAATAACAAAAAATAGGCAGAAAAAAATGCAAAATATTTATGTGTATTTGAAAATTACTATACTAACATTTGACATACTTATTAGGTCCATTTTTATTAATTTAGGTGCTTTAGCTTAATATTTATAAAATAAGTACCTTCTTAATCATTCGGAGTATTTGTGGTGGTTTCATTCAAAATCCAACTGGTCAATTCTTCAAAAGTCATATGTTCTGTATACTCTGTTTCTACTGAGCGTCCAAATCTAAACAATCTCTTTATAAGCCAATATATGCCAAACAACAGACCTCCCAATATTAAAATTCTGTAAAAGAATTATACATGATAAATATAGATACAGAAATTGAAATAAAATATTATCATTAATATTCCTCACAAAAGAAGACCTACGCAAACGGCATTTCGCGATGTTTTCTTAATCCCACAATATTACAATCGAATTTGTTCCCTATTTTCTTTCATTCGCAGATAAATCACGTCAAATCGCACATAATGAAGAATTGAACACTATTTTATGGAATCTCTTGTTAACAACATAATATCTTTATTTAAGTGTAGCAGACGCGCTGCGCCACCGAATGACACTGTCTCTTTTAAGCATAATATAAGAATAGATATCCGAACAATTTAAATAGGCATTCCAACCAGAGTGATCATGATAAAGAACAAAGCCAAAAAAATGCATTGTTGCATTCTCTTATTATAATAACTAGCTGTGCCCGTGGCTTCGCTCACGTAACTGTGTATTCTATTGACATTGTAAGTAAATCGGAACATGAAGTCCATAGTATATTGTTTATATTCTCTACAACATCGGATTATTTTGTTAATTTAAACTAAAACTTGTTAGAAAATAATTGTAACTCATCACTCTTGGATCACTCATGGTTGCCACCGGTATAAAGCGTTCGTATTTAAAAAAATCCTTTAAAACGCTGACAACAGCTAAAGCGCGGTCACTGTCAGACTGCATAGAAAAGAAAGAGAAGCGCGATGACACAACCCTTGTAATTTATAGCAAAATGTGAAGCAATTATCTATAATAAAATAAAAAACAACCAAGTTCTATATTCAAATAAGACGTTCTTGTTAATAAATCTATTTTGGATTGGAACTCAAGATAAAAAGTTATTTTACGTTTATTTGTATTAAAGGCGCTGACAAGACGCAAATGACCAAAAGAGGCATGACTTAAGAAAAAAAATTGCCAAATCTGTATAGTTTGTGGTAGCGGAAAAAAATATAAATGTTAATTTTGAACATATTTCCCAGAACTTGGTTGTTACCAAAACACGTTTTGAAAAAAAAAAACTCGATACAAACTAACGTTAAACTAACCTCTTACCTTAAGTTCTAATCTAAAATATCAAGCATTTAATTAATAACAAGAACGTCATATTTGAATGCAGAACTTGGCTGTTTTTTTTTATTTTCGATAACTAAACTCAATTTTGAGTAAATAGATATTTGCTTCATATTTTGCAATAAATTACAAGCGTTGTTTCATCGCACTTCTCTTTCTTCTTTCTATGCAATCTGACAGTGACCGCGGTTTAGGTGTCGTCAGCGTCTGAAGTTTTTTTTTTCAAAACGTGTTTTGCTGAAAACCAAGTTCTGAGAAATATGTTCAAGATTACGGTGTATCTTTCCGCTACCACAAACTGTATAGATTTGGCATTTTTTTTAAGTCAAGCCTTAGATTATTTGCCTCTTATCAGCGCCTTAACTGTAATTGCTTTCACTTCTTTAAGAACTTGGTCAGCCTATTGAAGAACAAAGGTGAAGCCATGCAAAAATACGCGTTAACGCTTTATCTACTAAAATACTCTAATCGCTTGAATGTAATGTATTTAAGGGGACTACATGCACTAAACGCAAGTTTTCTAAGTTTTATAATGCCTAAAATTATAATATTCTTCAGGATATATGATAGGTAAATAGTGTGTTGAAAACATAATGCAACTAATTTGATACGATAGAAAAAATCACGAGACACCTCTAAAAATGTCTTTTAACGATTAAAAACCATACTAATTAATTTACACGCACACATTCCAATTTTTTGTCAGATTATTCTACAAGTAACATATTAGTATAATAGTGTTTTATTTTTTTATCCAGTCCATAGATTTTTTGTAAATAGATAATTGCTTCATATTTTGTAATAAATTACCAGCGTTGTGTCATCGCACTTCTCTTTCTTTTCTATGCAGTCCGACAGTGACCACGCTTTAGCTGTTGTCAGCCTCTTAAGTAACACAGTTAAACCAGAAAACCGAACCATGCTAACACGAAGATTACCGAAGCATATACCATGCTTCGGTAATCTTCGTGTTAGCATATCAATTGGCACGTACGTCGCGCCACAGTGTAACCTCCCACTGCCCCCCACAGAGGCAAACATTCTAAAAGCTTGTCCTTCTTCTACGTCGCGTTACCTACTCCAGTCGCACCTCGTCATCGGCTGTCACTCAAGATTTTTTTGAAATCGCATAGAGCTGTAAATCTAAATCACGATAATACAAAATAGGCAAGTACTTTCATGGTTGGAACAGCTCTATAATACATAGATCTCACCATCTCGCGTTCGTATTTCCGAAGGTAAACGATGATATTCGAAGCGCATAGTTTTCCTGGGAGATATGCATGTAATTAGAAAGTTACTGCAGTAAATCTCCTTTAACATCCTACTACCCATTAGACATACACTTCACCCTCGCTAACGTTCTGCATTTTCAAGACCAGTCCATTGTCCATAGCCCTCACCCATAATAACAACACTGCTATACGACAAATCCTCAGATGTCACGAGTACTGAACTGAAATTCCTGAACATTGCTATTCGATACCTGCAGGAGTCCATTTCCACTCTCAGTACAATCTCCTCGGAGTAAACAATTTAAATTGAATCTTCTATTCCTGTTTTATTCCAATTCTGTTTAATCATGTGTAATTTTATCTCTGTTTCTCTAATTTTATCTGAATTTATCTAATTTTGTTTACGGACGGACTGACATGGACTTACCGCACCGGTAAGTCCGTGCCCGTCTGAGGTTATATAGAATTTAATGAAAAATGGATGATAATAGATACTGGGCTCGATATTGGTAAATAAAGCACAAAGATTTTAACGAAAATCTTTTATTTCTTCATAGTCTGCAAGTCCTACAGAAGCTTATAAGTATAAGCTACCTATAATATTAATAATATTACCTAAAATCATTAAGATTTATATTAATAAATTACATCAATATCCACTTCTAAAGTTCGTTTTTTTTAATCCCAGATAGTAATTTGACAGGTGCAAATGTCAAACTCCAAATTAAAAAAAACAAACAATGAAGATTTGAAATGTTAAATTCCTATCTGGGATTCAAAAACGAACTTGACATCATTTATGACAACAATATTCTTTATTTACACAGTAAACATTTATTTACATATTTAAACTACTAAACATTTGAAATACTTATCGCAAGTAGACAGCGACCTGCGGACGGTGAGCAATCGGTAGCCATCCGATAAGGACCAGGCCCTGGTCGACGACGCGTTGTAGTCCACGCGCGCCTCAAATAGATGTCAGCACAAGTGTAGGGGTCTACTAGGGCCGATGTCTGCCAGGGTCGCGTGGAAGTTCGAAAAGGTTATTGAGGCCCCTGGCAACACAGGCAACGGAAGGAATATGGGAGGGTTTTAGTCAGTAAAAGACACACCTTCCCGCTCCGCCCAGAGCGGGAGAAGTTATTTGATAATTTTCCACCCAAAAAATAAAAGTAGACAGCGGCCGACTGGCTATGCGGAAAGAGTCAACTTGTATAAACCCATAATTTACGTAGATTATTCTAGCTGCCTTACTTGAGCTTAATTATAAAATGAGTTCCTGCTTATACACTTGGGGTACTTGTAGTCTGATTTAAAACCCAACTGGTAAATTCTTCATTTGTCTTAATTTCTGTATTCTCTGTTTCAACTGACGTTTCAAAATCTTCCTTATAACTTTATACATGCCACCTCCGAAGAATATACAAGGTCTGTAAAGTAAATTTTATATAAATGATGAAATATACAGGAATTGAAACAACTTATCTGTCACTATTCCCCATAAAAATAAGCAGATAACTACAGACACATCCCGCGATTTTTTGAGTCCTAGTCACTATAAAGAAGTCGATTCTTTTCTTTATTTTTTTATTAACAGATATTTCATGAACACTATTTTGTTAAATCTCTTGTAAACAAGGTAACATCTTTAAGTCGTTATTGCGGGCGCGTGGCGATTTAAATAGGGTTTTAACAAGGGTTATTATAATAATGACAAAGCTAATAAAATATGCATTGTTAAATTCTCTTATTACAATAATAACGGCAAAGGCATTTGTGTTGTAAATTGCTATTGCAAACAATTATCATTAATAGTTAATTTTATTATTTTATAAAGGTAGGTTGTTGACAGGTAGTTGACAGTAATTATAATTCTAAACATTACGCCACTAATGAAATACACAGAAAAATAAGAACCCAGAAGTAGAGAGAAGCAGATTATAATACCGAATAATGGAATTTGGTGAATGGATAAAGAACATGTTGCTTCAAAACATTATCACTCTATTTTTGAACGAGTTTAGGGTTCTGAAGACTGATCGTTGAAGGAATATGCATTTTATCTATGGTCTTTGAAAGCCCCTATTGAAACATCCTATTGTCATCTTATTTGTCTTGTAACTACATAGAAACTAAAGTTCGTTTTTAGGGTTCCGTACCTCAAAAGGAAAAACGGAACCCTTATAGGATCACTCGTGTGTCTGTCTGTCTGGCTGTCTCTCTGTCTCTCACAGCCCATTTTCCTCCGAATCTACTAGTCCGTATAAGTAAAAAATTGATACACATCTGAATTTTAGTAACCAAAACACGAACGCGTAACGTAAATAAATAAATTTTAAATACGAGGGTCACTTTTGGGTAGCAAATTAGTAAAATAAAAAAAAGTTTTGCAAACTGTACCGCGTGACCTATCAAAATATAAAAGGGCTTGTTATAAGGCTCTCAAATATATTTTTTTTTATTTTATGATATGTAGTTTTAAAGTTGTTTAAGGGAATATATGAAAATAATGATAATAATAATATAATAATTTTCCCCTGTATCTCCGAAACTACTGAGCCTTAAATTTGGAAAAAAAATACAGAAAATAGTTCTTCAGTTATAGGTTACAGGAAAACAGAAGTCTAGTATGTTAAAATAACATGGTAAATCTTTCAATATTGTGCGTTCAAACTTATATTGCCCGTTTTTTTTTAAATCCACATAGTATTTTTACATTCCAAATCTTTAGTGTTTGTTTTTAAAATTAGTAATTTGACATTTTCACCTGTCAAATTAACATCTGAGATTAAAAAATGAATTTTAGTTGGTAAGCTTAATGTTCAAGTGCCTGTCCCACCTTTGGGACAGGATTCATCTGAAAAATATGTTAATTGATTTCCAACCAAATAACCAACGTATGTGTAAGATCCGATTAAAATGAGGATTTCAAAACGATTCGATCATCAATGCTCACGCTCCAACAGAGGAGAGACAGACACGGAAGATAAGGTAAGGTATAAAACCTTTGTATAAAAAGAATAACAAAGAGGAAATGTCCAACTATAAACCTGTAGCGTTAATCCCTATATTATCTAAAGTATTTGAGAAGATTATTTACGAATCATTATACACATTTTTAACAAACATAATATATTATGCAACGAACAAATGTGTTTTAGAAAAAATAGGAGTATTAATATGACAATATACAATTTCCTATGCAATATAATGCCAAGTGTAGATAATAAGGCTCCTGCATGTGCTATATATACCGATATGACCAAGGCTTTCGACTACTTATACCATGACGTCCTTCTGGAAATAATATTTAGTTACGGTATAAGGGGAAATGCCAGGACATTTCCCCTTATACCGTAACTAAATAATTTTTAATAAGCTCCTATCTTACTGGTCGAACTCAGCATACAGAAATATCCAGAATAAGCCTTGAAACCAAAAGGGAGCTTAAATATACTTCAGCCGGTAGGGGGGTCAAATACGGTGTACCGCAGGGGAATGTTTCTGGACCTTCTCTATTTCTCCTATATATACATGACTTGCCACGACAGACACAATAGCCCATGGTACTATTTGCAGACGATAGTACAGCGATAGTTAAGTGTAACAATTAGGAAAACTATGAAAGGGAAATTAATAACACATTAGAAAGAATTATACATGGGTTTGATACAAATCATTTAATAACAAAAAAGACAAAAGTAATGCATTTCTACCAAAGGATACGCGCTGATGATATAAATGTTAGTTATAATGGTCAGAAGGTAGATACAACTTGTGTAACGAAATTTCTAGGCATCCTGATTGACAACAATTTGACTTGCAAACCGCATGCCGATGACGTATCTAAGAAGTTAAATTAATCAAACTACGTATTATATAACCTAACACACAAACTTAGCAAAGATATGTTTAGCTTATCATGGGTTGGTTGTATCAGTGTTAAGATTTAGAAGCATATTTTGGGGTAACTGAGAGGGAGGAGATTTTTAAGGCCCAGAAACGGTGTATTAGATCTATGTTGAACCTTAAAAGCACAGACAGCTATGAACCTGTGTTTCGGTCTCTGAGGGTACTGACTTTTCTATGTTTGTACATATTGGAGGTGGCAATTTTTGTAAAATCCAATCGAAACTTATTTCCGTCACTGGCCCATGAAAGAACACGTACTGGCCCCTTGAGATACAAATACAACAATAACTTGAATACAACAATAACTTGCTACTTTCGGGTAATTACAAAACAGCACTAGTAAGGAAAAGTATTATGACAATGGGACCTGTCATTTATAATAAAATAACTCATGGTTTTAAGGATTCTTCTAAACATATTTTTAAATCTAAAGTAACTGCACTACTTTTAGGCAAATGTTATTACGAGTACTCAGTCAAAGGGTTTTTTTTTTTTTTTGAGGGTTGGAAATCATCAAATAACTTCTCCCGCTGTGGGCGGAGCGGGAGGGTGTGTCAGACTCTTACTGACTAAAACCCACCCGTATTCCTTCATGTTGCCTCTGTTGCGGGGGCCTCGGTGACCCATAAGTACCTTCCCGCGACCCCGGCAGGCATCGGCCCTAGTGGAACCCTACTTTTGTGCTGACGACATCTCTTTGAGGCGTGCGTGGAATACGACGCGCCGTCGACCCGGGCCTGGTCCTTACCGGACGGTGAGCTACCCATTGCTTACCGTCCGCAAGCCCGCACCTACGGTGGCTGGAAATCCGCCCGAGATTCTCGACGCCCAGGGCGTCTCCTGCGGCGGCTAGGGGCGAGAGGGCGCGAAACGTGCGTTTCCCTCAACCGTCCCGCCTCCTCCTTCGCGAGCATTACTGCTTCGCAGAAGGAGGTGACGGCTGCCCATGTCCTCTCGCTCCGTACCATGGCCTGAACCAGGGCCGGACGCGAGAGGTCTCTGCCGCCGATCGCCTCCACGAGGACACGGCGGTGCTCTGCCCAAGCCGGGCAGACCTCCACCGTATGCTCCACCGTGTCCTCCGGGCGATCCACACAGTGGTGACACCCGGACGTTTCCTCCCGCCTTATCCGACACAGGAACCTCCCGAAGCTGCCGTGTCCGGTGAGGACCTGCGTCAGGCGGAAGGTAAGGACGCCGTGGCGCCTCTCCAGCCACTCCTCAAAGAGGGGACTTATCACCGCAATCGTGGCGTGCCCAGCACTGGGTTGCGGCAACCGTACTTTCCATGACGCCATGAGATCCCGCCGGAGCTCCGTCCGCTGTGTCGCGATTTCTCGCGGCAGCGGACTAACGCCCCGTAGTTTCGCCTCCTCGCGCCACTCCCATACGTGCGCGAGGACGTTTGCCTCCAGATCCCATGGCGGCAATCCGGCAAGGAGGCTCGCTGCCTCACAGGAGACCGTGCGGTATCCCCGGACCATCCGGATGGCCATGACCCTTTGGGCCGCACTCAACCGGCGGGCTGGCCGCAGCGCCAGAGAGCGCGCCCATACAGGAGCCCCGTAGAGGGCCATGGACCGCACGACCCCCGCGTAGAGCCTCCGGCAGGAGGCGTTTGGACCCCCTAGATTGGGCAGGAGCCGCTTCAATGCAGCGCCCGCCCGCTCCAGTTTGGGAGCCAAACGTCGGAAATGCTCCACGAAGTTCCAACGGCTGTCGAGGACGAGTCCCAGGTACTTCATCGTCGACTCGACGCCGATAGAAACCCCTCCTACCGTTATTTGGGACCCCAACGGTGGCGCGTTCCGAGGACCATGAAAACACATGGCCTCGGACTTGTGCAGGGCCACCTCGAGTCCCAATTGCCGGATCCTTTCGACGATTGTCGCAACCCCGCGTGCCGCTAATTCGGCCGCCGCCTGGTGCGACCTCCCCTGCGCCAGGACCAACGTGTCGTCAGCGTCACACTACGCTGACGCCGCTAGGGAGGTCGGCGCGCAGCACCCAGTCGTATCCGATGTCCCACAGATGCGGCCCCAAGACCGATCCCTGTGGGACACCGCACGACATCTCTTGCCGGTTCCACACTCCCTGGTGACCGGGGTAGATGACGGCCCTGTCTGACAAATAGGCCTCGACCACACGACAGAGGTAGGTCCGGCATCCGGTGATACCGGAGTGCCTCCCTGATGCAACTCCAGGGTAGGCTATTGAAGGCATTGGCGATGTCTAGAGACACCGCCAAGACGACCCCACCCTGGGCAACAGCATTCCCCGTCGTCAGGGCTCGCACACGCATGATGGCGTCCACCGTAGAGCGCCCTCTGCGGAAACCAAACTGGCTCTCCGCCAAATCCGGCCCCACCTGCACCAGCTGGCCGACGAGGTGGTCTGCAATGACTCTTTCAAAGAGCTTGCCCACCTCGTCGAGCAGCACGATGGGCCGATAAGCGGACGGAGAGTCCGCAGGGCGCCCTGCCTTCTTTATGAGGACCAGTTTCCCCGTCTTCCAGCGAAGCGGGAACTGGCCCCTCTCTATGCATGCGCTTAGGAGCCCCCTAAGTCGAGGCCCGAGAGCCTCCAAGGCCAGGACCCAGGCCTTCCCAGGTAAGCTGTCGGGTCCTGGGGCGGTATTTTTGGCATTAAGCCTGCGTACCGCCGCTCTCATTTCTACCTCGGTCACCTCCGGAGCATCGTCGTCGTCGTCGTCGTTGACGGTGTGGTCAGCATCGGGCACCGCAGTAGACGGAGCCATAGGCGGGGAGGTGTGTTCCCCTCGGGAAGGGAACAGAGCGCTCACCACGTCCTCCACAAGCTGGGGCCGGAGACTCTGCGTCAACGGGGAAGCCCATGGGCGGAGTTTATCCCGCACCACTTTGTACGGGCGTCCCCACGGGTCCCTGTCCAGAGTCCCCAGCGACTCCTCGCGGACCAACCCCCGGCCCGCCGGATCTTCGCTTGGAGGGCGGTCTTCGCCGCTCTGTACCCCTCGTACAGCTCCGCCTGAATGGCTTCCGTATCCGGAGGTTTGATACGGAGCCTGCGGTGCCTGGTGTACCGGCGTCGCGCAGCCACGCACGCAGTGCGCAGCTCCTGCAACCACCACTACACCTGGCGCGAGGCACGTCCAGGCTGGACCCGGGGCATTGTAGTACGTATTGTAGCAAGTACTTACTTAAACACTTGGAGTACTTGTGGTTTCATTCAAAATCCAACTGGTCAATTCTTCAAATGTCCTGTGATCTGTATACTCTGTTTCGACTGAGCGTTTGAACAAGCTCTTTATACCATGATATGTGCCATACACAAATGTTGCCATGATTAAAATTCTGTAAAATAATTATCCATGGTAAAATATAGGTACAGAAATTGAAACAAAATATCATTATGATCTTCATGCCCCTGTTCCATGTTACTTGGGGTCAGTGACGTTTTCTTCTTCCATTCTCCCCTGTCAACCATCACGCTATCATTCACTCCCTTGCACAATAAAAAAAACTGTCACTTATGCTACAGCTACATGGTCGCGATAACGCGAACTTCACTTCGCGCGCTCTCTGTTGTACAGCGATCCGTCGAGCGGTGTGCGAGAGAGAGCGCGCAAAGTGTAGTTCACGTCATCGCGATGGTGTAGCCGTAGCATAATAAATTAATAATCCTCAAAAGAGTAGGCAGATACCTACATCCACGGCATTTCACGATTTTTTTAATCCCTCTATAAAATAGTCGACTGTTTTCCTGATTTCTTTTCATTCACAGATCTACAACCTAATATCTTTTTTTATTGCAGCAGGCTCGCCGCGCCGCCGAACGACACTGTCTCTTGAACCTAATATAAGAATAGAAATCAGAAGAATTTAAATTGGCTTTTCAACCAGTCATTATGTTAAAGAACAAAGCCCGAAAATATGCATTGTTGAATTTTCTTATTATATTAATTACGTATGGCATTTGTGTTTTGACAAATCACTGTTCGAAACAATTAGCATCGTAATACCGAGTAATGGAATTTGGTGAAAGAAAAAAGAGCTTTTTAGGGTTCCGTAGTGTACAAGGACCCCTTATAGATTCGCGAAGTCCGTCTCTTCGTCTGTCTGTTTAGCTCAGAGACCCTTGGTGCTAAAACGCTATAATTTGGTATGGTTATCCATAATATGTAGTAATCTCGCCTACAAAGCTGTGAAACAAAATCATGAAAAAACCGGCCAAGTGCATGTGTGACCTCGCATAATGAAAGGTTCCGTAATTGGGATGAATTTATCTCAAGAACAAACTTAACTGCAAATATAAGTTTGTACGCACAATTTTGAGTTATATCATGTTTTTTAAGACCATAAACTTTTTATAGGCTTTC
Source organism: Atethmia centrago (assembly GCA_905333075.3). Taxonomy (NCBI): domain Eukaryota; kingdom Metazoa; phylum Arthropoda; class Insecta; order Lepidoptera; family Noctuidae; genus Atethmia; species Atethmia centrago. Next base: position 12,834,022 of record HG995377.1, on the reverse strand, counting down.
TGTAGTCTATAAGTATAGAACAATTCTTTGTCTATTTTTCCAAATATTAGGCGCAGCCATTTCGTAGATAAGGCCCCCGGAATGGTAAATTTTCATCTATTTTCTTTAATAACTTTAAAACTAATTATATTAAAAACATTAAAAAATAACCTTATATCAAGTCCTTTTGTTTGATATGTCACACGGTACAATTTACAATTTATTTATTTCCCAAAATGTTTCCTCAAAAGTGAACCCCATATTCAAAACTCATTTATTTACGTTACATGTTCTTGTTTAGGCTTCCGCAGACTGGGGCGATATCGCGAGAGTGACTGGCATATTGCTGACGGTTGCGCCCACGATATCGCGCTAGCCCGCACGAGCCTTTTGGGCTACAGAAATACGAGTGATGCTATAAGGGTTCCGTCTTGAAGTGCGTTCTAACTTAGTAATGTTATTGTAAAATGTAAAAATAAACATTTAAATCATGGACTGATGGGTTATTTAATGATGAAAACTCCATAAATATACTTCTGCTATACTTTGCGCTTTTCTTTGCCGGATAGGCAGAGACGGTAGAGAATTGTTGGATTCCATAATTAAAAAGATTATGATGTTTCTAAGTAAGATTACAACTGCAAAACGACTTTGATTTAAACAGTATTTTTTTTAAATACTACTAATACGCACTTATTTTTGCGCTCGATTAAAATAATACTGTGCATACGTAAATATTTAATCCAACTACGGAACCCTTTACTAAGCGTGGTCCTACAAGCACGTGGCCGGTTTTTTTTTTAATAAATTTAACTCGCTGCGTTTTGAACGAGTTACAAAGTTTTGATGACTGATCAATAATGGAATAATTAAATTATGCATTTTATCTAAATTCGGTAATACCTGAAAGGCTGGACTTCTCATTCTGTAAACTAGTACTAAGGTATGCAAGATTTTTGAATGCCCGCATCAACTCAATACTAAATGTTGGAGGAACCTTCACCCTGAGGAGTTTGAACTTCACCTGTGTTCAGGCTTGAAGAGTAGGAATATATGGGTACGTGTGAATGAGACATTTGAGCTTGGTCTCTGGAAAGTCAACACATCTGGATGTCTAATAGGTACCTAGTAGTTAAGTAGACATAATCATTTTGAATTAGCCTGCCTGGTGACATATCATGTCACCAGGCAGGCTAATTCAAAATGATTATGTCCAATTGTCCAACCACTAGCAAAAAAATGTTGATGTAGTGGTCACATTTATGATATAACACCTCTTGCGGGGCAACTAAGTTCGGCCGCTTAAACTGTAAGAAAGATAAGACAGTTAACAGAAGTAGAAACCACGCGTTTGTTCTATTTTAGCTACTTTCACAGCATTATGTCTGTGGCATTTTGCTGTGGGGTTGGGCTACTGACATTGAATATATCTTTATTTTGCAAAAGAGAGCTGTCAGAGCCATTTATAATCTGGATATGTCGCAGCGAATCTCTTAGGGAATTATTTAAAAAGATTAATATAATATTATGACGCTACCTTGCCAATTCATTTATGAAAATATGATGTATGTAAGAAAAAATCTACATGTTTTTAATAAAATAAGAGATATACATAATTTTAATACTAGAAACAATGATAAAATAGATCAAACATTTTTCAAATTATCTAAAGTACATGCATCTTTTATGGGGTACTGTGTTAAATGTTACAACAAAATACCTCGTGATATATTGCAATTAAATGAAAGAAAATTTAAAACTCATATTAAAAGTACACTTTGATAACAAGCATATTACAAATCAGAGGATTATATCCAAGATAAGATTGCTTTTTTTTATTGGGTGGGAAATTATCAAATAACTTCTCCCGCTCTGGGCGGAGCAGGAAGGTGTGTCAGACTCTTACCACCCGTATTCCTTCCACTGCCTGTGTTACCAGGGGCCTCGGTAACCCTTTTGGACTTTCAATGTGAACTCCTCGTACCGTTATTTGGGACTCCGACGGTGGCGCGTTCCGAGGACCATGGAAACACATGGCGTCGGACTTGTGCAGGGCCACCTCGAGTCCCAATTGCCGGATCCTTTCGACGATTGTTGCAACCCCGCGTGCCGCTGCTTCAGCCGCTGCCTGGTGTGACCTCCTATGCACCAAAACCAACGTGTCGTCAGCGTAGCACACCACGCTGACGCCGCTAGGGAGGTCAGCGCGCAGCACCCAGTTGTATCCGATGTCCCACAGATGCGGCCCCAGGACCGATCCCTTTGGGCCACCGCACGACATGTCTTGCCAGTTTCACACTCCCTGGTAACCGGGGTAAATGACGGCCCTGTCCGCCAGATAGGCCTCAATCACACGACAGAGGTAGGTCAGCATCCGGTGGTACCGGAGTGCTTCCCTGATGTAACTCCAGGGCAGGGTATTGAAGGCATTGGCGGAGGTTTGATAAGGAGCCTGCGGTGCCTGGTGTACCGGCGTCGCGCAGCAACGCACGCAAAGCTTGGCCTCCTAGAACTACTCCGCCTCGTCATTGAAATCAGCAGGCCTGTCCGGTGATGACACCTAGGCCTGCACGATCGAGGCTCCCAGGAGGAGCTCCCGGTCCAGCTGCTTCAGCGCCCACCGCGGAATACTCGGGATCCGTCGGACCAGTGCGCTCAAGGTCTGGGCGGAGACTTCAAACCGGATGTACCGGTGATCTGAATAGGTCTCCACCCGCTCCATAATGCAACAGTCAACTACACGCTACGACAGAGTGGGGCTGGCGAACGAGATGTCCGTCACTGATTAACCCCGCATCCGCACACACGTGGGGACAGACCCCGGTTTAGGACGACCAGGCCTGTCTCCAGAGCCCAGTCCACCACTATCCTGCCCCGCGTGTCCGTAAACCCCAAGCCAAATTCAGGACGAGCATGGTGAGGGAACTGAACCCGTCGACGACGATTCTCAACTCCGCAAGGGAGTTGTGGAACTCGGCAAGAGTTCGGTTCGCTCCTGGGCGTTAATAGCTGCGACACAATTTTTAACTTTTGTAGCTATCATCGTTTTCATTGTAATTATGTCATGTGTCATTGTAATTGTGTTATGTGTGTATTGTTCCAAAATAAAAACCTTTTACTTTTTTACTATTCCTTAAATTTTGAGTTGAGCTCACGATTACTGACCAATGCGTGCACTGACTGGACAGATCCTCTCAAATCTGTGTGGTGCTTTCCTCAAGAGATCATCTCAGATAGAAATCTGCGTAGTCCTCATATGATCTGACCAAGATTGTCTGTGTATAACTCACGAGTAGTCAGAAAGGAAACACCGAACTTATCTAGTTTAAAAATATGGGGAGCTAAAGGTATGGAGTTGGGACGGGAATCCAAACTAATTGGTTAAACGATAGTAGTTTAATGATAGCTCAGACGCACAGTTGTTTTAAATAGATTTTTAGATGGTTTTACAATATACAGTCATCAAGTCACCACAAACTGACAAATTTTCTCATTCGACTTTGAACTTAACCATCAACATTGTAAGGTAAAATCATTGTAACTTATTTTTGACGTGTAAGTATGTTTTTTGAGACTTTTACAGAAATAAATATAATATCATATATAATCATATCAGCGCACAGCCTAAACTACTGGAACTAAGAACATGAAATCATGTACAAGGGTTTATTTTGAAATGTAGGCGAGCACTAAGAAGGGGTTTTGAGAATTCGACCTTTAACGGGTTTAAAATAGGAGATTTCGTCTGTATGAAATATCTTAATAAATTTTATACTTGGCACAAATGCATTCCTACATAGATAATTGAGTTTGTCAAAACTACCCGTCAAAGTCATTTTAGTGATTGTTAAAATTTGTATTGAATAATCTTAACGGTTGTCTTTAAAAGATCGCTTTTAGCGATAAGACCGCCCATTGTGTCACCCTATGTAAAATTTCTACATTTGTAGCTGTAATTTTTATGGTGTACATAATAAAGAGTATTCTATCTATATATCTATCTATCTTAACGAACAATCAGATTTACTTATACTTTTAAGTTTTTGGTTTTTCATAAGTCGACCCCTATCCTATCCTACCTCGAAGGAATAAGATCGTAGTAATAGAACTGTCGGGGTAATTATGTTTTTATGTGAGAATTTTACGTAACTCAAAAGTTGTTACCCACACATATTCAAAAAATTAAATGACGAACCATAGGAATAAATATTTTTTTAAGTCAACCCCTGTTGGGATGAAAGGGAGATACAGTTTATAAGAAAATATTTTTTCCTTTGATGAACAAACCTGAAAATTGACCCAAATAATTTTCTAAATAAATAATACAAAGCATAGTTATTAATTTTCGAAAACTACCTTTTAGAGGGGGAGCGGGTGCTGAATATTGTAAAAGAAATACAAAATCTATGCGGACAAAGTTGCAGCCGCAGTTTTAGAGAATATGAAATGTTTATGTTCAAGTTCCAATAATTCTTGTGTCCGTTATGTTGTAAGCCATTTAGAATTCGATGAAAGATGGATGATAATAGATATTGGATTCAATATTGGGAAAAAACTCGGGAAAATAAATCACAAACATTTTTATGGAAATACTTTAATTTTTTTCATCTTCAAGTATTACAATAAGTAATTATAACCTACTAACAATGGTACCAACTTAAAATGATTAAAATTAATATTATTAATATATTATAAACTCACGCCTTCTTCCCATGAGGATAAGCAGAAACTACAGAACGCCACCTGCTACTATCCCTACATACTCCTTTTGCTTCGTTTATGTTCATACATCTGGTCATACACGCACGCCGGTTGCAAGTACTAAGCACCTGACTTTTTTGAAGAATATCACCAATCATCATCATCATTATCATGCCTAGCCTTTTCCAAACTATGTTAGGGTCGGCTTCAAGTCTAACGGAACATAAAAGCTGAACTAAGCTGAACACCAGTATTGTACATGGAGCGACTGCCTATCTGACCTCCACAACCCAGTTACTGGGTATCACGATACCCCTTTGTAAGACTGGTTATCAGACTTTCGGGCTTCTGACGACCCGTAACGACTGCCAAAGATGCCAAATGACAGTCGGGACCAATGGCTAAACGTGCTTCCGAGGCATGGAGGGGTCTTGGTATGTAAAGATGATCACCCATCCACGGACCAACCGCATCACATAGAAGAACGCCACCTATAGTCACTGTAAAATATAAAATAATATAAAAAATATAGTCCTTCCAGGGCGTCCCTCCCGCTGTTTCCACTCATCTATGCCTTATAAATACCTTTTGTTTGTAGTCTTTCATTTATCCTCTCAACATGACTAAACCATCCAAGTATACTCTTTTGAATTGTTGTCACTGCATCTTCTTTTAACACGGACCGTTGCCTTATCACAACATTATTCAGGCTATCATTCATAGTTACGCCACACAAGGAACGCATTTCTGCAGCAGTTATTCTACTTTCATGCCTCTTTTGCCACATCCAACATTCACTTCCACATAAGCGTAGACACCACCCTGTGGCACTAGCACACCGTTGTGAACAGTAAATCAAGCCTTTATGGGCATCTACTCGATAGAACCATTCCCTTTATTTACGCACAATAGTTCGTATTTATCATTTTTCGTCCCGTGTCCCATGTTACTCTTGGTCGGGGCAAGACGTTTTCTCCTTATATTCTCCGCTGTCAACCGTCACGCTATCATTCACTCCCTTCTCTTCCAAACCGTGGCTCACACAACCCATTCATCTTTTCTTTGGTCTTTCTCTCCCAATATTATTAAATTACATAATTATCTCCTCTTCTTATTTTATTTATTTACACAAATTTATTAACATATTCAAACTACTAAATATTCTTAAATACTTATCATAAGTAGGTCCACCGTATGTGTGGTCAGGGCTTACTTATATAAACCAATGGTTTCAATAACCTATGGGTGCTTTACTTTAATTTTACTTTAACTTTGCTCAATAAATTTAAAACGAGTTCCTGCTTATACACTTGGGGTACTTGTAGTCTGATTTAAAACCCAACTGGTCAATTCTTCAATTGTCTTAATTTCTGTAAACGCTGTTTCAACTGAGCGTTTAAACATGTTCTTTATACCTACATATATGCCATAAGCCACAGCTCCGGTGAGTAAAATTCTGTAAAATAAATTATCCACGATAAAATATACAGTAATTGAAACAAAATATCTATCTCTATATCCCCCAAAAGAGTAGGGCTAGATATACCTACGTCCACATTTTGCGATTTTTCGAATCCCAATTGCACTATAGAGAAGTCGATTATTTTTTACTATTTTTTTCTTTAATTTACAGAGAAATCATGAAGAATTGAACACTAGTTTATGAAATCTTTATTTTAGTAAATTAATTATTGGCGATTTAAATGCTGCACCACCGAATTACAGTGACTCTTAAACCTGATATGAGACGACATCAGAAGAATTTAAACAGGCTTTTCATTAAGAGTTATTATGATAATAAACAAAGCTAATAAAATGTGCATTGTTAAATTCTCTTAATATAACAATTACGTAAGGCATTTGTGTCGTAAATCGCTGTTGGAAAGAATAAGCATTATTCTTTGAATATTGAATTGAAATTCGGTGAATGAAGAGCATGTTACTTTAAAACAGTATCGTACCCTGTCTTTGAACTAGTTTCAGAGTTCTGGGGGGTAACCATCACCTCTTATAGCAGTATTATTATAATATTACTTCCAGTGGGAAAGTGATGGAGCTATACAGGACTTATAGCTCCATCTCTTTCTCACGCTGAAGTAATATTGAAGTAATACTGCTATAAGAGGTCACGGTTACCCCCCTGAACTCTGATCGATAAAGGAATATGCATTTTATCTCAGGTCTGTAAAAGCTCCCTTTTGAAACTTCTTATTCCCTATTTGTCTTGTACCTACATAGGAGCTAAAAGGTATGCAAGATTTTTAAGTGCCGGAATTACCTCAGTACTTCATCTTCTTGAAGGATTTTTCTCTCTTATTAAAGGAGCTTGAACTCCTCCTGTGTAGGGTTTGAGTGCTTGCGCATGAGACATTTCAGTTTTGTATCTGGAAAGGCAACACATCTGCGATGTCTCTTGTATTGCAAATGCCCATAGGTAGTAGTGATCTTTTACTGTAACGCAGGCTGACTGCTTGTGTGCCACTCAATATAATGAAACTTCTCAACATTCGTTATTAGATTTTGTGTAGTAAAGGAAACTGTCGTAAAGGATCAAAGAGGACGTCTTTTTGGTTACACTTAAATGTATTTGGACACAGTTTGTAAAACACAAAATACAAATTACACAATAAAAAAGTGAAAATAATGTTTTAACAACAATATCGTGTGCCTCACAGCTACGCCAAAAAGTTTGATTTCAGTATTAATGCCAGACAGATGCTGTGTGATGCTGGTTTTCTAATGAATCTTTAGGGACAATATTACATTAATTACATACCTTACTCGTTCAGAATGAATAGGTATATCAAATTGGCCATCGACTAGCAAAATATTGTAGTTGTAGTGGTCATGCTTATGTTATAAAGGGTTATCTCTATCCAGCAGAGAATTGAGACTTCACTGAAAGTTACCTGGAAAAAATTGGGATTACGAGGGAACAAAATCAGTAGGTATCTCCTCAAAGTTATGAGTCAAACCCAAGTAACTTTTAACTTATTTTTATTCATTTATTTTATTAAATATATTTACCACTGTATGTTACATGATGTTCAATCTACACATTTTGTACATGATTGCATAACATGTTATTCATATATTTTTAGCGTTTTCTTAACGTTTTCTGAGGACAACTCTTTCAATCTCAGTTAGGGAATGGAACACGCCTTCCAATGAGAAAATGCGTTACTGACACCTGTCATTTACATACAGTCCTTTCACAGTTTTTAGGGTTCCGTAGTAAACAAGGAACCCTTATAGTTTCGCCATGTCCGTCTTTCTGTCTGTTTGTATGTCCCCACTGTAGCTCAGAGACACTTAGTACTAGAAAGCTGTAATTTAGCTTAGGTATATTAATCACGCCGACAAAGTGCTAAAATAAAACAGAAAACAAAAAAAAAATTGCACGTAATGTGGGGATGATAATTTTTTTCTCGTCTACCCCATAGTGTGGGGTATCATTTAATAAGCTGTTGGATATGCTGTTCAAAAATATTGTGGCACTGTAAACACCACCTTTCGATTCAAGGATCCACTGGCGTAATATTAAGCATTAAAGTGGTAATTTTTGTTAGAGTCAAGTGTCCCCCTTGCCAGCTAAATGGTTGTTTTTGGAAATGTGAAAAAAATCATGGCAGTAGTACATATAACGAAATTAAAAGGAAAACTATCACGGCTAAGTAGGCTTTACAAGTTAACGAGTTATAGTCAACCAACTTAAATTTGCAGTTGGAGAATTGACCGTGGCATATATCGATATAATAATAATAATAATAACGTTTATTGGTTCAAATAAATTTTTGTTAACAAAATGAACACTGTCACTTAAACTAGGTAGGTACCCGTGCTATAAGTAACAGTAACGATTCGTGGTTGATCTTTTACTCGAAAAATAGTTTTGTGCAAATTTCGGTTATTATTGTAATAAATAAGTTAACTAAGTATTTCTACTTAATTAACTTTACAATTAGGTAGTAAAAAATAAAAGAAATTAAAAATTAAAAATTTGAATGTTAGTATGAGAGGTGTGTGTGCTTGCGTATTATGATGTGTGTATATGTATTTACGTGTATTAGAATGTTTGTATGAGGCGTGTGTGTGCTTGTGTATTAGGGTGTGTGTATATGTATGTAGGCAGATATATATGTATGTGACATGTAGATACTCGTATAGAATTTGCTTGGTAGTTGTAGGTTACCCAGGAACACTTAAGAGGTTTTCAGTTTCCTGGTAATTGAATACAACTAACAAGTTTGTAGCTACTTTTTTAAATTTAAAATGTCGTATTTCCTTTAGCGGCACATTTTTACTAATTTTATTGTAAATATAGGGAGCTAGTATATAAGGGAATCTTTTTGCAAAAACTGTTTTGTGTGGAATGGTTTTGAATACAAGGTATTTTCTTCTTCTATTATCTATGTGAGAGCTGTTAGTCGGTAAATGGGTGTGTGCATAAATAAGATTGCGCAAAATAAACAATTGGCGTACAGTGAGGACATCAATTTCCTTGTAAAGTCTTGCCGTAGGGTATAGCCTTGGTTTGGACATAAGGACCTTGATTGCCGCTCTTTGAGCTCTTTCTAGTTTAATAATAGATGTCTTGTGAGATCCTCCCCAGACAGAAATGCAGTATCCCAACACTGATTGACATAGCGAGTGATAAATAATTTTTAGAATTTTTAAATCGTCTAAATGGCGTACCTTTTTAAAAATGGGCATTAGTTTTCGAATCCTATTTGTCAGAAGTTCAATATGGTGATGCCAGTTAAGGTTTTCATCAACCCAGACACCTAGATATTTAAGCCTGTCAACTCGTTCGAGCTGAGTACAGTGGCACATAGTGCTGTTGTTACTATGGCAGGTGTGGGCTCTTATTTTTATTTTATCTGGTGCCGGCGCTCCAGATTTTGTAATAGAGAAGGTGAGATAATTAGTTTTATTAAGGTTTATAGTCAGCGTATTTTTATTAAGCCAGTGTATAATCTGCTTAATGCCACTTTCTGTGATCTCAGCTACTTCATCCCAAGTTTTCCCGTGAAAAACTACTGCCGTGTCATCTGCAAAGGTTATAATTTTAGCATTGTGGAGATGTAAATTGCACAGTTGATTTATGTACATCAAAAACATTGGGGGGCCAAGTACACTTCCCTGTGGGACTCCATATGTTATTTGAGCTTCTTCACTAACGTACGAGCCAATTTTTACACGTTGAGTTCTTCCATTTAAGTAGCTAGTGAACATATCCAAGGCTACACCCCGTATTCCCATGTTTTCCATCCTAGCAAGTAGTTTGGGAGTAGAGACAGTATCAAATGCCTTCGCGAGGTCCAAGAATACTCCGATACATTTAGATTTACTGTCAAGTGATTTAACAATAGTTTCAGTCAATGTTCTTAGAGCATCTTCTGTGGATTGACCAGGAATAAATCCAAATTGATTTTTCGACAACAGATCAAAGGTTCTTAAGAAATTGGTTAGTCTTTTGTTTAACAGCTTTTCCAGTATCTTGGACATCGCTGGAAGGACTGAAATGGGTCGGTAGTTGTTGACACTGTCTCTAATCCCTGACTTAAATATAGGATGTATGAGCGCTGTTTTGAAGAGCCTGGGGAATACTCCCACGTGGAAACTCAGGTTACATATATATGTAATAACAGGAGTCAACACACTATTTGCAGCCTTTAGTAACCTATTTGAGATACCATCTATTCCCACAGCGCAATCATCTTTCAGGTTCATTATAATAGAACGTACTTCCTCTTCGTCAGTGTCAAGCAGAACAAAGGAATTTGATGTTTGTTCACTTAGGTCTTGTTTAGATATTCCATTTGTATCCAAGATGTGGATATTTTCAGCTAGTTTCTGTCCTACGGTTGCAAAGAATCTATTGACTACGTTAACAGATTCGTGAGGGCTTGGATCAATTTCTAAAAGGGGTTCGTTTTTGTCTTTTTGTTTATTTAAGGATGCTATTGTTTTTATTAAGTTCCATGTTTTTTTAGAATTATTTTTAGCCTTTTTGAATTCTAGGTTTTCATATGCACATTTAACTTTTCCTAGAATAGTTTTGCAGAAGTTTCTGTATCTGGTGTAAATAAGTTTTATTTCTAAGTTATTTGGGTTCTTTCTGACTTTAATATGGAGTTTATCCCTGTGTTTAATGCAGCGTAACAAACCCGGTGTAATCCATGGTTTCATTATCTTTCTTTTATGACTAGTTTTTTTAGTTGTAGTGTTCTTATTTATTATTTTTGTAATAGTATCTATAAGGAATTTTAATGCAATATCTACGTCAGTACAACTGTAAATATAGTTTAAGTTAGATTTTTCTAATTCTGAGATGACTTTCGGATAGTTAATGTGGGTTATTGTGTGTTTGTTATAATATTCTGACAGGCATATATCGATGTATGGGAGAACATGTTTTTCAACTATAATGTTATGTTTGTTTTGGGATAAATTCATCCCAACTTCCCAACTATGGAACACTTCATTGTGCGTAATCCAACATGCACTTGTTTACATCTGGCAGCAGCTTTATAGCATCGACAAGCCTCGTCCCCACTAGGAACATTTGTCGAGCGACATGTGTCCCCGGTGAAATCGCGCGATGTCGGGCGACATTGGACGACATCGCCGCGACGTTGTTGAAACTATTCCTTGTCGCACAGTCGATGAAGAGTAGTGATAAGGAACAGTTTCAACAATGTCGCGACGATGTCGTCCGACGTCGCCCGACATCGCCCGATGTCACCGGGGACACATGTCGCTCGACAAATGTTCCTAGTGGGGACGAGGCTTAAAGATCACTGGATGGACCGTGTGAAAGATGATATGGCTAATAGGACCTGACTACCGAGATGAAGACTAATAGAGAAGTATGGAAGAAACCCCAGATAAATTGGGATGAGGACAAGAGAGTGATGATTTGATGAAGATCACTGTAATGCAAAATCAGAGGTCAAATTACTGAAAGGACTGCAGACGCCGTGTACTAAAGAATGCGTGTTTTACGAATTTAAATTTTATTAGTGGGGACTAATAGAGTTAACGTTCCTGAAACCTGTTGGACACAATTGGTGAATCGTGCCCAACTGTCAGGAAAGTATTTTCTCGGTGGGCGGAATATAATACATTGTGTATTTACATTACCTACAGTTGCATAAAACGAACGAAATCATTTTTTTAAATTCCTGCGCAGAAAATGGTTAAAAAGCCTTGTATTTAAATAATTTAGGACAACACTTAAACATTAATTAAATTCACCCTATCTACAATAAAAACTTTAATTTAAATAATTAAAACGTTTTAACCATAAAACTATAACAATGAGCTGAAATTAGACAATTTTACCAATTCCATTTCAAATGATTTATGTAAGACTGTATCCTTATATCTACGGGATAATTGCGTAACACACTTTTGTTTTTTTTTTTTTTTTTCAAATTAGTTTCATTTTGACAGTTGAACAACATTCATTGCGTTACATTGTTAAGTAGATACATTTTTCGAAAATATGAAGCAATGGATTAGGAATATACTTAAAAATTATTAAGATTGTGATTGATAGTGTGCTACGCAATTAGGGTGCTGGTTTATGAAATAATATTTATTCCAAAATTAAAGTCATCTTTCTACCAGTGAAAGTCCCGTCAAAATCGGTACAGCCGTTTCGGAGATTAGCCGGAACAAACAGAAAGACAATAAATAAATGTTTGTTATAAGTGCCGTGTGTGTTTAAACGGCACTTATAACAAACATTTTTTTTTTCATATGCATTTGATAAAAAACTGTTATTTTCACATTTCAAACAGACGATTCAATTTCATGTACTTGTATAGATAAAATATTCATGCCATTATCATAATTATTTCGAGATAACTTCTTAATAACATACTAGTACAACATACAAATACATACAAAAACAAAAAAAAGGAATACTAAGTTAAAACAAGTACGAGTAGGTACATTCATAACTTCTTAATAACATACTAGTACAACATACAAATACATACAAAAACAAAAAAAAAGGAATACTAAGTTAAAACAAGTACGAGTAGGTACATTCATACCATAACATTTTTGGCCCATTCATAACAATATAGGTATAATCAATTAAAAACTATGACCATCACCATACTAATCATCTTTAATTTCGGCTATTGTGTTATTCCCATTGTGCTTTCATTAGCAATAAAATTTGACGTCCATGTGTCAGTCCAATTCGCAAACATTGCGTAAGATCCTGGATCGTTGTAGGCAGTTTCATCGCCTTGTAATAATTTGAAATCATCCCATTCCTTTTTCAGGGTAGGGTAAAGTAAATACAAACAGTAATATAATGTGCCGGTAAATAAGAATCTGCGAAAAGAAACGAATACATGCTTTGATTTTTATTGAAATTAAGGCGAATTCGTTAAAACTACAGTATGTAAAAGACGTAAGAATATGCATTGCCCTAAGTGCCACCATGCTTCTTTAGCGCCTCATCCACGGTAAACCGATTGAGCAGAAAAATTTTAAGAAAAATCTAGCATTAATTTAAAGGACACTGGGCAAAGTTGCATGGAAAGTGTTCTACGAAGCTATAGAAATGTGGTTAGTATTATTTTTATGGCAAATTAAAAACTAAATTTTCTTTTTTAAATGAGAACAAACAATACTCACAGTCCCGGTGCCCCTACCGCTGCCATTTTATTAATTTCAGTCCAATGGCCTTCAAAATTCCCGCACCCTTTGACTCCTCACCACTAACTAATGAATGATTTTTATGGTTCCTATAAAAACACGCTTTTTCATAACATACACTATTCAATAGAAAAATTATTTATATTTCCCGAGCATAGTCTAATAATAAACAAAACGGAGAAATGTAAATAATTTAGATAATGCTGGAAATTACTGTTCCATCACCATTTCCAGCAGAGATGTTGATAAAACAAGCTGTTTTTTTTTCTAATAATATAATAAATAGTCTTTATTATGCACCATAGGAAAATATAAAGCAAAACTTGCATTTATTTATTAACAATATACAAATTCTTTCGTCTCACAGCATTGTTCTTCTCAAAAATGCTGCTAATAATGACGGTTTATTAATAATTCAATACTATTTAAAAAAAATATATCAATAAGGACCATTTAAATGTTCAACAATAAGTAATATCTATATGAAATTGTGTTGTGAGAGGCGAGATGTTGCAACATTTTTATTGGCAATCCAAAATGAAATATTTTCGTCGTTTCCTTATCTTCTGATTGACACCGGTGCTCTTTAGATCGCGACGCGGGCACGGAAAGTATCTGTGCCTTATTGGCCGATAGCTGACGCCCGGTTGCCACAAATCTAGCAACTGCCTTGACGACACGGCCCAGCAGACATTGGAAGAGTGCCCATCCCAGCCCAGAGAGCCCGGGCTAAGCAACGCTGTAGTTTCCCTCGTTTCAGGTCGATTTGGTCGGGACCACACACACAGGTGGATTGCCGCCATCTCCTTCTACAAGAAAATGATGGTTGCAAAAGAGGCGGCAGAAAGGGAGAAAGGGGGCCACGACCTCTCTCCTAATTGGCAGCACTGGGCGCTGGAGGGCGCCACTATCTCTGAGGATAGGGATAGGGACCCCCAAACCTTTATCTGTTGAGGCAGACTAACCATAGGGATGGTGAGGCTGCCTCAACAGATACAGGTTTGAGACGGGGTAGCACCGTATTTGGTTTGCACCAGTCAGGAATGCAGGAGAACCAAACCAATATCCATGTCAACATGTCATAAGTACAATATAAATAATTTGAATTTCGTCTTCTTTTCTTGTATCAGCACTAACTATTTAAGACCCTGACAAGAGCTAAAGTGCAGACACTGTAGGTATGCATAGAAAAGAAAGAGAAGTGCGAAGACACAACGCTTGTAATTTATTGCAAAATATTTACTCAAAAATGACTTGAGTGAGACCAACCCGCACTGGGCCCGCGTGGTATATTACGGCCCACTCCCTCTTGCAGGCAGCCTGCGTCCCAGCAGTGGGAACAAAATAACATTATAGGCTTATGTATGTTATGTAATCGAAAATAAAAACAACCAAGTTTTGTATTCAAATAAGACGTTCTTCTTGTTGTTGTAATTAAATACCAACATATGTTGATATTTAATACAGATATTTTGGATTATAACTCGAGGTAAAAGGTTAGTTTACTGTTAATTTGTATCGAGTTTTTTTTTTTTCAAAACATGTTTTGGTAAAAACCATGTTCTGAGAAATATATTCAAGATTAACATATATTTTTCCGCTAATACAAACTATATAGATTTGGAAATATTTTTTAATTCAAGCTTAGTTAAATCATTTGCCTCTTGTCAGCGCCTTAAAGATTGCTCATGTCATTGTAACAATATCAGTCAGTTAGCAAGATAGTGATGAATGCGACTGCACAGCTCGTCGACTTGTATTGATAATATTTTTAGTGATTGTGATGCCAAAAATAAATTAGTGTTAAGTAACTTAACGTCTGACCACTGTGGTTTATTAGTTAGCTTCCCTATTGGTTACATAAAAATCCGCATAAAATAGAATGCAGGCCTTATACAGCTGTATAAGGCCTGCATTCTATTTTATGCGGCTTTATATAGCTCATAGAATTACACCATCTATAGTAGAACACGTGAATCCTAATGATATCTATGGAACCCTTTTTGATGTTGTGCAAAAAGAGTACCAATCTACTTTCAAGACCAAAACCATTAACATTAATGGCACCTCCGCTGGCTTTAACCAATGGGCTACTCCAGGTATTTATAAAAGTAGAGCGTGACTATACGAGTTATACGGTTTGAAAAAATTCAGGTTTGACACTCCTTTCTTAGAGTATGTCAAAAATTATTCAAAACTATTTAATAAGATTTGTGTTTTTGCTAAATCTAAATTTTTAAGCGATACAATTCAATTAAAAATTCCAATAATAAAGTAAAAACCACTTGGAAAATTATTAACAATGAAACGGGTAAGTCGGTTAAACAAGAAACAACAACAACTTGAGATTATGGTCGACAACAAATTAGTTAATAGAGCAGCTGACGTAGCTGAAGCATTCAATGAGTTTTTTGCCAACATACCTATAACTACGACTCGCTCCTTGAATTCGTCCCCGTCTAAAGCTGAAAACCTTTTGCATAGTAGTGTGCCTAAATGTAGTCGCTTATTTAGCTTCGAACATGTAACACCTCGTGATGTAGTTAATATTTTTAACACACTTAAGTCCAAAAACACTGGTGATATCTGGGGTATCTCCATTAAACTATTAAGCAATATACTTAATAGAAATCGTAGCCCCCTATCTATCTGTTACTTTTAATAAATTTGGTCTCTTTTCCTGACCTCATGAAGAGTAGTAAAGTCATACCTTTATTTAAATACGGTAATAAAAATGACGTTGGCAATTTCAGACCTATTTCATTCTTACCTGCATTTAGCAAAATATTTGAAAAGTTAATACTCAAGCAATTGCTAAGACATTTTTATTTAAACAGCCTCCTTCATAATGAACAATATGGCTTTACAAAAGGTCGTTCGACTACAGATGCGGGTATTGCACTGCTGAAACACATATTTGACGCATGGGAGAACTCGCAAAATGCTATTCGAGTTTTCTGTGATCTCTCAAACCTTTGATTGCGTGAACCATGACACGCTTTTGCGTAAACTGTGTCATTATGGTGTCCAAAATGAAGCTCTCAAAGTAATAAATTCTTATTTACATAATAGGTTCCAATGTATAGATGTGAATGGTGTAAAATCTTCCGGGTTACCAGTTCAGTTAGGTGTACCTCAAGGCTCAATACTGGGTCCATTCTTATTCTTAGTGTATATTAATGACTTACCATTTTATTTAAAGGCTATCTGTGACGTTGTATTGTTTGCAGATGACACCTCACTTATTTTTAAAGTAAACAGGAATAGACAAGATTTTGATGACGACGACGATGACAGTGCACTCTCAATGGTTACGGATTGGTTTACGACGAATAACCTAGTTCTCAATGCCAAGAAAACGAAATGTATAAAGTTTGCCTTGGCAAATGTTAGGAATCGGTCCCAACATCGTCTTAGATAATGCGGTGCTTGAAACTGTAGACTCGGCAGTTTTTCTTGTATAACAGTAGATGCCAAACTTCAGTGGGGCCCTCATATATCAAGCCTAGCGGGCAGGCTCAGTTCGGCTGCCTACGCCGTCAGAAAAGTAAGACAATACACTGACGTTGATACAGCTCGATTAGTTTATTTTAGTTATTTTCATAGCGTTATGCCCTACGGTATTCTGCTGTGGGGCAAAGCCGCTGACATTCAAAATACGAGTATATTCGTTCTTCATATTTACCAGCTTGGTGCCAGAGTTTCTCTGAGAGATTTTTTTAAAGATGTTGGTATTCTCACGGTGGCATCACAATTCATCTTCGCCAACATCTTATATATTAGGCAAAATATACACTTATACACTAAAAATAGAACAATATTAACACCAGAAATAAGGACAAATTACGAGCTCCATTTCACCGGCTTCATAAGGTACATAACTCATTTGTTGGGCTTGGTATAACTTTTTATAACATGCAGCCCTCTTTTTTGCTAGATTTGCCTTTTAATGCGTTTAAAACTAAAGTAAAATCCACCCTTTGTTCAAAGGCATACTATTGTATCAATGACTACTTAAACGATAAGAATAGTTGGTCGCTGTGATTAACTCAAGACAATATTTATGTTCTTTCTCTAGAATTAGCTTTCCTACTGACAGGTTATATGAGTTCATATAATTGATTATTTTTTTATTTGACTGTATAAGTCAATGTAATTTAATTTCGTTAAATTTTAATTTATTAGTGACATAATCTACTCATTACAATGTGTGTTTTATGAGTTGTATTGCAATAAGTGGTTAGCTAGCGTCCTCGACTATTGATTATACTATTCTTGCCTGAGCAACCGGCAGCAAGCTCGTCATGCTCCCTTAGATGTCACTGCCTGCGGTAGCGTCGGGGGTTGGGTTGCCTCCTTCCCTCCAATATGGCGAGGGGGGTGATGGCTGATCTTTGCATTATGCTCGTGAACGGGTGCTGCTTGTGGTGACTGGTCGTCTTGCTGATCATGATTTTAATTGTTATTAGTAATTGTTTACTTATTTTACTTCGATGGGGCTAGTTTATCATTTCTCACTTCGAGCTACAGCAATTGCCTTATGTAAGCGGGCACGCCCTTTATGCCTGGAGGCTTTTATTTAGGTATTAAGTTCTATTTACGTTTTTTTATGTTGTAATTTTTATCTGCTTGAGTACAGTTTGTTCATTTTTTTGTTGGTATACTGGCGCGTGCTAGCTAACGTATGGCAAGTGTGTAATTTAATCCAATGTTTTGTGTTTCGTAATGTTAATTACTTTGCATACGATTTGTGTAGAATCAAGTTATATAACTAAACAGACAGACGTGCTGCTGGGGAGTTTGTTCCACCACTTCTTCTTCCCAGCTAAAGCACTAGGAAGTGGTGAAGGGCGGGGGCTGTCTTATGTAACTTTGACGTTCGAAAAGTGCTGATTTTCAGCCTAGTGACTAAAAAAATATATAAATGACTTTTGATTTTGATTATGATTTTGATTTTGACAGGGTGCCCGGTTTTGAGGATTTGACACCCGTGGAGGCTGTGTATATTAATTTAGAATTCGATGAAAAATGGATAATAATGATTGGTCAAGAGTATATTTCAGAGATTTTTGCGAAAGTAACATAGGTATTAAAGATAATTTCTTCTAGCTGTGTGATAAAACAAAACGAATCTTTGTAATTTCACATTATCATTAACACATGATAAGGCCAAGTCTTCACAGAAAAGTTAGTGTGATAAGGTCAGGTCTTCACTGTAACCTCTCATAAAACCAGTTTGATAAAGCAAGGTTTTCACTGTAGCCTCTCATAAAGTTAGTGTAATAAGGTCAGGTTCTCACTGTAAGCCGTTTTATTGTTTCTGGCCGGCAATCAAATATGAAGTTATTTGAATTTAAAACTGAGACACGACCTCAAAACAAAAATAGGTACCATTTCTTTACTTTCATACCCTGAGTATTTTATTTTTTTTATTTTTTAATTTCTGAGGAAAAAAAATGAAAATCAAAAACCATGTGATGACGTCACATGGTGGATGAAATATTGTAGCATTAATTATTGCGCGTAAATTGCAATAGCATTAGTCTACTTCCGGCATGTTTCTGCTATCGGCAACTAGAAATCCCTCCGAAACTTTCATGGTGACTTAATAAAAACAGAATGAGGATACTTGAAAATAAGAAAATTTAATTGAAAACAAACATACTAGTTAGGCGTAAATGAGTTTGACAAGCTGAAAAAAAATATAGTCTTTATTTAAAGTACGCGCGGTCATAATTGTATTTATAATAAGTACCTGCTTTTTTCGTTCTCGGTGGGCGAGTCCGACTCGCACTTATCCGGTTTTTTTATTTAATTATCTTTCTAGCATGGCCTGCTTTAACTGCCTTGTTGGTGTAGTGATCGCTACTGCTACTGCTGAGTATGAGGTCCTGGGTTCGATTTCCAGGTCAGGCAGAGTGTTACTGGGTTTTCCAATCTGGAATGTCTCAGTAGTAGCCCGGTATCTGAATTTGTGAACGTTATGTGTGTTTTAGCTTTGCAAATACCTTCGTTAATAGTGATGCAAACATAATTTGTTAATTCAATACAATTATTAGGTAGGTTTGTATAGCCATGGAGTATTTTTGGAGTGAAAACTTCTTTAGGCGCGTGGAGTGATTTTTGGTAGGGGCAAAACTTGTGGGTTCACGTCACCGACATTCTGTCATTAACATGCTAATGTTAACACTTTAGCAGTATAACTGTAGCTATGCATAGTCCTAAGTTTTCACTTTTGTCGGCAGTCCCCAGGACTGCCTATGTTTTTTTGAATCCTGTATATTTTTGCCTATCTCATCATCGCCTTATTTTTTTTTTGAGTGGGAAATTATCAAATAACTTCTCCCGCTCTGGGCGGAGCGGGAGGGTGAGACAGACTCTTACTGACTAAAACCCACCCGTGTCCCTTCCGTTGCCTGTGTTGCCAGGGGCCTCGGTAACCCTTTTGTACCTTCCCGCGATCTCATCATCGCCTAAGGATTTAGTTCAATATTGGGACAAGAACAAAATATTTAAATCTTTCGATGTTATTGAAGAAGAAGAATCTGTTACAAAAACTGCCATCTAAACTTTGTTAACTAGTTTTATTAGACTCGGAATCATTATTATTTTAAACAGCGGGGAAATAGCGTAACACACTATCAGTAGCAATGGGTGTCATTTTGACAGTTTAAAAACATTCATTTCGTTATTTACATTGTTGAGCAGATAATTTTTTCGAACATATGAAGCAATGGATTACGTCGCTTAGGTAACAATACCGCGTAAGTCGAAAATTGGTCATGTGACGTTTTATACTTCATTGGATAGATTTTGTCGGCGCGCATCGAATGATGTTAAATTTATTTTTAAATTATCCAATCGCAACGCGTTATTCAATTAGTTCTGGCACCGCGCAAAACGTTTGTTGTGTCAAAATATGTTCTGTGTTTGCACAGAACATATTTACTCAAGAGTCCGCCATACTATCTCGTGTTGATGTGTGACCGCGCAGCAAATTTACTGTATTTTTTTTGTCTATTACGGTTTTATCAGAGAGACAGACACTTCTAATGCACCAAAAAGGTAAGCCAACTCGATTATTCATTATGTTGTAGTATAGTAGAGTGTTATTACTGTTATTTTAGAGATATTATACACGTCAATACATCGGCAGTTTTTCAGTGTAATGTTCATTGACTTAGGCGGTATTGTAAACTATTTTATTTTGACTTAAGCTTTGTTTCATAAACATTTTAATGGGACTTGAGCGGTATTAAACAGACTTTAGGTGTATACTATAGTTTTTATTATATTAACTTATTTTTTTATAAATAAAAAGAAATAATAAATATGAATTATTTTGGGTATAATTACGATTTTTTAGTTTTTAATTACCAAAGAAATGTATGTGTATGCATTTACATTTGATAAGTAAATATTATATTAAGCTTTTTTTCAGCTTATAAAAATGACCGAGCACCTTGATGATACCGCTTGCAGCATGAACGGAGAGGAAAAAGACGTGGAGACTCAAGTTAAAGTCACGACTTTACGTGATTTAAAAAAAAGGCGGGAAGCGTTGTTGGCACAAACAAATATTATCTTAAAAGGAAATTTGAAAATTGCGAAAAGCTGGCGCAGGTAACAACCTGTGCCAGCTTTTCGCATTTTTTCCTTTTTAAGATAATATTTTTTTTATTATGATAATATGTTATATTTTTGATAATATGTTTGTATTATTGTTATAAACAAACATAATAAAGTTTACTCCAAATCAATTGATTATATTTCTGATTCAACTGAAGAAACTTAGACTTTCTAAAATTAATTTACACTCGGCATTCACTCTTATCAGATATTGCTGTTTCGGTTCAAATTTTATGTATTTTCTCCGCTTTTCCACTTTATGGAAGCAGCCACACCTTTTAGACAAAATTGATCATATTATTCGAAGTACTCTTACATCCATTTTAAATGTGGCATTGGACGACCGCGCGTGGCTGCAAGCCACACTACCCATTCGTTTTGGTGGGCTCGGCGTCCGCAAAATTTCTAGTGTAAGCCTGCCGGCGTTCCTGTCCTCGGTCCACAGCACCGAAAAGTTAACCACAAAAATCTTAGCTCCTTCTCAGGTTGCCTCTGAAGTGCCGTGTTTGACCGATGCGGTGAACGCCTTGAAAATGGCTTGCCCGGATACGGTTCAGCCCGAGAACCCATCTTCCCAGAGACAGTGGGATGAGCCGCTCTGCAGGTTGGTACGGAATAAACTCATTAATACGTCCACCAATACTGCTGAGCGCGCCCGCCTGCTGGCTGTGGGTGAATGGGAGTCGGGCCTTTGGCTTCAGGTGCTATTGTCACCCAACATAGGCACCATGCTGGGTGACACCACATTCCGGCTCGCTACATGTTTGCGTCTGGGCGCTCCTTGCGGGGCTCCACATCGCTGTCAATGCGGTGAAGGGTTCGACTGCCTCGGACATCATGGCCTATCCTGCAGTAAGAGTGCTGGTCGGATAGCACGGCACGCCAGCATTAACAACATCATCCGTCGGGCTCTTGTCAATACCGGGGTGCCAGCTGTTTTAGAACCCAATGGCTTGGCACGTGATGATGGGAAGAGGCCAGACGGAATGACCATAATGCCATGGAAGTTGGGTAGGCCTTTGGTGTGAGATGCAACCTGTGTCGACACTCTCGCGCCTTCCCATCTTCCTAGCACGACGGGCTGTGCTGGGGCGGCTGCTGCAGGAGCAGAAAACCTCAAACGGCGCAAATATAACAACCTTATTGGGAGCTATATGTTTGAGCCGTTTGGGGTTGAAACACTAGGGCCTTGGGGTCCGAGTGCCCATCGAGTATTTCGGGATATCGCCAAAAGGTTGGTAGAGTCTTCACGTGACCAGAGGGCTGGCCTTTTTCTAGCCCAAAGAATCAGCATTGCCATCCAACGTGGCAATGCTGCCAACCTTTTGGGCACTTTTCCCATTGACAGCGATGCGGAAGAATTTTTTGCTGATGCCCAATGAGCTCTTCCGCCTTTTTGTTTGTGTATAGTTTTAGTTAAGATAGGATATCATTTTGTTATTTTTATTAATTAATTATATAATTGTGAATAAATGACACACTGAAGAAACTATAATGGAGGACTTCATCAAGCAGTTGGTAGCATCAATTTGAACATGTTGATGACGAAAAAATTGCATAAGCTGATACAATTACATTCAGCAGCAAGGGTATATTATTTCCCGATAAAGTAAAAATTAACAAAATAAAGGATAAGGAAAATGACGCAAACATAATTAACCTTGACAACTTAAAATTTATAGAAATGATAGAGAATTCTTCATTTAATTTTACGGATATTAGCAATAATTCAGTAATGGACATTCCAACGAATGATCTTTTACCTGATATTTCCTCAACGAGCAACATAATACTATTGACAGAAACTATTACAGATATTGGAAACTCAATTCCTCAAGTCAATTTCAATATGATTGCAAATGATATTCCCAGTGTACTGAATTCTACTGTTGTCACTGTCGGTGAGATATCAAGTATCCAACTGGATGAAATCACCACTGTTAGTGAGATATCGTCTCCCCAACTTAATGAAGTAGCCGCTGTTGGTGAGACATCAAGTCCCCAACCTAACGAAGTTGCGATTATTGGTGAGACATCTTACGACTAACCTGATGAATTGACTTTTGGTGAAACATCTAACCCTCAACCTGATGGATTAGAAAAAACTGATACGTATCAGCGAGATTTATCAATCAATAGGAAAAGACAAAGTAAAGCTAATAAAGAACCGGGTAAGTGGAAAAAAAAACTTGAATAAAAATTTAAGAATGAAAGGAGAAGCGTATTTAGTCTATAGACGAGTCACGAATACTAATCATATGAAAAAAAAAGTCCATCATGATGTCTTAAGGCCAGCAAGAAGTATGAAACCTACTTGTATTTCATCATTTTGTAAGAAATCAAAACTGAGAAGCTGTGATAACATAAATGAAGATAAAAGAAAGGAGTTATTTGAAATATTTTGGAAAACAATATCATGGGAGCAAAGAAAAGCTTTTGTATGTTGTCATGTTGTAGCAAATGACAAAAAAGTTACTAAAAATACTGAGTCAACAAGATCTAAAATTTCCTCACTATTGGAAACATACGCCACCAAGTATGCAAAAAGATGTTTCTACATACATTAGGTATTTACGATATTGGCTTGAGAAAACAAACAGCGCCATACCACCACATTCACAAAAAGAAAGCCATGCAAAAAAGCCAGCCGCTCATGTCTATGCAGAAGAATTCCTTAATAGTCTTCCTAAAATTATTACACTACTGTCGATCAAGTACGTCAAGACAATACTTAGAGCCGATATTTCAGAGAATGGGGCAGCTATACAAGGAGTTTACTAGTAAATGTGAATTGGAATCTGTAGAATGTCTTAGTCGCAGGATTTTTGATAACATCTATATAAAGCTTAATTTAAGCCTCTATCACCCGAAAAAAGATCGTTGTGATGTATGCTGCAGTCATGAAGCAGGTAATATTACGGACGCGGAAATAGCACTACATAGAGAAAGAAAAGAAAAAGCTAGAAAAAAAAAGAGACAGATAAAGATTTATCCAAAGAAGGAAAATGCCATGTATTTACGCAAGATGTTCAATCTGTTAAATTAGCTTCTATGCTTCAGGCAAGTGCTATATACTACAAGACAAAACTGTGCGTACATAACTTTACGATGTATAATTTGTCTACTAACGAGGCTGTATGCTACTGGTTTGATGAATCTAATGCTTCACTGGAAACTTCCGTTTTTGCATCTTGTATTGTTGATCAAATGCAAAGTATATTAAATAGGAAATATTATTATGTAGTTACCTGTTACACTATTTTCCGATGGTTGCTGTGCACAGAACCGAAATGCTATCTTGGGTAATGCCCTCTTACGTTTGGCAATAGAAAATCAAGTTATAATAAACTTGCTTTTTTATTGCCAAACGTAAGAGGGCATTACTCAAGATAGCATTTCGACTCAAAAATATCTCGAGAAAGATGGAATGCGATTATGTGCATAGTGCCATCGAATGTAAAGTAAAAGGAAGTGAAATCTACTTACCTTCTCAGTATGCAAATATAGCAAAGTCAGCTAGAACTAAACCAATGCCATACGACAGTCGTTATCTAGATTATATTTTTTTTACTGATTTTAGGAATACATTAATTTATAAAACCATTCGGCTGGGAAAGAAAACTAATGATCCCACTGTGACTGATTTAAAGGTTTTTAGCTTACAAACCAGATGGCACGATTTGGTTTAACCGCTCAGGCCCGTGGCTCAATAACGTCATCTCTCAATCTCAAAAAAAACATTTTTATTCGATAACTACTTTCAAATCGCGCGCCGCGAGGGCTCCTATTCGGAGCCATTGGGGCTTTATCGGTTAAATTAAATTTTTATAATCCTCTGCAACTCTTGCCTCAACGTCCACTTAAACTGAGCAATGACGTGACACCCTTAAGTGTGCTGCCTAAACTGTATGATGCGAAACTACCAATTTCCCAGCGAAAATACAAAGATCTGCAAGATTTAAAAGCGGTGCGACCATCTAACTGCCATTCATTTTATGATGACATACCATTTAAAGTTTGAGTTTATACTGTGACCTGATTGATAGATGATGGCGACTGATAATTAACAAGTAGGTATGATACACAAATGATTACAGAAATAATTATAATAATTTCTTTAAGTTTTTAGTATCTATGTAACCATTGGTTAAAATGTAACGACGTGTTATTCATGAGTCATGAACTCATGACTTTTAGTTTTGATAGAAACTTTATTTTTTATTTTTTTTAAGTTTTTCTTGAAAGTTTTTGTATTTTTGTTGAAGTAGTTTTACTATGTTTACTATTTTATATTCTATAGAAGCTAGATGATTACCAAAGCTAGGTACTTAAGTAATGTGATATTACTTCATAATCATTCCTATGACACTTCTAGGTAATTATTTTGTTGAAACTGAATAACAGATCATTAGACAGTCAAAATTGCTTGACAAGCACGAAAAAATCACAATCTTGTCAGGCAATTCTGACCATCTAGGGCTCTGTGACCGTATTCGGTCGAGACTGCAGCACCAGGACTCATCTGCGGGCGGGCCGCATCGCACGCACCGCATAGCAAAAATCCTCCAGCATATATTATAGCCATAGCCTCCAGCATACTCTTCGACAGCGCGTCATTTCTGCAATAGGGAGAAAACACTGTACTTCGAGACTAACTCAAGAATGTCACGATGCGCTAAAACGTATAACTGTATTCAACCGCAACACAGTGACACTGCAATGGATAAAAGAACACAGCGGATCGCTGGGTAACGGCGCAGCTGACGAACTAGCCAGGAGAGCATCCGGCACGTCAGTCTGCGGACCGGAACCAATGGTACCCATCCCCTTCAACCAACTACGCATGTGGCTACAGGAGCTCACCCACACACAAGCGGAGAGCTGATGGTCCTCGGCACCGCGGTGCAGACAGTCCAAAGAGGCCATGCTATTCTAGGATAGTAAGTTAACCAGGCGCTTATTACGCCTGGACAGGACCGGCCTGCGCCTGTTGACGGGGACCATAAGGGGCTACCTACTGCTCGCTAAACAAACACTTCCACACAATAGGCATAACGGACAGCTCTCTGTGCTTCGCTTGCAATGAGGCAGAGGAAACCGTTGCGCATGTGCTCTTCGAATGCACAGACGTCACCCACATTAGAACAGATACCCTCGGGGCACCCAGATCCTACACAGAGATTCTAAACAGACCAAGAGATGTGATCAACTTCTGGAGGGAGGTGGGCTGGTTGAAATAACCACCAAATGGCCGCTATGGCCCACGCACAATGGTCCACCTGAAGGACTAAGTGCGGAAACCAAACCCTCTAACATAGAACATAGAACATCCTCCAGCATTACTTCAGAACAAAATATACCGACGGGTCCTACGTGTACTAGTGCAATGACTTCCCCGTTGGTCTCGTGGTAGCAAGCGCGACTGCTGAGCGTGGGGTCCGGGGTTCGATTCCCGGGTCGGGCAAAGTGTTATTGGGTTTCTCCATTAGGAATTTCTTAATAACAGCCTGGAATTTCGAAGAGCGATTCGAAGGTTCTAAAGCTTGTAACTTTGACATACCTCTACAGAAATAAGTGTTTGAGATTTTGGTATGTTATACTTGAATGTTATTAGAATAAGACTGCATACTTATTTTTTTTTTTTAAACTTTAGAAAATAGCGTCACTAGCATTTGTGTAGCTTGTTTTAATTATTGTATTAAGGGTCGGATAATCGCCGTTGACCTTGGCCATACAAATGTGCGTCCCGCTCACGCGGCGCCCCCGCCGTTCAGTTTCAAAGGGAATATTTATTTATAGTAATGAAAATATGAATGATTTAAAAAAATTACAGATATATAATTATAGATCACTAGCTTTACCCGGCTTGGCTTTGCACAGGTAGCACTAAGTATCTACCCTACCCTTCCTACCTACCCTATCATTTCTCACCTTTTAAACCTTCCCTGGACTATGACAAACATTTCTAAACCAAAATCAGCTAAATCAGCCCAGCCGTTCTCGAGTTTTAGTGAGACAAACGAACAGCAATTGATTTTTATATATATATAATAAATAAATAAATAATAATAATAAAAATGTTTATTTTTCTTCCACAAATAACACCTATTAACTAAAACTTACAAATGGAAAAAAAAATATTATTATGCTGTAAGACAATGTACATTTGTGGGAGACTGGTGCCTAAACTAAGCCGTGACTTGTATTTCAGGACACCAGGGATTCCCCCCTACAGGCAAAAATACCATCAAAAACATTATTATAGACAATACTTAGTGAAAGTTACATTTCTATGTTAAAAGGGCAAACTATTTGTTAAAGAGAAGAAAAGTAAAAATAATAATAATAATAAAATCCTAAAATTTGTATGAAGTGTAGTGGAGTTCAAGGTGCATGTGGGATTTGGATGAAGGTGTGATGTGTTTTGTGTTTGTCTGAGTGTGTGTGTGTGTAGTGTTGAGAGTGTTAATAGGGTGAGAGGGTTCATGACCAACTAGACGAATGGCTATTACGTTTTTATGACTAGTAGCTCTTTTGTTTTTGTGTAGTTCAATTTTAGTAACCAGTTAGTCAATATAAGTTTACATTTAGATTTATTGTAATTATAAATTCCTAATTCTTTATTTAACTTATTGTAGAGTTCAGGTCCACGGAAAGTATTAAATTTTTGAGCAAAACCTGTTTTGGATTTGATGGTGCTACATATTGCATACCGCCTCCTCGTCGTTAATTTAGAAAGATCGAAAGAGGATGGATTTTAATGTTGCCGCAGAATAGTAAAGAGGATGTAAATTTGCCTAACAGTTAGTACCTCAGCTTCCTGATACAGTGCGTCAGTGGGATAAAGTCGTGGTTTTGAAAGGCCAACTTTTAAAATCAACCTTTGGGCTCTTTCTATTTCCAACATTTTAGTTTTACCGGCACCTCCCCAGGTTGTTACACAATATGTCAGTATAGATTGAACAAGGGCAAAATATACCATTTTGAGCGTATCACCATTTGCAACCTGTCTAAGCTGTTTAAAAATATAAATCAGTTTCCGTACTCTTTTACATAAGTTGTGAATGTGCTCATCAAAGGACAACCTTTTATCGATGGTTACACCCAAATAACGAATACTTTGTGTCGGCTGTATAGTTGAGCAGCTACATTGATTCAAAGGAGGAAATGAACACTGATGAACAAATATGGGAGGCTTATCTTGTAAGGTTTCTCCGCTCCTGATTGCAAAAGGAATATATTTTGTTTTATCTGCGTTAAGAGTGAGCGAGTTTGCAGCGAGCCAGTGGCAGACTGTATTCAGACCCGATTGAGCTAAGAAATATACTTCTTCCCAAGAATCGCCCTTGAAAGTAAGAGTTGTGTCATCTGCGTAAGATATTATTTTGCAGTTTTTTAGATTAAGTTGACATAGCTCATTTATATAACAGAGAAACAAAGTGGGGCCAAGAACACTTCCCTGAGGAACTCCGTGCTCGATAGGAAGTTAATCACTCAAGTGGTCCCCGATCCTTACACGCTGCGTACGATCGGATAAATAATTAGCTAACAATATCAGTTCATTACCCCGTATTCCCATATTAGTTAATTTACGAATTAGGGTGGGGATAGAGACTGTGTCAAAAGCCTTGGCAAGATCGAGAAAGATGGTTAGGCATTTCTTGTTATCGTCTAGGTTTCTTACCACGAAATCAGAAAACGTGTGAACAGCCTCATCAGTGGATTTGCGTGCTCGAAATCCATATTGTGTTTCAGCAAGAATTTTGTTTGACTCTAAGAATTGTATTAGTCTATAATTAATAGTACGCTCGAACACTTTCGATAGTGAAGAAAGGATAGAGATGGGCCTATAGTTGTTGACACAGCCTGTATCCCCTGCCTTATGTATGGGGATTACAATTGATTTTTTTAGTGCTTCGGGAAAGACACCCGTATCAAAGCAACGATTTATGAGATCAGTGATAACGGGAGCCACCACATCTACAACATTTTGCAATAGCCTAGATGAGATGGTGTCCCACCCAGGTGAACATTCACTCATTCTATAAAGAGATAAAATAGTCTGTTCTGAACAAAAAAACAAAAACATGAAAATATCTTATGTAGTTTGAAAGTAATATCTTTTTTATGGTTAGAGTAAACATTACTTTCTGAATTTTTTTCATAAGGTATTTCGCTATAATATTTAATATTCACTGTATATAGAATTGATGTGTATGCGTTTTAACATACATTTTTTGCAACTTACTTGCAGTATATGAAGGCTTGTACAGATTTAAAAGTTACTAAAATCATATATCTGCGCCTTAAAACACGTAAACTGGTACAAGCGACCACTTGTACCAGTTTATAGTGTAGTACTTTTTGAAAATGAAGGGTTATGCAACGACAAAACTTTATTTAAGATGTTTTTCTCGGTACATTAATATTTTTTAAAGCTTGTAATATTAGAAATAATTGTGTTTTATTTACTTTTTACGTTTGCACCAATTTACTGAGTAGTGAAAACTACTTGTACGTTATCTGGTATTATTCTCATAAACGTGTTAAGTATAATGGTAAAAGGAAAAAAATAAATAAACAAAGTACAAAATAAAGGTTTATTCCTAATCATTTTGACGTACTTACTTATCAACCACTTTGCCATCTAACAATAATTAATAAAAAAACAATATTCTTCATAACTTACGTAGGAACTTCCGTTATCTAAACAGTTACAAATCGGAAAGTATTATCAGCACGTACTTACTAAACAAATACTTAACTAATTAGGTATACAGATTCCTAATTAATCAAGTATTTGTTTAGTAAGTACGTGCTAATAAATCAATCTTTCAGAAAAATCTGACTTTTAAAAATCGCTTAGTAACCTAAATAAGTGTCACAAAAACAAAAAAAAATCCAAATACCGTAGTTCTTATACTGTAATCGGAGTCAGGTCAAATTAAACAGTCTTGAATTTCCTGAAATGCTTTAATCAGTAGGCTACAACTTTTTCTTACAACAAATGTTTTTAAGTGTTAGGCCTAACGTTCCAATTGATGGCCGCCGGCGCTACTCACCTCCGACTTTCTGTCAAATCAACAACATATTTCTACCTTCAATTATTTATGAAATGTGGGGATCGCTAACAGACGGCCATTCTGCAATAGGAATATCCGCATTCCTAAATTCAACTTGGCCATTCTACCGTACGGGTTATGGCCTCATACCCAAAACAAAAATATAGGTTGTATTACAAAAAAAATATCGATTCATAGTAATTAAATAAAATAAGTCGAATTCATAGCATAGGCCATAATTACATTTAGTAAAATAAAGTTACCTTTATCTAGAAATCATAAATTTTAACATAGTTAAAATAGTAATTTTGAATTTACCTATTTCTATAGTCTTATTAGGACTATCCTTCTTCGGCGGCGGCGGTGAGATCCCCGGCCCTGGCAGCCGGGGGAACCGGCCCTGGTGGCGGCGGTGGCCACCCCTGCCTCTTAAATCTTTTCCAGCCGATGCCGAATGCCAAGTAGCCGGGGAGAAGAGGAAGGCGGATAAATCAGCAAGGGCGGCCAAAAGGAGGGAGAAGCGGCAGCGGTGCGAACCATCGCGGCTAGGCTCCGCGCCCCGAATTCCACAGCTGTAGAGATTACGCTACAGCCGGATGTGGAAAAGAAGGGCGTGTGCTACAAGGACGTGCTAGCCAAGGTAGGTGAGGTGTTAAACCTGGAGGAGCTCGGCGCTGCCAAGGGCCTCAGGATGAAGATCACGGCGACTGGGGCCCGAATGCTGCAGGGTCCCGGTGCAGCAAGCGGCCCGGCTGCTGACGCTCTGACCGAAAGGCTTAGGGAGTCCCTAAATGCGGACGAAGCCCGAGTTTCCAGGCCCACCAAGTGCGCTAGCATGCGCATCAAGGGCCTGGACGACTCCGTGACGGAAGGACAGGCGGTCGCCACTGTATTTAGGACTGGGGGCCGATCAGGTTAGGGCAGGCACCATCCGTCCTGACTCCACAGTATTGCAAACCATTACGGTGAGCTGCCCCGTTTCGGCAGGCAAGAAAATTGCCAGGGAGGGCCAATAGCTACTGGTGGGCTAAGTTTCCAGGCAGGTCAAATTGCTGGAACCCAGACCTCTGAGGTGCTTCCACTGCCAGGTGGGCAACCACGTCGGAACCAATTGCCCCTCGGAGATGGACAGCAGCAGTCTCTGCTACCGCTGTGGTCTGCTCAGACACAAGGCCGACTCCTGCAACGCCACTCCGAACTGTGCCGTATGTGCAACGGCTGGCAAGCTGGCCGAGCACCGGATGGGGTGCAAAGCCTGCGCCCCACCCACCAATGCCAAGGACAGGGGCAAGCCCTAAGCCACCGCCATCACAGCCGCAACAATGGCCCCATTACGTCTCCTCCAGGTGAACATCCACCACTATGCCACCGCTCAGGATCTGTTGCTCCAGAGCATGGCGCAGTGATCGATTAACATCGCCGTAGTCACTGAGCCGTACTTTATCCCGCCCAGCGATGACTGGGTGGAGGACTTGAGCGGCTCAGTGACCTAATTTTCGTCGGCCGCTGCCGGTACTCCGTCCCTCGAGTCCGACAAGATAGGACGGAGTTGCGTAGCAGCACGGTTTGGCGAGATTGTCATAGTAGGGGTATACTTCTTTCCGAACCGAACTCTTGCCGAGGTCCATAACTTCCTTGCGGAGTTGAGAGTCGTCGTCGTCGGGTTCGGTTCCCTCCCCTCGGGGACTTCAATGCCATGAATTTGGGTTGGGGTTCCCGGTATATGGCAAACGGGGTCTGAATAGTGGAGGACTGGGCTCTGGAGACAATCCTGGTCGTCCTAAACCGGGGTTCTGTCCCCACGTGTGTGCGGATGCGGGGTGAATCAGTGGTGGACATCTCGTTCGCCAGCCCCGCTCTGTCGCCCCATGTAGTTGACTGGCGCGTCATGGAGGGCATGGAGACCTATTCCGATCACCGGTATATCCGGTTTGACGTATCCGCCCAGACCTCGAACGTGCCGGTCTGACAGGCCCTGAGTATTCCGCGGTTGGCGCTGAAGCACATGGACCGGGAGCTCCTCCTGGAAGCCTCGATCGTACAGGCCTGGGTGTCATCACCAGACAGGCCTGCTATCATCAACGACGAGGCGGAGTGGTTCCGGGAGGCCATATCCAAAATTTGTGACGCGGAAATGCCCTGGGTCCGGCCTGAACGTGCCTTGCGCCAGGTGTACTGGTGGTCGCAGGAGCTGACGGCTCTGCGCACTGCGTGCGTTTTTGCGCGACGCCGGTACACCAGGCACACCAAGTGTAGGGGTCCACTAGGGTCGATGCCTGCCAGGGTCGCGGGAAGGTACGAAAGGATTACTGAGGCCCCTGGCAACACAGGCAACGGAAGGATTACGGGAGGGTTTTAGTCAGTAAAAGTCTGACACACCCTCCCGTTTCAGAGCGGGAGAAGTTATTTGATAATTTCCAACCAAACAAAAGAGGTAATTTTCCAAATACCGTAGTTCATACGGTAAGTCTTTATTACCCGACCGCCCCAGGAGGGTAATGTTTTTCGAGAGTTTGTCTGTATTATATGTATGTCTATTTCTTTGGCACGCTTTGGTAGTCTAAACGGCTTGATGGATTTTAATATATGAGGTGTCCTTAGATTTGTCTTAATTGTGGGCACTCCCACATACATACATAGGCTATACATATATATAATATTTATAAATTGCATCTGCAAATACAAAAAAAGGAGGGGAAGGTTTTTTAATTAAATTGCAACAATACCTATTCGTATCAAATAAAAGCTAGTAATGAGTAATTTACAAATATATATATATATTAATTAAACTAAAAAGCTTGAAATAAAATAAATTATTTAAAACAACAAAAACTCGACTGCAAAAACATAACTAAAAAGGGAAAAACAAGCATTATAATCTATAGAATTTTAGCGGGGACAAACGAATAACCTGAAATATGGTGTAACCTAAGATACCAATATTCTATACAATTTGTTTTTTTTGTATCCCATAACTTTGGGGTTATATTCTATAAGTAAATATAATACAAAAAGTCCTAGAATATGTGGTCAAAATATGCATAGTTTCGAAGATATTATAATATAACACTAGACTCTCGATGTGTGTCGGTATCTAAGTTTCATTGATAAATACGAGCAATTAATTTTTATTCAAATCTATCATTCATATTTAAAGCTATGAAAATGCGACGTTGTTATATTTCACGTAAGAGTTTTTTAAATTAATAAAATAAATAAATAAAATTAATTAAATTTCAATTAAATTTTTCAATCAACTGTTTTCCCTTTTTCACGGAGTTTCACAATAAAATCCTCTATAAACTTTGCCAATCCTTATAACCCTGTTAGGGATAGATTTTCGAAAAATCATAAGACTCGTTATTCGTTATATTTTGTTTATTGTTAATCGAACCGCGCATCAGGAATTTTTCACACAAACTTCAACCCCAACACCTTTTTTTTGGAGGAAAAAATTCATACAAGCTTGGATACTCTGTAGCTCCGATCCCCCAATGATTCGGAGGTTATAACCAGGGTAGGATACGAGTCGCACATCAGACTTTTTGTAGACCCTATTATCGGGCCTTTTCAAATTACATCACAATTCATCATCATTTCTCATCATTTTCTTATTTCATTTCATTTTTAATTTTTTCATTTCATTTACATCATAATTATGAGTGACTTTTTGTAGTTTGGACGTGGGCGGGCAGCCTTATCCCTTTGGTATCAACTTATACGTATCGATTAGGATGTCCGCCCGCGTCCGATAATCAGTGACCTATTTTTGTAGGAGAAAAATAGAACGTACTGATGGCAATAGCGCAACGCACACGTCCTACAGAAAGTCGGTCGTATAAATGTATGGAATTTGAATCGGCCCAATAATCAGCTCTACAAAAAGCCTGACGTGTGCGAGCACCTTTACTGGATGTTTGGTGCACTAACTTTCTATTAAATTTATCATTCATTGAGCTCGTGAACGCTTCATGGATATTATTTGTTATTACTTTTACTGAACACAAACAAAACCCTGACCAATGTACGTAATTTGTAACAATTTTATCCATGAACACCCTGAAGCTCATTGCAGCTATGCCTGTGTAGGACGTGCGCGCTGAAACGTTGCGCACGCGCATACTGGATTATAGGTCACTTGCGCTTGCGTGCCGCATGGTTCGCAACTACCCACACTGATGCAAGTAACTTACATCAGTGTTGACAGGTGCTTGACTTAAAATAATGTCACTTGTAACATGTTCACATGCTTGTATCTTCGAAACTTGTTGATTTTTTTATTGTTTTTTAAGATACAAAATATCGTTTATTTTAAGGATGTTGATGCAAAAAGTACTTGTCATTTTGCGGGTTGTACCAGTATACGTAGGACCCGTTGATACGAAAATGATAGAAAGGTGGATTTTTGCAATGCGTTGCCTTGCGGTGCGGCTCACCCAAATGTGCGCGAGCCTCATTGCCATAGAGTGGAAACAGTTCAAATTCGAAATTTGAAACTGTCTGAAACAATTACTGCGTTGCGGTACGACCCGCCGCGGCTCCCAATGTGCTTTGGCGAATTTTCCCATTGCGGCACGCTGCGTCCCGCCGCCGCACCGCTGTGCCGGCGCGCGGCGCTGCCGCGGCTATAATGTGCGCTTAGCTTTGAAAATATTACAATTATTTGAATTAAACTATTATACTTAAGTTAAAAATTAAACTACCCACTTAATACTTTTAACTTTTTTTTAACTTGTTTGGGCCTAGCATGTGTTGCTTGGAAGTCAGTAGAACTCCATTTACACGATGCAACTTTCACGATACAATAAAATTGAAATAACAAATTACTTGCATCGTCTAAACACTGTTTAAACGGTGCAAGCTAGGTGTAGATTTTATTGTTGACTTTTGGCATCCATCAGGAAATTAAATCGCACCGTGTAAATCAGGTATAAGTACACGTGGCAAGTGAAAGACTACTGAACTGTCTTCGTACCAACCTACCCAATCATTGTAATCGTCATTTCAGCCGAAAGACGCAGAACCTACCTAATACTTATATTTAATTCACAAATTACTTTTCATCACTACCAATGAACACGTCATTTTCAAAGCTAGATAGAAAAATAAATATAATGAAAATAATTTCTAAAATTTCTGAATAGAAATGAACATAACGTTTTTACAAAATCTACAACATAGGGGGTGGTATTTTGAAAGGGGAACCTTTGGGGCCCGCATATTTGCTAATTAAAGTCAGTCCGTCCACACAGTCCGGAGTTAAGGATAATAGAGAAATTTTATCTAGGTAATTAACATAACCATTCAAAATAAAAAACAAAAGACTTAATTTCAATAAATTTTTAATTAAGGCGATTTTTAAGTTTAATTCTACAACTAACTACAAAACTGGCTGTATTTTTAAAATAAATAATGATGACATCAAATATCTTTTATCTTATCATAATATCATTTAATTATCTTTAT
Organism: Atethmia centrago; assembly: GCA_905333075.3. Taxonomy (NCBI): domain Eukaryota; kingdom Metazoa; phylum Arthropoda; class Insecta; order Lepidoptera; family Noctuidae; genus Atethmia; species Atethmia centrago. The sequence continues at coordinate 12,798,503 of HG995377.1, read as the reverse complement.
TTTTCAATTATTTACACAATGAATTTATTACTCCTATATAATTGTGTAACAATAAATATGGGCCAACGACGTGGGGGCTAATCCATAAAAAAACATAATAATTATAAACCACCGCGTAGTAAAGTTACACCAGGATCAACCACAGATTTTTTGGGGGTTAACTTTAGCTTAATTATACTCCGAGTTTATTTACCCTTATGTCCATTTGATAAGGGGGTTTGAGTACTTATTCTTTGATTCAAAATCCAATTAGCTAAATTGTCAAAATTACTTAAATTCTATGTAGCAATATTTTTCCGCGGAACGTCCATTATACCCAAGGTCTCTTTCACGGTATTCACAATTAAATATATGTCATACTCTGTAGCTCCGGAGAGTAATAATCTAAAAAAGAGTGAAACATAAACATGATTAGTATACAAATTAACATAACATCAAGCCTTTTATTTTTGGGTGGGAAATTATTAAATAAATTCTCCCGCTCCTGGCGAAGCGGGAGGGCGTGTCAACCTCTTACTGACTAAAACCCACCCATGTTCCTTCCGTTGCCTGTGTGTTGCCAGAGGCCACGGTATCCCTTTCGGACTTTCCCGTGACCCCGCCAGGATAACATCAAGCCTCATAATCCCCAAACGAGTGATAACCATATTTCGTGATCTCATCTAATGGGAGGCTCACCAATTGCCTGTAACCGGACATAATTAAATCCAGTCTCTAGTCAGTATTGTGAGGAAACCAATATGTCCTAGAACCAAAAAATCAAAAATCAAATGTGTCGTCCACCAACCCCATGAATAGGAACATTATAAGCAGGCTGTTACTGAAAAGTTTCTTATGAAAAACCCAATACCAATTTGCCTGAAGTGGAAATGGGTAACTAGCTTAATATTTCTGAGTGACCGAATCCTATACAATTCAATAGTGCCTATAATTGGCCTATAAAATTGGAAATGAAGAAAGAAAATACGTTAATTTGCGGTAAAATATGACGCAAAAAACGCAACACAAAAACCAATAAGTCGGGGGAAAATATGCCTTACATCCACGCAAACCGGCCATTCCTCAGCATAAAAAAAAATGCTTTGAGTGTGAGTTTGATCAGCAAACTCACACTCAGACCACTAGGCGAGCCCAAGGAGGCACTCGAATTTTCTTAAAAAATAATAAAAATATTTACATATATGAATACACCATTCTTCTTGTGTTTGTTGATGATTTGAGCCTTAGTACCTTAGTACCTTTTAGTATGAACAGTGGCTCTGATGCCCAAACACTGAAATACTTCTCAGTAAACCAACTGTAAAAAATTAAGAAGTTTACGTCATCCCATTCGATTGTCTTTTACAATTTTCATAACGAACAAAGCAAATAAACTATGTATTGTCCCGTTTTGTTATTACGACTGATTACGTAATAAGGTGTTTGAACTGTAATTCGCTGACGGAACCTTACCGATTCATAGAAAGGGTAATGAATAGAGAAAGAGAACAGTGAATGAAGAATGACATTCTGTCTAGGGGTTCTAGAGTTCTGACGACTGATTATTTGTAAAAATTGTAGATAATGCGCTATCTGTGGGTTTCTTGAATAACTCAGCACCTTAATTGCGTAACACACTGGTGCCGATTCCTTTGTTCACAAACTAAACTAAATTTAAGTTCAGTGCATCTTTTTCTTTCTAATTCATTAAGAAAAGGACAGAAGACAAACTTTAGTTTAGTCCTGTCAAATTAATCGGCGCCTGTCACTACTCCATACAAGTTTAGACGTGATTAAAAACTTGCCTACTAAAATTACGTCAATTTACGTCAAGCGCTGATTAATTTGACAGGATTAAACTAAAATTTGTCTTCTGTCCTTTTCTTAATGAAATAGAAAGAAAAAGATGCACTGAACTTAAATTTAGTTTAGTTTGTGAACAAGGGAATCGGCACCATTATCAATTACAATGTGAATGATTATGAAGCATATTGCTAATCCATTGCTTCATATGTTCGAAAAATTTGCCTGCTCAAGAGCGTAAATAACGCAATGAATGTTGTTAAACTGTCAAAATGAAACCCATTGCTAGAAAATTCTATTCTTGCAAAATCTTAGTAAATTTGTAAGTGTGTTACGCAATTACCCGCAGATCTGGAATGGCCGGACAGCAGAAGACCAAATCCCATAAATAAAAACGTTGAAAATCTAGTCCTAAAATATAGGTCCTGTCAAAAAATATGTAAAATACAGGTATTTTTGAAAACTTTTGATTTGTAACGTGAATTTGTAAACGGTCTTAAAAATACAAGAATTACCCCTCTGAAATGAATAGCAAAAATATCCGCAATGGTTAGGCCAGTGATTTATTCCACATTAGTCTTATTCAAAGGGACTGTGTGCGAAATTGTATATTGCTATAAACACTGGTTCTTCTACAGCTCTTTGTGACTGAGCTCGCCCAGGCAAGTGGTGCCAAAATCACCATTTCTGCCGACAAGCAGAGTTGCTATGATGACGATGAAAATGGGTATGGGTGCCGATGTGTGATTGAGTGTGATTTAGAGGCACATAAGACATTTTAGCAGATCGCAGATGCGTTGCCATCCTAGAAAGCATCTGGAATGGTGACGCATCTGCAAAGTATCTGCCATTGTAGGTCCATGGGTGACGCTGACCACCTACCTTCAGGTAGCTGCATTCTTGCGTGCCACTTGTCTTCAGTGTCCATCGTACAGCAAAAGATTTTAGTTGTGGTGATGTTTTGAAATTTCTTGATTATGTTCATAAATTGAGACTTGACAGAAAAATACCTAGAAAAGACCGGAATTACCACACATCAAAAATAAGCTAAAATTACATTCATTTATTTATACAGCCTTAATTTCATTTTACAGTTTTACTTACAAAAGTAATTCTAAAGATTTTACAGTTAATCTCTCTTTAGAATTACTTACATATTTGTAATTTACATTATACATCATGATTTATAAACTAACTTCCAAATATTCTATAATAATAATCACCAGTATTACCTACACAATAGGGAACATCCAAGTAATTCAAAACTTATACATTATTTAAATATACATTGTGTAGGAGTCAAGAAACAAATTTCTATTCTTTTTACATTTTTTAATGCATTACTTATTTTACAATTCATTCATTTATGTTTCCTGGTCGAACGATCAGGTTAAGCTACGCTTGCCGCGGTTGGTCCGTGGATGGGTGACCATTTTTACATACCAAGACCACTCCGAGCCTCGGCAAATACGTTAAGCCGTTGGTCCCGGCTGTCATTTGTAGATCTTTGATAGTCGTTACGGGTCGTCAGAAGCTCGAAAGTCTGACAACCAGTCTTACCAAGGGGTATCGTGTTACCCAGTAACTGGGTTGTGGAGGTCAGATAGGCAGTCGCTCCATGTAAAATACTGGTATCCAGCTGTATCCGGTAAAACTGGAAGCCGACCCCAACATAGTTGGCAAAAGGCTAGGCAGATGATGACGATTCATTTATATTGCGTTTTTTGGTGGAACGGAACGCAATTTCAAATCGCGTCGTCTTCGACAAAGCCGGAACTGACGAAAGAAACTATGTTTATAAAAATCTATTCTTAGCAAAGTATTTAAAATCGCACTTACTTACCTTAGAAAGTAAGTGCGATTTCTGCTTGAATAAAGCACAACAAATAATTTAATTTATATGATGTGGGACTACAAACAGATGTAAACAAATAAATTTTGTGGCAAATGTCGTCAAATCATGCCCGTGACAGAAACGGTCGTTTGAACTGTAGTAGAAAATTGTTGGAGTTAATTTTTTTTTTTTTGAGCAACATGGAGTAGTTGAATTTAACTTTTAATACTTAATCTTAGTCTTAACGTAAAGCATAACATAATTTATATCAATAGTTGCATTCCCGTATTTAACTATACAGTTCCACGTACGTATGTCTGTAGAATCACAACCAATAAACGCACAAACATAATTAAAATATATTTTAGTAATATCTACTAATAGTAGACACACAATGTCATGTAATCGCCTCTATTGTAACAGGTAGCAGTACAAAACATAACAATAACATTTTTTATATCTAGGTAATCTAATTGAATCTTCTGATAACCGGTTTATGAGCTTCATTTACTATTGATTCAGTAAAGCTTTTAAATGAAATTAACCTGTCCTCACCACCACCACCTACCACCTAGGTCTACCTGGTGGTACCTCTACCACCTCTACCTTATTTATTTCCTTAGGAACGGTGTCCCTCCAATTTAACGTTCGAATCAAATTACAAGTTCAACTATAGATTAAAATCTATTGGAAAAACAGATCTAATTATTGAATCAATAGCGCTATCGAAAATAGAAACCGCCGCACAGTGGAACGAATGTATGGGAGCGGTTGGACGTAGACATGTCCGAAAAATAAGAGTAAAATTATGACAAACTAATGATGCCATCTTATTCGATTACTTAATGCCTTCATAAATTGTGGTGATGAATTTCTTCATAACTCCCATATTTCGGGAGTAATTTGAGAAAATGTGAAATTTTACTATGAAAATGAGTGTATCGAGCTCTCTCCCTCCTGATTCCGGGCTTGTTTCAAGTAGCGGTCTCTAATATCGTAATGCTATTACTAAGAGCTATATTTAATACTAAGACACATAGTGCGCCAAATGTGCACTTTCTGGGATAAAAGGAAATGAAAATTTAAAAAAAAAAACGTTTTTTCCCCATTTGTATTTACTTTAAACCGCAGACAGACTTATTAAGAGGTCTATAAATATATTATATATATACAGAAATATATATTAACAAAAATATTCACAAGAACTGATGAGAGTATGACTTTTAAGTAAGTTGATAATAAATTACCTAGTTTCATTAAAAGTACAATAAATAATTAAGATGTAAGCTCTAATTTACTAAGTTACACATTTTAAAACAATAACATCATTTAATTATCTTCGTCATCATCATCATCATCAATTAATTCAAATTCAGAATCGATGTCCGCTAAATCATTTATGTTAACAAATTCGATATCACTTTTCTCAGAATCCGTAAGCTCATAAAATTCCTTAAAAGAAGATTTTTTTACAAACTTATTTCCTTTTGGACGGATACTTGTAACAAGTGGATCAGAAGACAGTAAAAGATTGTGCATAATATCTTCATTGCATGAGATACTGCTATGCTTTCGAGAATGCCCCTCTCTATATTTTCTAAAATCTTTATTTCTAGCCTCAGATGCCTCTTCGGATAGAAAACCAATGGGCACAATTGACATGTTCTGAACTATGTCTGGCCCATGCATTAAAATTTTATGAAGTGAAGAAGGCATATAATACCATGGGTATAACTCCACGTAAAGCTTAGCAGTATCAAAGCAGAACTCTCGGAATTTAGTTACGTTGATCTTCTCTCCTGATGAAATACACTGCAAGATCACACAGATTTTTCTTAAAAGCATAGCATCTATTCCGGTCAGTTCAGCAGATTTAGTGTAGTTTTCAAAAAATCTCCTTGCCGAGTTGCCATTGTTGGTGGATCCACTGCCTTGTTTCACAACATCGAGAAGTAAGCCCGTTTCTCTTCTTACAGCCTCTTGAACTCTTTTCTTCCTGTCATCAACTTGCCTTTTTGCTATATCACCCCTTACTTGCCATGATTTTATGTCTAATTTGTAGGAAATGTGTAATAAGCATTCCATTGAGCGAATCCAAGCGTGAAGGGTGCTTAAGCTATATTTATACATGTCCTCGTTTGCGTGTTTATCTTTGATTAACTCTAAATTATTCATTTCTTTAGGACAAGCCTTGCATATGTCACACACTGAAGCTGCTGTATTGGATATAATGGAATGAATTTTACCATCAATCATTGTCAACAGCAGTTGGTGTTTGACACTAATTCCATCAGTGATGGTGGATGGAGTTAAGGCTTCAATCTCTGCTTCGATTTCAGCCATCTCTCTCTGCACATTTTCTTTGGTTTCCTTTATAAACTTAAACAATATTGGCCGGCAAAATGAAGTGGAAGATGGTCGCTCGTTTTCCCAAATTGTTACACCTTTTGAGACGAGCCGCAGTGGTACAAGACTAATCATAAAATTACTAGCAAGATCGATTTGCTCATCTTCACTCGTCCTTTGATGATAAATGCTTTGGCTAGATGATCCGTCAAAACCCCATTTGCTGGTCAATACGAGCTGTTGATTGGGATCAACAGGGGTTTCTAACGACCTAATAAGTCTTCTTGAGGTTAAATCCATCAAGGCTTGTAATTTGATTTTTGCAGAGCTCTCTGTAACTGTGAGATCTTCTTTGGCCGGATAGCACTTATTTTTTTCTTTAACCAACATGTAGTAACTCGGGTATTGAAGAGCTCCTTCTTGAGTGTTGAAATCCCGAAGAGTGTTATAGCGCCATTTCGATAAGTTCATCGATACATAAAGAGCCAATGCCTTCAAAGGGGATATTTCCCGTACCTGAATTGATTTACCTTCAATGAAGGCTTTGATTTTTGAGGCCTCTTCTGGAGTCTCCGTCAAGTATTTCATAACATAAGCTGTATCGCTTTGTCCTGCCTTTTGAAGCGCCCTTTCGGCCGAAAACATAATTTCAGCGCTGCTACTGCTGCATGAAAGACTATCTTCAGTGCGTCTTCTTTTTTGCCGGTTACTAAGGTCCTCAAAAGATTTACGAGGACTAGGATGTGTACAAGTTGAAGCATCAGATTTAGCAGGAGAAATTATGGGCTCGATGACGTCACTTATATTTTCTGTAGAAGGTTCCATATTTTCATTCTGTAATTCCGGCCATTGAATTGCAGCCTGTAGCCAAATCTCATGTTTCTTCCGAAACTTATCTGTGCTTCTTCCAGACTGTGTCCATTTTGCATAAATGCGGTAGCAAAATCGACGACACCAGTCTTTTAAACTTGTTTCAGCACTTTCACATAACTGAACACAACTGTTATCTTTTAAAACACTGAACAAATAGTTAAAGTCGCGTAAATCTTTATGTGCGCGTGCGCATAAAGCAACGTGAATATCAAGATTTGTATTAAAATTTGGAAAATACATTGCGAGATTAAATTGGATACAACGAGGTGTAAATCAACACTGATTTTAAAGTTACTAATAGTGACCTATTTATATAAAATCCAGGTATCCTAGGTATCCTTTGTTAAATATTGCAAGGTAATTAGTTATTGTGATAATTAGTAAATGATGCATGCTAAATTAGTGTATTAAGAGCCATTTAGTAATTAAATAATAGCAATGTTCTTATCAGTAATCATTAGTGCATCAGTTTTATATGTAAACCTTAAGTCCCTAATTATATATCCTAATTAGCTTATATCTTCTCTAATTGGCTGCTCAGAAATGTTATTGTAATAAGGTAAACCTTTAGAAAAACGGTTTTAATCAACAAAATAAACAAAAAATAAAAAAATTGTGTTATAAAATAAACATCACTCTTTATCCCAGAAAGTGCACATTTGGCGCACTGTGTGTCTTAGTATTAAATATAGCTCTTAGTATTAGCATTATGATATTAGAGACCGCTACTTGAAACAAGCCCGGAATCAGGAGGGAGAGAGCTCGATACACTCATTTTCATAGTAAAATTTCACATTTTCTCAAATTACTCCCGAAATATGGGAGTTATGAAGAAATTCATCACCACAAGTTATGAAGGCATTAAGTAATCGAATAAGATGGCATCATTAGTTTGGCATAATTTTACTCTTTTTTTTCGGACATGTCTACGTCCAACCGCTCCCATACATTCGTTCCACTGTGCGCCGTCAAAAGAACTTCAGGAATCAAGTAATAAAAGTCGAACTTCGATCATTAAATGTTTCATGTCTTAATATCTTGACCGTAGCATATCCATAATTCTGATTGTGCTGTCATTTCCAGTAAAATTCGACGTCGTAAAATTCGACGTCCATGTGTCTGTCCAATTCGCATAAGTCTCGTAAGATTCGGGATCGTTGGAGCCAGTTGCATCAAACTGAGCTAAATATGTTTTGATAACCAGTTTTATGGGGGGGTATATTGCATACACCATATAAGATATTGCGCCGCTTATCAAGAATCTGCAAGAAGAAAACCATTGATTTTCGATTTTAATTAAGTGCCAACATTGTTTAGCTCCTCAGCCATGATAGCGATTGAGCAAGATAATTCCACGGAAAATCTAGCATCAACTTAAAGGGCGAAATTTTATGAAAAGTGATCTATGAAGCTACAGAGATGTGGTTAGAATTATTTTATGGAACACAGGTACGTGATTATTTTTGTTATGGCGTCAATAAAATTTGACCCGGTTTTGTTGAAAATGATCAAAATGAATTAGCTAGCTAAACTCCACAGGCGTGATGGATATCGATATCTAATCATGACAAAACAAAAAAAAAATGATAATTATTTTTGGGGTCAACGACCGTGGCCAAAGTACTTACTCGAAATATCAGTTCTTTTAGTATAAACTTTACATACGTGATGGGTATGATGACTATGTACAAATGATAAAACTAATAAAAAAAGATAATTTCAACTCCGTTAACTAAACTACCAGCGATCTAATTTTTATTTAACGTGTTTAAATATCGAAAAACATCGGGTCAGCAGAGTTTCAATATCTAATTTAAGTTGACCCTGTATAAGTAAATAATGTCTTTAACAATTTGTGCAGTCTATTTTATCCGCTAGATTCGCTAAATACCTAAGTCATCTCTTAGCTTCATACAGTTTAGAAAAATGTACTAATGAGCTATTTAAGAGTGGAGATTGTTATCAAATTGGTTTCACAACCGTATCGGTTGTCGATCGCTTAGTTTTTTAACATCAGTAAAGATTCATGAAAATAACCCTTTAGGTAACATCTCCCGACAAAACATATTTATATAGTGATAACTACAGCAATACTGTGAGCTCCATAATAACAAACCAATCTCGAAATAGAGCCCGAGAGCCACGTAATCCCGGATTTCAAGAGTGGTTCATTAAAAGGGATATTAAGGCGCTGACAAGACCTAATTGACCAAAATAGGTTTCTCTCTTAAGACAAAAAATTGCCAAATCTGTATAGTTTGTGGTAGTGGAAACAATATATGTTAATTTTGAACATATTTCCCAGAACTTGGTTGTTACCAAAACACGTTTTCAAAAAAAACCCGATACAAACTAACGTTAAACTAACTTTGAGTTCTAATCCAAAATATCTGTATCAAATAACAACACTCGTTACGTATTTAATTAATAACAAAAATGTCTTATTTGAATGCAGAACTTGGTTGTTTTTATTTTCGATTACGTATCTGAATTTTGAGTAAATAGATAATTGCTTCATATTTTGCAATAAATTACAAGCGTTGTGTCATCGCGCTTCTCTTTCTTTTCTTTGCAATCTGACATTGACCGCGGCTTAGGTGTTATCAGCGTCTTAAAAGCGCAAATAAAGAAGCAATATCTACCATTGTGGTCAATCAAAGTATTCTAGAAACTCCGGATCCTTCAATGTATCATTTAAAAATGGTTTAATTGTTGTTGTTCCATTGAGGTTATTGCTGTCGTAAACTTCACGTAAGAATTTTGTGGTCCAGAAAACTGAAAATGCAAAAGCTCCAAGCAGAAGTACGCTGTAAGAAAACGTGAAAGTCTACGTTATCTACGTGTAACGTGTCTCTATGCTTGTGTGCTATATTGTCTATTTCTTTAAGAGACAGGGTTTATTGTTGTATACATACATTTTTGTCGCCCTTTATTTTTTCTGCAAACCATAATGTATCGTCTTAGTATACCTGTGTCTAAGTATTACTTTGGATAACTAAATAAAATTTACTTGGACTTCGATTTCGACCATAAGATTTTCGTAATGTGTTTTTTATCAAATCAGACATAATAATATACTTAATAATAAGTAATAAAACGCCTTTATGTTGCTAAAATATAAGCTTAGGAAATTTAATTGCAAAGCTACTTTTTAAATCTAATTAAGTGAAATAACTACCAATTTCAACCATTTATATAAGTCTAACTTAGTGTGCTAACACTATATACCTCTAATACAAATAAAATAACATTAATTATTAATAATGTATCTACTTAATGAAATCTACTAAAATTACATAACAGGTTTAAAAATACCCGAGATTCACTTGTTCTTCCCGTAGTAATGATTTATTTTTTTTTGCACTGAGCCATTCCTGGTACCCTTTTGATTACCGAGATATTGAAAGTTCCTAACTAAAGTTCCAAGTAAAAAAAAAAAAACGAAAACCAGTGTTAAATGATATAACTTTAAATACACCCACGATCCCGGTACTGTGTCATGCACACATAAGCACAATATTTTTTTTTAATAAAACTAACAGGCTTCATAAATGGTCTTGTAACAACCTGTATAGTAGTTAGTAAGTACACACTATAATTATCTCTACATCTAATAAACATTTTCACATCTTGCTCTTGAGCTACTGTTACATTTTACATTTATGAACTTTAAGTGCATTTAAATATTTTCCCTTGGCCATCTATAAATAAAATTGAACTGTTTGTTTGTATTGTCAAAATAACAGCTTTTAACTAAATGCATATGAAAGTATATACGGTATCAATGATTTTTTTTAATAATATAAAATATCATCACGCCAGTATTCCCCAAAAGGTTAAGCAGAGCTGTAACTATAGTCCCACCCGCATTTCGCCAGTTATGTTTATATTAAACTAATATTATATCTTTTATCCAAAATTGGAAAATAATTATGTAATAACGGTTTCATTGTTGCTGCACTGTGTTCATTGCTGTAAACATTGCGGATGAACTTTGTAGTCCAGAAAACTGAAAATGCAAAAGCTCCAAGCACAAGAAAGCTGTAAGAAAGTGTGAAACACTACGTTACTACATCCAACTAAATTATTTATTCGTACGGTGTTTGTTTACCAAATCGTACGTAATAATTAATAAGTACTATACAAGGTGAAGTTAAATTACCCAGCAAAACTCCACAGACAGAACTATAGGTGCTACCTGCGGTCGTTGATCCCAAAAATTCACTTTTTTTTTGTTTTGTCATGTTTTAATATCGGTACCCATCATGCCTGTGGAGTCTCGCTACCTAATTTAATTTGACCCTGTACTAGATACTAGACTAGACTATATTAGATAAATATATCTACGCCATGATGGAATAAACTTAATTGTCAAACAAATTGATTTGTGGAAATAGGTTGCGATCTACTCGCTTAACACATAATGATGCCGATTCCCTTGTTCACAAACTAAACTTAATTTAAGTTCCGTGCATCTTTTTCTTTCTATTTCATTAAGAAGAGGAGAGAAGATACATTTTAGTTTAGTCCTGTCAAAATAATCAGCGCCTGTCACTACGCCATACAAGTTTAGAGGTGATTAAAAACGTGCCTACTAAAATTACGTCAATCTACGTCAAGCGCTGATTAATTTGACAGGACTAAACTAAAATTTATCTTCTGTCCTTTTCTTAATGAAATAGAAAGAAAAAGATGCCCTGAACTTAAATTTAGTTTAGTTTGTGAACAAGGCAATCGGCACCAATGACCAATTTAAAAAATGCAATTTAATTACCACCAATTCCGAATACTGTGCCTAAACTACATAGCTTTATATTGAAAAGTACCCACCAACTATAATAGGTGATGGGTATAGACGTAGAGACGCTTATTATATACTCCGTTGGTTAAGGTAATTAAATAAAGTTACACAAAAAAACACGTGACGAGAGACTAAACGTAATACCTGTTACTTGAGTTGTCATGCTACGACACACTTGTACTCCTCAATTTAGCAACGTTATAATTCGTTGACGTTTAGAGGACCTGTCTTTTTGGGCTCTTTACAATAGACCGATTACAAAATATTATAATATTATTATAAATCTAACCAAAAAATTGTACTCAAGCAGTTCCATCTACGGAAAGCAGTTTAAGAATAAATGATAAAGTTAATTACTAGATAAGTCTAGTAATTAACTAGTAATTATACAAATTAACCAAAGGAACAAAAATAAATTTCATTATGATAAAAGTCACTACATATTTTTAAACAAGAGTGTCATCTAAAAACTCTGTTTACGATTTGATTAACTTTATTTAATTAGCTAAACCAATGGAGTAGTTAAAAGAGCTATACGTATCTAATCATTCTTCTGCATATTATTCATGTCCTACAGTTAAACAATTAAAATTTACTTCTCTCAAAGCGCTAATTAAAAAGGATTATGTTATTCATTATTACAAAAAATGTTCTTTTAATCGTATTATAAGTATACAGTGTGTATCAGAAATGTATGACCACATATAAGGGTATGGTACAGACCATCGAACTGAACAACTTTTTCCATGGAACCAACAAAAAAATAATCAGCCGTCCCATACATTTGGGTCGTAGGTCTTGAAGTTTTGTATGGGACATCCTTCTACCTATATGACCACACAATTGTGATACATACTGTTTATGTACGTTTAATAAGGAAAAGTTTGGTCAATCGTTTGAAATATATGTATTTAAAAAAAATATGGACAGGGGACAAAAAGAATCAACTAAGAAAACTTTATTTTCTACAGGAGAGAAAAAAAAACAACGAAATACTCACAGACCAGCCGCCATTTTGAAATTTCAATCCGATTACCTTCGTAATCACCGCAACTTTCGACGTCCTTGTTAGAATCTCTCTAACTCGTTGTTACAACTAATGTTAGTACTTATACCAGTACTTTAATCTGTTGTATTTTAACTAGTGTTTGATTCCCATTTGAACAATTAATATAAACTCGATTATTTTATTACATCACCTATTCATTCCAAAAATAATTTACCATTATTCGGCTTCATTGAAATTTTCGATGAAACAATAGTCTTTCGACTATTTTCAAAGAAAGATTTTCACGAAACAGACGCTTTGACAGTAGTCGATTTTTTGTATTTTATTTTAATCTTTTGCTCCCCTGGAATTCGAATGGTACTCAATATGAACACACAGCTGTGACGGTTACTAAATAATGAACAATATCGAAGGGATGTATACAATATGGACCATATAAATGTACAACAGTTATTCAAACGGAGTAGCGATGTTATGTGAATATAAGGAACAATAAACTATTGTCATCGACCATTGCAATAAAACCCAGGTGAGCGACTATGAAGTAATACATATAAACGTACCTACTAAGATATGAGTCGAAGGAACTTGTATCTGTTACATAGTATAAAATAATGTCATTTTTATGGTTCCGTAGTAAACAAGGAACCCTTATAGTTTCACCTTGTCCGTCTGTCTGTCTGTCTGTCCCCACTGAAGCTCAGAGACGCTTAATACTAGAATGCTGTAATTTGGCATAGGTATACATATTAATCACGCCGACAAAGTGCTAAAAGAAAACCTAGAAAAAAAAATTAGGGTACCTCCCTTGCACATAATGTGTTTTGCTGTTGGGGAATTGACCGTGGCATACAGGGTGTCCAGTAAATAGCACGACATACTGCAGGGGGTGATAGCTTGGGTCACTACCTATCAATACAACACAATATATGTTCAGCAAAATCTTACGGATTTACAGTTTTACAAAATTTTCCGAAATATCGAAAAATCTCTACCTTGAAACAGATTTTTAAGTATCTCGTAATGAAAAAATCCTTTTCTAGAACTTTTTTTACATCAAATTATTCGTGAATAGGTTACTCTACTTATCATAAGTTTTTTTTTTTTATCAAAAACAAGAAAGTTTTGAAGAAATAGTTTTTTTTTGTTAAAATTTTCACAGAACGATTTTCTTTTCGCATAAGTTTAACCTACAGTGGTGAAAAAAAAATGTATGTGGCAGTTTTGTACAACAAACTTAAAAGATAGCCTGTTTAATGGTGATTTAGGAAAGATACAATACTAGTGCATTTTCATTAAAAAAATACAAAAAAGAATGCTATTTTAGTTCCAGAGAAGCTGATTTTGTTGAAAATGTAATTAACGTAATTTTGACAAAAACCACTATGAGAATAAGTAATAGCTGCTCATTTACGCGATTTATTATAAAACTATTTGTGACACGTAAAATGCGACGTGCACGCGTAATGACTAAAGGTTTTTACCTGCTCGCCGACCGACCCGACCGGTTACTGTCTAACAAAAGAAGCGCATGTGCTATCCCGCTCTTTCTTGCATTGTGATTTTGTGTCTCACTCTCAACCTTATTTGCGACACTTGTCAGTACGCTACCTTAAACCGTGCGCAACGCATCTCTGTGTTCACAAATTATTGTTTCGTACTACTGTTTTGTGCCTTGGACCCCGGACTTTGTTTGCCTTACGATTTGGATTTTTTATTGTGATCACTACGACGACTTGGCGACCACCTGGACTTTTGTGTTTTATAAAATGGCCAACCGCCGCGTTTTTCCTGGTTATACGCAGCGAGAGTATGCTGAGATGCACCTTATTTACGGAGAAGCTGGCCAAAGTTACCGAGCTGCTGCCACCCTCTACAGGGAAAGGTTTCCCGATAGGAGATATCCACACCATGAAATGTTTACCAGAGGGCATAACTCCTACATGGAAGACAGACTCCCTGGTCAACGTGGTGGTGGACGGCCTCAAGTTGTTGACGAAGACATAGTGCTTCAGGAACGAGAACAAGACCCGACAACTTCGGTTAGGGCGATACAACGGCGCACAGGGATACCGAAGTCCACTGTTAATTCAGTACTTAAGAGGTATGAATACCATCCATTTCACGTACGACGCGTGCAAACTCTTTTAACTAGAGACTACCTGCCGAGAGTTCAATTCTGCCGCCGCTTGCTTGAAATGCATCGGGAGGACCCAAACTTTTTTAATAAGGTGTTATGGAGTGATGAGTCAGCCTGCAGAAAGGTCGGCTACTTGAATTTGCATAATTTACATAGTTGGCAATTAGAAAATCCGTATGTGTCAAGAGAAGACAGGTCCCAGTACCAATTCAAAATAAATTTATGGTGTGGGATTTTTAATGGCCAGATTGTGGGTCCCGTCGAGCTTCCACCTGCATTAAATGCCAATAATTACTTGGAGTTTTTACGAGAAACCCTACCCACGCTCCTTGAAAATGTTCCGAGTGAGCTAAGAGAGGTGATGTGGCTTAAAAATGATGGGTGCCCTGCTCATTATGGCCGGGAAGTAAGAGCCTACTTAGATGAAGCTTATCCAGGCAGGTGGATTGGGCGACTGGGACCGATATTATGGCCACCTAGGTCTCCGGACCTAAACCCCCTGGATTTTTTTTATTGGGGTGCCATGAAGGACAAAGTCTATGAAAAACTGATCCAAAATGACAATGAATTGAGAGCAAGGGTTAACATTGCAGCAAGAAAAATATCGGAAATAAGCCTGAGAAGACTCAAAAGCTCATTTTTAAGAAGATGCCGAGCGTGTATTAGGGCACAAGTTAAGCAATTTGAGCATTTATTGCAATTGATTTAAATAAATGTTTATTAAAGTTAACTCCTCTGTTTTTTTTTACTATCACCTTATCCTTCAAGATGTCATTTACAGACCGGCCGGCCGGTCGGCTGTAGATTAATTATTATGTAATTCGAACCGTAGTACGACCTTACAACGATTCGAATTCAAAGTCACATTACTTGCATTTAAAATAAAATGCTCTTATTAACTAAAATAGCTTAATTTTTTAAAATGAAAATGTACTAGTATTGTATCTTTCCAAAATCACCATTAAACAAGCTATTTTTTAAGTTTGTTGTACAAAACTTCCACATACATTTTTTTTCACCACTGTAGGTTAAACTTAAGTGATAAGAAAATAGTTCTGTGCAAATTTAAACAAAAAATAGTATTTCTGGAAAACATTCTTGTCTTTGATAGAAAAAAGACTTATCAATGAGTAAAGTAACTATTCACGAATAATTTAATGTAAAAAAAAGTACTAGAAAAGGATTTTTTCATTACGAGATGCTTAAAAATCTGTTTCAAGGTAGAGATTTTTCGGTATTTCGGAAAATTTTGTAAAACTGTAAATCCGTAAGATTTTTCTGAACATAATACATTGTGTTGTATTGATAGGTAGTGACCCTAGCTATCACCCCCTGCAGTATGTCGTGCTATTTACTGGACACCCTGTATATCTTTGTATGGGAGAACATGTTTTTCAACTACAATTTTAAGTTTGTTTTTGGAATAAATTCATCTCAACTTGCCAAATACGGAACCCTTCATTGTGCGTGGTCTGACAGGCACTTGGCCGGTTTTTCGTTTCTATTTGTGTGACCGCTTAGTTCTTCTAAACATCTTCTGCAGAATGGATTTTGATACGGTTTTCGCCATCACTTAGAAAATGTATTCCTTAAGGTTTATGTGTACATTACATTAATGTTAAACTTAGATATAGCATAGAAATCTCGATGTTTTGACATGTCGCCACATCAGTACATTGCACCCTTGCGAAGCAGGGGCGGGTCGCTTCCGCTAGTACATCAGACCATACGTCAGTGATAACAAAACCAGTACAAGGTGGCCTCTTATTCTATTAAAACTCTGTAAAACACTAGGCCAGTTCAAGGTCAAATGTGGCCTATTATGCATCATTGAATTCTACCATTTTCGGTCTTTGTCTATACGGTGTACGATCGGCTTACGAAAACCTTAACCGTACTTAGAACCTTGTCGATAAAAAGGATGCTATAAAAAATTTAACGCGTCGACGAAGTTTAAGTCCAAAAGTGATCAACGTTTTCTTCAGGTCATTATACAGATCCAAAATATATTCGTCACCGTTAGGCGCCATCATGGGCGAGAAAATCGCGGCGATAGTCTCGCTGTGCCATTAAATTACATAGAAAATCTATGAATCGATCTCCACACGGCGATATCATCGCGGCGACTATTTGAAGGCGTGACTATCGCCGCGATTCTTTCGTCCTTGAAGATGGCGCCTAAGGCTATTTTCTGTCTGCTCATTGCAGGATAGAATCTACTTTACCGAATCAGTGAAGTTATACAATGTGTAATTGAATTAATGCACATTATGAAAGTCGACTGTTCCATATCGTTTACTGAATTGTAACTGACATATGGCGAATAATTTAATGTAATGTTTTGTGTTGCGTAATTTAAATTATTTTGAATACTTTTGTATATAATCAAGTTTTTCTAACTGAACAGACAGCTGTGCTGCTGGGGAGTTTGTTGCGACACTTCTTCACAGCACTAGGAAGTGGTGAAGGGCGTCGTTTTGGGCATTGAGATAGGAAAAACATGGAGGCGCCGCGTTATTCTATTGATACATTTGCTTATACAAATATGAGTGAAATACGATACAGAATGTGAAATATCATTTTGTCTCATTCTTTCTAATACAATAATCGTATTTGATAAAAGAGACAACAATATTTAAGTCGTTGCTCATTATGGTAACATTTTGTCGTGACGTAGTTAGTGACTGTTGTAGGTAGGTGGCATATCAGCCTTTTTTGCGCCAAGTTTCGTGGTAGCTTTGCTGTCAAATGGTGGTTACTTTTTGTATTATTGAGATTTGCAAGAAAATAACTAGGAGTTTACCTTTAAAACTGCATGTGAATGTTGGAAAACAGCAATTCAACGTCGATTATCTTTACACAGGTTAGTAGCCGGTTTTCATGCAATAGTACATACAATAATACACATTCCATGAAAAAAATGTTACGGGATCATGAATTTATTGCTAAAGTATTGATATTTGGGTTAATTTCCCTATATCAGACCTTTTTTAATATGTATTATTTCATTCGTTTGTTTACAATAATATGTCATAGTGGAATAGTGTTGTACCAATGCGAGGCGACGCCGTACCGTAATACTTTCCGAAACTAGTTCCTCCGCTGAAACGATTTCGGTTATAATCTGCGATGTTAACAGAAAGTATTCTGTGGGACGGTCTCTCAGACCGTCCCACAATACGTAAAAGTTATAAGTGATCCTAAAACAAAACGTCAGCATTTTGTTATTTGTTTAGTTCCGCAGCTCTAACCAAAATGAATTATTGATAAAATACTTGACCTTTTTATAGCTTTCCTAAAAATAAAAGGTTAAAGAAAAAGCTAGAAGCTAGGTGAAGAAAATATTAATCCCCGAAATAAAGAATGGTTTACTGACCTGTGTTCACTTCACTTTGAAGAAAGCTGTTTCAATAGAACACTTAGTGTAATGAGATTACCTAATAACTCTGTTCCCACAGTATTTTCGGTAAGTGTGTATTAAAATGATTGATTAATAATAGCCCGGCCCTTTGGCCTGAAATAAATAAATGTGATTATCATAATATTAGTAGGTACCAAATTTTTTCAGGTGCCCGCCAAAATACAATATTAAGAGTCACATGTTTTGTGTGAAACAAGCAAAATTAAAAATCTGATGTTTCTGGTACATCTACTGTAATGCCTGTATTGCAGTTACCCCATCGAATTGTGGACACGGTGCATATTTCACATTTCCTTGCATTGATCATTACCTTGTATTGATCATTACACACAAAAGTCATTTATTTAAACTAGGCTGAGAATCAGCACTTTTCGAACGTCAAAATTACATAAGACAGTCCCCCAAAACGCCCACCCTTCACCACTTCCTAGTGCTTTAACTGGGAAGAAGAAGTGGTCAACAAACTCCCCAGCAGGGAGAAGATACTCGTAATGAAAGCCGCGAAGCCTAATAAAAAAACAAGATAATCACTAGATTTTCTTGTTTTTCATTAGGCTCCGCATACCTAACAGAAGCTACTGTGCTATGGCCTTCCAACGGATTTATCTCTTCCTGCTGTTCACTTAAATACGTAAACGTGATGCAATTAAAACGTGTTTTTTATTTCTGTGCAGAAAACAACACGACCTAAATTTTATTCTCAGGTAACAGAACGTAAGCTAACCTACTCATGTTTTTCTGTTACAACGGACTATAAGTATGTAATTATGATCCAAACGTGATATCTAGTAACACTAGTATCGATACTAGTTATAGTAACACCCATGTTCCTTGATTGACACAACCAAGCAACGGCAGCTATTTTATGCGCCAATATCGAGTTGTAGGTATGCACCTTTTTTTGTGGGTATTTCCAGTCCATATATTTATACGTCAATGGTTTTGGGGGACTGTCTTATGTCATTTGGACGTTCGATAAGTGCTCAGCCTTAGAATATAGAAAGAACCAGAAGCCGCGAACACGCCTAATACTGAAGCGACAAAAACTACTCCATAATAGAGTAGTTTGACGCGCAGCCGATCAGTTACTCTGTGAACGTCGTATCGCGTAACGTGTTTTACCGGTGTGCAATTTTATTTAATTAAGCCGTCTTGTATCGTTCATACCTGAAAAATTCAGCGGGGCTAAAAAAAAAATTGATGGGATCACATTTCACGTGTAAATATCGCATTCAAATACCGTCTTATTTAATTACAAAGCGTGCGGCTTGCAATGACAGTTGAACGCGGATTCTGGTTCTTTTATATTCTAAGTGCTCAGCCTAGTTTGAATAAATGATTTTTTATTTTGATTTGATTTCTGTCATTTTTAATGTATGAAAATTTTTATCACAAAAATAATTAAAACTACGTGAATTACAGTCGTACTTTCGCTGTACAGTCAAAACAAACTAAAATGGACGAAGTGCCCGCTACGCTAGACCCTTCTACCATGTCGCCCATGCGCATGTGGCCGCCCGTAATTTAAAGAATCCAAATCGTCCCATAAACTTCGGAGATGTGTCAAAAAATAGAAAGCAAATCTACAATTTTTTTAAGTAGAGACTTAAAAAATTTAAAATTGAATAACATGAAAAATGTTATAGACTTCCGGGCTTTTGACGACCCGTAACGACTGTTAAAGATCTACGAATGACAGCCGGGATCAACGGCGTAACGTGCTTTCCGAGGCACCATGATCCCCCGAATGTAAAGATGGTTACCCATCCATGGAAAAACGCGGCAAGCCTAGCTTAACTTGGTCGATTGATCCGTGCGGCTCTCTTCATCTCCTTGTCCAATCTTTAAGAATTGCTATCCCATTTTTATTGAGGAAAAATACAAAATATCAACAACGTTTCGCAAAGATTGTTCCAAATTAATACGCATTCGGCCATCACCTTAATTCGTTCGTTTCAGCCTTAAATTAACATCATTTCCTTCGCGGTTCCCATTTATGGAAGCACATTTAGCACACTTAACTTTTAGACACAACTGGCCAAATTATTCAGCACACATTAACTTATGGCCATAGACGACCGAGCTTGGGCAATAGCTACTCTTCCCATTCGCTTCGGCAACCGAAAAATTTCGGCGTTCATATCCTCGGTCCACGGCACAGAAATTTATCAGGAAAATCCTAGCCTCCACACTAATTAATTTTGATATGCCGTGGTTCACCGAGGTAATGGATGCCTCGAGACTCGCTTGCCCGAACTCAGATATACTCGATAATCCCAGAGACAGTGGGATGAGCCGCTCTGCAGAGTAGTACAGAACAATTTACATAACACGTCTCCGGCTGCGACTTCGGAGCGTGCGCGCCTGCTGGCTGTGGGTAAGTGAGAGTTAGGTCTGTAGCTTCATGCAGAGAGGTCCTTAAGTGTTTTTCCCATCAAAGGACTTGAAAGAACTGCACAACCTTTTTTTGAACATACATAGTTCATATTTGTCATTTCTGATAGAGCGGAGGTTGCTAGACCACATTTGTGAACGGATAGAGAGAATAAGTCAGCTTCCAAGGGTGAGATATCACAGTAAAGTAAGTAAACAATTTGTACGTTTCTTAGTTGTTCGAAGAATTGGTTTACGTTATCTAATACTCTTTTCATTGCAATTGTGCAATGATCATTCCTATTAAGAGTCTTAGAGAAAGCAGCTCAATAGCTGCTTTAGTGAGGGCAGTGTAGGCAACTTTTTTTTTTTTTTTTGGGTGGGCAATCATCAATTAACTTCTCCCGCTCTAGGCGGAGCGGGAGGGTGTGTCAGACTCTTACTGACTAAAACCCACCCGTATTCCTTCCTGTTGCCTGTGTTGCGGGGGCCTCGGTGACCCATAAGTACCTTCCCGCGACCCCGGCAGGCATCGGCCCTAGTGGACCCCTACCTATGTGCTGACGACATCTCTTTGAGGCGCGCGTGGAATACAAGGCGCCGTCGACCCGGGCCTGGTCCTTACCGGACGGTGAGCTACCCATTGCTCACCGTCCGCAAGCCCGCGCCTACGGTGGCCGGAAATCCGCCCGGGATTCCCGACGCCCTGGGCGTCTCCTGCGGCGGCTAAGGGCGAGAGGGCGCGAAACTTGCTTTTCCCTCAACCGTCCCGCCTCCTCCTCCGCGAGCATTACTGCTTCGCAGAAGAAGGTGACGGCTGCCCATGCCCTCTCGCTCCGTACCATGGCCTGAACCAGAGCCGGACGCGAGAGATCTCTGCCACCGATCGCCTCCACGAGGACACGGCGGTGCTCTGCCCAAGCCGGGCAGACCTGCTCCACCGTGTCCTCCGGGCGATCCACACAGTGGTGACACCCGGGCGTTTCCTCCCGCCTTATCCGATACAGGAACCTCCTGAAGCTGCCGTGTCCGGTGAGGACCTGCGTCAGGCGGAAGGTGAGGACGCCGTGGCACCTCTCTAGCCATTCCTCAAAGATGGGACTTATCGCCGCAATTGTGGCGTGACCAGCACTGGGTTGCAACAACCGTACTCTCCATGACGCCATGAGATCCCGCCGGAGCTCCGTCCGCTGGGCCGCGATTTCTCGCGGCAGCGGGCTTACGCCCCGGCTTTTCGCCTCCGCTCGCCACTCCCATACGTGCGCGAGGACTTTTGCCTCCAGATCCCATGGCGGCAATCCGGCAAGGAGGCTCGCTGCCTCACAGGAGACCGTGCGGTATCCCCGTCCCATCCGGATGGCCTTGACCCTTTGGGCCGCGCTCAACCGGTGGGGTGGCCGCAGCGCCAGAGAGCGCGCCCATACAGGAGCCCCATAGAGGGCAATGGACCGCACGACCCCCGCATAGAGCCTCCGGCAGGAGGCGTTTGGACCCCCTAGATTGGGCAGGAGCCGCTTCAATGCAGCGCCTGCCCGCTCCAGTTTGGGAGCCAAACGTCGGAAATGCTCCACGAAGTTCCACCGGCTGTCGAGGACGAGTCCCAGGTACTTCATCGTCGACTCGACGCCGATGGAAACCCGGGAGGGGTTTCCATCGGCGTTACTTGGGACCCCAACGGTGGCGCGTTCCGAGGACCATGAAAACACATGACCTCGGACTTGTGCAGGGCCACCTCGAGTCCCAATTGCCGGATCCTTTCAACGATTGTCGCAACCCCGCGTGCCGCTAATTCAGCCGCCGCCTGGTGCGACCTCCCCTGCGCCAGGACCAACGTGTCGTCAGCGTAGCACACTACGCTGACGCCGCTAGGGAGGTCGGCGCGCAGCACCCAGTCGTATCCGATGTCCCACAGATGCGGCCCCAGGACCGATCCCAGTGGGACACCGCACGACATCTTTTGCCGGTTCCACACTCCCTGGTGACCGGGGTAGATAACGGCCCTGTCCGTCAGATAGGCCTCGACCACACGACAGAGGTAGGTCGGCATCCGGTGGTACCGGAGTGCCTCCCTGATGCAACTCCAGGGCAGGGTATTGAAGGCATTGGCGATGACTAGAGACACCGCCAAGACGACCCCACCCTGGGCAACAGCATTCCTCGTCGTCAGGGCTCGCACGCGCATGATGGCGTCCACCGTAGAGCGCCCCCTGTGGAAACCAAACTGGCTCTCCGCCAAATCTGGTCCCACCTGGCCGACGAGGCGGTTGGCAATGACTCTTTCAAAGAGCTTGCCCACCTCGTCGAGCAGCACGATGGGCCGATAAGCGGACGGAGAGTCCGCAGGGCACCCTGCCTTCTTTATGAGGACCAGTTTTCCCGTCTTCCAACGAAGCGGGAACTGGCCCCTCTCCAAGCATGCGCTTAGGAGCCCCCTAAGTCGAGGCCCGAGAGCCTCCAAGGCCAGAACCCAGGCCTTCCCAGGTAAGCCGTTGGGTCCTGGGGCGGTATTTTTGGCATTAAGCCTGCGTACCGCCGCTCTCATTTCTACCTCGGTCACCTCCGGAGCATCGTCGTCGTCGGCGGTGTGGTCCGCTTCGGGCACCGCAGTAGGCGGAGCCATAGGCGGGGAGGAGTGTTCCCCTCGCAAAGGGAATAGAGCGCTCACCACGTTCTCCACAAGGTGGGGCCGGAGACTCTGCGTCAGCGGGGGAGCCCATGGGCGGAGTTTATCCCGCACCACCTTGTACGGGCGTCCCCACGGGTCCCTGTCCAGAGTCCCCAGCGACTCCTCGTGGGCCAAACCCCTGGACCGCAGGATCTCTGCTTGGAGGGCGGTCTTCGCCGCTCTGTACCCCTCGTACAGCTCCGCCTGAATGGCTTCCGTATCAAGAGGTTTGATGTCGGCAGGCCTGTCCGGTGGTGCCACCCAGGCCTGCACAATCGAGGCTTCCAGGTCGTCGTAGGTCTCCACCCCCTCCATGACGCGCCAGTCAACTACACGCGGCGACAGAGCGGGGCTGGCGAACGAGATGTCCACCATTGATTCACCCCGCATCCGCACACACGTGGGGACAGAACCCTGGTTTAGGACGACCAAGCCTGTCTCCAGAGCCCAGTCCTCCACCATCCTGCCCCGTGTGTCCGTTAACCGGGAACCCCAAGCCAAATTCTTGGCATTGAAGTCCCCGAGGACGAACACGGGGAGGGAACCAAACCCGACGACGACGTCTCTCAACTCCGCAAGGGAGTTGTGGAACTCGGCAAGAGTTCGGTTCGGAGAGAAGTAGACCCCTACCACGACAATCTCCCCGAACCGTGCTGCTACGCAGCCCCGTCCTCTCTTGACGGCCTCGAGGGACGGGGTACCGGCGGCGGCCGACGAAATTAGGGTCACTGAGCCACTCAGGTCCTCCACCCAGTCATCCCTGGGCGGGACAAAGTACGGCTCAACGACCACGGCGATGTTAATCGACCACTGTGCCATGCTCTGGAGCAACAGATCCTGAGCGGTGGCGCAGTGGTTGATGTTCACCCGGAGGAGGCGAATTGGGGCCATTATTGGCACTCCATGTCAGCCCCCTCTTGAGCCTCCTTCCCAGCCCCCTGAGAGGGGCCTGCCGCAGCGGCTACGGTGGCGACGACGGCGGTAGTGAAGACGGCAGCGGCAGTGGCAGTGGTGGCGGCTGCGGTGGTGACGGCGGTGGCAGAGGGCTTGCCACTGGCCCTGGCTTTGGTGGGTGGGGCGCAGGCCTTGCCCCCATCTGGTGCTCGGCCGGCTTGCCAGCCGCCGCACATACGGCACAGTGCGGCGTGGCATTGCACGAGCCAGCCTTGTGCCCGGGCAGACCGCAGCGGCAGCAAAGACCGCTGCGGTCCACCTCCGAGGTGCAATTCGCTTGCACGTGGTTGCCCACCTGGCAGCGGAAGCACCTTAGAGGGAGTGTAGGCAACTTGAGGTGAGTCTTTACAGATAAGTGAAAGTTTTCTATTGTAGATTGCCAGTTTTTAATTTTCTCGTTTAAAAAGTTTTCTTTTCCTTCGCCAATATCTAACTACTCAGGAAGCGTGATCCAGTTATGACGGTTACGTTAGTGCCCTTGATTATCGGTTGAGCTGTTTGTTTGTCGTTCTCAGAAATGATTAGGTATGATTTATGTCTTTAGGAAAGAAACCATATGCTGGGCCTATTTTACTCATTTTATCCCACCACTGACGTAGGCTTTTGAGCTTGCCTTGGGTAGAAGAGTCATCTGCGTACCAGCATTGAATAGTTGCGTGTTCTGTTTTTAGTTTGTTTATTATGGGTAGTGTTATAAGGGCATAAAATGGCGTTGCAAGTGGATCATCTTTGATTACTCCTTCTTTGCTATATAGTCTCATATCGCAATCACGTATTACGAGTTCTGCGTGACCATTGTATGTATTATATAAGAAACGAGCGCAATGTGGCCATTATATCCTTGCCTGCCAGAGAGCTGTATGTTCATGGAATTAAAAACATTATTTGCATCGACGAGTAGCATTCCCCAGTTGGAGCCTGGTTGGCATTATTTTTGGAAAAGGTCGTTCATTGCGTGTATAGCACCTTCGATACCACTGGTAAGTCCACTGTAGAGTTACGATTGAGCATAGGCTTCGGTGACCTCAGACCCAGCGACTAAAATCATGCATTTGGAAAGGATCCTGCGTAGGCATTCACCAATGCCAATCGGTCTCACACCTTGACATTTTTCTAGACTCTAGGGCTATGAGACGACTGTACATAAGGCTTGTATTTGGCTTCATGGTACAAAATTGTTATTTAAATGCATTGTTAATTGTGCTACTGCAATCCTCAAATGCAGGCTTGCTTCTCAAATCGCAGCAAGTAATCTTTCCAATTTTCTGATGTGGTGCCTGTTGGGCCTCATGTTCACTAGTTATGTGTACTTCTAGTAGTGGAGTCAATTCGGGGAAGCCGTCAGGTAGTATAAATAGGCTTGAATCAGGATTAAATCCACGGGGGTGCTTTTTAGGGTGTTACCACACCAATCGATCGATCGTCGGTCGATGTTGATCGAATGGTGTGGTAGCTTTGACTGATCAACGGATACCGGGCGATAAAAAATTGATCGACAGCCAATTGATGCCATCGTTTTCGATCGGTGTGGTAGCTTTGGCTGATCGACGGATACTTTCCGGATGTATTCCATTAGTATCTTTTATAATGTATTCAGAAGAGGACATGTTGTTGTTGGCCAGTATGATGTACGAGTAGTTACTCCTACTATTACGGAGACGCAAACGCAGAAGACTTTGAATGCGGCCATTTTTTAGACCTAGAGATCGCTTATTTCATCCAGACGTCATTTTAAATAGCGGTTTGAATGATTTTCGAATGAGTAACAGAGATATTGAAAATCGATCGATTGGTGTAGTAGATGCTGCGAATCGACGTCGACTAATCCATTCTACCACCGATCGATGGCCTCGATTGACGATCGATCGATTGGTGTAGTAGAAACTGACGATCGACGTCCACTAATCTATTCTACCATCGATCGACGATCGATCGATTGGTAAGGTAACACCATTATGCAATACATCTTACGTCAATTTCGTCGACCGTTTTTCCAGTTACGTCCATTTCGTCTTCAGGTTTAAGGATTTTGCTCGTATCTTTAGTAGTTTTTCCTACGGTAACATAATATTATTTTAATTGGAGTGTATGGTGGTGGGCGTTAATTCCGGATTCCATGTTGTATATTGCACGACGCAATATACATGGTGGGCTAAATAGTGACGTCATAAAAAACTAAGATTCCTCATGACCAGGGGTATCCGAAAATACCTCATGTTTGTACCGCGAAGCTTAAGTCACGGCACAGTAGTTTTCGAGTTACAATATTTTTTATTTTATTTCTTGATAATCTTTAAAAAAAGAGCTTTATCTCATCTTTTTTTGCAATTTTCATTGTTTTGGAATATTCTTTCAGACATAAAATAATCATCTTCCTATCATTAATTCAAGATACAAACATTTTGATCGAAAAGGAGGAATTTACGTTCGAGTGAAAACCTAGGCGGAATGGATCCTAACTATAACCCAAAATAACTTGTGTAAATTAAGTGAACCTTGCCTCACTAAAGTACCTACACTGAATCGGTAAAGTCAATTCAGTCACAGAATTAAAATGTGACACTGACAGATTTTGGCAGATAAAAATAAATATTATATATAATAATATAATATTATATATATTTCATCAAATGGCCAGGCCATTAAAAAGGTTCTAGGTTGATGTCAACTCGATATTGAATTGGTCAAAGGGGTATCCTATTTGATATTGGTTAAAAATATGAAATATAGTTTGTATGCAACAGTCTCCTCGGTGCCGTAGCTTCAACTTAACTATGTCTTAACTTGATAAAGGAAAAAAATTGGAAACTTTCGAAGATACAAAAGTCCTGACTGACCTACTACTGTAGACTATTATTTGTCGTCACAAATTTGGAATATCAAGTAGCACAGTTGTCAAAAGACCAAAACAAAACTAATAACAAGGGTTTATTTATTTAATAATAGCACTGAAATAAGTAACAAAACTTTTGTACACAACTTCTTTTCTTTTCCATACTACGTCTGTTAGGCTGGGCGCAAACGAGCCGCCGGTGTTTTTTTTTTTTATATGATATCTCGTAGTTGACCTTGAGAGGTCGTGACTACTTAACCGGATTATCCTATGGCTGCCTTAAGCTAACTCAAAACTTCTAGCCAGGGGCAACCAACGGTATTCGAATGCCGCCACATTTTATAACCCGCTCTCTGCTGTGCAATCTCACAATGGACTCCTGAGTGAGGGTGAGAGGGTGCGGAGCGTGCGGCGGCGCGTTAGTGGCGAGCATTATATGTACGTGTGGCCCGTAGCGGCTTCAATTCTCACCAACCCCGATAACCCCATTATCCTCCTCCAGGAAAGCAGTAGGGCCACGAGTATAGTACACAAACACAAACCGACATTTCGACCTCGCCGCCTAGGTCCCTCGCGAACACCCCGACGTAACCGTCCCCCCCGACCCTTGCTCGACGAAGGGCCAGCCCGCGCCGTAGCTGAACCCGTAGCTTCAAATTCCCCTGATAATAATAATTATCCAGTTCTGATCCAGCCTGTCTCACCTTGCTGTCCTCTCTCCAGCGACGCCCTAAGCCGACGTTCGTACCCCACAGGGGGTGCCCTTAGCGTGGAGTCGTTTCGTAATATAAGAAAATCACTCCTGGCTGGAGGCTTTGAATTAGCTTAAGGCAGCCACAGAATAGTCCGGTTAAGAAGTCACGACCTCTCAAGGTCAACTACGAGATGCAATACATAAAAAATAAAAAAAAAACGGACTCAATTGGCGATTCGCGGACACTGCTGCAGCGCGTGGCCATCACCGGCCACACATCTGCTGTGAGTCCCTACAAATTATTGTATCAAAAAGCGTGTGAACTTTTTGTCATTGGCCGCCAGTGGCTGTGGTCGGTGGCTCATTTGCGCCTAGCCCTACTTAAACTGTTTGGCCCCAGTAGGTAGCCACGTTTATTGCGGCGCCAGAGGCGGGTTTCAGATCGTCAAAGGTGAACGGATATTTGGAACATACATACAAACGTAAACTCACGGCTTCTTCCCATACTCTGTTCAGGAGCACACATTTAAACAATATAAAAACATTATATTAGAATTCTGTGAATAAAATGTCAAATAATTTATTCTTGATCTTGACCAAAAACAAATTGCATTGTTCTTCAAACTGGCCATTTTTAGACCGTTCAATGGCATTGTGACATTATATTTAGGTAATTTCTATAACGTTCAGATTGAAGTCATCATAACAATTTGTTTTTTTTTTATACTTTCTTGGAATAAATAATTTAGCCACAACTAAATAAACAAAAAAAAAACGATCATAAGCTTAATGTGGTTTCTGAAGATCATCCAACCAATTTTCCTGACATCAGTTTGAGGATTTTTTCATCGCCTAAAATTTAAAATAAATTAGTTACACGTCTCTCAGGTATTTTCTTTTTTAAATAAATAAATAAACATTTTTTCTTACTTAATCCGGTAAGGTTTCCTATAGGAACTGCGTTGTTTCGACGGTCCATCTCCAGTAGATACCTTCCACCTAGGAATACGGTGATCATAAGGGCAGCTGACAGAAGAGCACTGGGAATAAATAAATCTATTATTATTATTTATTTATTTCATTTACAATTTTTACATTGTATCAAAAATGTATTGAAAACTAAAACTACATGAATACGTAACTTTAAACAAAAAGGTTACGGAGTCATGAGTGACAGGTTGCAAATTGCAAATTCAGTTACATTTAGGTAGGCACAGTCACGAGCACTAATATGTATACACTTAGCAACTTTTAAAAGTTATTTTCTCCTACTGTGTTGATGGTAATTTTATTTCGTTGCGAATACCTATAGTATTTTGGAACCCATGCAATTATGAAATAGGTCTCACCTCAATCTTGCAGTCGTTATTCGACGAAAATCGCTTTTGTATTTTGCCAAGAGTATACGTATTAGTGCTCGTGACTGTACATTAAAACCGATAAAAATGTCAAGAAAAAACAACAATAAATAATACAAATAATTAAATTTCGAAAAAATTTAATTATTTGTATTATGTATTGTTGGTATCTCCGAAACGGCTGAACCAATTTTAACGAAATGTTCACTGGCAGATTTTATAAGAAGTAACTTAGGCTACTTTTATTTTAGAAAATGATACGCAGGCAAAGCCGCGTGCAGCAGTTAGTAAATTATAAAATATTATCTTACGAAATCACTCAAAACGAAAAAACCCGCCTGTGGATATGGCTTAGCACAAATATTTTAATAGATACTAACGTAAACATATCGCTAAGTAAGTGAATTTTGGAAGTTTAGTTTAGTTTGTGCACGGTTGATGGCAATAGGCTCGCCCCCACATGGGACTTAAACATAACTGCAGGCTTAGCATGACACTCACTATTTCTTCGAAGAATAGACACGGCTCTTTCTATGCAAAGTGACATTTCGTTTCTCAGTTATTGACATCACACCGTAGAAATCCTTCTACATACTTGCGCAAGTTCAGACTTCCACCAGTACCTATGCAAAACATCACAAATATAGTAAGGTGAACGTCAGATTTCGTACCGCTTACTTTTTTTGTTGTTTTGTTATAGAATTTGTACCACATATTAAGGCAACTAAGCCATTTATTTTCATGTAAGTGTACTATTTTTAGAAGTTCGGATTAATTAATAATATAAAAAAAAATATTTTAATAACTACACGTAATTTAGTCGTAAACTAAACGCAGTTTTGTTGGTATTTAAGCTATGCTCGCCATGAAGGTATTACCCGACCTGCCCCCTTCTTAGATGAAGTAATATTAAGAATTAATTAATTATAAATAATATAAATTTACTTAAAAAAAAAACTATTAACGTCATCAATGGTGCCGATTCTCTTGTCACAAATTTCTCTAAACTAGACCAAAAATCACCAAAATTTCGTTTATTCCTGTCAGACGACGTTTCCCATTCTGAAATTAACTAAAGTGATATAAATTAACTATATTATAGTTTGACAGCACTAATGTCATTTTAGTTATTCAATTTAGTGAAAATGGCAATTATGCTATTCTGAATTTGACGTTTTTCACCTAAAATTGTAATTTTCAAACTAAATCAGATTATTTTTAATCGCGATTAAAAAGGTGTGGAATAAAATTAGTTGTCATGAACTAAAATTTACAAACCACATTTCTCTTAGATTTCTTGAAAGTTTGGATGCTTGTGGGTTTGGAAAATCTTAGATCAGTAAGGACGCTTATGTAATTGCAGCTGTTGTCGATGCGGCAGAAAGAAATAATAAAATTATTGATATTAGAAATTCATTCGTGATAACTTAGAGGTATTTTTGTACTGAACATCTAATGACTTAGTTATAATTTGGAAAAAGCATGAAAGTAGAGTAAATGCTGTGGAAATGCGTTCCTTGAGAAGCATGTGTGGTGTGACTATAAATGATAGGCTGAAAATTGATGTGATAAGGCAACGATGCGGTTTAAAGGAAGATATAGTGACAAAAATTGAAAAAAGTATGCTTAGATGGTTTGGTCATGTTGAGAGGATGAATGAACAAAAGGTATTTACAAGGCATATGTGAGTGGAAATGCCAGGAGGGGACGCCCCAGAAAGACTTAAAGTGACCTCATTAATGATGTTTGTCAAAAAGGTCAGGTGCGTAGTACTCGCAACCGGCGTGGGTGTATGACCAAACTTAAATGTATGAACGTAAACGAAGCAGAAGGAGCATGTAAGGAGTGTAGCAGGTGGCATTCTATAGTTTCTGCCTACCCCCATGGGAAGAAGGCGTGAGTTTATGTACATGTGTGTATGTGTATAATTTGGAAAACAAGTGGATAAATCTATTTCCAGATTCTGTGAAATAAGAAACTTTTTTTTTACTATCAAGAAAGAGTTCAGTTATTAGAGTTCAACTATCAGTTGGAAACATTGCAAGACCGTTCCAACCCATTCCAAATGGCTGAAAAAAGATTTTTGTACTTACTCCCTAGATTGGGACAGACGAACAAGATGTCCTTGATAGGGCTTTCCTACGGCGACGAGAATACCGGAGACTTTACTGAACGATAAACCGGATTTATAGAGAAAGCTCAATCAGGAGGCTCAGTAGGCGCTCAGGTTTGAATGGAATGAGTTAGTGAAAAAGCTCATCGGAGATAGTGATTATCCAATGTGTTATCCCATGTACCCATATTATGACGCCAGCTCAACAGAACAGCAGGACTAAAGCCACGTTGTGGTAGTTACACACAAATAACGAGACATTTTTCTAGAAAACAATATATTTTTATAAATAATAAAGCTACATTTTTGTTTATTCATTAAGTTTTTGTTTCCTATATTCTTCCTATAAAGACATGGGTGCCATTATTTTCTCATGCCACCCTCATTCCTCATCTTTTTCACATAGAATGGTCTCCTCCCTCGCTGTCTTTGCAAGGTTAAATAGTATTGGTGCTTGGTGTGGCTTTCATAGCAGCAGTCAAACTCGTACCTGTAAACAAGTATAATTTGTTATTAAAAAACACTGAAACCCTGGTGCAAAAGCAATAGGAAGTAATATACATTAGTACCTACATATATTTCTAAATGGTATATTTGTGTGAACAAGCTCTTAAAGGACATAAAAATACATAGCTATTATCAGCTACTGCTTTAACTTTATTTGGTCAGTTTACATTAAGTAAGACAGTTCTAGTAAGTAGATATAAAATCAGAGATAAATACCTTTCATGTTGGACAATTTCTTTATGTCACCTTTTTCTTACAATCTGCCACTATGTATTAGGACATTCAGTATTTTTTATGACATGTTCTGTCTTGCTTGTTAAGTGTCCTTTGACACATCCAAGGTTATGAAACAATCCACACAGTTATGAAACAACAAGCTAAGTTTGTCTGATGAAATCCTGTGGAATTTTGTGTTTTAGCCTGTGTATTCCTTTTTTATCCATTAGGTTGTTAGCCTGGATATATGGGTACCGTGTAATTCTTTCTTTATACGACTTGAGATAGCTTTTTATTTCCTCTTTACTGTCGGTATTTTTATATCATGGTGTAGAGCTTCATTTGGTACAACAATGGGGCGTTTGTGATTGTTCTTAGAAGCTTGATCTGAAATCGCTGTGTTATCTCTATATTAGAGTATGATGCTGTTCTCCATAGCTGAATGCCATAGGGATAAAGGCTCGATTATAGCTTTGTTTTATTTTCCAGGTCAAATAGTGACCAGTAGAACTTTCTTAGTGAAAATGTGTTTTTCCAAGGAACGTCTTCCTTGGAAAAACACACTGTCGAGGTTTATACCAAGGTCTT
Source organism: Atethmia centrago (assembly GCA_905333075.3). Taxonomy (NCBI): domain Eukaryota; kingdom Metazoa; phylum Arthropoda; class Insecta; order Lepidoptera; family Noctuidae; genus Atethmia; species Atethmia centrago. Next base: position 12,765,996 of record HG995377.1, on the reverse strand, counting down.
TCACATGGTCAGCTTGAGGCACTTGTATTCTATTTAATGGAGCTTATTATTTTCATTGCTACCATCGCAAACACATTGAAATAAATTTTATTTAATAATAAAATCAAATTTGAATTTTCCAATAAAACATTTTACTTTTGTCTGTCGAAGTTACGACAGATACAAAAATCATGGATTTGACAAATTTATTGTTTTTTTTGTTACTATTTTGAATATAATCTGTGTCGAACGCATTTTGTCACCTCTATTTTGGCTCAACTTACGATTGTCAAACTCGAATATAATTGTGTCAAAATTGTTTCTAATTTTAGTGAAACTTATTTGCAGAATAGCTTTTAGGATTCTCTTAACCAAAAATAAGAAGTTTTAGTGATAGTTTAGTTAAGTTCGGTGAACAACAGAATCGGCACCATTATCAAACTGTTGCAGTCAGCTTCTGGACTTAGGTATCTCCTAATGCACTCCGCTGAGTAGGTACGATCATCATCTCAATTTACCTACTTGATAGTAAGTAAAACACTACAAAAATAGCGACAAACAATCTAGAACATATACTTTATTATCAAAATAATGTTTATGTGCCTTTATGTAACAATCTACATTGGTACACTAGTACATAACTTTAAAAAATAAAACTGGTTATAACTTTTACGTCCCAAGTTCTAAAAATCCAATAATTTAAAAAGGGCTTGTCTATCACATTAACTGCCAATTAAAACAAAAAATACCCCAAAACACGAAATTTTATCAGCGGTACGAAATTCTCATACAAGCCTGCCGTTCGCCTTTCCTCAAAAACCTTAATAATAATAATAATAAAGAAATAATAATAATAATAAAGTAATAATAATAATAAAGTATTTATTTGCAAAAAACATGGTATAAATGGTGTTTCAATAATTACAATAAAGAGCTTACATGTTTTGCCAGAATTGTACTTTTTTTTTTTTTTTTTTTTAGGGTGGGAAATCATCAAATAACTTCTCCCGCTCTGGGCGGAGCGGCAGGGTGTGTCAGACTCTTACTGACTAAAACCCACCCGTATTCCTTCCTGTTGCCTGTGTTGCGGGGGCCTCGGTGACCCATAAGTACCTTCCCGCGACCCCGGCAGGCATCGGCCCTAGTGGACCCCTACTTTTGTGCTGACGACATCTCTTTGAGGCGCGCGTGGAATACGACGCGCCGTCGACCCGGGCCTGGTCTTTACCGGACGGTGAGCTACCCATTGCTCACCGTCCGCAAGCCCACGCCTACGGTGGCCGGAAATCCGCCCGGGATTCCCGACGCCCTGGGCGTCTCCTGCGGCGGCTAGGGGCGAGAGGGCGCGAAACTTGCCTTTCCCTCAACCGTCCCGCCTCCTCCTTTGCGAGCATTACTGCTTCGCAGAAGGAGGTGACGGCTGCCCATGCCCTCTCGCTCCGTACCATGGCCTGAACCAGGGCCGGACGCGAGAGGTCTCTGCCGCCGATCGCCTCCACGAGGACACGGCGGTGCTCTGCCCAAGCCGGGCAGACCTCCACCGTATGCTCCACCGTGTCCTCCAGGCGATCCACACAGTGGTGACACCCGGACGTTTCCTCCCGCCTTATCCGACACAGGAACCTCCCGAAGCTGCCGTGTCCGGTGAGGACCTGCGTCACGCGGAAGTTGAGGACGCCGTGGCGCCTCTCCAGCCACTCCTCAAAGAGGGGACTTATCGCCGCAATCGTGGCGTGCCCAGCACTGGGTTGCAACAACCGTACTTTCCATGACGCCATGAGATCCCGCCGGAGCTCCGTCCGCTGTGCCGCGATTTCTCGCGGCAGCGAGCTTACGCCCCGGCGTTTCGCCTCCTCGCGCCACTCCCATACGTGCGCGAGGACTTTTGCCTCCAGATCCCATGGCGGCAATCCGGCAAGGAGGCTCGCTGCCTCACAGGAGACCGTGCGGTATCCTCGGACCATCCGGATGGCCATGACCCTTTGGGCCGCGCTCAACCGGCGGGCTGGCCGCAGCGCCAGAGAGCGCGCCCATACAGGTGCCCCGTAGAGGGCCATGGACCGCACGACCCCCGCGTAGAGCCTCCGGCAGGAGGCGTTTGGACCCCCTAGATTGGGCAGGAGCCGCTTCAATGCAGCGCCCGCCCGCCCCAGTTTGGGAGCCAAACGTCGGAAATGCTCCACGAAGTTCCACCGGCTGTCGAGGACGAGTCCCAGGTACTTCATCGTCGACTCGACGCCGATAGAAACCCCTCCTACCGTTATTTGGGACCCCAACGGTGGCGCGTTCCGAGGACCATGAAAACACATGGCCTCGGACTTGTGCAGGGCCACCTCGAGTCCCAATTGCCGGATCATTTCGACGATTGTCGCAACCCCGCGTGCCGCTAATTCGGCCGCCGCCTGGTGCGACCTCCCCTGCGCCAGGACCAACGTGTCGTCAGCGTAGCACACTACGCTGACGCCGCTAGGGAGGTGGGCGCGCAGCACCCAGTCGTATCCGATGTCCCACAGATGCGGCCCCAGGACCGATCCCTGTGGGACACCGCACGACATCTCTTGCCGGTTCCACACTCCCTGGTGACCGGGGTAGATGACGGCCCTGTCCGTCAAATAGGCCTCGACCACACGACAGAGGTAGGTCGGCATCCGGTGATACCGGAGTGCCTCCCTGATACAACTCCAGGGCAGGGTATTGAAGGCATTGGCGATGTCTAGGGACACCGCCAAGACGACCCCACCCTGGGCAACAGCATTCCCCGTCGTCAGGGCTCGCACACGCATGATGGCGTCCACCGTAGAGCGCCCTCTGCGGAAACCAAACTGGCTCTCCGCCAAATCCGGCCCCACCCGCACCAGCTGGCCGACGAGGCGGTCTGCAATGACTCTTTCAAAGAGCTTGCCCACCTCGTCGAGCAGCACGATGGGCCGATAAGCGGAAGGAGAGTCCGCAGGGCGCCCTGCCTTCTTTATGAGGACCAGTTTCCCCGTCTTCCAGCGAAGCGGGAACTGGCCCCTCTCCATGCATGCGCTTAGGAGCCCCCTAAGTCGAGGCCCGAGAGCCTCCAAGGCCAGGACCCAGGCCTTCCCAGGTAAGCCGTCGGGTCCTGGGGCGGTATTTTTGGCATTAAGCCTGCGTACCGCCGCTCTCATTTCTCCCTCGGTCACCTCCGGAGCATCGTCGTCGTCGTCGGCGGTGTGGTCCGCATCAGGCACCGCAGTAGGCGGAGCCATAGGCGGGGAGGAGTGTTCCCCTCGCGAAGGGAACAGAGCGCTCACCACGTCCTCCATAAGCTGGGGCCGGAGACTCTGCGTTAGCGGGGGAGCCCATGGGCGGAGTTTATCTCGCACTACCTTGTACGGGCGTCCCCACGGGTCCCTGTCTAGAGTCCCCAGCGACTCCTCGCGGGCCGAACCCCTGGCCCGCAGGATCTCCGCTTGGAGGGCGGTCTTCGCCGCTCTGTACCCCTCGTACAGCTCCGCCTGAATGGCTTCCGTATCCGGAGGTTTGATACGGAGCCTGCGGTGCCTGGTGTACCGGCGTCGCGCAGCCACGCACGCAGGAGGAGCTCCCGGTCCAGCTGCTTCAGCGCCCACCGCGGACCACTCGGGGCCCGTCGGACCGGCGCGTCCGAGGTCTGGGCGGAGACGTCGAACCGGATATACCGGTGATCGGAATAGGTCTCCACCCCCTCCATGACACGCCAGTCAACTACACGCGGCGACAGAGCGGGGCTGGCGAACGAGATGTCCACCACTGATTCACCCCGCATCCGCACACACGTGGGGACAGAACCCCGGTTTAGGACGACCAGGCCTGTCTCCAGAGCCCAGTCCTCCACCATCCTGCCCCGTGTGTCCGTTAACCGGGAACCCCAAGCCAAATTCTTGGCATTGAAGTCCCCGAGGACGACCACGGGGAGGGAACCAAACCCGACGACGACGTCTCTCAACTCCGCAAGGGAGTTGTGGAACTCGGCAAGAGTTCGGTTCGGAGAGAGGTAGACCCCTACCACAACAATCTCTCCGAACCGTGCTGCTACGCAGCCCCGTCCTCTCTTGACGGCCTCGAGGTACGGGGTACCGGCGGCGGCCGACGAAATTAGGGTCACTGAGCCGCTCAGGTCCTCCACCCAGTCATCCCTGGGCGGGACAAAGTACGGCTCAGCGACCACGGCGATGTTAATCGACCACTGCGCCATGCTCTGGAGCAACAGATCCTGAGCGGCGGTGCAGTGGTTGATGTTCGCCTGGAGGAGGCGTAATGGGGCCATTATTGGCACTCCATAATGGCATTGGCCTCCTCCCGAACCAGGGGTCCTGCCGCGGCGGCTATGGCGGCGACGACTGCGGTGGTGGAAGCGGCAGCGGCGGCGGCGGCAGTGGCGGCGGCTGCGGCGGTGACGGCGGTGGCGGTGACGGCGGTGGTGGCGGTGGCGGAGGGCTTACCCCTGGCCTTGGCTTTAGCGGGTGGGGTGCAGGCCTTGCCCCCCATCCGGTGGTCGGCCGGCTTGCCAGCCGCCGCACATACGGCACAGTGCGGCGTGACGTTGCAGGAGCCGGCCTTGTGCCCGGGCTGACCGCAGCGGTAGCAGAGACCGCTGCGGTCCACCTCCGAGGTGCAATTGGCTTGCACGTGGTCGCCCACCTGGCAACGGAAGCACCTCAGAGGTCTGGGCTCCAGCGGTTTAACCTGTGCTGACACCCAGCCCACCAACAACCTTTGGCCCTCTCTAGCAATATTTTTGGCCGCCGACACGGGGCAGCTCACCATAGCGGTTTGCAGCCCCGCGGAGTCAGGATGGATGGTGCCCACCCTCACCTGCTCGGCAGAGCACCCCCCAGTCCTAACTACTGCGGCGACCACCTTTTCCTCCATCACGGAGTCGTCCAGGCCCATGATGCGCATGCTAGCGCACTTGGTGGGCCTGGACACTCGGACCTCGTCCGCATTTAGGGACGCCCTGAGCCTTTCGGCCAGAGCGTCAACGGCCGGGCCAATGGCCGCACCGGGGACCTCCACCATTCGGGCCCCAGTCGCCGTCACCTTCATTTTTAGGCCAGTGGCAGCGCCGAGCTCCTCGAGGCGCACCACCTCACCCACCTTCGCCATAACAGTCTTGTAGGACACGCCCTTCTTTTCCGCATCCGGCTGTAGTGTAATCACTACGGCTGCGGAATTCGGGGCGCGGAGCCTAGCCGCGGCGGTGCGCTTCTTGCGCTGCTGCCGCCTCTCCCTCTTTTTGGCCGCTCTTGCTGCCTTACCCGCCTTCTTCTTCTCCCCGGCCACTTGCCATTCGGCATCGGCCGGAAGAGATTCAGGAGGCGGCGGCGGCCGTCTCACCACTAGGGCCGATGCCTTCGCTGCCAAGGCCGGAGCCCTCTTCCCCTGGACTGGAGCTCTCGCTGCTGGGGCTGGAGCCTTCGCCGCCTGCGCTTTTGCCGTGCCATTGCTCTGCCCCGACGACCCCGGTTTGGCCGTGACACCCGCGGCAGCCGAGTATGAGGCGGGCTTCTGCTTGCCCGAGGCCGGCTGGCTCGCAGCCAACGGGGGGCGCAGGACGATGGCCTCCAGGGCGGAGAAACGACTCCGCAAGGAAGCCATTTCCTGCCGCACCAGGGTCAGAACCCGGTCCTCCACAGACACGGGCCATCCCTGTCCCTGCTGCTGCCCCCCTTGCGGCTCCATCTGGGGGCCGGATCCTCGGAGCCCAGCCAGGTCCGCTCGGAGCTTCTCATTCTCCTTTCGGAGAAGCTCCATGGCGGCTGTCAAGCGGGCGATCTCCGCCCGCATCTCTGACATGCCATCCGGAGGAGGCCCGACGTGGAGGGCCTCCGCTGCCGCCACAATAGAGGCCGTGGCCGCGGCTATGGCCTGATCCTTAGAGGACCTGAGCCTCTTAACGGATACAGCCTTGATCGCCGCGGCCACCACCTCCGCAAACCCATCCACATGCTCCGAATTGGAGCCACCGGCGTCCGGCCCCCCGCCGGAAACCTCAGAGAGGGGCCCCTCCATGGCGAGCTTCTCAACTCGCTGAGCTGGCCGAGCTGGGCTGGTAGGCTCGGCTGGACTGGCTCGGCTCGGCTTGCTAGGGTCCCTAGTGGAGGGCCCTCTGTCCACCCCTTTAATTCCTCGGGCTCCGCCCCGCCGGCTGGAGTGTATCTTCTTCATCCTCCGCCCGACCCCTTCGTCGGAGGACGACCCCGAGTTGGGGCGCTTCGGGGCTCTTAAGGACCCTCTCTTCCTGTCCCTGATCTGTTTGCGCTTTGAGCTCCCAGAGCTCTTTGCGCCGGATGCAGCGTCGGATTCCGACCCCGCATCGCTCTCCTCCTCTTTACGTCCGGTTGTTTTTTTGTTTTTTAGAAATGTGTCCATATTGTTCCCACGAGTGTGGGGGATCTATTCAGTCCACCTAGGTTCACCCCCTGTCCCTAGGTAAGTGTAGATTTATAACCCAACCAGGGGGTCCACTGGTACCCTGGCTGGGGGTGCGCTAACGACTGATGCACCACCTACAACTACGAAGTTGCAGATGACACTACTCCTCAGCCATTCATATCCTCGCCACGCACCAAAACTTGATATTAGAGGAATTGTTTATAGAGGTTATCTTCCTCGCGATCCGGGCGACCAAGCCAAGATCCTCGTCCCGTTCCAAGTCACAAAACATGACTGTGATCTCTTTACGGATTACGATTTTGACGGTTGCAGTCAGGAGAATCAGTTCTCCCGCTGCTAGCTCGCTGGCAGGGTGAGTGCACAACGAGCACCGCCCTTGCTTCTCCCCTATGTTCTCTGTTTGGATCAGAGAGACACGAGGAAAAACGTCGGCCCATATTGGCCCCTCCTTCGCGGACCTTCCCTTCCGCCTCGCCACTCTGCGCCCACTCGACCTGCCCTCTGTAAGCAGAGGGGGGAGTGGACGACCGACGATCGAGCATGAAGCTCCCCGCCACGCAGAAATTCGCCACGGTCAATACCCTCTCCGAAACATGGAGAGACTATTGGCCGTGCCCAGGATGCACCGGCCCGACGACTGCTCTTTCCCCCGAACGTATTCGAAGGGAACCAGCAGCAATCAGGCACACGAGGAGGTTTTCTGCACGCACCCCGCCAGAATTGTACTTAGCATGCAAATTTTTACTTAAAACTAACATGAGTATTTCTTTGCCATGAATTCTTTAAGACTATAGAAATTATTAGAATTCAACCAATCAAACAATTTTACCTTAAATAATCTAGAGTTTAAGTTTTTTATGTTACTCGGTATCTTATTATATATACGAACACAAGTATATAAGCAGCTTTTATTATATTTAGCAAATTTGGGAAGATCATGCAGAACGAGTCTCTGTGGATCACGCTGGCTCCGTGGATTAATATCATTAGATGATATAAACAAAGCTGTATTGTTATTAACGAACATGCATATTTCAAATATATAGAGGGACGGCAGAGGTAACAAACGTAGTTTTTTAAATATAGGTTGACATGATTCCTCCGGGTGCATCCCGTGAATTGCCCTAATGCACTTTTGTAAACAAATGCTCTGTTTATGTCTGTGCTATTTCCCCATATTATAAGCCCGTAGCGTAGTACCGATTCTACATATGCATGATATAGGTCATAAGAGCTGTTTTTAGATTTGTTATATTTTTGATTTGCTTAAGAGCATATACAAATTTATTTATTCTCTTTGAAGCATTATCCACATTACGCCTAGAAACTTCGTTTGTGCTACTTCTTTAATTTTTGATACATTTAATCTAATATTATATTTAGGATTATTACATTTGTTGAAATTAATATATACGGATTTATTAAGATTTATTTTTAAATTATTTATGTCAAGCCATTGTATTAATTTATCTATAGTATTATTAATGTCGGTCTCATGATTATTTATAAAATTATTACATTTTTCTGTCGCTATAATAATAGTAATGTCATCAGCAAACAATATACATCAGTGGTTAGTTATATTATTAATGTCATTTATGTACAGCAAGAACAGGATAGGCCCCAGCACACTTCCCTGTGGTACACCACATGTATTATGCTTGTATTTTGATGAAAAAGGCACCTTAACATGATTTTCATCAATTTTATCATTAATGATTCGTTGTTGTCTGTTACTAAGATATGATTTTATCCACTGAAGTGTAGGACCCCTGATACCGACTAATTCAAGTTTTTTGAGCAACAGATTGTGGGAAACTAAATCGAAAGCTTTTGAGACATCAAAAAATAGCCCAGTGGTCAGATTTTTTTTATTGATGTTCATTCACAAGAGATAATACTGCCAATGTAGTGGACTTGTTTTTCTGAAAGCCATATTGTTCCTTGCTAATTATATGAAATTTATCGCAGTAGTCAATTAGTCTTCTATACATACACTTTTCATATATTTTGGACAATATAGGTATTATCGTTATAGGACGACAGTTATTAATGTCAGATTTTTCTCCTTTTTTATATAAAGGCTTGACTATTGAGTATTTCAGGGCATCAGGAAAAGTTCTAGATGCAAATGATATATTAATTAAATGTGTCAGAACAGCAGTTAATTGATTGGTACACTCTTTGATAATTTTGGTGTTGGTTTCATCATAGCCCACAGAATTAGAACTAGCCAATAACATTATCTCTCGTCTAACCTCACCTTCCTCCATAGGTTTTAAAAACATCGAGTTAACAGATGCACTAATATGAGGTTTTATGCTTTTCTGAGTTCTCGTATGTGGTAAGTTAATATAATTATCATTAAAGACAGTGGCAATATCAATAAGATTTTTTAATGTTATGTTGTTAACTGTGATTTTCTCCATATTTCCTATGCAATTTGTATCGTGCATTTCATTTTTAATTACTGCCTACGTGGCCCTACATTTGTTTTCGTTCTTGTTGATATATTTAATGTTTGCATATTTTTTTGAATTTATTATACATTTTTTTAGAATATTGGAATATGTCATATAATTAATTTTGTTATTTGCATTTTTATTCTTATAGTATTTATATCTTAGTGCACGTTTTTTTAGACAAGATTTCTTTAAGCCATTACTTATCCAATTTTGTTTATTTTTATTATTGTTCTAACACTTACTGTACACTTGCGCAAGTATTTTTCGTAACGTGTATGGCTACTATAACGCTTTGCTTGGGTTAAGAGGACTTATTTGAGTAGTAGATAACCAGCGCTTTCGATCACTCAACGACGAACAGGACAGTCACAAATTAAAGTACCTATAACACATACATAACATAACGCCTGTAATCTCCGAAGGGTCAGCAGAGGTGTACCTATAGTACTCTCACATTTGGGCTGTTATATTTAAGTCCCATTAATAGCGGTGGACCCTATTGCCGTCAACCGGGCGCAAATCAAGACTCCGGGCTGCTACTGAGAAATTTCTGATGAAAAACCCAATAACACTGCCCAACCTGGGAATCGAACCCAGGACCTCATGCTCAGCACTAGCGCTTGCGACCAATGAGTCAGTTTTTCGGTGATTAAAGTATAAATTATGCAAGATTATGCATAGATAATATGTAATCTTCACACTCGTAGGCTTCAAGAACTCTTTAAGACGCTGACAACACCAAAACCGCGGTCAATGTCAGATTGCATAGAAAAGAAGATGGAGAAGCGCGATGACACAACGCTTGTAATTATTGCAAAATATGAAGAAATTATCTATTTACTCAAAATTGAGTTGAGTAATCGAAAATAAAAAACAACCAAGTTCTGCATTCAAATAAGACGTTCTTGTTATTAATTAAATATGTAACGTGTGTTGATATTAAATACAGATATTTTGCATTAGAACTCAAAGTAAGAGGTTAGTTTAACGTTAGTTTGTATCGAGATTTTTTTTTTCCAAAACGTGTTTTGGTAACAACCAAGTTTTGGGAAAATCTTCAAAATTAACATATATTTTTTCCGCTACCACAAACAATACAGATTTGGAGAGTTCATTTTTTTTTTAAGAGAAGCCAATTTTGGTCAATTGGGTCTTGTCGTCTTGTCAGCGCCTTAATAAGGGCCTGATAAAATGTTCAATGCCTTTTTTTTTTGAGGGTGGGAAATCATCAAATAACTTCTCCCGCTCTGGGCGGAGCGGGAGGGTGTGTCAGACTCTTACTGACTAAAACCCACCCGTATTCCTTCCTGTTGCCTGTGCCCGCGACCCCGGCAGGTTCAATGCCTAATGTGGTAGTTCTATAAATGTATGGTGCTAATGTTAGATAATGAACTGAATTAAAGTAACAATAAATTAGCAAGTTTTTTACGAACAAATTCGAACCTATAAAGGTATTGGATACCTATACAAACTGGTTTAGGTAAGGCGATTTAGTTGACCACGTTTATAATAAATTTTCATTATTAAAAAAATGGACACATACAATTAAATAAAAAAATGATAATAATAATTATGTGGGAATTCATCATAAAGCGGCAACACACAAGGTATAAGGTATGATAAAAGATAGGTATGACAACACTGGACAGAGAAGATGGACGACAGTAAAAGACGTAATGTGCAGTAACGTGAGTGGAATAAAATTATGAAAAATATAGAAGTTTAGCAATTTTGCTTTTTATTTACAACGATCCCTACATATATGTATATAATTTCGATTAAAAAAATCTGATTCAAATTAAATAACATGAAACAACACGAATTTTTCGAAATCGTCTTGATTCTTTCCAAGTTTACCTTGGCTTACACTGACTAATGACAAACGGTGAAGAAAGCTGATAGGTTATTTAATTTTACGAAAATATTAAAAGATAAATATTAAAAAATAAAATTACTTACAATCCAGCCATAATAATAAGTAGTGGTTACGTTGTCAAAGATTAAACTAAACTAAAGAAAGTCGTGTTAAATTATTATTCGTTATCGGAATGCGCTGTTTCCTGCAATTTATTGTTTATTTATTTGCACATTTCCTTTACTTTTAACACCGAATATGACTGTACAAAAATACTACTACATATTTTGTTTACGGTTCCATTATATTAAATATTGAATGTTGCTATTTTAAATATTATATTTATATAAACATTTCGAACTAAGTATTGTATTTATTTTATTTCTTATTTTGTTATTTTTATCTCGTATGTAAGGCATTTTCTCCAACTTGTTCTTTTCGTGTTTATGTTCTTTCTTTAAGTAATGTTTACCGCAAATAAACTTATTTGTTTCTTTCTTTCATTATTATTATATTTTCTTTATTCATTGTTAATACATACAGATTACATTTTAATATTTCAATTTCAATTTCAAATATTTCAATTACATTTTAATATATTTGAATATTATTATAAAAATAGATATAACTACAAATTATTTATGTATTTTCGGTTTTTACTTACTCCTTACTGATCTTACTTCTTACCGAATTCCATGATTCTAGGTAACGGGAAGAAGAATACTCGTAGGTTTTGATTTATTTGTGAGTGTTAAAATATGAGGCATAAATGGCCGTTTTTAATGTGTTTTTTTACAGCTCCAAGGTATCGTAGATCTGATTATATAGTATTTGATATCGATTTCAACTTGATACCTCCACGTGTTCCATTCGTTTCTTTTGAGGTACAAAACCGAAAAAAACGAAACGAACCGTTGTAAACCCCTTTTTTACAGGATTTTTGTATAAAAAAGTTTGGTCTTTTTTAGACAATAAGCCTGGACAAAAAGGCCCACGCAAGAGACAGTTTCATTTCTGTTATTATAGCGGCCATAGTTTCATGTACTTTGGCTAGCTATTACACATACATACATAAACTCACGCCTGCTTCCCATGGCAGAATCTATAGAACGCCACGCTAGCTATTAGGCCGCTCGCCCACGGCGACTTTTTGTAGCGATGCTGTCGCGCGTTTCGTAAACGCGCAACAGCATCGCTACTAACGCCTGTTAGTCGCATTTGCAACGCGCTACAGAAGCGATGCCAACGCGCTACTAACGCGCTGCAGCATCGCGACTGTATCGATACAAACGCGCGACCGTGTCGGACGACATCGGGGAGAGAACGGAGGGAGGGTGACGCGTGAGTGGAGAACCGTGCATCAGTGCAACACAGACAGGTCGAGAGTGCTGTTGTCCGTCACATGCAAAATGGATTCGTTCGACACAGAAACATTTATTATGGCAATTCAGAACCGTCCTGTAATATGGGACTTCGCGTCTTCGTAATTATTCGAATAAAATTGCAAAAAGAAAGGCATGGGAAGAGATAAATGAAATCAAATGATTCAGGATTTGGAGAAAAAACAAATAAAGAAAAGAATGCTTGTGGTAAGTTATTTAGGTAATTGCATTAAATTAAAATATTTTATCATGTTAAATGTAGATGAGTGGTGAGAATAATGAGATGTTCTAGAATGAGTGAATCAAGTTACGTTTACAGCTCTTTCTAGTTACTTATAGCTATTTTAGGTTACATTATTTCAAATTTTTGAATCTTGCCACGGTACAGATCCTACACCGGTGAAATAGTCAGTATATATGTTTCGGATTGCAGTACCACTTAGTTCTGATCTTCGTCTTCCAATTAAATGTAAATTATCTCTGGTGAATCTTGGAATCCGACTATACTCAAAGTGTGATCGAAGTTGTACCCATCTCGCTTACGTATAAAATTGTGCAATACGCAACACGCTTTAATAATATTCGTAGCAAAATCAACATTAACGTTTATTGGCCGGTTGAAAATTTTAAATTTGTTACTCAATATACCAAACGTACATACAATATAACGCCTTGCGCGCGTCAAGCGGTAATTGTATATTCTCTTATTTCGTGGTAAATGTTTTCCAGCGTATGGTCTTTGAAAGTGTTGTGATAAGGCAATTCCTTCATCGCCAATAAACGAAAACGGTATAGGTATTCCATTGTTAGATATAGGTCTTGGTTGAGGTATATTATAATTTCCTTGTCGTAACTTTTTTACCCATTCGCTGCTGTCATGTATTGTTGAATCTGAGCTCTTTCTATAGCATCCGACATCTATATCTATGAAATTGTAATTAGCGTCACATATTGCTAGCAACACGATGGAAAAAAAAATGTTTATAATTGTAATATTCTGAGCCAGTATGACATGGTTTTATAATTCTTATATGTTTTCCATCTATTGCTCCAATTAAGTTAGGAAAATTAGCATGTTTCATAAATCCTTCTGCGGTTTCTAAATGTGATTCTTCTGTTGGTTCTGGCATAGAGATGTCTTTTAATTTTTTCCATATTACTTCCACAGTTTCCTTCATAATCGTACGTGCAGTAGTATGTCCACATTTAAAATCCAAATGAAGTTCTGTCAAATTACATCCAGTTGCTAAGTACCTGTCAAAAAGGAAAAAAGAAAATAAATTATTATAAAATACATACATACTCGGATGACTATTTTTACCGTCTTGAAAAAAATAGGGTATAATAGGTGAACGGAGTAGAAGCCACAGCATTGAATTTTTTTCTGTTTTTTTTTTTACAATATCATTCAAAGAAATTGATCTATCAATAAATACTACACATTTGAAGTAAACTTTTCATACTAGAACAACATTTTCTTTCTCTCCAGTCATGTCACATTGTTTATGTTTCCGCGTGTACATCGGGCGCCCGGTGATAGTTATTTATTTATAGATCAATTTCTTTGTAAGTTATTGAAAACCAAAAAATACTATGCCATATTAGCTCCACTCGCATTAATTTTTCAATTGCATAAAAATAATAAACTTGTATATCTTTTTCCAGCTATTGAACTCCAGAAAAAATGGAAAAGTTTAAAAGATTCCTTTAACAGAGAACGGCAAAAAGAAAAAAACTGTCCCAGTGGGTCCGGGGCTAAACCCAGAAAACAATATGTTTACTATAAATTATTGACATTTTTACAACCTTTGACCGAAATCAGACCGCCAAGTCAACCTACAGTTACTGAGGAAAACGACTCCGAAGGCTGTTTGGAATCTTTTGTTATTCCAAAATCAAAGAAGCTTAAAAAAAGTGATGGCGTTGATGATGCACAAAACAAATTATACGAAATTCTAACTGAGAAATTGAACAAAGTCACGCCCACCATTCAACATCCAGATCAACATTTTTTACTTTCGCTTTTTCCACATTTTAGTTCCACAAAGGAAGAATATAAACTTGATGCGAAAGCTGAAATGATAAATTTACTTCGCAAATATAACAATATGGCACAAACGTCTGCATGAACCACTCACTATGGATATCAGTCTGGATACCAAGGCTACGACACTCGTACAAGTACTGAAAGTAGCGTGTCGCAACTAATAAATAGCTACCACTCGTCGCCAACGCCTGCTGGTGCCAATGTCAATACTGCAGGTAGTTCATTGCAACATAATGATAATGAATATAATTTCAGCAATGATAATTCTACACAAGATTCTATTATAACAAACCTATATTCGCCGTAAAATAAAAAGTAAGAAATTACAAACCTGTTTATGATTAATATTGAATTATTAATAAGTATTATTTTTAGTTGTGATTAAAGCTGTGATTAAAAATGTGCAAAAACTATTAAAAGATAATTAGCATAATATTTGGTTTTTCTTACCTTAAAGTTATTGTTAGTCGTTCTTCAGCTGATATACATTGTCTCATCACTGTATTTCTGCGTGTCAACTCTGGTTTTACAATGGAAAGCAATTCACAAAACGTCGAATATGACATTCTATAACAACTTCGGAATTTGAGATCATAGTTTTTTAGTATTTTAAACGTTGTTACATGATGTCCACAAAGTAATCTCTCTTTATTAAATGGGTGCACCCAATATTGACGCTGCTTTCGTTGCCTACGCTTTGGCTGCTTACGTAAAAGCAGCACCAAAGAAAACGTGACTAATGTTGCCTCAACGGAGTCCATCTTGCAACTGTAGCGATCGCAGGTATTTTTATGCCGTTACTGAATCGCGTTTGCATCGCGACAGAAGCGCGACAGTATCGCGTTTGCATCGCGACTGAATCTGGGCTCGTGGGCGTGGGCACACAGCTAGCGACCGCTTCACGACTGTATCGATGCGGACGCGCGACAGCATCGCTACTGCATCGCTACAAAAAGTCGCCGTGGGCGAGCGGCCTTACGGTTCCAAAAATACAACTTGTAACTGAGACAGATGAGTACTTAATTACTAAAGTAAATTAAACTTTGTATAATAATAATGTCCAACTAATGACATCCTTTTTGGCATCGTACAGATCTTTTTGTTTTTTTTTGTTTTGTATTTTGTTTATTAGAACAAATATGCCAATTTTGTTAGTTCTTAATGCTCCTTTTTTACTTTTAGTAATTCTTATGCGAATTCCAAATAAAACATTTTTCTTTCTTTCTTTCTTTAACGACGTTCCCAGTCTACAAACAAAACAAAAATCAAATACATAATATCCAATTAGTCATTATCGCTAGTCGGCTGATTGGCAGAACTCATTAGTCGGTTCGTCACTACTGTATAGATTTTTTGAAAATATTTAATTTAATTTCAATGTTTGGATTTAGGTGTTTACATAATCAGCCTATAATGTTCCCACTGCAGGGACACAGGCCTCCTCTCTGTGAGAGGAAGTAGGCCGTAATCCACCACGCGGGCCCAGTGCGGGTTGGTAGATGTCACATGTCTTCGAATTTTTGATTCTAGGACATGCCGGTTTCCTCACGATGTTTTCCTTCACCGTTTTGAGAGCAGTGGTGATGAAATTATTTACACAAAGTAAAGCACCTGTCTGGGTTTGAACCTACGATCTACAACTCGTAGTGTCGCGCCCGTTACCACTGGGCCACCACTGCTATCTCATTTAGGTGTTTGATGGTTTCAAAATATGTACATATAAATAACGTGCTTTCAGTTCGGTTGTCGACGCACATCTGACAATATGGCGGTTTAGATCATATTTCGCGCGTTCAATATATTGTTATAACATCAAAACAGTGTGATGTGAGTGGAATCGCCGGGACGCCCTAGAAGAATATAATTAGAGTGACCTCATTAGTGATATTCTTCAGAAAAGTCAAAGGTACGTAGTACTCGGTACCGGCGTGCGTGTATGACCAGATGTATAAAGGTAAACGAAGGTAAAGGAGTCTGATGGATCGTAAAATGTGGCGTTCTGTAGTTTCTGCCTACACCCATGGGAAGAGTGTATGTGTCAAAACCATACCTACCTAATTCAAATAACTGTATGGCTTAAGTAGACCACCACCACCACACACCACCACCACAGTACACCACCTGTTTCAGCATAATTAAGTCGAAATCATGTTGCTGGTTCTCATCTAGACCCATTCTGTGGGTAGTCGTAGAAGTTTTTAAATATGCGGCTACGAGCGTAGCACATATTAGCACAGCGTAGCACATATAAGCCCTGCGTAGCGTTGCGTAGCGCTGTGTAGCACTGTGTAGCACTGAGTAGCGCTGCGTAGCACTGCGTAGCGCTGCGTATCTCTGCGTAGTGCTGCGTAGCACTGCGTAGCGCTGCGTAGCCCTACGTAGCACTGCGTAGCACTGCGTAGCACTGCGTAGCACTGCGTAGCACTGCGTAGCACTGCGTAGCACTGCGTAGCACTGCGTAGCACCGCGTTGCACTGCGTAGCATTGCGTAGCACAGCGTAGCACTGCGTAGCATGGCGTAGCACTGCGCAGCAATGCGTAGCACTGTGTAGCACAGCGTAGCAATGCGTAGCACTGTGTAGCACTGCGTAGCACTGCGGAGCACTGCGGAGCACTGCGGAGCACTGCGTACCGCTGCGTAGCAGAGTGTAGCCAAGCGTAGCAGAACATAGCAGAGCGTAGCAGAACATAGCAGAGCGTAGCAGAACGTAACACCGCGTAGTAGCAATGAATAATTTTCGTTGAAAGTGAAAAGTTATGCTTTTTTGTTTTGTTTGTAGAAGTAAGTTTGCAGTTTGTAAGTATATAAAAGAAGTTTATTCCGTAGAAAAGCGGCTCGTTCAAGAATACTCGACACTAAAATCCTTATTTCAACTCGAACCGCGAATTTAAAATCGAGATTAATACTTGAGCACAGTGCTAGATTACGGGCATAACAGACTAAGCTTGGAAGACCTAAATAAATAGGTAGATTGCTCCTATTTATAAGCCAATTCACCAAGGAAGAGAAATTCCAATAGTTATTTTGCATTTTAACTGATTGTAGAACACTAACCTATATTTCAGTTTGATTATAAACCTATATTGTGACTGTTA
This sequence comes from Atethmia centrago, assembly GCA_905333075.3. NCBI lineage: Eukaryota > Metazoa > Arthropoda > Insecta > Lepidoptera > Noctuidae > Atethmia > Atethmia centrago. The sequence goes on along the minus strand of HG995377.1, from coordinate 12,748,770 downwards.
CTGGCGGCCTTATAGATTATGCAATAGTAACAGTATGCCTAAAATAATAAATTGTGCATAAATAAATTAATAAATAAACATTTTCAGTATAAAGTTTTCTCAGTCTTGGATTATTTGACATGATTCATACAGTTAATGGTATATATCCCATTTCCATTTGTTTCTATTTAAATAAAAAATCCTTAATAATATGTCGATGTATTCACGTTAAAAATATGATGACAGTTAAATGTTTACCTTATTTATATTTATTTAAGTACCTTTTTTCGTAGGGACTGGGTCGCCGTTGTACAATTAGAGAAATTAATTGTTTTCCAAATTGACACTACGTCACTTTGCCGTGTTAATGACATTTCGACCAACTGTCAAAAAATACAGTTGTGATTTGAATATAAGTACAATAGTTGGTAGGGTGGAAATTTTCTGCCGGGGTCGCGGGAAGGTACTTATGGGTCACCGAGTCCCCTGGCAACACAGGCAACAGGAAGGAATACGGGTGGGTTTTAGTCAGTAAGAGTCTGACACACCCTCCCGCTCCGCCCAGAGCGGGAGAAGTTATTTGATGATTTCCCACCTTCAAAAAAAAAAAAGGGTGGAAGTTTTGACAGTCATTCATCCAAACTTGAGTAACGCTTAAGAGGCCTATCACAAAATTGCGTTCTGAAAGATTAAGAAGCCGACGCATCGCATTATGTAGTAATTTGTCAGTTGTAGTTACTTTAATCTTAAGTTTTATACATTTCTTTTTACTTTTTATTTTCTTATAAACTAACGGTTATTCTGGTATAAATTTTACGAAATAATATTAATGTAGTAAGGAAAAAAATACAGTAAATTCTGAGAGTTTTAAGTAATTTTATGGTTTTTACGGGATTTTATTTATAGATATTCCATACATATTTCAAAATTCTGAGGCCACTATGAACTAAACCACTATTTAAGAGATATTATTACATACAGTATATTAGATACAGTAGTTCAATCCACGAGATCGAAAAAGTGCCGTCGCGCATTTTATGGAAAATGTCTTTCAGTTTCTCCGAATAATAACGCCAAAGTTGGACATTTAACGCAAAAATCACGGTCGAAATGTAATAGGCCTCTTAAGTACTTCAGTTGGAGTACTCATAGTCTGGCGAGAATTGCATATCCCTTTAACAAAATACTTACTTATCTTCAGTGGCGTCGCCAAGGGGGCTTGTGGCTAAGTAATAAATAACAGCCGCACGGGTCAATCGATCAGATTAAGCTACGCTTGCTGCGGTTGGTCCGTAGATGGGTGACCATCTTAAATACCAAGACCCCTCCGTGCCTCGGAAAGCACGTTAAGCCGTTGGTCCCGGCTGTCATTCGTGGATCATTGACAGTCGTTACGGGTCGTCAGAAGCCCGAAAGTCTGACAACCAGTCTTACCGGGATATCGTATTACCGGGATACCGGGATATCGTATTACGTACGGTTGTGGAGGTCAGATAGGTAGTCGCTCCATGTAAAATACTGGTATTCAGCTGCATCCGGTTAGACTGGAAGCCGACCCCAACATAGTTGGGAAAAGGCTAGGCAGATACTTTTATGATGATGAAATACTTTTAAGATGATGAAAAAAAAAAAAACATTGTAAGGTGCAGCGGGGCAATCTCGACAGCGGGAAATTTCAACTAATCTTAATAACTTCTACATTTTACTTTATTTGAATAAGTGCCATCTATGACCGGATAGCTCAAAAGCAATTTCATAATTTCTACAAAGATGGCACTGCTAGACCACTGTTTGATCAACACGGCCATTTTGTTTTCTTCTCTTTTTCTTGTTTGCACGTGCAAATTAGTGTCTCACATTTTTGCGAAAAAAAGTGGTAATTAATGTGTTTTTCGAAGATTTTCAAAGACATTTAATTAAAGCCTATTTCATGTTTTTAGCTATTTTTTTCTGTTGTAACTTGCGTTTTAACATCATTTTGGTGTGAGTTTGAATAACCCAACCTGGATTGTAATGGCGGCTAATTTCAACTTTTTTGCAGTTGAAATTGCCCCACCAGATTTTATATGGAAATGAACAAACACTAGCGATGTGCATGTTTCGATATGTTTTGTCGATGTAAATACTTTACAAATATTTAACTTGTAGCTATATTATTGTAATCTTTCTATTCGCAGGATCGCAACACGATTCAAATCGATGCATTTCGAGGGATTTTTCAATTTCTTACTACTTTATTAATTTATTGCAGATGGTTCTCCACTATAGAAAAAAAACGGACAAGTCATACACAATGGCAGAATTGCAGCAAGCAGTGCAAGATGTCAAAAATAAAGTAATGACGAGTTACCAAGCTGAAGAAATATATGGCATTCCTAGATCAACCATTGTAACTAGAGTTTACAATAATCATATGAACGACAACGTTGGAACACCTATAGCTCTCGGGGAAGATGTGGAAAGAAGAATTGCCCATAGCTTACATGTTATGGAAAAACATGGTTTCAGGTTAACTAGAAAAGAAGTAGCTGTTTTGGTATCTCAATATGTCCGCCAAAATGGAATCGGAAATCCCTTCAAAAATGATTTGCCAGAAAAAGACTGGCTCCAGGCATTTCAGAAAAGGAACAGTCTCTCAATCAAAAAGCATCAATCCGTTGAGATAGCTAGAAGAAAGGCTTGCGTTCCTTTTATTGTTTATAGTTATTTCGATTTATTAGAAATGGTATTGAACGAACTGGACCTGACAGATAAACCGGAGCAAATTTATAACTTAGATGAGACAAGCATATGTAATGATCCTGTTAAAGGCAAAGTAATCGGTAAAAAAGGTTTCCGCTGTACTAGAACGACTAGTGGTCCCGGAAGAAATAATACAACGGTTTTGTTGGCGACGAATGCTTCTGGCAACAAAGTTCCGCCGTTAATCATCTTTCAAGGAAAACACCTCTAGTCCGAGTGGATGTTTAAAAACGAAAACATACAAACAGCTTACGCCATAAGCGAGAAAGGCTGGATGCAGACCAGCATATTTGAAAAATATCTGAAATCTGTATTTGTTCCTTCGCTGGGAAGTGTTAGGCCGGTGCTACTAATATGACGGGCATGCTTCTCATGTCGATCTAAATGTCATACAATATGCGGCCTCTGAAGGTATCACAATTTTAAAGCTTCCACCACACTCGTCCGATGTTCTCCAACCCTTAGACTGCAGCACAATGAAACTTCTTAATGACCGATAGGAGGATGAAATAATAAGATGGCAGAGACTTCACATGCCGAAGTCAGAATTTGCCAGGATTTTGACAAAAATATGGAACGAACTAGATTGTATTATTTTAAGAAACGGATTCCGCAAAACAGGTATTTATCCTCTTAACCGATGTGCCATCCGAGAGGAGATTTTCGACTCACCCTGTTCTTTTTTAGTTTAGTACTGACTTATAAAGAAGTACTGGATCGTTTATAACAAGAAAAAGAAGAGAAAGAGAACAAAACATTAGAAAAGGAAAACAAAAAAATGCAAAAAGAGAAATTGAAGCATGAACAAAACCAGAACAAAAAATAAAAGAAGCAAATACCAAAGAAAAAAGAAAATGGATTAAAAAAAAAGATCGAAAGTTAGGTACTAAAAGGTCTACTCAACGAAAAAAAGTCTCCAAATAAAACAAGTACGAAATGGACAGTGATTCCTCTGGCTCCTATAAAAGTCTCAGTGAAACGAATTCTGAATGTGATATGGAAGACTTTTACCAAAGCTTGATACGCAACCAGGAGTCTGACTCGGAAGATGAAGATAATCAGATTGATGTGGACTTAGTCAATGTTGGTAATGTAAACTTGCGTATGTCTACAAAAGGTTCTAATTTAAATGTTGGTGCTAGTACTTCTAGGGACATCCCAGTTCATGTGGCTTCTCCGAAACAAACTCCAGAAAAAGGGAGATTTGTATTAGCAATTTTTTTTTTCATCCAAAGGAAAGAAAACTTTTAAATACGTATGCCAGATTGAATGTGTACCTCGAGACAAGATTTTTGTACAAGGTTTTCGATCATACAAAAAAAACAAAAAAGTTTTTCGTCTCATAGAAAACGATCAATCAATAATTGATGATGAAGAGATAATTCAATATCTTCCCGACCCTGAAGTGAAAGGCCCTGATTATATCTTCGCGAGTAATATTGATATCCAGGAGTATAATTGAAATTTATGAATTATGATACTCATACTTAGTTATTAAGGTTTGAATTTTAGAGTCTGATGATAGATCTCAACTTTTAACATGTTACCTACTTTTACCTAGATAGGTATTTGCATAATTATTTTACAACATTATATATACCTAATGTTATGTATTTGTAACTTTTGAAGATTTTAAATAAGTATCAGTCAATACATAGTTTGATAAATATACTTTTCTCTTTTGAAGAGTCGAGTCCAGACTGATTAAAAACGTAAATTGGTATATACTTTATAACTGTTGATTTTTAATTCGTAACTTTCGAAGATTTTATTAAAATAATAACTTGATAGGTATAATTTTCTGAAACATAACTAAAGACTGACGTTTTATACACAATTTAAAAACGCGCATTTATTAAAAGCTAGTTATGAGAGTTAGAGATTTTAGATATTTTTTAAGGTACTTTAAGAAGTGTTGTCTGAAAAAATTTCGATTGCAAAAATCTTTGTTTGTAATTGAATACATAATTAGTAGGTGCCTGTCAATTCGACAAGTACTTTTTAAGAATTCAAAGATTAGTTTTAAGTTGATTACCTACTTTTTATTATGACTTTTCTAAATTTTTATATTTGTTAGATTATTAATTGCTGTTTTAAAACTAAAAAAGACAGATGAATCTTGGTCCTAAATTATAAAATTGCGTAACGTTTATATGACCGATTGTAGATTTAGGACGAGGGGTGCTCTGGTTCTATTTTAAATACATATTCCTTTCTTAAAATGAAGTTTTGATTTATGATTAGTGAGTAGATATAGTACCTTTAGTAGATAGCAGACCAAAATAATTTATTGGTGTATCTATCGACTTATTTTTTATTACGTTCCCATCACTATTAACTATGGCGAGCAGTCAAAATTACCCCGCCTAAACCTTTAACGTGTATTATTCAAAAATGAGCCTAGCTGCATAAATGACAAGATTCAATTTAGATTACCATCCCTATAAAAAAACTCTGCAACAGACTAACATCAAGTTAAGAGCTCTAGAAGAGAAATTATAATTAATATTTGAAATTGCCCCACGGAGAGGGAATTACAACTATTTTTGCCTTTTTTGACAAAAACACATTTTTAAGCCTATCTATTGAATATTTTTCAATATGAGTTTGTAAAAATAATACACAGATAATGACTCTGGAGCGTCAATACATTACATTTTTAATAAAACTATATCATCTAATATTTTTATACCTTCAAAGTTGTGGTTTAGGTTTTACCAGTCGAGATTGCCCCGCTGCACCTTAGAAAAAAAAGTACACTACAAAATTATTTTTTCAAGATTTTATTTTACCACTTTATATACCCCTGGGCCAACGGCTGGCAACGCCCTTGCTTATATTTTGTTAATCTTAGGCAACAGATGAGAAAATAAAAAATCCTTGACGTGTATGTCATAAACATAACTTAAAATTATTATGCAAATGAAAGTGATATAACTGTCAACACAATTTACTTAAATGATAAATGATGTTAAATGATAAATGATTTTATTACTGTAAGTAGGTTTTTACAAACACTTTTACACGTCAAACATATTTTTTTAAACTAGATGATGTCGGCGTTTCCTACCTGACTACTCTGAGAAGAAAGGCCGAAACAAACTCAGAGGTCACAGTCTCTTTTAAAGTCCAGACATAATCTTGGTCAGATCATGTGAAGACCCGATTGGTGTCTGAAATGGTCTTTTGATGAAATACCACACAGATTGAGTGGACCTGTCCAGTCAGTGCACGCATTTGTCAGTAGTTGTGCAGCTCAACTCAGAACTAAAGGAGCTCAACGATTCAACGAACAATAACTTAACTATAATTGGGAAAATTTGGGTATACTAAAGGTACCACCCAAGCAGTGGTGGCCTAGTGGTATCAGGCCCAGGTAATTTCATCACCGCTGCTCTCAAAGCGGTGAAGGAAAACATCGTAAGGAGACATATCCTAGAACCAAAAATTCGAGAACATGTGACATCAACCAACCCGCACTGAGCCCGCGTGGTGGATTACGGCCCACTCCCTCTCACAGAGAGGAGGACTGTGTCCCAGAAGTGGGAACGGCTTCCGGGATTACATGCGTGATAGCTATGTTATGTAATAAGAAAACACAAATTGAAAACCAAAAATTGTAATGCTTTAACAAGATTTTCAAGATCCTTACAATTAAAGTATAACAGAAGAAACAAAAATAAAAAATATTGAAATTATTCGTTGCTATTTATATTTTTACGTTGTTAAATTGTCATGTTTTAAATTGCTACTTGTTATGTTTGCATTAGGTTCTAAATTATTATTAAATTCAATAATAGCCTTCCTCTACATTTAACAACATTACAAATTGTTTGAAAACCTTTAATCAATAAGTATTATCTAAAACGATCCATTCCCATCAGATTCTGAAGTCTTTCTTGTCCTAGAATTAGAAAAAAATATTTTAGACGCGTCTTAGAGATGTGAATATATTTAATAAGGTATTTTAATTAAGGCAATTTCTTATTAACCAATTCCAGTTAAATTTCCAATCGGAATGTTGTTATTTTTACGGTCCAGCTCTATAAGATACCGCCCACCAAGAAACGCGGACACCATGAGAGCGGTCCATAAAAGAACTCTGAAAGAAAAGTATATCTTATTACCGTCGCGTCGTTGCAAAAGACAATGTCCAAATTGGCCCTGTGCAATAAAGAGTATCAGATTAAACGATAATTAATCGCCTATTTTATTATTTAAGTTGCAAATACTTCTGTATCACGGACTAGCTGTATTCCAAAATGTACTTTTAATAGAATTTAACGCGACTAATAACATTAGATCGCCATCTTCGCATAATGTCATGTCGTGTCAGAAGTGAAATAGGGATGTCCAATCAATTATAATCGATTGATTGAATTATTAATCGATCGATTGTGTTTTCTTTTCTATAGTGTATTTTTAAAAACCTAATAAGAATACTTCATGTATGCAGTCATACTCCAATTTTTAAATAGGTAGTAAGAATAATATTATACAGTAATCAAAACTTTTTATTTTGATTATCTAATTCATTCTAATTCATCAAACGAATGCTAAGAATTCAGTTACCTACCTATGTTAATTAGTTTAAATGCATTTTAATTTTGCGCTTGCATCCACTTTTTAGAAAAACAACTGCATAGGTACCTAATTATATAGGTAGGTATTATGATATTACCTACCTTTCAGTTTCTTAAAAATCACTCAGAGCTATGAAAAATCGTAGGTACCTACATTTAATATTCGTTGTTATGGTTAGATTATAACCTCAAAATCTGATACATGTTTTGAAATATACCTTTTTTGCAGCTAGTCCGCTACAAATACAAGATCTTTTAAGAATCTACTAATGATAGAGAATACAATACATAATTATCCGATGCTCTTGGCTCCAGGGCCAACAATGTATGGACGCAGAGCAATGTCCTTTAAAATCTCCTATCTGTATAAAGTAACATTTCGAGAAAAAATAAAAAAATAGCACAAAATAGATGCAAAATCGTAAAAATTTTAAAATTATATTAAATGCTCGATGTTGGGTGACCACATAAGACATTTTTTTTTTTTAATTAAACTTACTAAAACTCTCATGTGATATCAGACACAGGACATTTTGATTTACAATTAAATATAGGCTGATACTTGAGATTAAAAAAAAATGATCCTTATCGAAATAATAAGATATTCTCATGGAAGTTTATGCTAAGTATGCGTATTCAAAATCGCTTTTCAAATATCTGCAAAACTCATTTTCAACAAAAATGTCACAAATGTGATTTTAAATTTACAACAACGTATGCTCTTTAGTCAGCTCTTATTCATATTATGTCCTAAGACAATAACTACACGTACAGGGCGGATTTTTGGAATGTATGAAATTTTTTTTTTGCGATTTCTGACTTTTCTAGTACTCAAACCTCTGTTATTGGCACAAAAATATTTTTTGTGAAAACTGCCCATTTTCTTGCTGACTGTAAGTGAAAACGGTCTCCTAAGACCGTTTTCCTGTAACTACAACGGTTTAAGGTAGCTTAATGCCCCGTCTCAAAAATCCAGCCTGTACAATTGTTCTTAGGAAATAATAGGAATACTTACAAGCTTAATATTATACCGTTACCATAATGTTCGCCAGTTTATAAATCTTTATCTATAGATATTATAAATTAAAGTCGCTTTTCGTGTCTGTCTGTGTGGCCGTGTTATAAACTACGCAATGAATTGAATGTGGTTTTCAACATCATATGCAGAATTTATTCCGGAAGAATAATAGTACTTTATTTTAATATTGATGCATGAGCATCAATATTAAAATAAAGTACTATAAAGAAATCTCGATGTCTTTTAAAGTCGTAAAAACCGTGCGAATCAGGGGCGAGTCGCATGTCCCATATCATAAGAGAAAAATCCAGACGTCGTTCTGCTACTAAGCATTTTCTAATGTGCAAATTTTTGGCCCAAGGATTGAACCCAGGTCGTGCGGTTCATTTTAAGTGTGGCAGAAATGCGGGATACGCCTCGTGGTACATTTCTAAGGCAACACTATTTA